>JAGPOW010000304.1:4490400-4508799 GCA_030014935.1 Caiman crocodilus
TCAAAGACTTTGCCAAGGATGGAGGTGAGACTGACTGGCCTATAGTTGCCCGGGTCCTCCTTCCTCCCCTTCTTGAAAATGGGGACCACATTGGCCCTTCTCCAGTCCTCCGGGACTTGGCCCGTGCACCATGAGTGTTCAAGTATTCCCGCCAGTGGCTGTGCACTGATGTCGGCCAGCGCCTTCAGCACCCTCGGATAGAGCTCATCCAGGCTGCCGATTTAAAGGTGTCCAGTTCTTCCAAGTGACTCCGCTCCATCTCAGGGTCTTGATGCAGAATCAGTTAAATTAAGGCTCTCTTGATAAACCATGATGTTTCTTTATCCAGCGTGGATTCAATTAGCAGCAAAGGTCAAGAGCAGCAGCAAAATTCAGTCCTATCACTCTTCCTTTGGACACAGGTTTGTACAGTCCAACGAACTGATCCAGACTGTAACATGGTGTTTCCACCTTTTTCCAGAGGGAAGGCTCTCAGGATTTCCCATTGGAAAGTTTCTTTAACCTTCTCTGAAGCATCTGCCAGTCACAGTTGGACAGAGCGCTGGACTACCAACACCCTTGACTTCTGGTATAGCAAGTGTTATGTCCAGAGCAGGTCTCAAAGTATGTCTGCACAGCAAAATGGCATGATTACGATCTGGATTATCCTGCTTGCCCTAACCTAATCTAGCTAACTGGCTACAATGGTTGTGAAGGCACAATGACAAAGGCTTTAGTATGTGCTAGCAACCAAAGTATGTACTGACGATCCCTGTAAATTGTAGATAGTGGTTGCTAGAAGATGCCAAACCTGCACTTTGGGGTCCTGTCTGTGACTGGTACCGATGTTAACTTGGCTACATTACTAGCCATCAGCTGGCATGTACCAGAACCATGCCTGCATTTTGCTCTGGTGACATACCTGCTAATTTCATGCTGCAAGATTAATTGTCAGTGGATCATCTCCCTCTTCTTTTTTTCAGATAGGTCTTAAAGGATCAAAGAATGTTGTTCTTTAGCAAATATTCAGCAGGGGCAGGTTGACTTTACATTTCTCGACCTCTTACAGGTGAATGCAAACAGCAACACACCAGCAAGCCTCCAGTGATGGCCAAATATGCATATGCATTAGGTGAGAAAACTGGGGGACAGGACTGGTGCAGAGAGGCTGAGGGAACTGGGCTGATTTAGTCTGGAGAAGAGAAGACCAAGGGGGGATTGAATACCAGCTTCACCTCCCTGCAGAGGGGCTGCAAAGAGGATGGAGCTGGACTGGTCTCCGTGGGGGCAGATGACAAGACTAGGAGCAATGGGTTCACATTAAGTAAGGAAGGTTTAGGTTGGATGTAAGGAAAAACTCTCTCACTAGGAAGGTAGTAAAGCACTAGAACAGGTTATGCAGAGAGGTTGTGGACTCTCCATCCTTAGAGGTTTTTAAGACCTGGGTAGACAAAGCCTTGGCTGGGATGATGTATTTGGGGCTGGTCCTACATGGAGAAGGGGGCTGAACTAGATATGCCCTCCTGAGGTCCCTCCGAGTTCCATGTTTCTATGATTCTAGCATTGAGAAGTACAGTATTGGCACAGATATGATGAACTGTGCATTTAATCCTGCTAGATCTCCACTAAACCAGTCCGCTGCAAATATGTTGTAGCTAAATAGCAAATTCCCCCTAGCTCATAAAAATAAAATCACTAGAACCTACCCCTCATATAATTTATTGGCAAAATATTGCAAACTTGACAAATGCCACGGGGCAAAAAAAGTTAAACATTGAGTACCACCTGACTTTTGTGCAGGTATTCAGTTTTCAAGAGAACAGCATTTCCCCTAACCTCTGAGATTAAAAAGATGGTGAATATTTTTCTATAATTGGTCTGACTCCTATCTGCGCTGCATTTATGAATAATATTAATTTGCGCACAATTCCAGCCATATGGTGGTGAGCAAATAAAAAAAGGCACAAAAAGAAAATTAGCCTCTGATATTCTCAGTGTGCCCGGCAATCTTCTTGTTGGATATCAAGTGAGAAATCTTTTTTCACTTGAAATAAAAGCAAACGTGAATCGCGATGTTGAGAAGCCAAAGTTCCATTGACTTGGCATAAAACAAATGCCTAAATTGTATGATCGAATCCAAGCAGAGAGGGTAGCATGTTGGGAATACTGACCTCATAGGCAAATATTCAGGTTATTCAATTAAGCTGAGCCCTTTACAGAAAAAAGCAGTACAGAGTTAGTTTTTATGAGCAAAGCAGTCTGATGATTACATAATAATACAGTCTTGATTCACCCAGGAAAACCAGCGTTAGAAACCCCATGTCATCCGGTAGCAAGGTATCTTATCTAGAAGAGATGCAGAGAATAGGCTACATAGAAAAAACACAGAGAATAGCTATTGCTGTGCTCTGCTTTCTACAACGTTAAGAGCATCACTTTGCAGACTAGCCTGACGCGTGAGCTAAAACTCCAGGTAGCATAAATGGGTGTCACCTCACTGACTTTATATTCAGCCGAGAATTTTCTCTGCTCCCCGGCCCTTCTTTCCATACAACTCTAAGGCTACAGGTTATTTTCAAGTCCCAAAATTAAAGCGGGGGGTGGGGGAAGTTAAATAAAATAATACAGATCTGAATGAATGGTAAAGAGCTTCAAAGTTCTATGAACGCAAGCACATGTAAAAATGAACGTATGCTACAGCCTGAGTCCCAGATTCAAAATGGCTGTCTAAGGCCAGGTACAGACATTATGCTTTTACCAGTGTAAGTGATAGGAAACTGGTCTATACCAGTAACAGAGCAGCCATTCAGCATGCAATACCAGTCTATGCCCGTACCAGAACAGAAGCCCAAAGCACAGACTCGTTTAAAAATGGCAGAACCTGGCCTAGGATTTGCACCCCTCCTCACCAAAGGGTGAATGTGCGTTTTGTTCACTAGCAATCTAACCTACATCACTTACAGAAAACTATGTCATTAAATAAATTCTGCCTTGGGCTGTCTGAATGTCTGTACCCAGCCTAAGAGCCCAGACAGAGTTCAGGTAGAGTTTAGGCGACTCAGGTGAGAAAACTCAAACTGGAAATGAAACGTGTATATACAAAGGCTTGGGTCAGGGTCCAGCCCATAGCCTCCCTGCTCCCACACCCTGGCCATAATAGGGATTGGCGGTGGATTCCCTGCATCTCACTCTTGGCATCCTTTGGACATTGTATCTTGCATAGTTGTTGCAGGATACAACGGGGGAGTGATCCTATCAGCAACCCAGACCTCCCCTCTCCCAGGGGTACCAAAAGCAGTAGCCTACTGTCCCATGCTCTCCTAGGCTTACTCTCCTTCCAGCTCTTTGGAAAGGTGTCCTTCCTCCAACCCGCTCTGTACCCTGCTGGTGAGGGAATCCCTCTGGAAGTCGGTGAGGTGGGCTCCAATCCACCCAGGGTCAGGTCGGCCTTAAAAATGGGCCTCCCACTTTCTAGGCAAGGGCTCTGAGCACTAAGATATTAGAAAGAAGAGCGGCACTAGCACTTCAGCTCCTCTTCAGAAACCTGGTAGGGACCCATCGGCACAAGAGGGACTGGCGTTGTCAACTGTGAGTGAACGGAGATGCCTAATGGAGATTATTGTCACATTGAGGCTTTCTGAATGCCCTGTCCCTTTTGAAGTGGCTTAATACTTCTCAATTCTCTGTGTTGAGTGACTAGATGCCCAGACCTGAATCCACTGACTTTTGAGGATCTTCAGTACCTGAGAGGGTCATCTTGACCCTCTTCCTGAAGAATATGCTCCAAGTTAGGCAGAACAGTGTCTAAATCCAGGAACATGACAACATCATTGGTGTCCTGCCTGAGTTTATAGGGACTATAGATCTAAGAGGAAAATGATATTTCCAACAACATTTCCAAGGGATCATCTGGAACCCACTAATATGCTGAGCTCCACACAGCCTTGTCATCTTTTTAACTTACACCACAAAATAAACCAGTATTTCAGAGTAAAACCTCTCTGACTGAAAAACCGGACCCTGAGTGCTTAAAGTGGATCTCTTCCCTTCCACTTGACAGCTGGTACATGGACTGGCAAGGATTCTCTTATTAGTCAATTAAACCTTGAAGACATGTAGTATTGCAGAGGAAGCAAGTGAAGAAGAAAACTGTAGTCAATTTAGCCTTTGCTGGAGCGGGCACGACCATTTTGGAGCTGGTACACCAATTGTCACTAAAAAGCCAGCACTGGCTAGGGCAGATCTCAGATGTCGTCAGTGGTTGTGGTGGCAGTCCCTCCTGGTCGAGGATGATCGCTCCCATGGGTCAAGTACAGGGCTGTAGATGAGTCCATTGATGGCTAATAAGACTGATCCTAGAGCAGATGCCACAGGTGGAGGTCAAAGGGAGGGTCAAACCACAGGTTTCTCAGTTGCATTTCCTTTCCTTCCATTTCTACTGTTTTTCTTCCTCCAGGGCAAGACGGTTTTCCCCAAAGTAAGGTGTACCTTCTCCCACAAGGCATTGCCATGTAGCCCTGTCCCAGGGTGGGTTTCCTCAACTTGTGGTGTCAATGCCACATACCATCTAGTAGCATTTGTGTATTCCAGGATGCAAAGGACATTTCTGTGCTTTGACCACAATTTGAGTGATCTCCCTAGTAGCACGTATCCTGGCAGGTAAGATAAGATGAGACAGCCTATGTTTGGGGCACATTTTCTATCCCTTTCCCTATGTGGGGTGAGCCAAGCGGAGCCTAAAAAGGACAGGTCAGTCACAACGGCAGCTGCCACATCACCCTCCTGTCCCAGTCCAAGGGCGAAGTAACCAACATGCAACCACCGCCTGTATGTGGATCCATGACCAAGGACTTCCAGTGATCAGTTTGCCTGTCCCCATCACCCTTCATTCATCACTGCAGGGTTTTGTAGAGGTTTGGGTATTGATGAATTACTGTGGCAGATGTTGGGTCCAGTGGGAGAAGCCTTCACATAACTTGTTTTATGTGAGAAGGCCATTGACCTTACTGCCACAGGTGGCCCTACCAGGGGTACAAGACTTTCAATGGTGTTGCTCTTCAGGTCACGGTACATGCAAGCCTCTCCACCCTGTCCAAGTAGCAGTGCGTGGAGAGGAATTTCACGTATACAAGTCATTGCAATCATTGCCCACTGCTTCAGCTAGGCAGCACACTCCGGACTCACCCATTTCCTAGCCTTGGACACAGGTGCATAGGTCAGGCACTGGGGTGGATGAGGTCAGAGGGGAGTTAAGGAATTTTTGTGCTACCCTCCACTGCAAGTGGCACAGAAGCACTCAACCAAGGCTGCAGGTGGTAAAAGGAGCACAGCCCTAAAAAAAGCCGCGTCGAGCTCTGTCCAAGGTCCACCCTGGATAGTAATTCTACATGTGTACCCACTGGAAAAGTGGGGGTATTCTGCCCCTTAAGAACCTGGTCAACGCAAGATGACTATAACTCCTTTAGCTCTAGAAAGAGAAGTAGTTAGTTGTGCTAGTCTGATGTCAGGCAGAAGGTAAGAGGCAGATAGGCACAAGCTTTCATACGCTACAGCCTACTTGGTCAAATATTCTCAAGAAATAGTGCTCCATGTTTTTAGCCAGGAAAGTTCTAGGTTCAACATCGGCTGCTGAACTGCTGTGCAGGGCAGTATGCAGTCTCCTGCCCCATCCTCCCTGACAGCTCAATAACACCATGGAGCAACCATCAGGCTCGCCTCTGCCAATAGGAAAACACACTGCAGCACCTCCTTTCCATGGCATGGAAACTCGCACAAGGAACTGGCCTTCCACCAGGGTCACAGGGGCAGCAAAAATTCCCCTGGAAGGGAGTGGAAGCTTTCAAACTCCATTTGAGCTGTATGTTAACAAAAAAAGTAGGCCAAGGACGGAACCATAAGGTCCCGTCCTCCATCCAGCATTAGCGGCAATTGAAATATCTGTTGGTAAGCTCTGTTTGCTCCCTATATGCACTTGAGGGAAATCTCTTCCTGTTGTTTCCGTCTACTGTGTAACATTAATTGCACACTAAAGGGCATGTTGGAAAACAGAGCCAAGCAAGTTCAGAGAACTCAATTCTCATTGTGTTCCCATTAGTTGAATTAAATGAGGCTAATGTGGATTTAAAGTTCTTGAGCAATACAATTAGAGTCATTACAGCTCTCAGTAGTTCTACAATATTGACTTCACCGCTGAGATAGAATTGGTTTTCTGGGATGAGATGGGAATTCCCGCGTTTCTAATGGAAGATATTTAGAAGAGATGTATTCCTTCTGCCTAAGTTGTCCCTTCGCTGTACAGAGCATCAGGAAGAAAGCATTCCTTCCTTCATAGGAAGAAAGCGACATTCATTGGCATACCCCACTACACCTTGTCCAATGACAAATCTCACGGACAAATTGGTGGTTCTGCAGAACTACCTCTCTGATTATTGCTGGGAGCTGCTGGGAGGTTTAATAATAGATAGCGAGTCATGTAGAATTAGCATGATTAAGCACTTGAGTGAAGGATTACCCAAGCTAAAGTGACCAGATGTCTAAACTCAGAGAGGATGGCTTTAATTTCCTAAGCCAGGCAGGTTGACTTTTTAAAATACACTTTGTCTCGCTTTCACCCAAGGGCTCAAATTTGTTTTAAGCAGAGCCCTGCTCTTCTCCTCACCACCCTGTCTCATCTGTACTCTGGATGCAATGCAATGCAATGCAATATTTCTTTATTCATTATAAAATCGGTTTCTGCACCTGGATTTCCACACATTTACCTTAATACAATTATACTGCTGCAATGGTGATCACAAGTCCCCACTGAGCTAAGGGCATCATGGTCCTTGGTGTTGTGCGGACCACTGGGAAGATGCTGTTTCAGTTCAAATTTGACCCCTCATTCTTTCCTCTGGGGAACTGTGACTAGCTTGAAATGTTAATGACTGTGAGCAGCTTTTTCACATTTAAGACAGACCACCAGCAAAGACAGAGAGAGCGCGGAACCAAGAAAGACCTATATTATATGCATATATATATTATATGTCTTCTCGGGGACTGACCAATTCCCTGAGAGTCCAGCCTCTCTGAATGTGGAAACAGTATCTCCACAGCATCCAACACTTCTTTGTGGGTCCCTCTCAGGTTAAAGGACGAGGTATTTGACCTCTCTGAAGTTCTTTGGTTTCCTCTTTTCAGATCTAATGCTAGGAGATCAGCCAGATTTTAAATCCCACTCTGGTTAGGATCTGCTTCCAAAAAATTAACATTCCTTTGCATTTTAATTATCAGTGAGTACTTAAGGGTCATTGTCTACTTTCCTGGTGAGGCTACAAAATCACCTCTGATACAGGAAGCCCACACTATTCACCCCCCAGATAGCTTGAGTTTCTCTAGGTTGCCTGGCATTGAGTGCATCTACACAAGAAGCTTTACAGCATAGTGGAGTTAATTATTGCATAGTAAGTGTCACTGTCTACATGTGCTGACCTTACTGTGCAGTAATTTCCTCTAGTTGGCAGTTAATTTCCTACCTGCAAATGCAAGGAGCAAATTAACTGCCAAGTAATTACTGCACAGTATGGCATGCATAGACGACCGACCAGGAGCAAATATTCTCCTGGTCAGCCAGACAGCAGGGGGTGGGAGATTGCTCCCTGCCCCTGGCTGCTGCTGGCTGCCGAGGCGTTCTCTGCCACCAAAGACCAGGCAAGGACAATGTCCCCCTGCCCTGGAAGCAGAGACCTCCCAGCTCTTCCTCCACACTCACAGAGTTGGGGCTGGGAGTTCCTTGCATGGGGACAGTTCCCACCCAGCCCAGAGCAGGGTAAGACCTGCCCTTGGCCCCGGGCTGCGCAGGGAAGTCTGCGCATGCAGCCTGGAGGTGGCTGGGGACTGTCCCGTTTCTGGAAGTCCCCAGACAGCTCCAGGCTGCATACGCAGACTTCCCCATGCAGCCCAGGGCTGGCCGGGGACTGTCCCAGTCAGGGGCAGATCCCAGCCCCATGCCCTGATTAAGTGATCAATGCACAGAGCTTGGAAAGAGCCCCAGGCTGTTGGTGAGACAGCTAGCAGTGAGGCTGAGGGCTTGCTGCTAGCTGCCCCACTGGCAGATCAGAGCAGGAGACTAGGACCTGCCCCTCCCCGGCAGCTCTTTCTAAGACCTCCACCCCAAATTGGGGAGGTGGGGCTGGGAGCTCCCTGTTGCTGGGGCAGGGGGACATTGTCCCGGCCCAGGCTTTTGTGGCGGATCCCGCCCCAGCAGCAGGCAGCTCCCGGGGGCAAGGAGAAATCTCTCGGCCCCTGCCAGGAGTCAGCTGTCTCCTGGCCCCGTGTTCCCAGCTAGCCCCTGGGCTAGCCCCCAGGAACTCCCCCTGGCTGCTGCAAAGGGACGGTGGCGGGCCCAAGGGGGCAGAAATACACTGCTGCCAGGAGCAGCAAATCTCTCCCAAATCCTCACATGTGCAGATGCCTGCTCAGGGTGGGTTTACTCCAGAGTAATTTACTCCGGAGTAAACCCACCCCACACCATCTGCACTGAGTAGTTAACCCGAGTTAACCCTTTGCGCTCCATACAGCTGGCCAGGCTACATCAATCAGATACCTTCAATAGTAATACAGCTAACATGATGACAGACATAGTCCTGGCCTGAACAACTTCCAATCTAAGATAAGATGTAGCAAGTGAATGTGATGAACAAGAGCTGGGAATGAGCTAGAAGGGTGGATCAAACCAAGTGCAGGTTACAAGCTTATTTTGATCAGTCATGTCTTAAACTCCCATTAAAAAGCACAGGTCCTGTGTCCCCTTTATTTTTCTCCCAGTGCACCCTGCCTCTCAGAGAAAAGATGGCCACCACTTATTAACAGCTTAGGTCTGTGTTTTTCTCCCTGATTAATAACAGAAAGCACTCCATGCAGGGTATAAATGGATGAAAGCAGTGTGCTAGAGACAGGGCAAAATTTTAATCCCATGCAGGCTTTATCCCCATGAGTCTACAATGGCTAAATTATAGATACTTCTGATTCGCATAGGTGCAACAGGGTAGATTCAGTCCCCTTCCACTCTCTCTGGGGAAGGACGTTCTGCAGTGCCTTAAGAAAGAAAAGACCCCTGACTGGCTGAACACGAACACCAGAGAGAGAGGACAGGTGCATGCCTGACAGCTGCTTTCAAGTTCATTCCTAAAGCTGTTATCTTAGATGTATAGGTGGGGTGGGTGAGAAGAAGTGATGAACAGGAGAAGGAGCTGATCTGCTCTAGGCAATTCAAGATCCAAGATTGCTCATGGATGCCTTCCTGAGCGCTGACCTCTCTCTCTTCTTACACCTCTCCCTTAATACAAGACAAAGGGTCAATCAAGACAGGTCTGGCCAGTTTATGCAAGACACATAACAGAAAACGTTGCTTCACCCACCGTATGAAGTCACTGCCCCGCTAGGTCAGCCAGCTAGACTCTGGAGCTGGACAGTTTCCAGAACATTAATAGCATTTGTATTGCTTTGAGTGGTGAAAAAGAAAGAGAATGTCGTCTCACATTTCAGGGTGAAACCGCAGCAGATGGGATCAAAAGGCAACGTTTCCTTCTTCTGCGACTCTACTCCAGCTGCGTTGGGCTGCAGGGTAGAGGTCGCCCTCTTTGGCAGCGTCAGCATGAAACTTGCATTACGGACTTCTAACTCGCGTGCAATTCTTCTGGCTCGAAACGAAGTCGTGGCCCACAGGCCTCTGGCATTTTGCTAATATCGACAAACCTTTCGACCTGACACGGACCCATCTGATAACACAGTAACAGCTACCACAGTAACCCCCGTAGACAGATCAATTCTAGCGCGTTGCATTAAAACCACAAGAAACTTGCAGCTCTGCCTGGTTTCAGCAGCAGCGTGGGATAAACTCAACAGTCTGGACTGAGTTTTGCTTTGCTTTTTTGGCTCCTTCAAACCGAGCACCCAGGGGATACAAATCTTTGCAAATTGGAAATGCCAATGCTCCCAAAACTCAAGCATTTGGCTACTAGCCAGCAGTGCATGCAGCACAGTCATCTCGAGAGACCGAGAGTATTTTTACCTAATGCAGCCAATCCCATTCTTCTCATCTCCCTGTCCTACTTCATAGCCCACAATAAAAAAAAATCCTTGTGGGTTTTTCCTTTAAAAAATAGTTCAGACCCCTGAATGTGCACTTTTGTTTAGGTCTTATCTAATTACCTCCATTATCATTATTTTATATTCTCCTTCCCTCTCTGAAATGCAGTACTCCTGCACGCCTAGGTCAGATGTATTTTAACGTTCAGATCTAAGCCTATTGTAGGTTCTCATTATAATTACATGGGTAGAAAGGTTTGCAAAAATGTAGTTTGGTGATATTCCTAGGTTAGGCCATTTCTGTTCAGAAGCACCCTTTATGTTCTTCACTCAAATTACTGCAAAAAAGAGGTCAGGAGTAGCAGCACCTCTCCTTGGAGAATCAGAGACGGCAGAGAGATAACAATAGTCTATCTCTGGCATCTTTCTTTAGGTGTCTCAGAGCAGCCGTCACAGACCTAGAACAGAACATTACATCGAATACCAGAAACTTGTTAAAATACCTAACCTTTGTGCTAAGTTTCTTTTTTCTAATGCTATATAGAGCATCCTGATAAAGGAACCTGTGATCATACTCTCTGGAAGCTCAATCCTGACTGCTCTCTCTCTCAAATTGTTGCTTTTATATTTTAACAGCGTTGAAGTTAAAGACATTTGAAAAACTAAGCTCCTCTCTCCTCCAGAAAAGGATACAAGACGCCAGATAAGGATACAGGACACCACTGTGTTTTGGATATAGCTACATTCCCTACTATGCAAAATGCATCAAGGGTACAGATTTCCCCTGTACATCCATTTAGAAATACAGGCTACAAACAGTTGCACAGTTCAGTTCAAAAAGAGAAACTGGATTGTAAAGATGGCTTCACCCTCCCTACACTGGTTATTGCCCTAACCAGCAGTGCAGCAGCTTGGAGGAAAGCATGGAATGAACCTCTAATTTCCAACCCAACAATAAAGCCTCCTGGCTTTGCCCTTCCATGAAAAACATGGCAGGCTCTAACCTGGACCCGAACCGGGCACGGCCGTTGCAGTCACCTGGTGCACAAATGGCGTATCAGGAGTTCTGCAAAATGTGACTGTGCCAACCCTGATCAAACTATAACCTGACCACATAACAACTCTCTGCCCGCTATACACTCTTGACTGCGACGTTTCAGAGAAACTTTCCCTTTTCTCAAGAGTGTTAGACTGGTTAACTAACCTTAAACTGGACTTACAACTGTTGCTCCAAGTCAGTCATACTGAAGGAAAAGGAGAGGAGGAGAAGGAGAAGAGGAACTATTTCAATAACAGGCCGCATTCCTCTTACTATGAGTCCACTGAATATTTTCAGGACTTTTTTTATTATTGTAGCCTGGGTGTACATGGGTGTGTGCTCCCTCTCTAAATAGGAGAGATAAGTGGCTAGGCTGGACTGCTGTGAGAGGGAACCGTAATTATCAGCCAGTTTCCTCTGTCCCCTATAGAGATAGGCCAGGACAAAGTATGTCTTAACTATTTACAGGTTTATTGAGATACACATATAAGTATACAAAATGATATTAATAAATATATATACAATATATACTTTACATGTAATACTATACTCTATAAATGGCGACTAAGAGATTATACCACCACCAATGGCTTCGAACCCAACACAGGTAAATAACTGATCTAAGCCCAGGTACGTACAGGTGAGTCATACAATATACAATCCGTATACAATACTATACTCTCTCTAACTGGAGACCCAAAGGCACACTACCTTCAGCGGTGATGAACCCTGAACAGGTGAGTAGCTGATGTCCAGCTGGTAAACCACAGGTGAGTGCAGGTGAAGAACAGGCAAGTCAGGTTAAAGACAGATAAACGATCGATACATGCAGACTAAGCCAAATACATACCAAACAATCAGTAGGTGCAGATAAACCTGGATAAGTACAGGTAAATACTGGTAGACGCCAGGGAAAGTATCAACCAGGGTCACTATCCCAACTATATATATATGCATATACGTATAATAACCTTGAACAACAAATCACAGTATAAATAACAAAATATAAGGCATTCCACAAAATTTAAGGTGTGTCAGCCTTAGATTAAACTTAACCCTTTAAGCCCCCAGTGCCCAGACTGGTCCTGGTGCATTGGCAGTGCTCCTGCAACCAGTAAGAAAGGGGAACTTCCCTGGAGTTCTTGCCCCGTGACTTAGGGAGGTCACCTGAGAGGCCCGACCTGGGTGTTTCCTCCCCTGCAGGAGATCCCATGTTCCCAGGTAACTCACGCTCCAGGGGAAATCATGTAGATGGTCCATGTCTCCTCACTCCCACTGTTCCTTTCTATCAAGGCCTCTGGGGCCAGTGGCTCCTCAGGGCTACTGTGTGCTGATGCCCTGTGCACCGTGGCATGCATCGAGGGCCCTGCCTTCTGCAGGGGTTGGAGGTCTGGCCACCTCGTGTGGTACCGGGGCTCTGTCTGCTCCCGGACTCTCTTTGCAGCAGCATCTGCACCAGGACACTGGCCCCGTGCTAGAGGCCACCGGCCCAAGCTGCCTCAAATGGCCCCCAGGGCATCTAATTCACCATGCACTGTCCACGCACTGAGAAAGCCTGGCTGCTTGCAAGGGAATGAGGGACCCGAGCTGCCCCGTGCAGCTCCCAAGGTCCCGGTCCATGCCGAGCACTGCTCGTGCACTGGGGGACTGACCTCAAGGCAGGGGCTGGGACCCAAGCAGCCTTCAATGCACCAAGCCATGCACTACGCTCCCAGCTGCCTGCCAGGGTTGCAGACCCAAGCCAGCTCGAGCAGCTCCCAAAGTCTGGGTCCCAGCTGCGCACCACCGAGGCTGGAGCATCAGACTGGCATGGGGAGTCTTCGAGGCTCTACTGGGTGCTGGCTCCGCCCGCTAGGCCAGCTCTCCCCAGCTCTTTTTCTACCCCACTGTCTTCATCGTCTCCCAATGCGTCTCCCTCATGCAGGGCATGCAGCTCCTTTTATTCACTTCGGAGGCTCCACCCCAAAGTCCTTCCAGACCCTCAGAACACAGACTTCAATCAGGTCCAGGAGACTCTTCACCCCCAATCCCCCTCTGTGCCGGGGGCAGGGCTGGCCCCGCCCAGCCCTTACCTAATTGGTGGATGGGCTCCACCAATCAAAACAAAGATTTTCTGAGCCCATTCGAGCTGGGCTGAATTGGTAAGTCTGCCACATTATTTACGTCAGAATTACTTTCTATGTCCTAGGCCTTGTGCTCAGAGGGAGTGTCTTTTTATTCTACCCAAAGTGCTGCCTTGCAGGCTGTTTGCCTGTTTCAGTTTTAATTGGAAGGAACAAAAGATCTTTTCTTTCCTCCTTGGCATACTCCTCAATCCTTTTGACTTCCTGTGGAATGGCTGCAGGAGCACAGAGTCACACCGGTTATTGTTTCCTGACTGCAGGCACAACAATGGATAAGAATACACCCTAACTAGTGAGGAAGCAGGTGAAGGCACTGGTTCTCAACATAGCATGATTTCACAGAATCATAGAAAATGTGAGTCAGAAGGGACCTCAGGACATCATCTAGTCCAGCCCCCAGCTCAAAGGAGGACCAACCCCAACTACATCATCCTAGCCAAGGCTTTGCCTAACTGAGTTTTAAATACCTCCAAGTAACCTATTCCAGCGCTTTACTATCCTCCTAGGCTAAGTACAGACAGTCAAAAAGCCTGAGGCTGAATTGATTCAATCTTTGCAGGTTAAACTAAAGTGCACAGGTTGAACCAATAAGCAAGTGAACAGACATTCACTTTTGATTCCAGAAATGCAGCCACATGCCTGCATTGGCCCAGGCTAGAAGCCAGGGGGCGCTATAACATGCCTCTCTGCTGGGTTGAAGCAGACAGCTTGGGCCAAGGGTAGCCTGCCCACCCTTGGCCCAAGCTGCAAGGAAGGGTTTGCAGGGGAGATGCAAAGCATCCTGGGATGCCGGGGGACTGTGACTTAACTTGAATCTAGAGCAGATCCAGGACAGAAGTTAAATAAACCAATTTAACTTAAATCAGTTAAGTCTGATGCTACATCCAACCAGGTTTACCTTAAGCCAGTTTGGGCCATTTTGAAAGAGGTTCATATGCACTGTTGTGCTGCAGATTTAAAACAGTTTCCAATCATTTATATAGGCTTGGGTGTCATTTCTGTCCCTAGCCCTAGTGAGGAAGTTTTTCCTAATATCTAACCTAACGTCATGGTGCTGAACACAAAAAAGTAAGATTATGCAGAGCGCTGCTTTATCAGTTCACAATATTGACAAGACACCTCTTTGGAAATAATCCCAAAACCCATTTCCTTAGACTTGCTCATGGAAGAATGAAATCCCTTAACCTGACAGGCTAGCAAAGTCAAAACACTCTGACTGGTATATATCATCTTCAACAACTCCTCACCTTACCTACAGCAAGGGTGGAGCTATAGGGAATGGTGCCTTTATGGCAGAAAATGGTTCCTTCTGAGATGGGGCAGCTCAGGCAACACTCTTTTCAACAGGCCTCTGTCTCCATGTTCAGTCTAGCACTCATTTACCAAACCCACTTCGGCAGCTGGAGTTTCAACCTGCTTTCATTCTCTTATTTCTTTAGAGCTACATTGTATTGGTCTATCCACTGGAGCTGTACATGTCACGCCTGGAAGATGAGTAGCAAATGTATATTTATTCTCTCCGGGTCTGGATCCAATTAGACAATCAATATAGTTAGACATGTGCTTCCACTTTCTGACAGAAACCCCGATGTCTATGTTGGGAAATGACTTCCTCCCTTCCTGAGGCCCGTTTTCACTCTAGTGGGATACTTTTCCCAAGGAGCTTTACTCTTCCATTTTGGGATTTGTAGATGGGAACTGGCATTCATCAGCACCCTGAGCTCTCGTTGTAGTGAGGGAGGCAGGCTCAAAGCCAGAAAGGTTCATAAAATACGGAGGAACAGACATATCTTCTGCAAGTGAATGACAGACCAACTCTCAAACACTCTGTCCTTCCCTAACTTGCATCTATTGACTCATTTTCAAACTTTGTACACTTTGAATTCTGAAAACACTTTGATGCTAAGAGAAAATAAAGTCTTTGTAACTCACAGGAACAACTTCCATTGATTCCAATGGGAATTATACAAGATCAATCAAGAGCAGTATTTGATGACATATAGCTAATTATCACATAATTAAACCAGTGATTAATGTATGATTTAACATTAATAAGTAATTGAATGACTATTAATACCCAGAATAGTTCACCTACCTTTAAAGCACTTTTATAAGAACCAAATTCACGGACAGGTGAACTGTTTCGGAAAAAAAAATTCTGTACAAGTATGATTTTTTTCGTTAATAGATCAGATAGACCCTGTTTGTTTATTAGCTATACCCTATTTGTTTACCCTAAACTGTTTATTTTTAAAATTATGAGCCAATGAGAATGCTGTTCATATCCGAGTTATATCTGTTTTTTGTACAGCCTCTAGACCAGAACACAGGACTCCACTATACCGGCACTTTCAAGATTTCATTTTCATACAAGCAGTCCTCAACTTACAATGGTTTGAATTACAACGTTTCGCACTTACAATGTTTATAAATTGGCGCCCTGTTTCAACTTTATGACGTCAGTTCTGACTTTGCACCATTTGATCCAATGTGACACCACACCAGCGAACAAGTTTGCTGCATCATCCACCGCCCTGGAGAACATCTATCCAAACTTCCTTGGATGCTTTCTTTAAGAAAGCAGGCGAGACTCCAGGAAAACCTGTAGCCAGGACTCCTGAGAGGACTCCAGCCAAGAGCCCTTCAAAAAGTCCAGCCAAGAGCCCTTCAATAAATCCAGCAAAGTTACTTCAAAGAAGTCTTTCCGAATCAATATGATTGCAATTTACAATATAAATCCATTAAGTAGCTATATTACTCATCTACAATTGATTGAGTACAAAAATCTGGGTTATTTTTGGTGAAAATAGGGTACCAGGGCCTTGGTTCAGGAACCAATCCCCCATTTATAACATTGTTTCCCATGGGAAAATCAGTTCCGAGTTACAACGTTTTGACTTAAGACACAGTTTTCAGGAACCAGTTGTGTCATAATACAAAGGACTGCCTGTATTTATAATTGGCCTTTTGGTATTTTCTAGTAGCTTTCTGATTTACTAGTAAACTTGAAGATTATATTTCTTTCTCTTGTTTTAGAACAGGACTACGATTATGTCAGACAAACTCCATGGGGAAAATCTCTGTCCCATTGTCTTCCCTTCACAAAACAAAGGGAGTCAGTAACAATTTGAACAACAGAAATAGCAGCATACAGAAGATGCCGGGCCTATGGAGTTTGAAACTGGATGAAGCATTCATTTTTACTGTAATAAATCATCTAGGTAAGCACAGATGTGAACAGTAATCAGTTCCATAATTCTAAAAGTTTTCACAGAGAGAGGACTTTCAGATGGGTTCAAAGCACTGCCCATTGGAAATATAGCTAGACTGGCACCATGCCACCATTGCTTTACAACCAGGAACCAAATGTCAGGACAGATAATGAATAAAGTGACCTATTTCTTCTGTGGCCTGCAAAGAAGTTATTTCTCAGGTTTACATTTAAGAAGTGATCCATTCATGCAGGGGATGACTTTACTAACTCCATTCACACAAGGAAACAGCCTTCTGCAGTGAAATGATATCTGTCTAACTGTGAAAAATGCTTTTTTTTTACCAACCATTTGAGCTGAGAATTAAAAAAAAGGTGGGGGTTGCTTTTACATTAAACTTCTTTTTCCCTCTCAGTTTCACAGGCAGCAAGAACTTTTCCCTGTAGCAGCAGCAAAGACATATCATATGCACTCAACTCCTTTTTCCTTGTTAAATAATTAATGCAGCGTTCGGTTATTTTGAGACTTGAAGAATATCCTTATATGGGTCTTAATTTGGGGTTTTGCCTTTGATTTTGCTGGGAGAAAATAAGGGTCGGGGGAAGAGCTCTGTTGCCTACCAGTAACTTTTGTATTAAAATCAAAAACACCCCAGTGATGTGGGTGTATCTTGTAGGTGAAACATGCATATGTTTTGTACCTTGCTGCTGAATATCACTGGGGAATTTGTCCTTCTGAACAATACAAAAGACTTAAAAATATGCACCCAACAGTGTGAGAACGAAGCCCTTAAACACAGTAGTTTTCCATCAATTTAAGATCTCAACGGGCAACAGCAAGTATTCAGCAGCAAGCCACATATTGGGATAAAGGCCGATTACCATACGAGACTTGGGTATGCAAAACCAGACCACCAGCTTGAAACCTCACTGATCACTTAATTTTTTGCTCAGTAAAACTACATAAAGCAGCACAACAGTAGGTCAGATGATTCAAATTAGATGTTAAAAAATGCTGTTCTCTTAGGCAATTGAAGGCGGTGAAGTGTAAAACAAGATTGCATTTGTTTGAACCGGGTAAGAGGGAATTCTACGACTTTCCATTACGTTGCTACACTTCAGACAGAAATGCTGTCTGCCCCAGCCCAGTTACATACTTCATCTTGCAAGGCTTCTGCTGGCACCTGACAACTCACAGGAACTCATCCCAAGCACTTTAAGGTTTATGCATGAAGCAGCATAGCTCTAAAACATTTATTTCACACCTGTCACCGAGCATACGTTCCATGCTATTGTAATTGCAATTTGGAATGGAGACAACTAACCCATTGCAAATACACTAGCAGTTGTTCTTTGGGAGTCCATGTGCAAGTACTGAGTTTTGATATGCAGAACCTGTAGCAAAACCCCCTGTTTTTGTGGGGGGGGGGAGGGTGTTATTTAAAGATGCATGCCTTCCCCTTCCCCAACCATTTCTCACTTTTTCTCTCGCTCTCTATTCCCTATAGATAAGTGAGCTAAGACATAGGATAAGCTTCAGCATTTTATTTTGGTAGTAAGTTGTATTTGCTTTGGTTTTTTCTCCTTATTTATATTGTATCGCTATATGTTTATATTGTTTAATTATTAAGGTTATATTGATTTTTACTGTTCTACTGATATTATATGATTTAGGCCTACATATGTAAGTTAGCATAGGTCATGTCAAGTTTCCATTTTGTTTGTCAAGTCTCCATCCTGTCCCCAGGCCCGGTTGTGTAACCCATGACTCACACCTATGCCTCCTCTGTAACTTGGTTCCTGAATGAATGAGGGTGCTTGAGAGACAATGGCAGTAGGTCTAAAAATAGCTCCCTCTGAATAACTGAACCATCAAAACCAATACTTCCAGGTTGGTGAACCTCCTTCGGCAGGCTTTAAACTAGGCTCGCCGGGGGAGGGGGAAGATGAGGGCGGAGGAGACCTTGAACTGCCAGGCCTTG
>JAGPOW010000304.1:4508899-4524535 GCA_030014935.1 Caiman crocodilus
CTCTTTCCTGCCAAGGCAGGGGGTCGGACTAGATGATCTGCCCAGGTCCCTTCCGACTCTAGACACTATGATACTATGATACTATGATACTATGATACCTGGACCAGGGACATAGCCATTGGGACCTCCCTCAGCATTCAAGAAACAAAAGATGAGGCAACCCACCATTATGCCAGGCTGCACATGCTTGGTAAGAACACCTGGAGCCCTCTGGAACAGGACTGACCTTGCCTGGACAGGCCTTCCCCATAGGAGATCAGAGGTAGTCTGCCCCATAAAAAGGGGTAGTGACTCCTTGGGAATGCCATTTTCCAACCAGATCAGACCAGCTCCACGTTACACCACCTATCCACCCCAGAAGCCCTGCCAGCAACCACCTGTGGACATCACCGAGCTGCAGGAGAACCCAACAGGCCACTGAGGATCAACTTTCAGTCTGGGATAGGTAGATGTTACCCATACATTTCCTCCTACAATTTGGGCCCTCTCTCTCTCTCTTTCTCTTTCTCCCCCTGGACTTCACCCCTGCACCAAGCCTCTTTAACACCTACTGCCATTGTGTGCATGTCTAGGTGGGTGGTTTGTGTGTGAACTGGTGAATATACATACATATATATGTCATTGTGTTTGTGATATACGAATTAGTGATCCATGTATGTGTATGGAGTGTGCGGGTATTGACAACTGATTGTTGTCTAATTTTTGGTGTGTAGTGTGTATATGTTTGAATTGGAGATAGGTATGCATGTGCCTAGGCTAGTTTGGATGTGTGTGTGCCTGAGTTGGTAGTGTGTGTATGTCTATGCACCTAATTGATTTGTGTGTTTGTATATGTGCAATTGTGTCACACCCTCCTGTCTAACAGCACAATATTAAGATCCTGAGAGTTGGCCTGACCCCACAGGGCAACAAACCCAGGTTCTAACTTTGAACCAATAGCCTTTAACCCTGCAATAAACTGAATGACTCCTGAGTTCTCCCCAGTGACCCAAGATCTCATCCATGTGTCCTTGCATACTTTAAAGGAAAGGACAAATGCTGCAATGATTTGTTCTTTTCAAACTTCACAAACCACTGATAACTGACTTGCAGAACTGACCTGGTAAATTATGGTTACTCAAAGCAAGCAGATTACAAGGTATCTCTAGAACATGTGCGTTTCAATGAGTTAGTCTCCAAGGTGCCACTCTGCCTTCTGCCTGATTTCAGACTAACACAGCTAAATACTTCTCTCTAGCATTTTCTATGGGATCTTTTTATCAATTCTGTCCTTGCTGATCAGGTGAAGCACAGTCTCACACTCAGGGTAATAGCACCTCCCATTGCCTGCTGCATCCCAGTTCTAAAGTTGCCATGGATGCTCTGGGAACCTTCTCCACGACTTATTTGGGGGCAGAGGGGAGCACTGCAAAGGCCGGATTCATGTGAAAGGCAGGGCAAGGAAAGCCTGGAGCTGCCAACCAGAGCTTTTGTTTTACCTTATTGCTGCCTACAGATAGCAGAGGCAGGAGCAAATTTTGTGTAGCCTGGGGGGCCTAAAGAAAGGAGAGAGCTTTATAGGGAACATGTGCGTGTGTCTGTCTAGGATGGGGATGCTCAATCCTGGTCCACGGAGCCATGTCATCTGACCCACTGACTCCCCATGGGTCTGGAAAGGTGGTGATGGGGGAGTGGGAGCAGCATTAATTGCCACTCCCTGCTGCAAGCATGGAGCGCCACATGCTGGCACCCAAACTTATGCCCTGCAGGACTGATCTGAGTGTGTGGAATTGGGGTAGTGTGAGGCTGGATCAGGCCAGCACAGGATTGGGGTGGTGCACAGCTGGATCTGGGTGCATGGGATCGGGCCTGCAGAATGACCTTGCATGGGATCCAACCCTGCACCACTCATCTGGTCTGCAGGGCCATAAGTCTGGTGTAGAGGGAGGCGAGTGTGAGTATCAGAGGAAGCAGAAAGGCTTACGTGGTGAGGAGGAAAGGGGGTGTGTGGGTGGAGAATGGAGAAGTCTGGCACTCAGAAATGGCTGAGGGCAACTGCTGGGGGCAGCAGGGCCCTACAGAAGAAAATGCACTTGAGGAGGAGCAACGTGGACTTGGAAGGGAGGACAGCAAAGCAAAGACTGGAAAGTGGTGGCACTATGGGAAGCAGAGAAGCAAAACGAAAGAAACGTGGCACAGGAGCAGGGCCATGGCATGTGGGCCATGGAGTTGGAAGGGTAGACAAGGAAGGGTAAGGGATGTGCATGAGGATGAGGGGAAATGAGGGCAGAGGCGGATACTCTGACATGAGGGGAATGGGAAAGAGGGGACCTGGGGCACACCCCAGGCATTTGGGAAGGGAAAAAGGGAGGCCCTGAAATAGGGGAACGTGGGAGAGCATCCTGCAGGCAGTGACAGAAGGAGGTGGAGGAGTAGATGCAGCTCATCATGCATGTGGTGCCCACAGCCCACAGCACACGTAACCCTGCACCCATTATGTTTCGAGTTAGAAAAAAGATGATGCAAGGGCTAACAGCTCCAGCATTACACTTTAAATGCACAAGGCTGCTTTAAGAATCCTTTTCCTGCTATCATTGATCTGACAGCAGTTAACAACAAATCGTTTTGCAAATAAAAGATGCAGGGCCCGATTCTCCTGAAGCATTTATATCTGCAGAACGTTTAGCTTCAGGCAGAATTAGTTCAGGGCCTCATTATTAAGCAAATTGATGGCATTGCTATAGGCCTTTCCCCCATGAACAGATGCACAAGTGTAAAGATAAGTCAACACTCACCCATCAGAACTTAATTCACAAAGATTTTCAGCTTTTTTTCAGACCATAAATAGCTTTGGAAACATGGTATGTTGGATTCTATTCACCAGGGTCTATAGTTAGCTAATAGCTATTAATCAGTTCTGTACATTATTGCTTCATTAATATGTACCAATAACTAAATAAGTGTCAACGAGAATTAACGGTGCATTCATTAAGCTCACAGAAGCAAATGGAAATGGAGGTGTTATCACAGCAATCCCACCGGGCTGGAATCATTAATATCAAGGACCATTGTTTTTATTACAGAAGTGCCGAGTGACTTCGATGAAATTAGGATCCATTGTGCAAGCACGGAGGAGGATGGCACGTGTACGGCAAGGCCAGAAGCTCAATGGCAATCTCCAGAGTCCCAGTTCAGAAATTTAAATTAAAAAGTATCCTCAAAATCACACCCTAAGCCATGCCCTTCTGTCCTGTTCCGCACCTAGCTTTGAACCCTCTTCCAGGCTGACCTCCCCGAGGAATTCACATCTATTGATTGATCTGTGAAATCCTATGAAATATGAACTTTCATTTCTAGCCAGAACTTCTACAGTCTTTTCTCCAATGCCTGATGAAGGGTATTTGTGCCCGAAAGCTTGCCATTAAAGAAATGTTTTTGCAAAAATCTTGTTGGTCCAATAAATGAGATCATCTCCAGTAGGAGTCCTGATTGCTCTTTCCTTCTCAGATATTAGTCGATCCTTCTCATTTCCTCCAAATCCCCCCTGAACGCTTACGCCTGCTGGGCAGGTTTAAAAATGTCTGCACCATTCCTCACTCAATGGTCTCCCTGCATTGGGCATGTCTGAATCCAGCTGCCTGTGCCTGATCCTTAGGTTTCTATAATGCCCACTAAACCCACTACAAATGGCACACATGGTGGAGCCTGAACAGATTGCAAGTTGATCTAGGAAGATTCAACTTTCTCATGCAATCACAGGGCCTCCACACAACCAACCAGTGTGTGTGTCAGGAGAAGCAAACCACAGATCGTCTCCTGAAACGCCCTGTAGCACCACCACGCACCCCACACGATCTAGCAACGCCAACCCCAGAAGCAGTGGCCTGTGCAGGATACTGAGAACAGACCCTATAGGAAGGGTGGGTTGGAGATAGGATGAAGAAGAAGTAAGCTGACAAAATCTAACAATATATAAGCATTGAAATATAAGGCAATATCAGTAGACAGGAGGCACGAGTAAAAGCTTGGTGGTAAGTTTATGGAGGTGTTTGGGGTATTGTACTGGGATTTCTTTAATAATTTGGCTTTCTATTCCTCATACAAAAATCGAGAAATCGAGCAATGCTTTCAGACACCCTAGTGAAAGTTATCACCGGGGAACACTGGCAGGTAAGCAGAAATAAATCTCCAATTATTGTATAAACCACATACCAGGCTATGGGATTTTGGAAGAGTTTTGCAGATCCTTGGAGACCAGGAAAAAAGTCCCCTTTATGCAAGGCTGCTTCTTCTCTCTGCAAATATCAGGGTTTTTTCCTGTTTCTTTGATGCCCACTGTACTCTGCCTGTGTACAAATATTTATTCGGAGAGCCACTCTGCTGTTCCCTTTATCTCATGGGCAGGCATCTGACCAAAAGATAGACTGAAGAAAACAATTTCAGAGCGGGCAACATCTCTCAGTAGACTTGAAAGGACGGTCACGTTCACTCGGTGAAACAGGAAAAGGAATCTGACTACAGGATTTGGGGGAAATTGTTGATCCTTATAAATCCACTGGGTTAATATACAACAGTCTCAGAAAGGAATCATAACAATAACCATTTTGGCTGAAAGCTGGGAATAATTAACAAAGAAGTCATCTTTTGCCTGCTTGGTTGAATGTAGCCTAAAACTTTTTTCTCTCCACATTTTTGGAAAAGGTATTCCACCAGAAAGAGGGTTGCTGCTTCACGAAAGTGTGAAGGAGAAGAGAAGAAAATGCGACACAGAGTGCACTGTCCCATAAGCCATCACACAATACAAAGTGCGCTTAAAATGCATTTTCAATCACGGCTACCGACTGCAACTTACTTGCACAACGTGATCCCGCTTGAACGTTGCCGGGAATGCAGGACTGCGGTACACTGCACGGTGATAAAATAGCAGAGCTTTATCTCAAAACGCAGACAACAAAAAGCACTCTGATAAGGGTAAAGAATTTGTTTGCTTTTAATGGATTTCCACCACTGGAAACAGAAATAAATGTCCTGTCAATTTAAAAAATATATATACCTGGGTTATCTACTATACTTATCGGTAGAAGAGAATACTGTCTAATAGGAAGCTATAAAATTTATTTAAACTTTTCTGTGTACTCAATGACAAAGAGATACACACTTATACACCCACTGTATCAAAGGTTTTCTTTTCCCTTATTTTTCCCCCACAATTTGTACAGTTTCTATTGTACTGAAACCAGGTTTGAGATCATTGGCTATCCCCTTGTATAAATGGAGTAATATAACGAGAGGGAGAGAGACTTACGGTATAGGTATGTCCTGTGAATGTAGTAACTGGGTCTAAAAAAACGAAGAAAATGTAGCCAGACTTTCAAGCATTGACCTTGGTGAAGCAGATATAGGTAGTTCAGCCCAAGCAGCCCCCACAGAGATGATCAGTACTTATCCTTGGACCTGAGTCAAAGACCAGTGCAGTCAATAGAAAGATTTGTTGAAAGATATTTCTGGGCCAATTATCCCTAGCATGAGTTACTTATAGAAATGATTTGACAGGGCTGGGTCTATAATATGGAGACCCAGGAGGATGTGTAACAGAAAGGCCTGCATTGTATAAGAACAGCTTGGGAAAGGAACACTGTATTGAGCCAAGGGGAAGGACTGCCAGTAAAAGTGCTTGTAATAGCGAAGCACTCAGGAGAAAGGAAGACTCGAGTTGCTGATGTGACAGAATCAACCCACCCGATTGAAATTCAGGTCTCGAGAACTGGTGAAAAGAGAACAAGCTGCCGTACAGATCAAACGGAGCCAGGAAGACCTTTAGAAGGGAACGGTAAGGTGCTGGCAGCCAGAATGCTACCTGCATCGACACAATGTCCCTAGATATATTCCCTTGTAGAGCTGTCAGGGCAGGCTTGCAGGTGAAATAAATAAAGTTTGTAACCTCCTCTTTATTGGACAGAAACCTCGTCCTCCTGGACTGACTGCAGATTGGCAGCACACGCAGTACAATGGCTAAGGTAGATGCTGAGGGCCTGATACCACTTCCACTAGAGTCAGCACCCAGGTTCCTCGGTCTTGATTTTGCCCTTAATCCGAGGGGAAACAGTTATAGAAAGCTCTGCAGAAAAACAAGGTTTAAAGTTAAAGGGAAAAAAAAAAGAGTGAACACTAGGGAAGCACGTATGTTGGAAGCGGAAGTATGCAGCACTCAGAGAACAACGTCTAGCTCTTGGACGTAGGGCACATCTGGGGCACAGATGTTACCAGGCCTGACTGTTGCGGGGTACGGAGATGGGTGAAAATGAACAGCTCTAAACCAAGAAGTAGTAGGCTTATCTGTCACCTCTAAAAGATAACAGAGATGAACTACATATTAGGACAGCGTGGGACAGACTCTCTCTGGCTGAAAATTGAAAACAGTCATGGTAACAAATTCCATTATAGAAATAGGTTATAGATCATCAGAGAGGGCATGGGGAGGAGATACGCCAAATAGAACGTGCCTGTGAGAAAGGAATACTATTATTGACTGGGAACGTTAACCGTTCAAATTCAAACCGATAACTCCCAACCTGTTGAGTGGAAGGACAGTAGCCAAGGGTAGCCGGATGGTTGCAGACGCACACCCGCTCCCAGCTCTTGCAAAGTTCCTCAGTCGAGGCCCAGGACATGAGAATACATCCTGTGTTTCATCCTTCCACTCCTCTGACGGACACGTTGATGGATTATGGCACTGACACATCCATCCCCCTGTGGGCTCGGTGCTCCTCAAGAAACCCTCTCATGTCTACTTAAAGACTCCCATGGAACCGAACCTGGTCTCACAGCGACATTTATCTGGTACTTTGGGGCTACAACAAGCGATGTCCATGTATCATAAGCTGTAAGCGAAGGGGTCAAGTAAGGCATCCACAGATCGGTTTATGGGACCACCACTTTCTATAGGGAATCTGTCCGTGCGACCTTCGAAGGAAGCACGTTTTTAGCATTCGCCTGTAGGAAAAAAAACCTCTGTAGATCATAAGGTTGCGTTAGCAGTGGGATAGATTAAATACACTGAAAACCAGATCAGGAGAACTTTTCCATACGTAACTCCTGCAACTCTCATCTCTTTGTTGCTTCCTCCAAGGATAGAAAAAAGAAGAAAAAAAAAGAAGGCAGGCTGAGCAGTTTGTATTAATTAACACATTATTAAATCAAGAAAAATAGTTTGGATTAAAGACAATATCAAATAATTTTAAAACACCGCACTTTCCTAGCAACAGTAAAGACCGCATTTCTCTTTTGTTCATTCTTATTCTCTTCTTTCCCCACGTCTTGACTTCTTAACCTTTCTTCCACCGTACCTGCCTCTCTTATTGACGCGAGGTCAAAACCTGCTCAGATGGTGCCTATGAGTGCAGTCTCCCTGGGTGTGTTTACACAAGCCCCAACACGGTCTGATTAGGATATGTCAGAGCAGACTTAATTAATCGAGTCTGCTGGAGAATGCTCCAGCAAACTGCAGCAACTCGTGTATTCATCATCCCGCATTTCAAAATGGCCACGGAGCACTTTAACTGAGCCTTGTTGAACAAGCTTAAGTTAAAACGCCCCTACAGCCATTTTGAAACGCTTGACACTAAACACATAAGAGGCTTCAACACTTTAATTAGAGTGGCTCCCCACTCTAAAGCATGTGTATAGATGCCCAGTGGTTTCAGCAGGTCTACACTGATTCACACCAACAGAGACTCTGGCTCATGGAGGGCAGCCAGTTCAAAACCACAGAGCCCCACATCTCAGCAGTATGCTCCTGGTGGCGCTTTGTGATAGCCATAACCTCCCCAAATATATGCCAAACTCAGCTGAAGCATAAAAGATCACCCCCTACAGCAATGAAAGCCAAAAGTAGGGAGGAAGGGACACCAAAAGTGGGGAGGGGAGGGATAGAGGATAGGAAAGAGCAAACACAGAATCACAGAAAAAGGCTGGAAGGGACCTCGAGCGGTCACAGCTAGTCCAACCCCTCACTCAGGGCAAGATCACCCCTATCTAAATTAATCCAGACAAGTGTTGGTTTAGCCTGAACTTTAACAAAAGTCCTGTGATGGAGAACTGACAATCTCTTTAGGTAATATAATCCAGTGTTCAGCTCCAGTGTCCCATTGCTAGATAATTCTTCCTAATATCAAAAAGAAATCTCCCTTGTAATGGGATAAGAGAAGAGGGAAGAGAGGAAGAGAGGCAAAGTAAGAACAGAAATAGGTCAAAGAGGTGAGAGAGAAATAGTAGTGAGGTCCATACAGATGTGCACTCTCATGGGACAGCTCAACAGCTCCTGATATTGTGTTGTGGAGTGACTTGGAACAAGATCTACCAGGTGCAGAAGCACAAACTCAAATGTATGGCTATATGCTCCTTTCAAAAGACACGTTTCTACCTGTTTCCCAGCATAGCACTGTAGGGACCAGCATCACCCAAACAAGTGTAGAAGAGATGCTTGTTACACCTCGGCACCAGGAAGTCTAGCTGTGCTACTAAGGGAGTCTCCTTAAAGGTGAGTGGTAGGGCTGTGCAAAGCTTTGGTCCCTGATTTAATTTGGCAGAGATTCTGCCCAATTCGGTGGCTGAATCCCCCAATCAGGAGACACTTTAATTTCTCCAAATCGAATCGGACCTCCAAATCGAATCGGAGAGATTCGGAAAGATTCAGTGGTTCGGCCATAGACACAGCTTTAAATGTGTTTTCTACATATTTCGTGGTGCCAGGCAGCTCGTCAACACTGCAATGCTAGGGCGGATGGGTGTACCACAGAAGTACAGGGGCACTAGGCAGCAGACCTGGAAGTGGACCAGAAGCACTTCCAGTCCACTTCTGGGTCTGCCTGGAAGCCCACCAGGGAACCCCCACACCCTCCAGCTCAGTGACTGGTACTTCTTGGGTCTGGGGGGGCACCGGGGATCCCCCTGTGGCCAATTGCCAAGACTGTGCACTCCCTGGCGGACCGGATCCAATCCACTTCCAGGTTCACCACCAAGCACACGAGGGCCACCCCCTCTCTCCCTCCACACTCCTGTGGGACACTCCATCTGCCCCACCATTGCAGCATTCACTAGCCACATCTGGTGCCTTAAGATATGTAGAAAAAACATTAAAACTGTGTCTATGGCTGAATCGCAGATTCCCTGACTCAGCATTAAATCTTCAGATTCGGACTGAATTGGGGACAATGATCCAAATTACCAAATCGAATCACCACCTCCAATTCGGGCTGAATCCAACTCTGAATTGAATACAGCTCATTTCCCACACCCCTAGTGAGTGGTATCCACTGTTGCCTCTCCTTCCAAGTTCTTTGATGTAAGGACTGGATCCCGCAGGAAATCTTCCTGCTAAATGAGTGATGATGAATGATGAGTGATGAATCCCTATCCCCATTTCTGGCTCATCAAGCATCCCCTGTGGCCTCTCCCAGGACAGAAGTGAGATAGCAATCTCTTTGTAGGTACCTTCCAGCCCTACTTTTCTGTGATTATTTGGCTCATGTCCCCTTGGTGCCTCTGAGTTCAAGAGCAGAGGAAGTAGGTGCAGCTCTGGAGTATACTTTATGTAGTTCCCCACTCCTTTTGGTTTGGCAACCATTGATCACGGTGCATGTGTGAGAGGTCACCCAGACCTTTGACACATATGCCTAGGCAGCAGTATGGAGGATTGAGGCTGCCAGATCTTCCATCCCTCCTTTAGGCCACTGAGACAAAATCCAAAGGCCAGACTGAGTCTAGAGGAAGAGGAGAGGAAACCCCTCAAATAGCCATTTGCCCCTCCTGATAGCTCTTCATTACACCCTGCCTTTGTCTGGCATGTAGATGGCCTAAGCATTGCCATCCCATGCTGCCAACATCCTTCCTTTGGGACACCCTGACATTTCCATGCTCTCTCCTCATGACACTCCTCTCAATGGCAACTGTCACATAAAGAAAACCTACTTAACATTCAGGTTTAGTGACTGAGTTATGTTGAGAAAAACCTCAGGGTGCCTATAAGATTTAAATTCAGGAAAACCGTCAATGGCAGGCCATCAAACTGTATACAACAAAAACATCCCACCTCAAATGGCAAATGAATTGTTTTATCTCCATTGTCAGGAGCTCGCTGCATATAATTTAACACAACAAAGCACAATGCTGGACTTGGAGAATAATAAAAGCAGATGGAGCGCGTTCTTGTCGACATGACCTTTTTGTTCCTCAACTTGAATCAAGCCGTAAATTAGCAGCGCTAAGTAACTAGTGCGCCCCGTACACACCTGTTCACGTTACTAAACGCATTTAACCTTTCCCACCAGGTTCTTCAGCTTAATGGTATCTCTCTGGTATCAGACAGATGTGACTCGATGTTGATGGCACAATGTAAACGTTGCTAATGGAGCCTCCAGCCAACCTTAAACAACAAAAAGCAACCTTGAACATCAAGTATACAAATAAAAATGAGTCTCTCGCTGTTGCGATCGCAAACAAAGCTTTGGTAATAAGAAAAGAGTGATCTTGGGTAAGGCCCTTCATGTCCATGGATCTCATTTCCCTACATCACAGAGGAAATCTGGAACATACATTCCACATGAGGATGTGCGAGGTGCTCATGAACTATGACAATGGGGAAAATACACTGAATAGTAAAGTAAATGGCAGTGAAAGGATGCAACAAAAGTAGTGTGGAGGATAAAATTCCTCTTCAGAAACAATTTCCAGATTAACACTTAGCTTTGTTTACAATCAGAACAAAACCAGAATTATTCACCATGAAGAAACATAGATCTGTGCTTTGGACTCACTGAAACATTTTACTTGGAAAATACTGAAGTAATGACTTTTTTTTTTTTTGCATTTTGACATAATTCAAAGTGAAAAGTCATTTTCTTTGGAAAAAAATCAAACTGTTCTGACATTTTGGGTACAAATATTCTCAAGCATACATAAAGGGTTCATGAGAGATGTCTTGATTTGGACAAAACTATGTTTTCCAACCCAAAACTTTTTCAAAGTTTCCCGAAGCAGCTCTAATGGTTACATTTAATCCATTTACCCTGTCTGTATGTGAAAGCTTTACAACATTTTTACACATGCATCCAACTGTGCAGCTGTCTCTCATTTAAAGTTTTTAGATGGATGCACCAAGGAACTAAACTTTTCATATCTTCTAACTCATTAACTGCAGGAGATTGATCTTTTGTCTTGGCTCAGTAGGGCTCCTTTTATAACTGAATCATATCAGCCGGATTTTGGATAAGCACGGCATCGCTTACCCGGTCCAATTACTACAGTCCAATTACCACATTATGTCCCTCTTCCCTCTGTCATGCACCTAATGTCTTCATGTAAGATGAAAGACACTCCATAAAACTGAACACAAATAAGTTCACATATTCATACATTAATATGAGATCATCCTTCACTTCTACCTCCCTGTGTCCTCTGTCCTGATTATTCATTAGCCCCTCTACATTGAAGTTTTAGATTAAGGGGAAAATAAGGCAAAGCATAATTTGAATGAGGAAATGAGTGAAAAGGGAGTTACGCTACCACACGTTCATTTTTCTATAGGATTTAATCTGGGCATTGTGAATTATGAACATGTGATATTAAAAGCAAAGGGCTGTTAATCTCATGTTTCAGATTAAAGCAAGCGATAGCAAAGCCATTAGAATACAGTTGCAAAATACCAGAAACAGATTGCTAAGCATCACTTTGTGAATGCAGCCTGCTAACCCAACAGGACTAAAGCCATTATCACAAGAGGTAACCACAATCAGACCAGCAGGAGAACAATAACATTAGAGAAGCATGGGAGGAATTAGATGGCTCATAGGAATAATAGTGGGATATAGGGTCTTTCATCTCTAACTCTACATTCTGGACAGGTCACTATTAAGGAAAAGTCATAAGTAGATGTCTTTTTGGTGGGCAACAAAGAGAAAGCTGATGGTCACTTTGCTAGAAAATTACAGTTTTTTCACATTACGCACAATGCCACCATTATAGATGCTCTAGAAAAAGCCTATCACAAATTCTACCAGGTGTTTGGAATGTGCAAAGCTTTGGTCCCGGATTCAATTCAGCGGAGATTCTGCCTGATTCGGTGGTCACATCTCCAAATCCAAATCAAATCAGGAGACCCTTTAATCTGTCCGAATCGAATTGGAACCTTCCGAATCAATTCAGAGAAATTCGGAGATTCGGGCATAGAGACAACTTGAAATGTTTTTTCTACATGCCTGTAGGTAGCAGGGGCTCATCAGTGCTACAATGCTGGGGTGCATGGAGCAATCCACAGGAGCATGGGCAGGTTCCCAGCGTGCTCCGCAGCAGACCCAGAAGTGGTCCAGAAGCACTACCAGTCTCCTTCCAGGTCCGCCGGGAGCACACGGGACTGGGTGACTGGGCCACTTCCAGGTTCACCACCGAGCATGTGGAGGGCTGCCCCCTGCACTCCTGTAAGACACTCCCTGTGCCCAAGCATTGCCATGATCACAAGCCATGCCTGCTTCCTCAAGCTTCAGATTTGGATTCGGATTAATCGAATCAGAGACAGGGATCCGAATCAATGAATTGAATCACTGTCCCTGATTCAGGCCAAATTCAAATCCAAATCAAATAGGGCCCACTTCACACACCCCTACCAGGTGTGTCTGCACTAAACCATCCCTCTGCCCTGCTCAGCACTCTGTTGTGGTGAAGGGGTTGTTGGTTGTAGATGTATCCATCTGAGGCAGACGAGGATCTTTAGATAGATGTGATATCTTTTATTAGACCAACTAAATAATTGGAAAAATTGTTCTTTGCAAACTTTCAGGCACGCTTTTTGTGAACAAGTTTTTAGATAATGATGGCATTGTGGAGAAAATGCAAGTGAATCCTTCTGAGTTCTCCTGAGGAGGGTTCGTGCATATTTCAGCCTGTGGCCAGCTCGCAAGAGCGGGAGAGACAGGCACAAATGAGGTAACATGTCACGCGATTTCATAATCACAAGGGGGATAAAATGGGAAAAAAGAAAAAAACCCTCCTTTGTCTCGCTTTGTTGTTTATAGGTCAGTCGCTGGAAATGAGTTTTTAAAATGCCACAGGCTTCCTCTCAGGGAGCTCAGAGAGTTGTCAAGGTTAAGACGACGTTCTCATTTTAAAAAAAAGTTACAATAAGACACAGGTTTCAATTTGGACCCATAAAACCAGGAATAGCCTGATTAACATTCCCTGATTACAATACAGCGTGATAACAGCCCGTGTATCGCGGTGTAATATATTCCATGAAACAGCAGGGGCTTTTAAACCTCTCCCATTGTGGAAGAGAGGTGGGATTTTCTTTGCTTCTGTGGGCGGATGTAGCTGATTCTAGCTAATACAAATGAAGGTTGAGTATTTATTAGTCTAAGCAGTTTATCTGCATCACTATACAAGAAGTTCAAACGTTTCCTTTCCGCTGTCTCCTGGCAGCAAAAATATTACCAGTCAAAGCAGGTATTCTTGGCGTCTGGCATTTTCAAAGGGGCAGAGAGTGAGGTACTCTGCTTCTCAGGAATTTCAGTGGGCTCTAGGCATATAAATCATTTAGGCGCCTTCGACAATCCCATCCTATATCTATCAAGAGGGCTGCTGCCAGCCACATTAATGTCTCAGCTAATGGTAAACCATTAAGAAACATCTGACTATATAGCCACTATATAAGCGTGAAACACGCTGTACGGCAAGAAGGGGAAAGTGCTTCTCACTCAAGCAAAGAGAATACCATGACAGCCTAGGAGAAATGGGTCGATCTCCTACTGTTCGTATTTGCATCCAATCTGCAAACAGTGGGGGACAATCGACCAGCAGCGAACATTTGCTTCGCACCACTTCACAACTTTGCTTTAGACGAGAAGCTTCAACACAAGGTAATGAGGCCCGATTTATCCCTCGTAGAGCCCTGCTGACTTCAGGGGAGTTGCACTAGGGATGCCTCTGGACCATTACCTTCATTATCTCTCTTTTTTTCCTACTTATTCCCTTCCCTACCTGTAGCTCTCTCTATTTGCCGCGGGAATTTCTGCCTTGCTCTGATCTCACCTCACTTCAACATTCATCGGGATGTGCGAAGCAACTTCTGCGCAGCAGATGTGAAGACGTGCGCATCTGCAGAAGCTGCTCTTTCCCAGGACATCAGGCGCGCGCTTTCTTACGCCGAGCTCCCCAAAAACCTACAACTTAGTCATCGGGTTATTGAGCAAAGGGAAACGAAAGCCTCCATCTCCTGGAACCGGTGTTTCTTTATGTGGCGAGAGAAAGACTGAGGAGGGAAATTTCTCAACATGCAGCCAGGGACGGAAGCAGATTCAGAAGATATTACGTTCAGCCTGCCACTGCTATTGTTTTTTTCTCTCTCTCTGATATCTCCTGAATACATTTTGAGCTACAGTGTTGTAAATTTAGGGGAATAAAAACAGCCCTGATATATATTTGTGTAACGCTGAGCACGCGGGTGATCATTTTGAGCAGGTGACAGGGCCCAATTGTAGTCAGGGTCAGGAGCAAACGGCAGGTTTAACGATGTCCCAGTCCTGCATGTTATCACTGCGAAGACTTGGGTTGAAGCCCACTGAAGACAGCAACAATTTAGTTGGTTCAGTTATCAAGTAGCGGGTCATAAAGTCTCCTTGCAATCGCCTCGTCTGACGTCCTGCGTAACTCGGACAACCTCCGTGCATGAATGACGGTGTAAGGCTAGACCACTATCTAAACTGGATCTAAACTGGGAGAATCCGGAACAATTTTGTTCTAATAATCAAGGGCCCTTAACATTAAACGTCTGCTTTTTTTCATGAATTTCCCCATCTTCAATTTTAAACTATATGATTTTGTTAAACCTATGCCTCCTTGACTGAGGTGAGTTCCTAAGAAGGTGTTCACTGCCCGTGGTCAAGTTACCCCTCGCCTTTCTCTTCTATGAGCTGAACAGAGTCTCTCACAATAAAAGACATTTCCTCATCCTTCAGCACCCTTATGGATCTTCCTGGAACTCTTTGCCAAATCTCAACATCGTCCTTCAATTGTGGATACCAGATTTGGACAAAGCATTCCCAGAGCAGCCCCACGAGTCCCAAATACAAAGGTAATACCTACTAGAAAGTCCAGTTACCAGGCATCCAAGGATTTCACTAGTCCTTTCAGCAATATAATCCAACTGGGAGCTCTCATTCAGCTTATTACCACCATGACTTCCAAGCCTTTCTCAATGTCCTGGCTTCTCGGGTAGACTCCTCCATCCTGAACATACAACTTACATTCTTGTTCCTAAATGTACCTGAGCTTTCATAGGCAGACAAAGGCCTTTGGGTAAACGTAATATGAGTTTCCATTTGACTTACGCTGGAAGTTGATACCACTGGCTTACTCTCAGTTTACCAAGCAAAATAGATCACATAGTATCGGTGTCTGTTCCCTCCATCATTTGCCATCTTCCAATCTTTCCACCACCTCCAAATGTTACTACCAAGTATTTTATTGTCTTCTAAATCAGAGATGCAGATTTGAAAGAGTCTCTAGGAGCACATCCTTCAGTGACCAATCATCATAGTTTCATAGTGCCTACGGTCAGAAGGGGCCTAGAGCAGGCCATCTAGTCTGACCCCCCGCCAATGGCAGGAA
>JAGPOW010000304.1:4529672-4541200 GCA_030014935.1 Caiman crocodilus
GGCTGCACCTGGGCAAAAGAACCACTAACACACTTCCAGGCTGGGGGGCGACCTTCTCAGCAGCACAGCAGTGGAAAGGGATCTTGGAGTCATAGTTGACACCACGATGAACATGGGTTGTCAATGCGATGAAGTGATCAACAAGGCTCACCACACTTTATCGTGCATTAGCAGATGCACAATGAACAGATCGAGGGAAGTAATCCTTCCTCGCTATGCGCCACTGGACAGGCCATAGTTGGAGCACTGTGTCCAGTTTTGGACACTGCACTTCAAGAGGGAAGCGGAGAATATCGAGAGGGTTCAGAGGAGGCCACTCGTATGGTCAGAGGGCAAAGCCCTACGAAGAGAGACTGAGGGACCTGGATCTCTTCAGCCTTCGTAAGAGAAGGCTGAGAGGTGATCTTGTGGCTGCCTATAAATTTATAATACATTTTGTAGCAGGTAGCATAATCAACACAAAAAGGATGAGAACCTATTGAGGTCAGTAGCAAAACACTGTTTGTCCTCATCTACGTCTTCTCTCCATCTATTTGTGGTCTAATTCAGCAGTTGTGAAGATATATGAATTCAAGTATGATGTCAGTCCTTTATAATTTTGTTACTGTATACTTTTATTGTAATAAACTTTAACAGCATGGCTTTGTTTAATGTCACCTTTCTTCTCTGCGATAAAGATTTCCAGACTAACTCACAAGCAGTACAGCATGCCCACCCCTTTCCCTACTCACAGAAAAAGATGCCTTCCTCTTTGACCCTAAAGCAGGATTTTTGTAGTTAGGTCAAAGAGACAAAACTATGGAGACGGCTCACACATTGCTTTCAGACAGTGATCCTTTGCTTTGCCATTGTGAGGGTCATAGAGAAAACTACTTCACCCAAGGCAACAAGTTCCTAGTCATAGCAAAGTTATATAAAAGAGTGGGTTTTTTTTACCTGGCTCATAAAGAAAAGGAAGTAGCTCCTGAAGCTACTTCAAAACTATGCACTGAGCTTTCTGTTGCTACTGCTTCATCAGAGAATAATGTTTACAGCCTTAAGACACGCATACATATAAGACGAAGGGGCCAGGAGGCGTAGAGCGGTAGAATAGCATTGTTTTGTGGGAAAGAGACTGGGAAGAAATGTGCAGGGCACAGGAGTTCAATTGCCGGTTTGGCAATACACTTCCTATGGGACTTCCGAACACTCGTGGTCTTGAAGACCCGATTCCTGCTCTGTTTCCTTTCTGCCAGTCTATTCCTAACATTTCACGGGTTGTTGCCTATGAAAGCTCATGCCTCCCTGAACCTGTTAGTCTCTAAGGGTGTATCTACACATTGCCATATGGCAACATTGCTATGGTGCCATGCTTTACTGTGCCACTAAAGAATGGCGCCGTAACCACCCATACTGCACCATGCGTGCCACGAACATTTAGAGTGCACCATTAAATCACCATATACCGGGATAGCACGCTGCTATGGCAACATAGCTGCCAATCACATGTAGACCCACATGATCATTATGTTGCCATAGCGCACCATATGGCAATGTGCCCTCAGGTGCCATCCTGCCTTCCCTTCTGCTTGTTTTCATTACTCTTCCCCATTTTCCAATGTTTTCTGCTTATGCTGTAAGGATCAGATTTTTTAAAGATACTTATTCATCTATTTATTCATTTTTTAAAATGTGACTAGGTGCCTAATACCTATAAAAATCTGGCCCTACGGTCTTTGGAGTATAAGCTTTGTCCTCTTACGTTTATATACAACACCAAGCCCTACAGAAGGTGGGTCTTCATGGGTACTTCAGGCACTACTGAAAATGAATAATATCTCTAAGCCAGGTAGCATCACTTTTTTCCATGTTGGACTGCAACTCTCACACAAAGGCTGGTGTTTTTCTTAAAGCTCTAATGGCTAGAGACATGTAATTACATCACAACTTCAACATTCAGCAAAGCAAAAAATCCAGCTCTCACAGTTGTGGAAAAAGCAACAACAGATGCACAGAGACTGTGATCGAATCACCCCTTAGCCTTGTTTCTGAAAAGCAAGCCACTCACTAACGCCGATTCCCCGTTTGCACTTACGTTCTGGGACCGGTCAGACATTTGGTTTTGAGTCTATTTCCGTTTATTCCACATTGCATTGATCTAGTTTCTTAATCAAAATATTGAGCTCTGTGACTCATTCTCTGCAAGGCCTGTCTACCAGCCCTTTAATCGTTCTTGATGCTCGTTTCAAAATGGTCAGTAATTATCAACATCCTTCTTGAACTGTGGGCACCAGAACTAGACACAGGATGCCTGTATCAGTCACACCAGTGCCACTTGCACTGGCAAGAGACTCTTCCTAGTCCTACCAGAGATTCTCCAACTTACTTATCCAGAGATTGCTTTAGCCATTTTGGTAACAGCTCTGCATCGAGAGCTTGCATTCAACTGATTATCAAGAGCTTACAGTCAGTCACTGCTTCTCTGGATAAATTCCTCCACCCTTTGGGTATGGGTTTTGTTCCTAAATCTGACTTGCCATTTGATGGTATGAAATCACCCACTCCTTGTTGACGCCCCACTGACCAAGAGACACAGATTACTCAAAAGACGTGTCCTGTTACTTATTACTCACACAATCTTTGTGCAGACTTCAAGCTTTATCAGTGATAATTATTCTCATTTCCAGGTCATTTATGCAAAATAACCAAGGTCAACAACTTTAACTGTTGGACTCCATTAGAGAGACACTCACTGGGCACGTCTATGCAACCAAATCACTGTGCGGTAAGGACACATGTCTACACGTGCACGCCCATACTGCACAGTGAATATGGTGGCTTGAAGATGCCATACTTGATTATGCCAACTTGAATATGAAGTGAATATGTCACTGTGGCCGGACACTGTTCATGCCTGCTACTTTAAGATCAGAGCCAAGCAGCCAGCAGGTGCCTGATTATGGCAGCCATCTTAGATTGGTTGCCGATAAAAGCAGGGCATTTGGCTGCTAGCAGGCTAGGCAGCAACCTTGCTTGGCTGCAAGGCTTCTTGCAACACCTTGGCGGTAAGGGAGGAGCTGTAAGGGATGGTCAGGAGGCTCCTGGTCCTGGGCATGACCTAAAGCTGCATCGTGCTGAGAGAGAGTGGCTTGGTGGGGCTCTCAGTGGTGCAGGAGCCCCCAGGAAATGCCAGGCCATTTACCACCCTGGTGAAAGGTGGGTTGGGGCACCTTAACCCCTAGCCCCCACAACCAGGTGGGTCCCCTGCTAATAGGGCCAGAAGGCAGACCCCAGAGATAGAGTGGGGCTAGAGGCTCAGACTGATCAAGAGAGTACCCTTGATTGGTCAATGCTAGGGCTAGGACCAAGACAGTCAGAAGGGCCAGGAGCCTACCATGAGGGATTTCTTACTGGCCTTGGGGGTGAGGCCTGTATGGCCAAAGGTCCCAGGGGGACCACACCTGAGAAGGGAAAATTGTTTCTGGGAGCTAGATAGTCTGAATGAAGGCAGGGTAGGCTATCTGAATGGAGGGATCTTGGAGGGGTCCTGACAGGAGGATTCTGGGGCCCAGTGTGGGACCAGTGAAAGTAAGAGCTGGATGCCATCTGCAAGGGATGGGCTGCATGGTAGGGGAGGCACAGAGCTTCAGATAGTGCCCCCTGGCATCATGGCAAGAAATGGGCAGCCTCCTGCTTAATTAACAACTATTAATTAAATATCATCAAGGCATGGCAGGCAAGAACACAGGTGGTTGGCCCAGAAACAGGTGGGTGGGGCTGAGACAGGCCCTGAGAAGGCCCCCTGTTACAGGCACCAAAGTAAATATGGCAAGTTACACCATCATGCAGGTATCAAATTTACACCCTATTAGTTACTGCGCAGCAATGCACGTGTAGATGCCCTACTGAGCAGTAACACTGTGTGTGTGGACTGACTTGGAACTAACTTTAGTCCCAAGTCAGTCCACACACCGCATTAATGTGGTTTAATACCTGCACGTATAGACACCAACCTATTCCTGCTTCCTGTGCAGTAACTTACTGCACAGTAAATTTAAGTTGGTGTAAATGCATATGTAGGCATGCCCAGTAATGATGATGCTCTTTTTCGCACTTACATTTTGGAACCCATCAAACTTACGGCTTTTAATCCACTTTACTGCATTCCACATTCCGTTGTTCCAGTTTTCAATAAAAATACCGTGTAATGCTTTACAACAGGTGGTTATAGCAACACTGGGTGCATCTACACATTCAATGAATTTGAAGTAATAAACTGCAGAGCATTTGGAGCTGGAGTAAACTACTCCTGGGCTCAATATCGACACGTGCACGCAGGGCAACCTCATGTTCTGGCCAGAATGGAATAGTTTACACCGGGGCGGGGGCACGGCAAGTCAGCTCCAGGCTCCAGATGGTGGCATCGGGTGGTGGAGGGGAGTGACTGGGACACAAGGGTGCTAAAAGTGCAGAGCCATGTGGCTAGGTGGTGGGCAGGAGTCTGGCCCCCAGCTGGCACTTTCCGCCCACAGCCAACATCTACATGTGCATTTAATCGCAGTTAATTACCCCACCATAAAATAGTAATGTCCCCAACAGTGCTATCTTATGGCGGTGCTGATTTGTTTACAGCGGCCTGGTAGCATCGCACATGTAGACAATGATGCTTTACTTTGCAGCTAATTGGTCTACTTCACAATTGCGCACACATGTAGATGCAGACACTGTTACCTTTATCACCCATACTTGCCCTCTCGTCAGAAAAAAAGACAGAAAGTTAGTTTGACAGAATCGACCTTACACAGCTTCATGTTGACTGCATTCATTGTATTACTCTCTTTTAGTGCGCTAATTATCAGGCCCTGTACAAGCTGATCCATTTTTTCTCCTCCCAGGATCAACATCAGTATGATCAAGCTATAATTACCCAGGTCATCTTGTTGAGCCTTTTTGAAATACTGGCACAGAATGAACTCTGTTACCATCACCTGACGTGTGCCTGATGTTCGAAGAGTAATTGAAAGACAATATTAATGTTCAAGAGAGGTCTTCAGCCACTCCCGTACCAGACCTGCCTATTTTAAAATGTCTAAATTGAGTAATGACTGTTTAATATCCTGCTAAGATAACGCTCAAATGGAGGGTGTTTCACCACTGTCTTGCCGTTTGGCCCCAGCATCAGCTTTTTACACAAATGCAAGCCAGATGTGTTCATTGAACAAGTCTGCCTCCTCTGCATTGCTATTGATAATTCTCATGCAAGGTCCCAAAAGCATGCCTCGGATTCTTCCACCTTTCTTATCTATTTCTTTTGCCTGGTTTCCTTCACTTCCCTTCTGACCCAGCTGGATTTTTTAAACAGTGGGACAACTGGAGGACAGTGGGCTTTGGGGGCATCAAGCACAATATTCTTGAAGAATTACCAGTCATTCACATTTTTCTAGTTATGTTCTTCTTCCCCATTCATCTTCTTTTCCACAATTTGTTTTTAGCCTTCTGAAGCTAACGCCGTACAGCACCACTACAGGGTTGGACTTTATTTTAATTGCACGTGCCGGATGCGACTGAGCCAGGCTTATTTGTATCTGAGCGGTAGCTACCGCTCACATTCAATGCATTCTACACACGGTCCCTCCTAACCTGTCAAGCTAAGGTCTAATGCAGCTTTCCTGGCATGTTGGATGCAACACTTTTTAATTGGAAAATCTCTCAACATTTCCAGAGTGTTAGATATTCCAAGGAGACTTGCAGCACGTCACCCAATTTCAGTTCCTTATAACACAGCTTTTTTTTCCTTTTCCACATGACATAAAGATGCTTGAAGAGTAAACCATCCTGTCATGTCATGTGATTTGATGGGCTGTAGCAGACACCAACCAGTTCCCCAATCTTGTACTTTATATGTTACAACACTAATCAATATGCATTTAAGAACAGTTTCTTTCTCTGCTGCAAGAAACGTGTTGTTTGCATTCATTTCAACATGGGCAAACACACAAGGACCAGAAGTGCACCTTTCCCCATGTTTCATCTTTAACAGATTTTATTTTTATCATTCAAGGCCTTGTTCCCCTCACTCCATAATAAAGGTAATACTGGCCAAAGCAACTGTTTGTTCTTTACCTACAGAAAAACATGAAAGGACCCTAGGCCTTTCTTAAGCGTGGGAACTGCTGGGTGCAAGCCCGAATCCAGAAAACTAGCTCAGCACTGCAATGCTCAGAAGTGTACAATCAGTGAGTGCACCATCACACTCAGCCCCATCATTGTTCAAACCCTAAACAACTTCCCAAAGGTCACAGTGAGCCAGGAACTGAGGCCGGGCCTGGAGTCCCAGCCCAGCAATCCATCCCCAGACCAGTGGGGGCCAACCTGTTTGGCAAGCATGCCACAAATTGAGCCCTATACCCTGCCTAAGTGCCAGTCCAACACTGGGGGCTCGATCTCCCTGCGATCGGCCATGTGCACCCTGGAAGAGCCAGCCGTGAAACTGGAAGCGCCACCAGAAAGGCACTTCTGGTTTTACTGGTTTTGCTGCTGGCTCGGCAATGGGTCACCGGGGGACCACCGCCCCCCCCCACAGTCAGCAGTCAGTCACTGGGGGACCCCCCTTCCCCCATCAGCAATCTGGCTCCCCCCACGCTCTGGAGGCACCAGTCACCCATGCACGCCAATCTTCTTCCCCTGCCCAGTCCATTACTCTGCTCTCCCTGTGCTCCTCGCCTGACCTTTTATTCTACTTTCTGCGCCCTGTTGTGCGCTCCTTGCCTGATGTGCCGCTTTGCTTTCTGCTCTCCATTGCCTGCACCCTCCCCATGTGCCACACACAGTGTCAGTCTGTGGCACTTGTGGCATGTGCACTTCTGGTTGGCCACCTCCACTCTAGACCATGCTGGAAAGCTCCGCCCACACGCCAAACCCAATCGCATGTCCAGAAGACACTACTGATAGGCGAGCATATGCAAGAGGGGCCAATGGCCAAGGCATCAAACAGCTTGGCTTACTGATGACCCAATCTTAAGCATAAGTAGAATATTGGGGTTTAATTGTGGGAGAAGGAAGAAGAAGAAATTGCTTTCTGGGCAGCGTCATCCCCCTTGAGAAGCCAACAGCCAACAATGTTATCTCTTTCCAGTTCTGTATTATTTAATCATTGCAAAATGTTTGCTGCTGCCACATGAGAGGCTCGAACTCTTTTCAAAATTGTCTGTGTTCAGGAGGAAAGGCATACAAACGCCAATACTAATCCTAACTGCTTCACAACCTTCCAACACAGCGCAGTTAACGGCATGGCAACTGTAGCCTTTTCCACCTCCGAGTTTCCAGCATCCCATATCACGACTCCTTTCAAGAATCTAAATTTAGTTCCACAATATGGAAAATACCATTAAAATGATATTTTAACTCTAGCAGCTAAAGTAAATAGAGAATAGCACAAGTCATTACTTTCAAAGAGCACAGCCTTTTTGAAGACAGGCAGGACAAAATCTTTCCCAGCTTTTCACTATATCGCAGTAAGATTCTCTTTACCTATTTCATCAGCATCCCGAGGTGCTTTCAGCTGGAAAGAGTTTGGATTTTTTTTCCCCCTCAGCCACCAAAAGAAAAAGAAATCGAAATGTGCACATCACCAAAACTTAAAATTCAACACAATTTAGAGCAAGAACTTGAGGGAATGGGTATTGCAAGCTATAAAGTCAGAACAGTTCTAAGTATGGTGATTTATTTCCTAGCCTTATTAATCAGAATAGCAATTTTCTACCAGCGAAGCCAACAGAAATGATTACAACAAACTCTGAGCTAACGAGACCCACCACTGGCCTTCCTTCACTTGGTTTCATTTGCTGTTCTGCTCAGACGACTCTTCCCAGGTCCCCTCTTCATGCAAGCACAAAATCAAATCTGTCCTCCCAGGCGACAGGGCACACAAATAAGGACTTTTCATCCCAATCAGAGCAGATATAACCAAATCCTATTATATTCCTATTTATCCCAGGCATTACTTTGACCCTGAGACCGTTGGGCATGTATCAACCAACGGCCAGAGCTCGTGCATTTATTTTTCTGAGTTCCTAAACTGACACCAATCCCAATATGCCAGGCAACTCTGGCCATCATTTGAAATGCATTAATACTGTTATTCTGATAAAGGGCTTTTTCTGCTTGCATAGGCCATTTTTACCAAGGAGCTTCATTAACCCCACTTTATGGCAAAGCAGGGAAATGACTTGCACAAGGGCCGGTGCTAACAGGCCCATGGTTTTTGACAGAGAGGGAGCAGTGGAAGGATACATCTCATGGTTGCCATTTTGGATGTAGGCACCCAAATTCCAACTAGGTCCCACTTCAGGTGCTGAAGTCCTTTCTTGCAGCTATTATCCCTTGCTAAATCTGTGCCTGTGACAATAGGGGAACGACTGAGGTACAGAAGCACAAAGGAGACAGACAGCAGGACACTACTCTATGGGAGTAAAGGTCCCACAGTGTGGCCCTTAATTTTTGTTCCTCAAATATATATGCATACACCTACATACTCCATCCTGCCACTCCGAATTTAACACCACTTAGGGGTTAGGGTGTATTTCAATGTATTAGGTGCTTTATACAGCTGCTCCACGCCTTCTCATCTTTCCCCTGCACAGTTTATGCAGAGGTCCATATATCATATCTTGGCAAAGACCAATCTGTTCAAAAATTACAAAGGAGGGCATAGCTAAGATAACATCCCAAGGCTTCATGTTACTTACACTTTATTATCAGTAACTTCTTCCTGCTCCTGTCGTATTTCAGTAGGCTAATCCTTTCCACAAGGACAAGTGGAAACTTCCCATCTTTTCTAGGCATATCAACCCAAGCTTTTTCTACCCTGGTTACTCAGAAGATAATTATCACTCCCACGTAACTAGTAAAATCTTCATTGATTTTTTTTTTCCCCTTGTGCTACAAGTTGCCATAACCAAGGCAGTTTGTCAAGGCTGAGACTTTTCTATGGCCTTTCTTACAGCCAATAGATTTGAATCTAGCATTTTACTGGTGGCCTTCAGAGAATAATAAATGTGCCTAGCAAAATTACCTACAACATGTCTGAAGTACCATGCTACAGAATTTAAGCACCATTCTTCTTTTACTTTGTGTACAAGAAAAAAGGAGTTACCTTGAATATGTCAATTATGAAGGCCACTTCTTATAATTATTAACAATTAGCTCCTATTCATCTTCTGTGTGAGTCAGTAAGGCCTTGTACTTGCTATCCAAATCTTGCATGACTTTCCTCTTGCTATCAAAGAACTCATGGGGAAAAATCTTTGTTTGAGAGATCTTGGGGTGAGCAGAGCCCATTTTGGCTACCTGGGCTTTAGCATTTCTTGCAGCTCACCTTGTTTCAATGCCATCACAGTTTACTGGCTTCACTTCCATAGATTCATAGATGTTAAAGTCATAAGGGACCGCAGTGGGCCATCGAGTCCGACCCCCTGCCCTGGGCAGGAAAGAGCTCTGGGGTCAGCCGAGTTCAAAGTCGCAATGTTCTCCTTCAACACCACCTCAGTGCTTCTTCTCCAAAATATCCCCCTCTGTCAGTATAATGCTTTTGAAACAACTGTTTGTGATCCTGTCTTTTTATCTTCCACCATTTCATGACAACTGGTAGGGCAGCACAATCTCCAGCGCATCATGCAAAATGCCGGTAACGATCTTGATACGTTTTCTTATGGTTAAAAAAAAAAAAAAAAAAAAAGTGCGTTTGTTCTTGGATATTCCCCCCCCCCAAAGTGAAACATAAAAGTACTGACGTGTTTAGAGTGAGAGCGATTATGAGACTGATAAATCACATTTCGCTAAGTATTCAGCTGACACATTCATAAACGCTGCCCTAGCAAATTGTGAAGCCATCAATCACACGGCCATGGAAGAGCGTGGCCTATCTGAACGCACTCCTGAGTAGGGGGACCTCCCACCCCAAAATGAGCAGGGCAGTCTGAAAATGGGTCCCTGTCCCAAGCTGCATGGCTCTGAGACACTGGGCTTTGCCCCGACCATACCGGTGGTGGGGGGGGAGGTGGGCATGTGTCCACCTTTCCATTTTGGAAAGGCTGTCACCTCCTCCTGACTGTTGTGTACACTAGACTCCCATGCTCCTGTGCTTCCTGTGGTCTGGATGTGCCGCAGCTCTTCTCTGAGTGTATCCATCGCAGTTGTAGGGAGTGAGCTCTGTCTGTTAAACCTTCACTGAAATGAGACTCATGATCCAACTGTCCTAGACCTACAAGGCCAGCAGTGGCTTTCCCCATGCCCCTTTCCAGTTCCCTAATATTTCAAGCTTACCCTTCCCAGAGCTCTGACCTTGTGGGAAGTCTTGGTTTATAGTTACACCTTCAGAGGCATATGGCATTGGGGAAACAGCAGACATGAATTCTGTAAGGCTTCCAGGACACAATCGCTCTTCACTTTAGCTAGCAGGAGAAATACACACATCTCGATAAAATACACACATGTAGATAAAATAGCCGTCGTGCCTACCTGCTGCTTCCTACCTCAGCTCCATCGCCACTCCAGAGCAGTTTTCTGGGCACTGGACAGTCTTCCAACCAATCTGCAGCCTCTTCTCAAATAAATTACTTCTCCAAAATAGGGGGTCTCACTTTGCCAGACCTTTGCTGCCAGGGCCCTTGTGTTCTCCTGCCCAGGCTTCCTCTACCATGGCTGGCAAGAGGTGCTTTCTTCCACAACCTCCTAACTCTGCTGCCAAGTGATTTTCTATCAAACTTATCAACTGTTCAGAGTCCCCCCGCATCCCGGCCCACTATGATTATCTAGTTGCCAGTCCACTTGGCAGGATCAGCTGTCCAGGTCAGACCACCTCCTTCAGCATACCGCTTCTGTCCTGCTCCAGAATGAATGCATTGTGATAGCTCGTTCGCCCAGCCAAGACATACCCAGGAAATGCCAGTGGTGCTAAATGTGGGAATACCGGGGAGGTTTATTGGTCCTACCATGATAGACAGTCAGGAACATGACCCTTCCCTTGGCCTACTTTTATTATTCTCACTCTCTTTCCCTTGCTTTCCCCCCTAGTCCCTTAGGGACTGAGTTGTAGGTAACCAGCAGCCCACAGTTAACAGGCAGATTGAATCATATAACGCATCTCTTGAAAACAATGCAGAAATCTGCATTTTCCACACCAGCTTCGTTTCCACCCTGGCCTGCTTTCTGAAGTATTCTCAGCCTCGTGCCAGCACTGTGCTGTACCAGGAAAGGGTCCAAAGAGAAACTGTCTCAGACGGCCCGATGAGTCTCAGTTCCCCAGCGCTCCCATTCCACACGGCAGCCTGGAGCAGGATGCATCAGCCCCCGGTCAGACACCACATGCTCCCTCTCTTCTTTAGGTCCAGCTGGCACTGCCAGAGAGAGCACAGCCATGGCTCCATCTACTCCTTTTCCCCTGCCTCTCTCCAGCTCTTTCCGGCTCGTAGCAGCACCAGGCATTTCAGTCCTCCCTCTGCTTCCCAACCCACAAGCATCACTCTCCGGTGAGATATGCATGCATACCT
>JAGPOW010000304.1:4553042-4563370 GCA_030014935.1 Caiman crocodilus
GAAATCCCAGTGAAATTGGCTCTGAAGACTATGAGTGGGCCACAAAAAATATTCAGCCTTACTGCAATTTAAGTAGACCCCTAATTATCATGCATTTTATTAACAAGCAAAGCTTAACTCTCCTCCCCGGTACATAAATAATCAGACACCTAGGTTATACGTAGGGACCCAACTAAATTGCAGTGGACGTTTGCGGAGTAGCAGCACCTTTCATTTTGCTCTTTTTTCATTCTGCCCCAGACCACCGAGTGGCAGAGGCAAAAACCACGGCATTAATTGCCTCTTGGCCACTCAGTGGCAGGGGAAGGTGCACAGCGAAAAGAGCGAGATTAAAGGCGCTGCTGCACCACAAACTTCTGCTGTGATCTAGGTAGGTCCCTCATTCTAGTTATACTTGAATACGTTTCTCCAGTTCTAAAATAAAAAACAAGTAGGCCACCATGACTTTAAGCTAACAAAAATAATGGCATTTGAAAAAGGAAGTGACAGGCCCATTGTACACACCGGTCACCCAGATCAACAAACAGTAGCAAGGGGGAGTCCTCTATTAGCTTAGTAAATGCATTTAAAAAACAATTACTAGAGCATGAACACTCTTCCATCATCTTTTTGTATGATTAAATCAAAGTGCTGAGCTGCGCACCGACCAGCTGACAGATGCAGCATAGGGCAGTTGTACTGCGACACTCTACCCGTATCAGATTTCTCCTACCCCCACCCAATATTTTTTCCTGGAGTTTGATTCTGCTTTTATAAATTCTGTATCTTTTCATCTATTATGTTACCATTTTACCTTCATGTTTTTACAAAACTAACTTTAACCAAAGAAGCCATTACTTTTAAAATGGTGATACTTCACCTTGATTAAATCCCAATAATTTTATTGTAAAGCATATTTTGAGAGAGAAAAAGTGTCAGGTTTTCTGGCTTTCTGAGTCTTTGACACATCTTAAAATTGAAGGAATATTGACACTGGGGGTTATATTTTTTTTAAAAAAAGAAAAATTTTACTTCCCCAGCTAGGATTTCCTTTTTTTTCCTCCCAACAAATTATCTGAGATCTGTGGTACTGGGCACTCTTTTAAAAAATAAATTATATTTTTTCCTACAGACTGAGCCCAAACAAAAGTTCAGGTCTAAGAATCAAGTGGAAGAGAAAATAACTTACCCATATAGGTAGTAAAAAAATGATAGAAGGTAAAATGCTAGTTTGCACCATCCTTCCTTCTGACAGTAGGCTAAAATATCTGCATTCATGATTGTTGTAGGATCATATAGACCTGGTCCACTCATCACAGGTCTACTCATGTACCTGGAAGAACACATTAGGTTAGATGCAAATTTTGGGGAGTGTGGGGAGTTACAGAAAAAGCAGGCCTCCTTTACTGTTCCAAACAATATCAAAATACAGCTATGCAAGGAACTGCATATCTCCAACTGCACAGAACATGTACTCTAGTCAGCAGCTAACAGAAAAACAGCAAATCTGAGCCCACAAACTAATGCTCTGCTCACTGATGGGTTCTAGACACTACAGCTGCCCTGCATCCTGGGCCAGGGCACTTTTGCACAGCACCAGACCAACAGTAGACAAGATGATCCTTTAAAATAGTAAGCACAATCTGAAGCATCACATTATATTAGAAATAAAAAACTGAAAAATAATGTGGAAGAGAATAACAAGAACAACACGGCCTAGGGGCTGGTAGTCATTACCATATTTACTTGAGTCCAAGATGAGGCTCCCCACCCCATTCACCATGGTAGGGAACAGAAGTCTCATCTTGGATTAGAGTAGGGGGCCAGAGCTACCACAACCACTGCTGTCTGACCAGGATGACTCATGGGGTGGGGGAGAAGGTGTGCAGTGTGCAAGCATGGGGGTAACTGTGTGGTACAGAGGGGGAGCAGTGCATGGGGAAGACCACATGCTGCAGGTGAGACCACACAATGTCTGCGTGCAAGGAGAGAGGTCAGTAGTGCAGATTATGCACTAACACGGCGGTTGCTGCAACTCCAGCGAGGGGTTGGAGCTGGACCCACAGTCATCACACAGAGCATGTGGCAGCTCTGGCAGGGATAAATTGAAGACAACCCTGCCGTACTTTTCCATGTATAGGATCTAATTATTGGGAACTCGTCTTCAATTCAAACTAGATGCTGATAAATACAGTACGTGTTAAACAAGATTCATGTAGAATGGCTCTGGAAGCTTCAACGCCATTTAAAACATGCACAGCAGTACTTATTCTCATTTATTAAGATGGGAATAGTTTTCCCTTAGAAAGGCAAAACAAGAGAGTCTTTAATTTGATTCACACCTGTAAGAAAGATTTTTCAGTGTCTCATCACAAAGTGCCTTTATGCTTTTTTGCCCAAGAAATAGGAAAATAAGGAGGAAGTACTGCAGCTGGAGAATGAATTATAATTAGCATAAATCAAGGTGTCGCACTTATCAATATTACCTCCAAATATGGTAAGCCAACAAAGGCATATTGAGACCCAAAGTAAGCCACTCTGCCGCACAGAGAAACATAACACAGAAGAATGCATGGATGAGGTACTCTGGAAGTACAAGCTGGAAAAGAAAGATACACATCAGAATATTCAAGTGAAGTAAATCATCGATGAAAATCTGAATACTATTATTTAGAAGAAATAGGGAGAATTACATGAACGAGTAAACTGCAGAAAGCGAAAACAGCAACGAGCAGATTATGCCTCATATCTCCATATAAATGTTGGCATATTTATGAACAAAAAAAATGTTCATGACAATGCCCAGATTAGAGAAGTTATCATTGCTTCTAACAACTAAATGCACTGTTAACAGCTTCCATGTTTCATATAATAGCCCCCCATGATAGAATAGCACATTAAGATATTTATTCACATGCAATATAGTAATATCAATAGGAAATATGCTCCCTGTACCAGATTATGTGCAAGAGGATGTTTTTCTTTTACGTTTGGAAGCTTTGAACTTGGAAAAACTATACAACGGAGACTGTTATCAAAATCTTATTTCCTGTGCACAACACTATCAGACACAACTAGTAGTAACGTTGTTATGCACATCAATAAGCACAAATACAAGCATTATGCTTTCTGCAGTGTAGGAGGGAACAACAGTGCAATGTGTATACAGTTTCAATTCCTTTATGCACCTTTTATATACCCCACAGGCCTACTTTTAATGGCAATAATCAACAAAAGTAACACTGAAACTAGACTGCCCTCAGACTAGGGAACGTATAAGATGTCAGGTTATACAGCATTAATGCTCCTAAAAGAAAGCATAGGGAAAAGATTTGTAGATTAAATTCATGCAAAGCCTTACATCCACTACAAGAATACCAAGGCTAATAACCCAGCAAGAATTGGACTACCCATTCATGCTCTTAAATGAACACAGTTCTCTAGAAAAGTTCATTTCTATTTTGGAAATGCTCAGCGTGGGATCAAGAACTATGACCTCTTTTATGTAAAAATATCCAACTGCTATATTTCAAGCAAGAATTTACCATAAATAAATCAATCATAAGATTCAAGGTAAAAGTACTAACCAAGCTAGAGGTGCACACACGAGAAAACTTCGCTCTTGGATACTGTCCCATTTTTCAGTCTAAAATGACTGACTGAAGTGTCAATGTTTTGCAGGTTTGTATTACATGTCTAAAAGCAGGAACTTCTTTCAAACACCTAAAAGATCTAACTAGATCTCTATAAACTCAAAAAAAAAAGCTGTGTTCCCTGTAGTCTGACTCTTTAAATAAGAGATTATTAAATACAAACTTCCATCAAGACAAAAAACTAGTCAAAGCTCTTTACTTAGGTGAAACAAATTCTCCTCTTACATACTTACTATGTAGAGCTTTTAAAATTTAATTAATGTGTTCAAACTAAAAGTGTCTTTGGCAGCATACCAAGACACCTGTGTTTTAGGCTTAAAATCTACAATTATTGATTCTACATCACAGGCATGAATCTCCCTCAACGTTTGTATTTGCCCCGCCACCACAAGACGCAGGCAAACCGTCTGTGGCATATTTATCATAGTATTTTATCTTCCTTTCAGCTCTACCGGGGAACTAGCCTGATTCGGAGAAAGAACAGTACCATACAAACTAAACATTGAGAAGAGAGAAAATTAGTAATCAATGGCACATAAGCCAAGGAAAATGGCAATATGTAAGGAGAGAGAGAAAACCTCATCACACCATACAGAAGTGCTATCTTACCTATTTCTCATTAACCAGAAATGTTTTCCCCTACAAGTTCTCTCTCTCAGAACAGGACTCCCATGTATTTTAGGTGTTTGCGGAGGATTATTTTAATTTACCACGCTACATGAAGAGTTTGGATTTAAATCTACCTTTTCATGTCTAATCTACTCCCACTAACACAGTAAATACTGTTAAGATTTTCAATCAACACAAAACTACTGTATAATCAACACCTCATGCATGCATGTTAACATTAGGTTAATAAAATATTTGCTTTAAACATGCACAGTATAGTACCCTTGTATTAAAGTTTTTGATAAGATCATAATGCATAAATGTAATGAGTATTTGCCTTCCCCCATACTATAGCAGAAATGACTGCAAAACAGACCGAGCAAGGGAAACTGTTAGATGCACATCCATTCAAGCACCAAATACTATTTTCCAAAATTAACCCTTCCTCGTATCATCCCCTTCCTCCTACTCATTCTGTAATGTTTTCTGGCAAGTGACACAGCCTGTATTCAATACAGACATTCTTCTTCAACTTCAGTTTTCAATTCAATACCTGTTGGTGTCATTTACTTAATTCTAAAGAACATGAATTCACAATGCCAAAATCCAGAGGCATAACTTCACCATTGTGCTACTTCTCCTGCTATCATAAGCGAGCTGTTCCCAACTAAAATAAAATGGACAGAAAGGGGTGGAGACTAGGCAAATTATTGCTTTACCAAAATACCGATGCGTCAGCAAGATCTCCTATATTGCTGCTTGCATTTGCAACACCCCAAACTAAATGTGGTTTTGAGGCCAGTCATTAAAAAAAATAAAGGTCCATCAGAGCTGCGTCCAAAGCACCACAGCTGTACTGTACCTTCCTGAACACAGAACAAAATAAGGGGAGGCAACACCCTCTCTCTGACTTCTGTGTGACACACACCTACCAAAATCATCAAGCCAGATCAGAATTTTTTTGGTCAATACTTTTTTAAAAAGTAAACTAGGCCTTTGGCATATCAAATTCAAACTGTTTTGTAAATCTGACTTGAGAAATACCACTGCTTTACATCTCCAAATACTGCAGCTATTCAATAAAGACTCGAGGCATATAACAGTTTCCTTCACTTTACTGGGTAAGCAAGCAAAATTATTTTGCACAGAATATGAAAGTTCATGAAGTTTATAAACCTGAACAGACAGTACAGGCAGATGAACAAGCACACTAAACAAAACATCTTAAAATAGTAATACAGATGTTCCTAACAAAATGAAAGGAAAGTGGTATTGAAACATTAAACTAAAAAGCAGTACACACCTTTAATGCAATTTTGACTCTTTTAATCTTTTTGACCTTTTCAACTGTCTTTGTGCCGAAAATGTAAAAAGCAGATTGAAAGAACGTTAGTACGGACAGCTGACAAGATCACCAGCAGATTAATAATAGTCAGAATATTCAAGATTGAGAGGAAAAGCTCCAGTAATTAGGTGTTACTAGCCAAACAGAATTGTCATTACCTTTTTTTATTTGCTTGAGACAACTAAATTAAGAAATAGTGTATACATCTATGTAAAGAGGAACTCTTGATCATGTAACTTACAGGATTCAGTGTATTACATTGGTCTATGGGATTCTTGTAATCAGTCTTCAGTTCATCAAATGCTATTATCTAGAATAAAATTGAAACAGTTAGGATTCTTCAAATTGAAAGCATTAATAAATATCTGGCACAGCAAATCCATTTACTGGTATGGAGCCGAACAACGAAATGTGTCCTCTTTACCCGCATAGAAATGATTCCACAAACCAAGTAACCTATAGCTAAAGGCTGTCTGAAACAGGTCTGCTCTAGTTTAACAGAAAAGCAAGCAAATTCTAATTCATTCAGCTTCTTTTAGGTATTTTAGGCACTCAAAACGCTGTGGCACACCTTCACTGAAACCCCCTTTCCTCCCCCAAGAAAAAAAACCTTGCTGAGTGTCACTTTAAATAGTGTTTAATCCCACAAAGTATATCCCATAAACAAATCAAGCTGTTGCAGATGTGGCACACTTGGTTTCTGGTTCATGCCTGACACTTATGCCAGTCAAGTAATTAAAAGCAAGTGATCGTCTCGTTAAAAGAAGCTAACCGCTCCACCTTATCTCTGTGGTCAGAGTGTGCATGCTGCAGCCAGAGATGGCTGGGAAGGGAGATGCATCAGGAAAAGGTCAACAACATTTTGGATGACAGAGCTTTTGTCTGTAAACAGATGCTTAGGAAAGCATGAGTGTAATCAGCACTAATATTACTTGAATTCAGTGTACACCAAACCAAGTTTATATACTACCCTTTATATTACAATAAAAAGCTAACTTAGATGGTTATGAAGCTAAACCATCAAGGATGCCAAAGATGCATTTTCACCCGAGTGCTCCTCTGCAAGAGCAGGAATTTCATACCCACTTGAAGCTATGTTTCCTACTGTACCACAAGTAAATTATCTTCTCTGTGGCTGGTTGAAAATACATGACTCTCAAATAATAATAAATATTCAAGACAAAGTAAATAAAATCTTAATAGGAGGTAGAAAAAATACAAAGCTCCTTCATCACGCGACTGATTTGTCGAAGGACTATAATATTTTAAACGTACTCAAATAGGTAAAAACAATATTTTATGAGAGCTGCAAAATGCTTGCAGTTACATTAAAATATTTTTAATAAAAATCATCTGGCCTAAGTTAACCTTTGAGAACATTACTCATCCATAGATGAGTATAGGCGGATTTTCATCTCATCACCAAGCAGCTGAGCTGGTAAGTTTTCATGACAATTTTGCAAAGCTGGTTTAAATCAATAAACACTACTCTCGTGTCCTTCAGCGAACATAACGCAGGACAGTTATTAAAGAATAAGAATGTGTAGGTGTGCCTGAAGGCCTGCTTTGTTACCGATCCCTGGTGTTTTCCTACAGCGGATCCACTCAACAGGTGCTCAGCAAAGTAGCTGAAGCCCACTCAGGTCCCAAACGCTGCTGCTGGCCGCCCACGTGTCGGGGAGCAGCAGGAGGGCAGTGCAGAGCAGTGGTGCTCACTCAACCCTGTTCCCCAGGGGGGTGAGATGAGCATCTGCCTATGAGCCAGATCCCACCAGTGGTCCCCAATACGGCTACAGTGGCCATCATATAGGACATTCCAGTTTTCCACTACTCTGTCCGCTATTGATACAAAACCTGATGCTTTTACGTCCTCTATTTTCCATCCAAAATAGAGGACAAAAAGGCATCCGGTTTCATATCAGTAGAGAACCAGACTGCCCTCTATGATGGCCACCCTAAATACAGCACACAGGGCAGGGGGGCTTCACCCAGCCCCAAAGGGGAAGAGGGCTTGACCCAGCACCATGCTGGAGAGGGGGCTTGTCCAGGCAGGGGGAGGGGGAAGGAGGGATGGGATGTGGCCCAGCCCCATAAGGGAAGGCGGCACAGCTCAGCCGCAACCATCTGTGAGGGGTTTGGGAATTTGGCAAGGGGGAGGGAGGCTGTATTCATTGCCCCCACTCCCCAGTCACCAAATGTACCCACCCTGTGGACCAAATGCAACTGCTCTGCAGGCCTTGCATACGCCACAGGCTGGAGGCTGAGCACCCCTAGTGTAAGAAGTGTTAAACCCACTGTCCCGCACTGGAAAAAGCAATCTTGTAGCAAACAAATGACACCTTTAAGCTAACACCTTGGGACGCGTGCATAGTCCTCAGCACGGATGGAAGCAGTCGCATGTAAAAAGCCAGGTTATTGCAGAACCGTGAAGACACCGGGCTGGGAGGATTGTCCCTGTCCACACCACTCCATACGAACCATAATCTCAACTTGACCCTGTTACGGTTAACACATGCAATGCATGCTTGCCTTTAAAAACCTAACAAATGCTCATGCATTTATCGTCTTCAGCGTACCCAAACCTCACCCCAGATGTAATGCAGGGAGGTGAGGCTGAGCACGGCTTGTCCGCGCACGACAAAGTCTGTAGGGGAACAAACTTTGTCTTGGCGGACAAAGAGCGATGCTCAGTAGCGCATGCTCCAGCCTGTCCTTGTTTCACCCCGAATGACGCTTGGGAGCGCAGGGATGGTTTTAAAATGCCACCTGCGACCGACCTATCGGTGCCCAAGGAGGGAGGTGGCAGAAATGCGGCTCTTCCAATTTTGAATTGGAAAATTTTCCAGTGCCCAAAATAAGCATGCTTATTTGACATCTATTCAGCAAACACAACTAAACCAGTACCCCCGTGTTCATGTTATGCCCCGTCAGCCACAAGTACCTGAACTGAAATATTTGATTAGGAAGAAAATTAAATACAGCGCACTTCATGCGGTGTGAATGGTTTAGTCAGTGTTATGTGCACAGACATGATTTTTAATGGACTGTTCGTAAAAATGTGAAGATAATACACAATGGCATGTTACGCTGTTTAAATCTAAGGGGGAAAAAGGCACCGAAAACTGTTGGCACACTCAAGGAACTGCGCGTGATGCGCCGCCCTTTGGGCTTGATTTGACCGGCGCGGCCAACTCGGTGAACTGGTAACTTGATTTTGAGCGTGGATTATTACACGAGTGCGTTCACCCTCCGCCTGCTCATAAACCACTACACCACAGATGTGGTCGCGCACCCCTCCCTGGGCGGGCCGCATGTATGTACGTGTGCACACATGTATGTGCATGTGCAATCATGCGTGTGCATGTGCGTGTGCACGCGTGTCAGGGCGAGGGGCCCGGGCCACCCCCGACCCTGACCCCGACCTCGGTCACTCACGTGCCAGATGGCGAAGAAGATGAGGGCGGCGGTGAGCAGCAGCGCCAGCATGTAGCAGAAGGCGGCGAAGGTGAAGGCCATGGCGGCCGGCGGGGGCGGGGCGGGGGGCCGCGCGGCCGGCGGAGTAGGACGATGAGGGACCGCGCGCGGGATACCGGGACGGACCCTCCTGCGCAGGCGCGCTGCGGGCAGTGCCCCTCCCCTCCGCCAACCGCCGCCCTGGGCCCGTCAGCACTGCGCTTGCGCACTCCCCCGCCCGCGCTGAGGGGCGGGGCATCCCCGGCCTGTCTATGCCCCGCCCGCTGCCGGGCCCACGTGACAGCAGCGCGGCCTCCCCGCTCCCCAGATCGGTGCTGCCACGTGGGCAGGGCGCCCCGGAGATGCGTGTATCGCGGCGTGCTGGGCTGCCGGGCGTCTCCGCTCCGGCGAACACGCACCCAGGGGCAGCCCAGCACTGGGAGCCCTGACCCGGTTTCCAGGAGCAGCGCTCCGGATCGATACCTCTTCCCGCGTCACGGCTGTGCAGAGGCCACGTGGGCAGGCAGCGCGTGGCCCCCCTGATTTGCAGGGTCACTTCCCGCCTGATCTTGCCCTGCGTGCCTGGCACTGCTGCTCAGCTGGCATGGGAACGCGGGGGGGAGGGCACTGGAACAGGTCTGGGTACCAGCGCCCACTGGGGATGTCAGGAGGGTGCCTGTGGGAGCCGCCAGCCAGGGCCCCAGCCTTGCCTTCCCTGCAGGGTGCAGCACCTGGCGCGGTTGGGACCACGCACTTGCCTCCTTTGGGTCCATGGCTCAGCCTCAGACAGCCGGGAGGGGATACAGCCAGTACCGCCCACTTTATTCTGGCTGCCCCAGGAGTGGAAGGGGCTGGGCCCCCTGCGAACAGAGGTGGAGCGGTTCCTGCCATGCCTAGCCCTGGCCCAGCCCCACCAGACAGTCCAAGCGGGGCAGCAGGAGCAGCCCCACGGTGAGGCTGGGAAGCGGTGGCCAAGGCTATTTGGAGGGCCACAAGCCAGGTGTTCCCCAGGCCAGGACACCGCTGCCCTAGTCCTCAGCTACCCCCTTCCTCCTTGGTTGACACAGGATCGACCTGGCCTAGAAAAGGAGGAGCCTGTGACTCACCCTGTGGGGCTGGCAGGGCCAGCCAGGCCAGAACCTCTGGGCTGCTGCATGACCCCGGCCGGAGAACTGTGGGTCCCTGATGGCTGTGGTGGGGCCAGTAGGGGGCGCTCCCGTTTTGAGCCGCCCACCTCCCTGCGCCCGACCACCTTCCAGGCTCCGAGTGCCTCCCTGGGGTGCCTCGCG
>JAGPOW010000304.1:4603463-4620582 GCA_030014935.1 Caiman crocodilus
TGAAGATTATGAAAATACTAGGTTTTGTATCTGATATTGAGGATCTTCCTACAATATTTCACATTATACATTATGCTTATTTATGCAGGTGGGTTAAGCTAGGGGAGGGCAGCTGTGCATTGAAAATTGGGAGCGCAGAATCCTTAAGCATTTTTTCAGATCATATTGGGCTGAGAGGCTGTCGTTGGCTTTGAGAGCTTGATGCCGAGCCCTGACTTTTGTGGGCTTTGGTTCTGGCTTTGAAGCAGAGATTAAAATCACCAACTCAGAAACGTAACATTATAATCGGGATTAAAATGGGAACCCAGATCTTGCAGTCCTTGTGAGCTCAGCTCCCTGGGCTGCAGCAGAAGCTGCCTGCATGACATGGCTGCACAATCTGACTTGCGCTCTTGCTACTGCCCAGAACACTGTAGGTTTGTCCCTGCAGGGACCAGTGAGCAGCTGTGTAGAGTATCCAGCTCAGGGGAAGTTTAGACTGGATTTGACCATTTGAGGGAACTGAGCATCCTCCACTGGCCTTGCAAAGCCCCCCAGAATAAAGGGTGAAATATTTCTCTCTACCGGCTCTAAAGATTCCCACTTGTTCTGTGAAGGACTCTTGAGATTTCCAGCGTCTATTGCCTGTGTATCCTGGCACATATTGTGCAATTGGTCATTATTTATATCTGGAAAACAGTTGGAATGCACCATCGCTAACACGTGCCCACTGACACACTTTGCTGTCTCTTAGGTTCGGTTGGGATGTTCCCGTGATCTTGAGAAACTCGGAAGAGACAGAATCCAGCGCAGGAGTATCTAAAAAGCAGATGAGACAAGTGAAGAACCCTTTTGGCTTGGAGATCCTTCATCCCACTGCAGCTTCAGTAACAAGTCAGTGGATTTCTGTCTGGGATACCTATTCTTGAGCCCCTCCCTCACCAGTATCTCCCCAAACCTTGCTTATATTGCAGTAATCTGTCACCAGTCACCTTAGAAATTGCCATGTTTGTGCAGTCCATCAAAAAGCACTGTGCTCCAAAGTGGCAGGCCCAAGACTTGGCTTGTGTGTGTGGTTTAAATCTCATTTTATTAAAACATTTTTCTCACGGGGGAAGGTTTTATTAAGTAATAAAAGCAGTTGAGGATGATCAGCTCTGGTATTTTTAGCTTTCTGCCTCTCAAAATCTGTGCATTCAAGGGCTGAGTTATGCCCGTGTATTTCAGAGGGGCCGGGAAGTGAAATTTGCACTCAGCTGCGCTGATTGAAATGAATGAGCCAGGCTGGTGAACAGCCCCTCGCAGCTCTGGTTGTGCTTACAGGCAGAGTAAAGACCTGTGTGCCCACTGTGGAAAGTATTGGGGCAGCTGGGTGCATGGAAATGACCCTTTTACTCCCAGCTGTCTCTTAGAGCACCCTGCCTTGCAGCTGTCCTGTCCACACCACCCAGCCCAGAAGGATACTTGAGTGTCCTTAGGATGCAAACTTCAATGGCTGGTGACATTTTTACCTGGCTGTTTGAAAGTGCTGTTTTGTTCAAATGTCCAGCCCTTCCAGAGAGCATCAGAGTGGAGATCTCAGCACAGCCCAGACAGTTGACATGTTGTAGCACATCAGAGTTGAGCAGCAAACCTACAAAAGTGTCATAAGTGCCTAAAGAAAGTACTGCAGTAGCCAGTGCGGCCTCTTCATCCCTTTCTGCCCCTAAGGAGTCTTGGTGTCACACTTTCAGAAGGAGGTGCCCACCTGTCCCTCCGTGCTAACCAGAGCAGCCGCACTCCCCTTTCACCAACACTCAGTCCAGTCTAAATTGGAAATGATTAAATGAGAATTAAAAAAACAATCTGGGGCACTTGCAGTGCTTTCCATCTCCTGCCTTTAATGAATTACAGTTGGTAATTTCAGGAATCATGAATCCGGCAGCTGGTCATTTCAGGTCTCCAACGGACTGGTAAGTGAATGAGACTTGCAGTGTGCACCATGCATATTTTCATGTCCTTCTGTTCTTTCTGCAAGAGGGCATAACGTTGAAACCCGACTGCCTGGAGGATTGTTTCCTTACATGCTATTGGGGGTGCAGTGTGCAAAAGCTATATGAAGCTTTGCAAAAACACATCTACTGCTTCAGAATAAAGACTCCGCAAGCACTAGAAGATGCTCTGTACAACGAATACCTCTATCGGCAGCAGTACTTGTATCCTTTAAAAAAAAAATTGTTGTGACATCCTATGCTAATTTATTGGCACAGTGAGAAACGAGGCTGTAAGCATGCTGCAAGTCTTGGCAGAGTGTAGTTCTGAATGAATAAGATCAAGAATACTCTTAGCATAAGCGCCACATTTGCCTTCAATTGCCGTGACATTGATTGTTTTCCTTTACACAAGTACAGCATTAAAAAAACCGACACAGAAGAGAAATATTGTCAGTTATCAGAAGATGCTCAAATTACAGATTTTGGCCCCGTGCCCAGATCTCGCTACCCACTAGTAGCTCTGTTGACTTTAGCTGAAGAAGAAGACAGAGAAATATATGACATTGTAAGTAACACGAGAACACACAGTAAGCCAGCTGGTTTTAAGTGTTTGGATGCTTTGAAACATGTGTTAGTCCTGAGTCGAATGGCTGGGTGTCTTTTCACGTGCCGGCTGAAAGATGGATCTCTGCCGTAATGGAGGCTCCTTAGACAGGGAGCGAAGGCAGCTGTATTTGCTGTGGAAAGAATAGAAGAGAATGTGTATGATATCCAAGGAGTGCTTAGCCTCTGCATAGCACCGAGATTATCTGCCAGGGTTTTCTTGCGGGCCAGGCATAGGTGGCTTACAGGCCATGGTGGGCAAGGGTTTAATATCCCTTTCAAACTCTTTTATCTCTTTTTCCACTGCTGTAGTTTGAATTTGTCTGTCTTGGAACATGGCAAGAATTGTGCACAATTTTCTAGACAAGGCCTTCTCAGTACCTTGTATGATGGCATTGATATTTTCCTCTCTCTCATACACCCTGAAATCGTATACCTCTTTCCATGGCTGCATCATTTCAGTGGGTCTTAGTAATCCTACGACCAGCTGATGTGGGACTTTCTCCTCCTTGGCATCAAATGGATGAGTCCCTACCGATGCTAAGTAAAAATGAATATGGTGCAACAGTTTTGATCACAAAATTGTTTTGACGGTATAAATCTTCAGGAAGCCCTTTGCCCTGAAGCTTTACAGCACATCTGAGGTGAGCATCCTTCAGCTTTCACTGCAGACTCCTGTTCTTTTTATTTAAAAGCTCTCACACAGCTGGCATTTGCTAGTTTGTGAAATTTTGAGTACTGTCTGGTGTAGACAAAGACAGGGGTCTGACCAGGACCTAAGACTATCTTAGACACTCTATCCAATGATAGTGTGTCTAGTTACAAAGGTGGTGGGAAGCGTGATGGCCATCTGTCCAACAAGATCCAGGAGGGCTAATCCCACTGAATATGGGGAGGGCAGCATGCCATTCCTGTGCCCTTGCACATTAGTACTCCCAGGGGTTGATGGACTGTAACAATAGCCTAAAATTATCCATAAAGAAGTGATTATATTCCACTGATTCTCAACCAGGGTGCCACAGCACCCAGCGTGCCTTGAGAGCCTTCAGGAAGGTCATGGGGTGCAACAGTGTTAGCGCTGTTCGGGGTATAAACATGATTCACGTGATAAACCCAGAGACTTGCAATAGGAATCCCGAGTTGTAGTCTTTCTGATTTCTTTGCAACAGGAAAAACTTCTCTATTATTTTTTCTGTAGTCAAAAAATAAGGAAAACTTAAGAGCTGACATTTTCTGAGGAAGGTCTCAGGTTTATCCAGGGGTGCCTCGAGTCTGAAGCGGTTGAGAACCACTGTTCTGCTCTGTTTCAGATGGTCTCCACTCTGCGGTGAGAGGGTTTGACAACGATATGTTAAGACAAGACTTTGATTTCCATTCTTCATAGATTACTTTGAATTAACACCTTTGATGTCCTTATTGAATACAAATTAGTTAAAAATACAGCATGTTTCATCTCTTCTAACAGCATAGCTCCATGACAAGTGACACAACAAAGCCTACGTAAGCAGTACATTTAATATGAAGTAACTGCATGGGCACAGTGGGTCCTGTGAAGCTGTTGATTAACTATACCCAGCATGCAAGGTTTAGCTACACATGGGATTAAATACAGAGTTGCGGGATGGGAAAATAATTATTACTAGTCACCACATATTTGTGGCCAAGAATTCTTCTCATGCAACCTTGCTTTTTCATTTTTGAGATTGCAATTTTGGTTAAAAAGAGGAACAGTATAAAAGTTGCATACTTGAACTTCTGAAATTCCTTTGATCTAATATCGCGTGACATCCTGATTTAAGAAGTAGCACTACAGGGTATCATAAAATACATGTGAAGTGGCTTTTGAAGTGGTTAATACACAGATCTCAACAAAGTAATAGAGGAGAAGCATTGCTGAGAAGTGGTGTTTCCCTTAGGCTTCTGCACTGATTGAGTCTAAACCCAAAGTTATTCAACATTGCCATTAATGATTTGGAAGTAAATATAAAATCAGTTTGACAGGAGTAGTAGGTGATTCAAACAGTGGGGACAAGGCAAACAGACTGATCTGGATCGCCTGGTGATACAAGCCCATTCAAACAAATATGTTCATAACAGAGCTGAATGCCAAGTCGTCTGTAGGAACAAGGATTCCAGTTTGTGCCTAGGGATGGGAAAGCATGAAGAGGATTTAGGGAGCCCTAACGGAAGAGCAGTCCCAGTGACCCACGAACCAGAGGGCTGCCACCAAAAGTAACCTGATCCTACACACCCAGGGGGTATAAGGAGAAGCAAGGTGGTGGTTTTACTGTAGTCTCTGTCATTGGTGAGGTCGATACCGGCATCCTTAATACAGCTCTGGCACCCGGATCTTAAAAAGGCTGTTCAAACACTTAGAGGGGTTCCGACAAAAGCTGCAAAATATGAGTTGAGGGTTACAGAGACTTAAAAATCCAATCCACTTATCAGCAGGGATCCTGGTTTTCTCTGATTTAAAAAAATCCCCAATTTTCAATTTAAAAAAGTAACCCCAAATCTACACTTTTCCATGCTTAAAATGGAACTCCACTACATATATATTAGTGGTGTTTCATTTAAATCACAGAAAAGTATGCATTTGGGGGGATTTTTTGTAACTGAAAGTTGGGGATTTTTTTTTTAAATGAGAGAAAACCAGGATCCCTGCCTATTGGAAAGAAGATTGGGAAGTGACTGATGTACTGCTGCTGCTTATTCTGTATATAAGCGTCTTTGCTGGGAGAAAATATTCAGTACTAAAGGGCTCTTTAATGTAACAAGAAAGGGCGAAACAATGGACAGCATCTGGAAGCTGAAGCCAAATGCATTTAAATGAGAAGTTAGGCACACGTTTTCTTAGCAGCGGGGTGGGGGACTGAGTGTACTAACTACCAAGGAAGTGGTTGAGTTTCTGTCTCTTGATTGTCTTCAAATCCAGCCTGGATGCATCTGGTAAAACACAATGGTTATGGGTACACGGCTGAAATACAGAGGCCTGTGTTATACCCAAGGTTGGGCAATATGACCTGGTTGTCCCATCTAGCCTTAAACCCCCTGATTATATATCCATTGCTGCTCTACCAGGCCTCTGGTGGCTTCTGAAACATGGGTTATGGCTACTGGAGACAGCACAGATTATTTAGAGGGGTACTACTCAATTTGTATGCACTACTTCTAGTATGTAATTTTTCTTGGGAACCAGAACATAGTTCTGCAAGTTTTGACCATTCTGCTCTACACCAGGTTGCTGTCTGTCAGGCAGGGACATAAATAGTCATGGAGAAGTAATTAATTTTGTGTTGAAATGAGTCACTAGTACAGTAGGAGTTGTTGGCTCTTAAATCCCTTTTACTGAGCAGTAAATCTGTGAGTTTTAAGTGAGTATTAGGGGCTTCTGGATGCCAAAATGAAATTAATGCATCTCTAGGAAGCTGTAAAGTGTATTGTGATTAAAAAGAGGCCCCAGCCTTGAGGGATGGTAAATGTAATTAGTATAAATACATATGCATGATGCATTTAATCTCTATGTTCTCTTTATTTTTATTCACTGAGTAGAGTCATCCTAAATGCATTTCTGCGTCCCAAAGTTTTTAAAATAACTTAGAGAAACATCTCGGTGATCACACTTCCCAGAGGCCATCAGAGGAAGCTGCAGTAATATTGGGCTTTGCTCTTTTTCTTTACAAGCAGTCTGCAGGGTTCCTTCCATTGCTAATTTTCAGGATTGTGTCTGGCGGTCACTTGGTTTGTAAACCAAATGATGACGCTTCGGAAAGCTCTCTGGGCTCTGAAAACTATGCCCTGCATGTCTGGGGCAAGGGGAGGTGCAGGAGCCAGATAGCAGGTTCTGTCTGTCACGTCATCGGCAGCAATAGAGATTCTACACCAACGATGTTCAAGGCAGCGTGGAATCCAGCCATGGGAGTATGAGTTGTCCTGGACTTGCAGTCCCTTGGTTCATTGGGTGCTCAAAGAGTTGCCTCCCTGTTGTGCCGCTTCATGCCACAACAGCAGTTCAGAGGAGAGTAGCGCCCCTTTCTGCGTAAAACTCATCATCACTGTGCCAAGAGCCAGCGAGAGGTGCTGCCTCTCTCAGGTCCCCAGCTGAGCAAAGCTACTAAAGCATGGGCCTTCCATAACTTCATGTGCCTAAGTCCAGGAGCAGAGAGGGATGGTGAGTGGATTAGCTACAGGAGGGACATATGTAGAAACAAGACAACACTTAGATAGGGTAGCAACACGAACCAAACTTCATAGTAGTTCCACTTTGTCTAATAGACTGTCCTACTTGTCTGTGCGATATGCATGTCACTGGGCATATGTGAATTAACAGATCAGGTGCATGGAATGTGGAAGTACTAAATACAGCTTTTCTTTTCTCCAGATTTCCATGGTGTCCATAATTCATGTCCCTGATGAGAGTTACAGGCTTTCCTGCAGAATATTGTATCAGTATCTGCTTCTAGCCCAAGGCCAGTTCCATGATCTAAAGGTAAGCTCCATTCTGTGCCTTATTTCACTCTGCAATATTAATGTCATTCGTGCAATGACAGGTCCATGAAATCAATCTACTGCTTTTACAGATTCTTACTGTTAAGGCCTGGCTCCGTCAGGATCCTTGTTGCCAGCCCCACCTGGTCTGATTGGTGTGTCAGCCCCACACGCTGTCTCCGTTTCAGAAAGGGGCAGCAGGCCCCCTATTTATGCTTGCCTGTGGTGACTGACACGCAAGCTTCTAGTACGGTTGCTGACTTGCTCCTGAATGTCTCTCCTCAGTCCTGGTTCCTGAATGTGGCTCATGGATTGCCAACTCCCCCAAATTATTTTTACTGACAATCTGCAAATTTTTTACTGACACCCAAACTATTTCACTGGCACGCGTTCAAAATTATGTATGTTTTACATTATGTAAATATAACCCTAGTGCGAGGCCCAGGACAGCAGTTTAGAAGGAGCAGGCTCAAATGCAGAGGTTAACACCAACCATAGTAAAAAGCTTGGTTGATAGTAAAAAGTCTGCAACTTGTCAGTAAAAAAATGTTCTTGGGTTGGCAACCCTGCTCAGATTTCAGTCTAATATAATTGAAGGATCTTCAGGGATCTTCTCCTTTTTAACAGAGGCAAGTGGTCTACTCTACTAGTCTGCTGTCCTCTCCTTGCACCCCTTCCATCTGCTCTCTGCTGTACAGTGCTGAATTACAGCATTGGGAGCACTGTCTCAAATGCACTAACTGTTTAACTGCTGTGTTCTCCTAACATCAATATGCACTGACAACTGAGTACCCTAAGCTGCTCTTCAGTAAAGACAGGGATTTGTATCAGTGTCCCCTCTCCTGCATCAGGGGACTTTACAGACCTGTATCCTTTCTGCATGGGATCATAAATGTTCAACCAGTGCAATGAGAATGAGCTGGTCTCCTTTCCCCCTTCCAGGTACTCCTGCTCCCTGTCCGTCCTCCTGGTATCTCTTGTGTTGCCTGCACCTCACGTGTCCCTTATTCACCCCACGCCCTGACACCCCCAACTGTACCCTGAACCAAGCTGCCCTGCAAGCCCTGCTGTCCTCATCCTGAACAGACCTTCACCCCCACCTCCCAGCCCCACAGCTTTATCCCAGACACATTCCTTCCCTCCATGTCATGCCTTGCCAGGGACCATGCGGCTACATAGCATCGGAGTGAGCACTGAGATGCTGTTATAAGCAGCAGCAGCACTTGGATAAGCTAGGAGGGGAGAAGGAGCTACAGAGGCTTCAGTGAGCGAGAAAGCCCTAACAGACAATTTACTGTACAGTTCATGCTTAGACATCAGGAGAAGGCACTGGTCTGCTGTGGCCGGGATGGGATCTCTGTTCGGCATCAACATTTCATTGTGACAGCAGATCTTGAAACGAGTGGAGCGTGTCTTGGATTTTTTAAGGACAGCTTAATTTTCTTACAGATTTTTCAAACAGGCATTTTTAGGCTGCTTTCTTAACAGATCGTCTATAAGTTTGTGGGCAGTTGGCAACCCTGCCCGTGGCCCTGTCTCCTACTGTCACTGTCCATTGGTTCTGGGTTGCTCCCAGCACCCAGTCATTACCTCTGTGTCAGACCATGCGGGTCCTGGTGACATAAGACAATAAAGTACATTTAGTTCTTGCTAAATTAGTTGCAACCAGGCCTACGCAGGTTTATATATTTACCATCCAGTCACCCCTAGGCCCTGCTGACTTGGTGGTGGTTATAGGTGGCAGCTGTTATTTCTGTCAGGCCTAATTCAAGACCTGTGGGAGTCCATTAGAATCTCTCATTGATTTTTTTTTTTCCTTGCTTTGACTTTGTTCCAGTGTATGTTATCAAATTAATTATGAATAAAGTAGATATTGAAAATCATTTATTATGGATACTGCTCAACCCTTTGCTTTATAATATAACAATTAATTATAGTATCCTATGTCTGGGTTCCTGAAATCTCGTTTTAGCAGGTTGTATCAAGTGCAGTCTTGCCTCTGAAGGAACAGCCCTCTAGAATACTTTTGTAAAGATAATTTTCCTAGCTGGTCTCTTCGGTCATATTGTTATCTTCTAGGGAACCCTTCACTGGCTCCCATTTCCCTGTAGCATCAGCTGCTTGCCTTCACTTTGGAAGTGCATCGCAGGTGGGGTGAAGATTGGCTGTCGCCTCTTATTTGCAGTCAGGACCTGCGCTAGGCCCATGAAGTCTCCATCATTTGCCTGTTAGATTTTCAGACATGTGCCCCCGTGCCTTTTCCCTTGCTACCCCTTGCACTTGAGAGAAGCGTCCCATAAATCTCTGCTAAGACAACCTTCTCCTCCTTCAGATCCGTCCTTGCAGCTTTCCTTTGCCATGGTGCCTACAAGACGCTTGACACAGGTTCAGCTCCTGGAGCTCTGAGAGCGCTGCCTGGCACGCTGTCCAGCCTCATCTCACTGTTCATTTATGTTCCCACACTGTTTCTCTGGTTTTATGCTTACATTGTAAGCTGTTTGGGACAGGGATTGTCTTCTGCTGTATATTTGCTGAGAGCAAATCGTACTGTGGGATGCTGGGCCATGATGGGTGCTCCCAGGTGCTACAAATAATATTTCTAATTCTAAGCAATCCCAATTATTTTCCTGCTTTATCTGTATTGATTTGATTGAAGTTTAAAAGCAAAATAGATCGGTCCCAATAAATATAACCACTGGCAGCTCCTGAGGCTCTGGTTTCCCTGTAGTTAGGGAGGCATCTCTCTGTCCTCTCCAAATGGATGAGGCTGAAAGCAATGGAGTAGTGCCCGCTTACATCTGCACTGAATCTGAATCTGGCCCTGAGGTTTACAGATGGTTATGGGATGTGCGCGTGTCGAGAGAAGAGAGTCCGCATCAGTTTGTATTTGATCCATGGTACATCAGATTAGCAAATAAAACCCAGTTACTGATGGCTGAAATTTTGTTTGGGTTTCTGTTTAGCAACTCTTCATGTCTGCAAACAGCTCGCCACCCACCAGCGATCCCCCCCCGGGAGAGAGCGACGCTGACCGAACCTTGCTGGAGAAGGTCGGACTGGCCGAAGACGAACCCGAATGGCACGAAGAAACCAGTAAAGACTGCGTCGTCTGCCAGAACGCAACAGTGAACTGGGTCTTGCTGCCCTGCCGGCACGCCTGCTTGTGCGACGGGTGCATGAAGTACTTTCAGCAGTGCCCCATGTGCCGGCAGTTTGTTCAAGAATCTTTTCCGCTTTGCAGTAGGAAGGAGCAAGATGAAGATGAGCCCAAGCCTGTTTTGTAGCACGCTCCCCGTGGAGGAGACGTTGGGTGGAAAAGCAAGAAAAATGAACTCGTATGTTGAAGCTGATGGTGCAGAACTTCAAGCACTTCGAGTCCTTGGGAGCACTTGCAGTGCAATTGGATCTGCTGCTCATGGGTAGATCACTTGTAAGCAGCTTTTATATATCCACATTCCTTTATACCTACAGAGGCACAGCACGTGCACTGATAACGTGGACAGAAGCGTTGTGGGAGATGTTCAGGAAGAAGAGAAGTGTTTATCCTGCTACTGGCTTTTCATGAAGAATTACTAGCAGTTACTTTGACTAGTCCGTTTCCCTAATCTAACTGCTAAACTAAAAAGAATAAAAGTTGTATCACTAAAGCTGAAAAGTATTCACTACTCCTAAATGTATTTATAGGGGTTTTTTTAATGTGAAGCCAGAAGAAACTATACTTTTACGCTAGTATTGTTTAGAAACTGTAGCACTTTATAGACCGTGACTGAAGTAAAGGAAGAAAAGCTTGAGTATAGACTGTGTGTGTTTCTTTTGTAGCTGACTTGGCCACGGAAGGAGTAGGAGCCACTTGACTCCTGTCTAAGTCACTGGAAGCATAGATGCTTGGGGCATTTTAAATGTTGCAGAGAGATTTTCCTCATGCACAACGCATTATCCAATGCTACTTTAAGTCAGTGAAGTGACTGCCAGTGATTCCAGTTAGCCTTAGTGTTGGGCCAGTAGCACCTTTCAAGCAGCACACCTAGCACATATAAATTGCCACCTTGAATTGGTTTGTGCTTTAACACTCGCTAGTGGGAAAACAGTGGGTTATGAAGGGCTAACATTTGCATGGAAGACAGACTAGTAATTTTCTAGGGGAAGTTAAATTAGGCAGCATGCTCTAGTCCATTCCATGGACGGTCAGGTAAAGTGGGTTTCCAACACTCTTATTTGTCATTCTTCATGGATGGGAACAAGCTAACTCTGTTACTTTTCCTCGCATCAGGAGACCCATGGAACGTGGTGGAGCAGGAAAGGAAGCTGAAGGATATAAAAGGATGATGTCTTTTCTGGTGTGTTACTAAGATAATAAAAACAGTTGTCCAGAAATCTCATTGTTCGGTTTTGAATACATAAGAGACGAATACAAGTCCGGGGGTTATGACTTCTAGGCCAGGACTTCTGATCTGGTCACATGACACGCCAAAGTAGAAACAGGAAAACTCTGTACCTAGGATCCAGCAGGAGACAAGGACTTGGAGAGAAGCTGCAAATCGCTGCCTTCTCCACTGTTGCTTTCTCACTGCTTCAATCCCAGAGTAGGATTTCACTGCTTTCACTTTGGCATCTCAGGCCACTAGATGGAAAGTCCTGGCCCCAGACAGCACTTGGCTCAATGGGGGCTCTGCAGCTTCTCCCCCAGCTTCTCGTGGTGCTAAAATCGAGCCCTCTACGGATTGGAGAAGGGGAGGAGACTTCTGTCCTAGAACTTAAAGCACGTGCATTTTCTTGCCATGGCACCATTTCAGAATCCTTCATGGGCACAATGGGATTTGGTGGGTGGTGGTTTCCAGGTAGCAAGGTTGTGGGGGAAGGTGAAGAGCCAATGCACTAGGCAATTCATCATTTTACAAGAGTGTCATTCATTCAAGCGAGTACTGAGATCCAGTTCCTCCAGTGTTTTAATGCTAGGTTGCTTCTCACCCCTTCAGTGACTTCAGACCAGCTTCAGGGCTGTACATAAAACTGGAATTCTGACTTGGGTGTTGGTGAGGACTAGTTAATGTTTGTGAAGACCTTTGGAAGCTGGACATTTCTGGATAACTATTGTTATCTTCACCATGGGGAAATCCCAAGACGGTCAAGCTTCCAGAGGTCAAATGTGACTGATCAATCTCTAGGTAGGTTCTTGTGGTGATCTGGCTGGGTGTTGGGTCCATAGTTGGCCATCTTTTCGTGCCAACATAAAGCTTTATGGGACAGCATGGTCATTGACCCATTGCAACATGCCTTGGCAAACATGCTTTGTAATTCATTGACCTTCCATTCTAATGTGCCCAGACCAAAAAAGCAAGCCCAAGGCTGGTAGCACAGTTGGCTCAGTTCAGTTACAAATGTCTTTGTTACTGATTTTGTTTTTGCCACTGAATATGAAGCAGCTGGTAAAGATAATGAGAACTGAGTGTGTGAGTCCACTGCTCTTCAGCCTTTCTCAGTGCCCCTGCTTTACAGCTGTGCAGTAAAGAGATGATATAGCAGGTGTGTTTGTAGATCTGCGGCTTTGTAGAAAGTTTGATGTCTCCATGGAAGCCATTGAAGAATCTGGAGCATGATGACAGCAGCTATTTATAAGAGTATCTGCATGGGTAATTCCCATACGTTTTCTGACTATCACCCTGCTTACAGACAAGTACTTCTTGTGTGAATTCAAATGCTAGAATAAACCAGCTTTACCTACGGCTGTGCTAAAAATGAACAATAGCAACCATACTGGGTTATTGAGTTAATGTAACACACATGCTGGAACATCCTCTTTTAAAACTATAATGGTGTTGCAATGGCACTTCCCTTATTTAAAGTTCCACAGTGGAACAACGTCGTGGCTTTATGGAAGCCAATGCGATGAATAAAGCTTTGTGTGGTTGCAAAAAGTACCAGCAACATTGATGTGTGACTTGATACCAGTTACCAGTCATTGAGCAAATGGAAGCTTTGAGTCTCAGAGAGCATTTGTACACACCACGGTCTTTGATCCTCGTTAAATTTTTGCTCCTTAAAAATTTTAACCCAGGTTATTGTGGTGCGTCGCATTTGTGTTTGCACGACGCATGCTTTCTAGCAAGCTGCTAAATTTCAGTTGTTGTCAACCCTGTTGAATCAGGTTGAAACTTAGATGAGTTTTGCACCCAGTCATTTGATGTGTCCAAGTTTAGAAAGGAAGCTGCAGGCTGTGAGAGGGTCAGTTCTAACATCAATGGGAAGTTGATTGCTGCTATTTTCAGTTTAATAGTTGCAGAACTGAGGGAACGTCTTCTAGTTTATCTTCACCAGGTTATTCATCCAGAAGACAGTTTTCTTCAAGTGCTTGCAAAGCAGTAGAATGTGTGTCTTCTTGCTTTGCAGACTGTGAGGTTATCTGTTTCTTAAGAAAATATCGCCTTGATAGGCAAGAAGAAATGTTTTGTCACCAAAAAAACCACCCAAACTCGATTCAGTTCAGATTTCTTGGCATCCGTTGTATGTGTAGGTAGCTTGTGTCTCGGTTCAAAGAAGCATTCCAAAAATTTTCCTCTGGAAAGCACCCACTTTGCGTGTGTGAAACTCATACACCATGCTCTGATCCTGTTTTCTCATGCAACTTGGCCAATAGACAAGCCCTTACCAGCAAAGCATTGACATAGTTTATTAAAATAATGTGTTTCAAAATCTCACTGAGTATGGGGTCAGATCTCTTGATGTCACTTGTTTTCGGTGAATGATGCATTGTGACCACAGAGCTGCCAGCCTTATGTGTAGCCAGCTGTAAAGGGAGAATGCAGCCCTGTGATCCCACGGATATTTCTTTTTTGTATATAGCTACAAAGAGCATCAAACCATTTTTTCCTGCGATCTCATGTCTGGGAAGGAGTCAAAACCACGTCCCCAAAAATATCTTCTTCCCATATGTAGCTCAGATGGGCCAGAAACGTGCAACACGGCTCTTAGTGTTGACATCTGCTTGACATGCACATGGTGTATTTTTGCAGTCAACCAATATGTTTTACTGATTTTGGACAATGGCCTTGATTTTTTTTAAATTTTTTTTTCACTGCATGAGAGAATCATATCACTTCAATTTACCTTGGATCTCCCACACGTAACTTTTACCATATCAACAGTGGGCAAAACCAGTTTCCCTAGTTATGTGAGGTTTCTTACTCTGTGCACTGCCTCAAACGAGGTTCTCAGAGGCCAAATCCTCCTGAATCATCATTTCTGAAACAACAGTTTCCCTCTTGCAACACTGGACGAATTACTTTGGTTTCCCCATATGCTTTCCCCGATGTTTCCAAACACAGCTTAAGTTTGTTTGGTTTTGTGATTTCTGCCGATAATGCTACATGACGCAGATTGCATTGTGGCTTTTCTTCGTTGTTCAACCACAACACATGAGCAACCAAAGAATGTCTTTGTCCTGTTGAGCATAGTCCTTGCATCCTCCTTGGCGATGTGGCTGAGGCCAATAAATGTTACTGCTAGAGCTCGAGACGGATACTTTTTTTGGAAGAAATCGTGATGATATTCTCACAGGCAACTATGAATGTTGCAAATGCAGTATTCACAAGAACAAACAGCAAATGCTAGAAGGATATGACCCAACACTGAGTAGCACATGGACCGTGAGAAATCAGCTAGAGAAGAGCACCCCCAAGCACCAGCTTGCTAGCTGTGGTCGACCCCAGAAGTGATCAAATGAAGGCATCTTGACAACAGTGCCACATTTCTACCACTGGTTTTCTTTCTTCCTGAAACAACAGGTGAAACTGCATTTCTCTCGGGTTTATGGCTTCACTCATAGGCCTCGTGATTTGGGAACCAGCAGTCTGCATCTTGATAGTTCATAGCTGTGGGCTTAGATTTGTCCAAATCTGAGAATCAAACTAATAAACGGTGCTTTTTGCCTGGCCAAATCAACTACAAACTGCAGCAGTTCATCAAACTAATAAGTGAATAAGACAAGGCCATCAGCACAGTCATGCAGCCAGCTACCTCCCTCCAAAAGCCGTGCCTGAAAGACTAGGTCAGGAGGGGAATGATCCCGTCTGACACTTCGTCGAGTCTCCCCGCCTCTGCCAGGGGCTGCACCTTCAGTTCAGGACGTTAGCGCACACAAATATTTCCAGTGGGATTACAGTGGCATGTACTTCAACAGGGGTTGAGGTTGTAGCCGTGTTGGTCCAAGCACGGCTTGGCAGACAAGCTTCTTTGGGAGAATCTGAAATCTTTTTTTGATCGCTGCAGTGCTCAACAGCTGCCACAGCCTGCCTTATCACTGTTTCTAAAGAGATGCTACATAACACCTTTTCCAGTTGCAGTGGATTATATTGTACCAGGTGATTTGGAAAACCCTTTGCAGCTGTAGCCCAAGAGTGCTTTCACTTGTTTTCAGCAGCTCAGGGAGTAAAAGAAACCCCTGGCACCTTCCCAAATATCAGTTTATGGGCCATAATCTGGATCACTCCTTGGTTGAAGGATGGTTGCTCAACGGAGAACTTCCAGATAAGAGAGAATCATAAAAATTCAGGTTGGGAGGGACCTCAGGAGGTCACATCTAGTCCAAGCCCTACTCCAAGCAGGACCAGCCAACTACGTCATCCCAGCCAAGGCTTTGTCAAGTCAGGTCTTAAAATCCTCCAAGGATGTGCAGCTTGAGCCCATTGCTCCTTGTCCTGCCATCTGCCCCCACTGAGACCAGCCCAGCTCCGTCCTCTTTGCAGCCCCCCTGCAGGGAGGTGAAGGCTGCTATTCAATCCCCTCTCTGCCTTCTCTCCTGCAGACTAAATCAGCCCAGTTCCCTCCACCTCTCCTCGTAAGCCATGTTCCTCACCCCCTCATCACTTTTACTGCCCTCCACTGGACTCTCTCCAACTTGTCCACATCCTTTCTGGAGTGGGGGGGCCACAGCCGAACACAGGACCCCAGATGTGAGAAGTGGCAGAATGGAAATCTAAAAAGCATCTTCAAATCATCTTCCCGTAAGATGCCACAGTCCTTATTCCTTGCTAGGCAGGTTGATACCACGCTCCTCTGTGAACTCTGCAAAGTTAAAACAAAGTTGTGGAAATGGCATCTGTGACGGCCAGCTTAGACCAGGCTGCCTGCAGGGATCGCCTTGTCTTCTGCAGGGACTTGGCTACTGAAGTTGAGTCCATTTGGCCTTTCCTGTTGCTCTTAACAGACAAGTTTAACCCCACGCTCTCGCCTTGCTTTTCTTCTTTGCTCCCACGGCTGATCTAAGGGCTGAGGCCCCAGCCCTTTCATCAACGCCTTTCCTCAGCAGATGTCAAAGGAAACGAGACCTCCGACTCTCTTCCTTCCACCACCTTGCGCAGTTTGAACTGGAAAGTCATCTGGCCGGTCACTCCCGTGAAAGCTCTTGCCTCGGTCAGCCCACCTTGTCCGCTGGCTTCCTGACATCAAAGTCAGAGATGCGCCTCTGTCAGGGGAAGCCGATGGGCCAGTGTTGAGCCCAGCACCTCCGAATTCATGCCCTGGCTCATGACGAGGGTGTGATCAATCAACACTCGTAGTCCAACCATTTGGGCTGTGACACCTGTGGGCAGAGCAGTGTGACTGTGTCGCTGGTGTGAGAGCGCTTTACTGAAACTGACCATCTCCTTGTGATCAGGACAAGAGTTTGTCTTTGCCACTGTGGTGAAAGAGCCCCCCAGCAGCCCTACCCCATCTGGCGTGCAGGGAGCTCACACGAAGCTGGAGCTGGGAGTGTCCGAACATTGCCTGAAATGGCTTAAGCGTCCTCAACCACCATTTGCAAGGCCGGGAAGGTTGCGATATGCACTTACCCGAGCGGGCTGTCCAAGAACTGGTGAAAAGAACTCGATGATCTCCGAGGTCCCTTCCAGCCCAGCCCTAACGTCTATGAAATCTATGAAAATTAAGCAGGGATGTTGTTTTTCTGGACAGACATTGAGCATCCTTAGTAATGCAACTGGACGTCACCCTGCCCTGCAGGTATGTTCCTGGAGCCTTAGTTGTGGGACTGTGCGCATGCATGCCTGTCTGGTGTGCAAAGCTGCTCCCTTGCAACCATC
>JAGPOW010000304.1:4624378-4635025 GCA_030014935.1 Caiman crocodilus
CCACCACCATTTCCCTCCTGTCGCAGCTTCTCTCTGCCGTCAAACCGCAGCACAGTGCAGGCAAGACGTCCTCCTGTTGAACGCCACCGAAGTCCCCAGGCTGAATGTGGCCCAGGCTGGCAACCCTGCCCTTCGTCGCTTTTTGTGCAGATCTGTTATATCGATGGATTTCAAGCTACTGGGGAACTTGCAGAAGATACAGGACAAAGAGAAACCACCCCGCTGTTGCGCCCGGTCCCCAGGCAGCATCCCGGTTATAAAAGAGAAGGGCCCAATCCGTAACTATTTTATTCAGCTGACCCTCAGGTTTTTGTTAGCGGTTGGTTTGGGTGGGATTGCGATGGGACACGTTGCAAACTTCTTTGCAGACAAATATGCAATCAGAAAGCTTCGTCAGAGATGAGGCGTTGTTTCCCCTGTGCTCACGGGCAAAGGTGTCAGGATTGACTCGTTGTTTAAGGCAGTTGGGCGGATAAAACGTTCCCAGAAGTGCGCAGAAGTTACAGACGTGCAGGACAAGCCTTGAAAGCAGGGTAGTGGTGCCCAGCCCAATAGAGAACGCCCCCGGAAAGACGCCGCCGTCCAACTCTTCCCGTGTAAATGATACTAGTTTTGGTGGCGTCTGTTGAGGTCCACCCCAGGGCAGCCATCACTTGAGCTGACTGCCTTCTGCTTGTTGGGCCTGCAAAAGGGTCTTTCTTTTGTATGGATCAGTAACATTTTTATTTAAAATTTACCCTACAGACCTATAGGAAGAGTCAGAAGCACTGTTGGGTACATCAGAGCTGACCGGTGGGTTCATATAGTGGGTGATTTCAATACGGGTTTTATCAGGACACTGATTTTGCCAAGACCTCGTGAGGGCTGGCTAATTAATGCTGAGGCCTAAGCACTTACAAGGGTTTTGGGGTCCTTTGACATGAGACGCTACGGCATCATTATTATTATTATTATCAATAGGCCAGTGCGAGTAGGCAGCTATTCAATCCAGCTTCGGATCCAGGTGCTTGGCCTCCTCCGGGTGTTAGTCCTTCTGCCTTGACCTCGCTGTCCCATTCACGTGCGTGGTTGATTATCCCGTGTAGTAGGTTCATCTCTAAGATGCGCGTGTCAGTTCAGCAGATGGTGCATCCTCTCCACTCCAGTTGCCGTTCATCAACGCGTTAGGTTGATGAACAGCAACTAGGAAGGGAAGGAAACGGGGGCTCCTTTGACTGGCTGTTTATTAAGACGGAGCTGGAAGATTAACAGATGGCTGCAGTTTACTGGCAGGGAACGTTTCATGTTTGCTTCATTAGCTGCGCATCACACTGAAGCATGGTACATGCAAGTACAGAAGCATCTCTGCGCGACGGCTCATTTGCGCTGGATGCCAGAAATTACATCTGGAGGAACAGAGCTCCTGACCGAGCCTGGTACTCCCGTCATAAGGTGTCTGAACACCGAAACCTCAAGTTCTTGGCAAACCAAGGCGCCCTCATCTCACCAAAATCAAGTTCTCCCTTGAAAGGAGAGATATGAGGGGTTTTTACTTGCTTTAAACCAAAGCATAAGGAATGTCATAGCCTTTTCTGACTAGGTAACTAATGGAAGAGGAGGAGGATGGTATTGCGGAGAAGGTCTGATAGCGGGGCACAGGACCTTGCGTTTGATTCCACTATGGGACTTTGCCTAATTCAATATCTCTATCTCCTTCCCCCCCACCTTGGGGAAGGGGAAGGGATTGGGATATGTATGTATTCCCGGCTGCTGAGGTTACGGTTTATAAAGCACGAGAGACCCTGAACTGGGAAGCGCGGTCGAGGTGGGGAAGATGACTGTAGTTGTTACTATTATCATTGTGAAGCACAAGCAGCACGTGGAGCACACGTTTCTTATCTTCCCACTCTGCCTGCCTTGGTTCCCTATGACTAAAATTTCACACATTTTTCTATTTTTAAGACACGCAAGTCAGATTTCTGCTTCTGCAGCTAAAATGTTTGCTGATTTCTTGCCATGCACTCTTCATGCTCTCTTGTTTTAGCCTGGAACTATTTCTTTTGTCCAGCATCCAGCGACTAGGTGAATGAAAATGTGTTGAGTGACTCAATACCTTGAAAGCCAAATCCTGCCCTCTGGGGGGGCAGTGCTGAGTAGGTTTGGCTTACGGCTGAGAACGAAGTAACCCGGGTTGTGCTGTTGTTTCACTACGTGACGTTGGACAAGGTGCTTCTCCCCTCTCCGCTTACCTCCCCGCGGCAACATGGGCAAAGCAACGATGCCTTGCCGTAAAGTGCCCTCTGAGTCCAACAGAGTAAAGGGCAACGCATTTTTACCTCGGACTGTGCTGCTTTCTGCTTCACCAGGAGAAAGCTCTTGGCCACAGCAGCAAGCCTGGGCCTTGGGGCATTCGCTGTGGGACTCATGCTACGAGAGCAGGCACTTGCGTGAACTCGGGTCTTACCCTGACTGCGATGGAGAGGCGTTTGCATGGGGTCCTCTCCCTGGCCTGGGGAGGGGCATGTTGGGAAGTGGGACAGAGGTAAGTGGCTGGCTGTCCTGAATCTTCTGGGACGGTTGCAAATTGGGCAGCCGTGTCCCCGGTGTCTCCAGAGAACCCCTGAAACAACCATTTTACCTCCAATGTGGACAGCCTCTCCCCAAATGCGCCTGGAGGCCAGGCAACATCCTGCTGAGACTCTGCACTGCTCTGCATAGGCTAATTAGCCGTGCAGCGTACAGGCTAAGTAGCCGTATTCATGTGGCACGGTGCCTGAGCTAATTAGTGCCACGCTCGGGCAACTCCCCTAACTGGAAGCGGAAGTGATGCAGTCTCTTGTGTCAAGGGGCCTGTAAAGAGCCTTGGATCTGTGGAGGGTGCAGGGCTGGGTCCTAGATTTCGGTACCTAAACGTGGGTCACTTTAGGATGGGGATGTACCCGTGAAAAGAAAATCCGCCCCCCGGCGAGGATGAATAAGGCCAGGGGACACTAAAACGTGTGTTCTTTGGAGCTGTGATTTTTTTTTAAGGTCACTTTGTTACTAATGAGTTATCAGTTAAATGGACAAAAAAGGGCTTTTGTCGCCAGTTGATGATGTTCAGCACCTGGAACTGCCTAGACGGTAAACCACGGTGCCACTGTAAGCCATGGCTTTGCTAGGAGGGTTCGCTGGTAGTTAGCCTGGCAAAGGCTTCCTAGCATGGACTAGGTCTCAGAAACCAGGGAGAAAGGCAGTCCTTGCTGAGGGGCTTCAGTCACCCTGCTGCTAAGCCGCCTGGAAAGGCAGAGACATTGCCGCATCCAAGGCCCGTGCCCTGGTGCCGAGGGCCTCAAGCCCAGTCCCAGGGGAAGCAGTCTGCCATGCAGCGCATCCCTCTTCTTCAGTTCAAGCTGGGGTGTTACCCCCCAGCGCGGTAAAGGCCATTTCAGCAGCGCTCCAGCCTGCTCCTTCATTTGCCCCAGTTCTCCCTGGCTCAACTCGGATCCTCCTGCTTCTTTCCTTGCCCATCTCCTTGGTGCCCTCCCCGTCCAGATGCCCGTGCCTGCCCTCTCATCTCGTGGCCAGCCCCTGTAACTCCTTCCGTGCCGCGGACTCCTCACTGGCCCATTTTCCCTTTCCAGTTTCTCCTCTGTGCCCCTTTGTGTTCCCGGATCTAACCTTTCGCATGCCACTTACCACCACCTCCTCCTCCTGCACCCAGTTGCATTCACCCAGGTCACCCCAGCGTCCTTGGTCCACAAGCCAGTTCTCCACCAGGTTACCACCCTGTCCGCCTCCCAGCGGTCACTCCTTCCTTGGCCTGGCTGGTGGGCAACTTCCTTGCATTCAGCTACCCCCCTTCTCATTCCTACCCGCCACCTCAGTGAGGCAGGGCTATCAGTGGGGGCCAACCTTTTTTGCCATAAACTAGCCCTGCACCCTCCCCAAGGGTCCCCTTCTCCTGCCTGTTCTGCTGCTCTGCCTTCTGCTTCTTGCCCTGCATTATCTGCCCAATCAACTGCTCTGCTTTCTGCTCCCTGCCATCCCTGCCACTGTGCGGCCTGTCCTGTCCCTAGTCTGCCACGTGCCACCTTCAGAGGCTGCCCGTGCCACTTGTGGCCATGCTGCAGGTTGAATATCAGGGAAGCACCCAGCTATCCTCAAAGCACTTGAAGAGGGAAGGGGCGAAGCTCAGACCAGTCCACAGGTTGCAGTGGTAAAAGCCACCCAGAATGGCACTGGGCAAACCCCAGGCTGTCCCAGTTCTCCAGTGCTCCTTCACCAGTTCAGGGAGAGCCAGCCAATTCAAGAAGATGTTTTTAACTCTCCCTGTGTGACATGACTGGAAAGCACATGATGTGGAGTGCAGCCCGCTACGATGCTAGCATGCATGGCTCCAGGCCCTGGGTTGCCCTAGTCATCATTGCTCATGGTTGGTGTACTTCCAACTTTTTGGTCTTAGGCTCTGACCCCCCCCCTCTTGCCCTCCAGCCTCAGTCATTGGGTCTCTAAAGATGCCAATCTTCCCCTCTCCAGGTCATCTGGCTGCTTGGTTTTGGGGTCTGTGGAGAGCTACAGCAAGCCTAAACCTGTCCAAGGGCAAAGGTCCAGAGAACGTAGGAGGGTAGCAAAGCAGTGGAACAGGCTCCCCAGAGAGGTGGTGAACTCTCCATCTTTGGAGGGTTTTAGGACCCGGGTAGACAAAGCCTTGGCTAGGATGATGTAGCTGGGGCTGGTCCTGCTTGGAGCAGGGGGTGGGACTAGATGTCACCTCCTGAGGTCCCTTCCCACCCAAGTTTTCCATGACTCTAACGTGGACTCCAGAGTTGACCTGTTTGTAAAGCCAGAACACATCATCAGGACAGTTTCCAATAGCCAGGACCATCTTGCCCTGATAGCTGAAGGGACACCCAAAGCCCACCCCAAGCGCGTGTCCCAGTTCAACCCGGTTTGCTGCCTTGCAGGGGGCTGGCAGCTGGGAGCACCCCGGTTGGCAGCCCAGTCTCTCGGGCTGTGTTTCTGCCTGTTGTCCGCTAGATGGTGATTCTCTCCAGCGGGACCCAGGAGGCTGCAAAGCGGCTGCCGCTGCCGGAGTGGGAATCTGCATTTTGTTGGCCTGGAGACTGTTTTAAATTGTGTAGCAGAAATCCCTGCTCACCAAAGGAGCTGGATGGGCGGCCGCAGAGAGGAGAGTTTCCCCACAACCGCTACAGGCACAACAGCAATGCAAATGCTTCCAGCCCTGCATGCTTCCAGCCTGACACAGGTCTGGGGAACAGCTAAGAAGGGCTTGGTGGCTGGGAGTCAGCCCAGAGCCACGGCAGAGCAGTGCTGGACAGAGGTTGATCTTTAGGTGACATTTCTACGCTGGCCCGAGCGCTTGTGCAGGCACAGTTACATTGCACGAGGCATTTAATGCTGCAGGCTAACGCTGAACTGGTGCAAGCAGCACGGGCAGAAACGGGTTTGTCCTGGTATAAAGCATAACCACACCAGAAAGGTTTTGCTACCGTTGCTATAATGGCAAACCTGGTATGCATAGACCTGACCGGAGTTTAGTGTCTTTTCTCTTACATGAAAATCCTAGATGTTAACAACATTCCTTTTAATAATATCTCAATTATTTTAATTAAAATAAACATCTATTTTAATAAGAAATAAGTTTCCTTTGGAGGTGGGAGGATTTACGTTGTGTTCAGATAGATCGTCCTGTAGAATTGAATGGAAAAAGCAATCCCATCTAAAGAACTGGGGTGCATAGCTGGGAAGTTCAAAAGAAACCAGCACCTTCTCTTTAAAGGACTGTAATGCTGTTGCTTTTGACCCGAATACATTCCAACTTGTGTCCTTTCAGGCTTCCTCTTATCTTTTGAGCACGCTGATAGTTTGCAACTAGTACCCGCTGCAGCGGTGATAGATATTTGCCCACTGGGTGAAAGGCTGAAATGGTTGCATGCACTGTATACAGGCTATTAAAGCCTTCAGCTGGAAGCAATTTTAGGGCATTATTATTGAAACTGGATTTAAACTGCCTGCCTGCAATAAATAGAAACACAAAAACATTAGCACTGCTAGGAGACACCCGGTGCTTCCGGCTTCGCCTGGTACCCTGGCACATATCACCCTCAAACCACTGCTCAGTGGAAATTTGCTCCGTCCTTTATCAGGGTTTATTTCCCTTGCAAAAGGTGTTTGTGTCCTGTTGACAAGGAGGATATTATTGATGGAAACGACCTCAATCATAATCAGAGCTGATGTGCTGGCACTGAAATCCCAGACCGATCTGCCTGACATTGCTCTCAGGGTTGGGCTCCAGGGGATTCCAGCAGCAAACTACGCGTCCTCCCTGTGACGGCCACACCTGGACCTTCCTCCCCAGCTGTTTGTTCCTCTCCTGCCACATCTGGGCCATGAACCGAGACTGTGGGCAGCTCCTCATGCAGCATTCAGACCGGGCCCCTGAATCCTGCCGGGTGCCCCACTGCCTGACGTCTCCTGCCGAGGAACAACACTTCCTTGCAAGATACACATCAAATGAATACGCAAGTCCGTTATATTTATAATGAATTGGGAAGAGTCGGAAATGGTCTTCTTTGCAAGCTTTCGGGTACCAAGCCCCTTCTTTTTCCAACTCTTTGAAGGAGTTGAGTAAAAGAGATCCCATTGACCCAAAGGACCTCGTCCGTGCGTGTCCTGCTACGGCTGCCCCCAACACCGGCTGCACCCGGGTCGCTCCCCTGCGCTGCGCCCGGGCCAGGCCTATTTGGTGGAGAAAAGAGGCGCGGGGACCACGCGCAGGGCGCTGAGGACACCCGCGCAGACCCCGCGTGGACTCTGCCCGCCAGCCCCAAACGCGGGGCCCGGCACGAAACCAGTCGGTTTGCTGGAAACCTGGGCGCCAGGCGGATGCCTTGCGCTTGGTGTGGATGGGGAGCCGGATTCGGGGACCGACCCAGGCCCTGCTCCGGGGTGGCACGGATCCGGACAGGGGCAGCTCGTGTGGGCAGAAGACCCCCCAGGGCAGAGCCCGGCCATGACGTCACCGCGGGACGACGTCAGAGTGGCTCGCAGCTCGGGGGAACTCGGGGCAGATCCCCAACCCCCCCCAGGAGGGAGGGAGCGGGCGGGGGGGGGCTGCGCTGCCAAGCCCATGACGTCATGGCTTATGCTAATGCCTCGCGTGGAGCGGGAGCCGGAGCCGGAGCCATGGCTCAGCCCGGGCCCCGCGCCCCAGCACGGCCCCCCCGCCGCCAGGTAAGCATTGCACCGCGCCGCGCCGCGGAGGGGAGGGAGGGAGCATGCATTGCACCGCGCCGCGCCGGGGAGGGAGGGAGCATGCAGTGTAGTGCATTGCACTGCACCGGGGGGGGGAGGGAAGGCGGGGGGGGAGCGTGCAGTGCATTGCATTGCATTGCGGGGGGGTGGGCTGCCCCGCGCTGCTGAATCATAGCGCAGCCCCGCTGCCTCTCGCTCTGCCCTGTCTCCCTGCAGCTGTGAAGGGCCGCGCCGGGAGGCATGCGGGCGCGCAGGCTCCGGACCGCCGCCCGCCCCAGCGCAGCGCCCGCCTGACACCGCCGGACGCCGCCCGCCTTGCCTTGCCTTGCCTTCTCCGCCCGGCCGAGAAGACCGCTCACTCCCCCCGGGCCGCTCCTGCGAGCAGGAGACCTAGCCCCTTCCCCGCTCGCCGCCCGGCCAAGAAGACCCTTTCCCCACTGGCCGCCTGGCGAGGAAGCCCGCTAGCCCCCCTTCCCCGGCGAAGCCCGCTCTCGCCTTGTCAAGAAGACCCCTTTCCCCGCAGCGGGGGGAATCGCTCCCCTTTTTGTTTTCCCTTCCGTATTTATTTGCTTGTTTCCCTCCGGCTCCCCTCTCGCCCGCGCCCCCTAACCATGATGTTTCGGGATCAGGTCGGGGTGCTGGCGGGCTGGTTCAAAGGCTGGAACGAATGCGAGCAGACTGTTGCTTTGCTCTCCCTGCTGAAGCGGGTGAGCCAGACCCAAGCCCGCTTCCTCCAGCTCTGCCTGGAGCACTCCCTGGCCGACTGCACCGAGCTGCACATTCTTGAAGGGGAAGCCAACAATCCTGGTAAGTAGGGTTTTTTTTGTATTTTTTTTTTTTTTTTGGTGCAGCCAATCCATTTTGAATGCTACATTGTTCTCTGATTGATGCCCCCATGATTTGGGGAAGGGGGGGGGAAGAAAAACGGGGCAAGGTCAGGGAGTCGGATTGTATTACCGGCTTTCCCTTTTGCATTTCGTTTTTCAACTGGGGGGCGACTTGTTTCAGTTCGGATTTGCACAGCCAAGTCCTCCAGCCTGGTCCGTGGTAGAGCTATGGTTGCATGAATGATTGATTTTCTTTTATTTTTTTTTTTCCCCCTTCCATGCAGTTTCCTGCGAAATAAGTAAGTCAGGTCACGTAGAGTCTGGATTTTCTAGGCTTCTTTTGGGCAACGTGGCTGGCTCTGCTTGAAGTAACATGCCGTAGAAACTCGCCGTTGCCTGATCCAAACTCTTATTTGTGCTGAGCTCTGGCCAACTGGGGTGTCTTAATTTATTTTTAAACGGTAATTTCTGTTTCATCGTTCCCGTCCTGCTGGACTGATATTTTTTCTTTCCGGAGGCTCTGAATGCTCTTCTGCATTGCACAGAAGCTCCGGGAAGATCTTGGACCCCTTAAACGGTTCTGCCTAATCCCTGTAATACTGCGCCTAGTCCTTCCTAATGATGGACGTTTAATCTCCGGGTTTAATTTTAATGCCATTTATACAAGTGAGTAAATTAGCAGCAACGCCGCTGACTCCGCGGAGTTACGTCAGTGTGAAGATTGTGTAACCCAAACACGGGTCGCACTTGGTGTGTCTGTGCGTGCACCGTCCGCGGCTTGGAAAGAAACTTCCCCGCCCCCCCAAAAAGCCAAAGCAGTTATGGGCCGAACGTGTTCCCCAAATACTTCGCTCTGCGCCGTTTGCACGCGCAGCCCGGCATCCCACCCTCCCTGCATCTCGGGCAGAAGGGGGGAAAAAAATAAGCGGAGGCTGCGAGGGTGAAAAAGTCAGGCTGTTGCATTTCGTGATAGGTGAAATTCTTGAGGCCTTATTGCAGATCCTGAACAGAGCCCCCAGTGTTTACTGGGAGGAAGGAATGCAGGGTCCTCTTCCAGCTGTTCCATATTAGAGCACTGAGCCTGCAGGATTTTGGCAGCTGTCTACGCTGCCATTTGATGACAACGTCCAGCACAACGCTGCTGCTCGGCCTAGGATATATTTAAGGACGCCTTTAGGAAACCAACCCGAGGGCTGTAATCAGAATGGTGAAAACCCTGGAATTGGATATTTCCTTATATAGCTCGCCTGAGCGTGGGGGGAAGAGCGGTGCAGGGTGTGTTTCAGTGCAGTGCTGCATCTTCGCAACAGCCCAGCCTCGGAGGGTTTGGGTGTGGAGGCCTAGCGAGGAAGGAATTGGGCAGGCGTCCTCTTTTAGCTGCTCCCCCGCTGGCGCGAGCACCGCTTCTCTTCGGTGCCTTCTGCCTCTCGGGATGCGGGATGATTATCTCAAGTTTGGAGGTTTTTTGCTGGCGTGGTGGGGGCTGGCGCGCTCGGAGCGCCGGGGACTGATTTATCTGCAGGCTGCTGTAGCCGTGGTGTGCCTGTTTCAATGAGGAGGGAAGGGGGGAAAAATCCTCAATGGCCCACCCGGCTATTCGGTGGTGTATGAATGAAAGCCCGTCCATTCGCACGTGCTCCACCTCTTCCCAAACCAGAAAAAGACAGCTGACCCTTCAGATCCTGACTCTGTATTTGTGCATATCATTTCATGGCCCCCCTTGGGCAGAAGCTGTTTCACTTTGGGGAAGGCTGAAAGAACCGGGCCCCTGGTCTTCTCTCTTAAGGTTGAAATTAGCAGAGAATTTGCCCTGATCTTTCTCCTGAAACTTGGATGCGTGGGTTTTTTTGCTTTTTAGGGCTGTCCTAGCCCCAGTAGCAACATTTTAAGAGTCATCGTGAAATGCCTGATGCTGCTAAACTGGACTACTTATGTTTGCAAAATGTCAAAGGCACAAGATGAACTCTCTGCGCTGGAGAAATAAGGTGTTGACTTTCTGATTAGGGTGGTACAATCCTGCAGAGGAGCGGCTGGTAACTGTAGTCCACAATTAAGGAACGAGAGGAAATGGCTTTTTGTTAACACGGCCTTCTTTGTAAACCCCCCTGTGTGTTAAGTAGCTGGTACTCGCCACACATTTCGTACCCTGGCATTTGTCACTCGACTAGAAGTGAAATCGCTCCAGGTTTTAGAAAACACGCGCACAAAAAAAAGCCGCAAGCGTTTTGGTTTCATCACTCTTGATGTCTGAATTTTGCAGGTTGCCCAGCACGTTTGGGGGTTATTTCCTCTGGCATCGGTGGTGACGAGGGTTGCGCTAATGGAGATCTGGAACGGCGCCCTGGTTTGGGGGGGCTGATCTTCATCACTGTTAGGGCTGGAAGGGGCCTTACCGGTCATCGGGTCCAACCCCCCTGCACGTGGGCAGGAAAGACTCGGTTGCTGCAGTAAAGTATTAAATAGAGGCGCGCGTTGTAAACACTTTGCAGATGGAAGATCTTCAGTTTGGGGGCTATACGGCCCGAGGACCAGCGTGTGGAAACCAGGGGCGGTTTTCCCACGGACGCAGGCTCTGATCCCATAG
>JAGPOW010000304.1:4645224-4657643 GCA_030014935.1 Caiman crocodilus
CTCTTTTGCTGGGCGAGCTGTAGCTGGGAGAGATGTTAGATGAGCTTTCAGGCCCGAAGTGCCCTTCCTCACGTCTGGAAAATCAGCAGATGCAGGCAATGCCGAATACCAGGTAAAAGGCTGACTTTTTGTTTCACTCCATTTTGTAAAACAGATGCTGCAAGGGGGACACGGTTTTGCTGGCTCTGCTTCAGACTGCCTTAACCCGCCGTAGGGCAGCGCTGTGGTGATGGAGGCAATGTCAGCGGGGTCGTTTGTGTGCAAACTAGGTGCTGCTTTTTTCGCAGGCTGCGGTGCTGGCTGGGCACTGATTGAGGGCTCCCTGCGTGCGGTGTGAAATCTCCAGCTCTTCATCTTTTTGTAGAAGCCTTTAGTGACTGAGTTACGCTAACCCACACAGGTACAGTGGGTCCAGCTGAGCCAGAATAAACTCCTCTTCCCCTCCCTGGTTAAACCGGTTTGCTTGTCCGTGCCCTGAGAGTACCGTCGCTGCCGAGTACCCATCCAAGCAGGGGACATACGGAGAGCCCGTGTCTCCCTATACCCGAGACTAGAAGGAGGTGCAGCAGGGGTGGCATGATGCACGGGGAGGTGCCACCTGGCATGAAATAGCCCGAAATTCATGGGCCCAAGCCCTGCTGTGCGATCATTGTTTAAGAAAGCACAATCTTTCCTGCCTTAGGGGAAAAGTAGGAGCGGGGCGGGGGGATGTTGATGGTGCCGGTGGCCTTTGAAATACCTGTGCCCTGGGTGGCTTTTGGGGCTTTATCCCATCCTCTCGTTTGGCTGCCGTCAGCGTAGCGGGGCCCGTCCGCCAGGTGCCCGTGTCGCCTCTACAGGTGCATCCCTCCCGATACCCGTCTCGGCAGGTCCATCCTAGCGACGTCTGCCGCAGCCGACCCGAAAGAAGAGAGACGGCTGCGCGGGTGCCTCGTCTCAAAACCGCGCTGCTTTCCCAGCTCTTTGCAGCGGAAGAATTGCTCTAGTATTTTCCCATCGTTCAGAAAGGAGAGGGAAGCCAAGAGCTGGCATTTTCCGGGGGGGGGCGTGGGTTGAGTCTGTCTGACGAGGCTGAGCACCACCGCTGCGGGGCTCGCAGCCCTTCTGCACCTCTCGCATGGCGTGGCCGTCTCACTGAAGCAGCGCGGTCTCACGGGGGCTGCCCCTGCTGCTCGGGTCTGAGCCTCCTCGTGATCGGCCACGAGAGCACGCCGGAGTGGGGAAGAGCCCGGCCCCGCTCTGGGGCTAGGGTGGCTCTTGGGGGGGGTGGGGGGGTGCATTTTGCAAGCTTGCTTCGTCATGGAAGACCGAAGCCCTGTTACAATGGGAGGCATTTCCCTCCAGGCATCACCTCTGACCCGGGCCATTCCTCTCTCCCCCTTTGTTCTGCAGAGGAGACGAGGGCTGTTTTCCTGCTCTCAGATCTAGCCCAGGCAGGAAACTGGTTTGGAAGCTGCTGCCGTGCGTTGCTGCTTCTTGCGTGCCCGGTTTCCATTTCCTTCTCCCTGCCTCCATCGCTCAAATTGCCTGCAGCGTTGCGGCTCGCGGAGCAGAGGAGCGGTGGGGTGGGACCCGGGCTCTGCCAGCCAGCAGATGCCCCGTGCTGCACTTTGCTCGGTGCTGCGGAGGGGTTTGCCCTCTCAATCTTAGTGGGGCTCTTTACAGCAGTGGTTTTCCATCTTTTTAGACTCGAGGCACCCCTAGATTAATTTGAAGCCCCCCCCTTGGAAAATGCCAACTCTGTTTTCACTCTTTTTATTACAAAAAAAATAATAGAGCAGTTTTTCTGTTGCAAAGAGCACAGAGGATTGCATCTCTGGGTTTCTCTTGTGAACCGTGTTTGCGTACCAATTGTGTGGCAGCCCACGGCACCCTGGAAAGGATGTTTAGGTTCCCCGGGGCTGAGAATCACTGCTTTGCAATATAGCATTAGGCCACGTGAGCAAATGGCCCACCCAAACTCCGGTCACAAGTGGCAAGCCTGAAAGAAAGTGGGGAGTGCTCTGATACCCTGGCTGGGGCTTACGGGCTCCTTTCTCCACCAGTGCTCTTGCTAGATCAGGCAAGTGGGGGCCTGATTCTCTTCCCACCTCTTTATAGTCGCATCTTTCTATGCAGGGAGAGTTGCAGGGATCACAGACAATCCTGTAGATCATAACATTATAGAAAAGTAGGGCTGGAAGGGACCTCAGGAGGTCACATCTAGTCCAACCCCCTGCTCAAAGCAGGACCAGCCCCAACTCCATCGTCCCAGCCAAGGCTTTGTCAAGCCGGGTCTTCAACAGCTCCAAGGATGGAGAGTCCACCACCTCTCTAGGTAACCCGTTCTGGTGCTTCACCATCTTCCTAGTGAGAGAGTTTTTCCTAATATCCAACTTAAACCTCCCTTGCTGCAACTGGAGCCCATTGCTCCTTGTCCTGCCGTCTGCCCCCACTGAGACCAGCCCAGCTCCATCCTCTTTGGTACCACCCTGCCGGGAGTTGAAGGATGCTATTCAATCGCCCCTCGGATGGTGTGTGTAAGTCGGGACGGCCTGGCTGCCTCGTCGTGACAAGCTCCTGGCTGGGATGGTTTAGTCGGAGACGGTCCTGCCTTGAACAGGGGATTGGATAGATGTGACGTCCTGCGGTCCCTTCCAGCCCTTCTTTCAGTGATTTTTGGGATGAGGTCTTCTTCCCCAGTTTCCTCCTTGTTCCTCCTGAGCTTTTAAACTGTGCACGCTGTTTGTTGCACTGCATTATATAATGTATTTAATTCATTTTTTTCCACGCTCCAGGGCTGCTGCTGGTCACTTCCAATGGTACGGAAGAATTTTTTTGCCCCCTTCCTTTCAATGCACAACTTTGGCTTCTGGCTTCCCTTGGGGTTTTCCTTTCTCCAAGGTGCCAGGTGTTGGGCAGGGCATGGCACTATCCAAGGATGCCGTGAAGCCTTCAGGGGCTGGTGGGTAGGTCTTGCTCGTGTACAGTGTGGCGGTGCTTGCCAGATCTGGAGCCAGGAAGGAGTTTGCAAGAAGCCTTTGCTGTCCTTCCTGAGGACCCGGGAGGGTCTGTGCTATGCTGCTGCTGTCCCCATCAGCTAGCCCTATGGGGCAGAAACAGTGACGTGGGGCTTGCTCAGGAAGGCTGTATTGGCACCAGCGATGTAGCTGAGTCCTTCCTTCTGTTGGCGATTTCTGCAAGAGGGTGCCAGTGTCTCCTCTGCAGGGGTATTGCCAGTTTACAAAGCAGCTCGGCCCTCGGCATCTCAACCCGACGCTGGGGAGAACTGCAGGTTGCTCTTCGCACCCGTTCAGTGCAGCACTGTGGTGCAGGGGCTTGCACTGGAGCGGCAATGCCGGCTCGGCCCAAGCAGCGCAGGTTGGGTTGGCTCCAACGTGGAAGCGGGTCATTTATCCCCGTCAGTGAAGCAAGGTCTGGATACCTGCGGGGTCTGGATGCAAACCAGGTCTGGTTTCCTGCAGAGAGCAGCTGCATGAAGAGGGTGACACCGTCACATCCTCACTTCCCTGCGTGGAGCCGCTGTTTGGGGTGGGGTCTGCCGGTGTGACCAGAAGACAGGAGGTGTAGGTCTGCATCGCTCCACTGGCTTTTTAATGCAGGACGAGCCGTCTGGCAGGTAACTGGGACTCGGGAGGTTTCCGCTCAGTCTCGGGCATGGCCGCAGGGAAATCGCTTTATCTACCCTGTGCCTCGGCTTCCCAAGACTTGCCCGCACCGGCTAACATCCATTAATAACCGACTGAGAGGTGTGTACCTACTAAGGTGTGGAGGTAAATATATAGCACAGCGGAGTTAAACTGGTTTAAATCTGAACTATCTAGGAGCAGAATTTAACCCTAAAACTAGTTACCTATCGGTTCTGCAAAGTCTAATAGAGTTGTTAGCAATCCACGCTGCACGGTTTGGGTTCGTTTTGGTCTTCATTTCTACCACTTTTTTTTGTTGTTGTCTTTGAAGAGATTCAAAACCTGTCCGTGGCAGCGTGGATTAAAAAGTAGTAATCCAGCAGTTAAAAAAAGAAACATCATTTTCTGTTTCAGAATTTCTCTGGGGGGGAGGAAGGCACGTGGGATCGTTTGTTGTTGCAGTTTTCACCAGGAGGGCACAAAAAAGCAAGCCCGAGGATCACCGAGTAAATTGGAACCGAAGGAATGTAAAATACTACACTAAATCCAGCTGCATTAAAGTGTTAGCGGTGATTTGTAAGAGCTTAATTTTTGCCTGCAAAGTCAAGGCAGTAGGGTTGCATTACCAGCGGTAGGATTTAACAAGTCACTCTCCTTTTCTTCTAACGTTGCAGCACTCTGCAATAATGCAAGGTCATGCCAGGCATCGTTCATTGCCGTTTAAATGCCCGCTACGTTCATCTCTCTGCAGACTTGCAGTGGGGGAAACAATGCTTCTGTCTTAAGGAAGAGCTGAACAGGAAGCGAGGCCTCTGGGATCTGTGCAGGCCACATGCGCGTTTGCTTCCCCGGGTGAAATTTGGTTTCGTGTGTAGTTTCCTCTGCCTGCCTCCTCCAAAGGCCTGGAAAGGGGCTTGCCCGATTTCTCAGGCAGCTTCAGCAGCCCGGTGGAGATGTTTCGGGAGCTGCTTCCCCTGCTCCCAGTTTCACACTGGTGCTGAATAAGCTGGGGAAAACCAGTGAGAACGGTGACCCACACAGGCCCTGGTCCTCGGCTACACCTGAGAAGGTGAACATGGTGCTTGCTCGTGTGTGTGTGCATCCACAAGGAGACTGTTGTGCACTGCCACTTGCTCTGGGAGTGTGTGTGCGTGTGTCCATGCACAAGCAGACTGTTGTGCACTGCCACTTGCTCTATATGTGCGTGTGTCCATGCATAAGGAGGCTGTGGGGTGCTGCCCTGGTACCTGTACGCGAGCTGGTTCTCCAGCATCGTTGGGTGCAGCCGCACGAGACGACTGCAGACTCTCCCAGAAAAAGGGTGTTTGCACCCAGAAGCTTGCAAAGAGCGTTTTTTCCAACTCTTGAGTTGGTCTAATAAAAGAGATCTCATTTCCCTGAAGAACCTTATCCGGACGTCAAGTGATTAAAGCACCGCTCTGGTCTAAGGAGGGCGCTGGGGGCCGCTCCGAGCTGTCTGCTCTGCACCTTGCTGGCTTGGGGGCGCGGAGCAGGGCTGAAGGACAGGGCTGGTTTCTTGCTGCCCTGCTCAGGAGAGGTCTGCGGTGCCACGCCGGCTGACGGCCGTTTTTCCCTAGAGGTTTGCCTCGTTTCAAGTCAGAGGGGACTGTGGTATCCCCTGCACGGGGCAGAGATTCGGGCAGTTACTTCTGCCTTCAGTCCATCTCTGTCCATGCCCCACCGGGGTTGCTCTGGCCTTCTGGTCTGGGGACCTAGGAAGGCAGTCGTGACCGCCCGGGGACCGACTTCCAGTGCATCCTTTATTGCACGTGTGACTTTTGCCCGTCAGCCGATGGACCACGAGAGCCTGCCTTTCCGGGAGGCATTGCGTCTTCAGAGCCGAGACGGACGGGCCACGCGGAGCTCCTTGGAGCGACAGAGTTGCAAAAAATGAACACGTGGCCGTCTGTTTTCACCCGGCGGGTAATTATGATGTGGAACTCGTTGCCCCACAACGTGCTCGAAGTGACAGCTCAGCCAGGTTCAAAAAGGGATCAGACACCTTCTTGGAGGAGGATGCTGAGCCTCCGAGCTTCCTAGACCTTAAATGCTGGAGGCTGCGAGGGGAGAGGGGCAGGGGAAAACCCTCATCGGACCGGTTCACGCTCCCTCGCAGCATCCGCTCTCTGACCCCGGGACACAGGAGATGGGGCAGGATGGACCTGTGGTGGCTGCTCGTCCGTTCATAACCAAGCAGCTGGTGTGACTCGGGTGCCTGCTGGGCACCCTTCCTGGCACTCTTTCATTGCCCCTTACCTGAAAAAACAAAGGTTTTGGTTTCTTGAGAGGCAGAACATTGCAGCGTTAGGCTCCTCTGTTGCTGTAGTACGTAGACCCGAGTTGAGTGAATAGCAGATGTGCATGAAGGTGCAATTCAGGGGGACCCGCATTAGCGTGTCGGAGGAAGGGGGTGACTGCTGGAGCTCCTGCAATGCCTGTTCCTGCAGCACTCACTTGTAGGCCTGCCAGGAGTGTTGGGTTTGGGCCGGTGCCTTGGTTTGCTGGCCCTGGAGCATCCAGAGTGGGAGCAGGCTGACTGGGAGAGACATGGTCTTTGTCCTGATCCCCACCATTGGCATCAGTGATCCCTCCGATCCCTGGCACATCATATATCTACTTCTTACCTTCACCTTTTTGCCTAGGAAGGGTGGGGAGCAATGGCTTTGAAGGCAGTGCCTCTCTGTTTGCTATCCTATCTGTATGTGATTCATCAGCCCAGGGAGGTTGCCTCCTGCCTTGTCTCTCCAAGCTAAGCCACATCTGGGCATGCTTTTATTGCCATTAACTTAAAATGGCAAATGTGATATTCTGAAACCCTCCCTCCACGTCATTCTCCTCCAGCTCTGTGGGATGAGCTGTATGGCTTTTGGTAAACGTGGGTCTAATACCGCAGGGGTCACTGGGGACCACCTAGGGCACGTGATCCGGCTCCTAGGGGGGACGCAGACAATGCAAACTCCAGATGTGCGTCGTTCCCTTTTTGCACAGCGAGAAGATGGCTGGGGTTTGGTTGTTGGAGGAGCTGCAAATGCAGTCATAGTATCAGGGTCAGAGTTGATAAATTGAACAGTCTAATGTGAAACAGCAAAGTACCATAAGATCTAAAATTAAATCTGTTCTTAATTACTGCTCGGTAATCTCAAGCACTGAACGGATGCATGTAGGAGAAACGAAGGGCTGTCGTGCAAGCCTCACCATTGCCATTTGGGAACCTCCCGGACGTGCCCGTGGCCAAGGATGCTGTTGAACGCATTGCAGCCTGACGCATCGTGAGAGCAGCCTCGAGGCCCTGGGGAGACTAAAATGGGTGGCGAGCAGGGCAGTGCTCAGCGTATGGACCCGGCAGTGCTTGTCTGTGGGTAATGGTTTTTCTCTTCTAATTTTTTGGCTAGTGGGGGGGAGGTAGCATAACTAAGGGGTGGCGGGAGCGACTGGGGCACCAGCCCTGGGTGCCGATTGGGAGGCAAGGCACAAAAAAAAGCAGCTGCCGGTCCAGTTATGTCTTGCAGGGAGTGCGGGGAGTGAGCAAAGCTCCCACGAAACCATGGGTTGCCTGGTACTCTGTGCCTATAACGGGGTTCCCTGGTGCTATTGTCATACCAATGCTGGTGTCTCCGGGGTGCTTCTCCGGCATTTCCTTTTAGGCCTGGACATCGGAGCTTTGAAATGTTGCCGTCGTCACGCGGGGAAAAGGGGTTTGCGGAGGTTTCTCAAATGAGTTGCAGTTTTGCATCCTCTTACGTAGCTGAGACCTAAGATCATAGGAAAGCCGGGTGGGAAGCGGCCTCGGGAGGTCATCTAGTTCAGCCCCGTGCTCCAGCGTGGTGCAAAGAACCAAACCAAGCGTCAAAATGACATTTCCCACAGCAACGAACCGGGAGGGTGGTGAAGCACGGGACCAGGTTACCCAGAGAGGTGGTGGAGTCTCCATCCTTGGAGGTGTTTAAGGCCCATCTTGCCTGGGATGATGTAGCTGGGGCTGGTCCTGCTTGGAGCAGGGGCTTGGACTAGCTGTGACCTCCTGAGGTCCCTTCCAGCCCTAATTATCTATTGTTCTGTGATTTTCTACGTTAAAAGTTTATTACCCTCTTAAGATGACGTGTGGTATAGTGGTGTTGCCGGCGCCCGTTGGAGATGCCCCGTATAAAACTTGGTCCCACCCTGGTTTGAGTAATGCAGCTTTGTGCACAGCGCGCGGCACCATCATGTCGCCAGCTTGCTCTTTTTATGTAGGTGACGCCTGCCAAGTCGATTGGGCAGCGTTGCAGCTTGTCACAGGGCACCGCCGTTTATCTTGGGAAGGAATTGCGTGTTGAGTCCAGATAGCAGCGTGGCTTTACAGATGAGCCTCTCTGATACCGTGTCTATTTTTGGCAAATACTCTGGTTCTCCTAAGAGAGATTTTCAGCAGTCTGCCATTATCTGATAGCAACGTTTAATTGTATTGGCTCTACGGTTGACTCTAGCCTTTCTTGACTGTGCGCTAGTGACTGTTAATAGTAACAGATGAGCGTGAAAGTTTCTGCACTGCTCTTTTTCAAGGCTAACCTTGTTGTACAGGTGGTGGTGTTAATTCCTGAACTGCTGCCTAGTGTTTAATCTGGAGCTTTATTGGTTCCTTAATTATATTTGAAAGAATTCAAAAAGTCCTGCTGCTGTAGAGAAAAGGGGGACGCTTTATAGTGTCCACAACTGTTTTGCTTAATGGTCACATTCTGGTGCAAATGCCCGCGTGTGCACGCGTTTGTTCCTTGTTTGCCCCTCCTGTGAGATGCATTGTCCGTGCTACGCAGTAACTCGGATGTGTTTTATATTTGAATCTTCCAGTTGTATTCTGCTGCAATATGGTAGATGGAAGAGAGGGATGCGCTGTGATAGACTCGTTTCATAGTTGTTAGGGGCTGGAAGGGACCGTACAGATCATTGGGTCCAGCCCCCCTGCACTTGGGCTCGCGAGCTTTCATTTTTTAACCAGATACGCGTCGGATTGCAGTCGTGGGAAACTTATGGGGGAGGTTTGAGGTTTTGGGAAATAAATTAAAAGCGATTCCGCAATAGCATCAATTTGAACTTTAATCTGATTTTAAGATTCATCAGGACAGTGACACCGGCTCAGGCTGCGTCTGCCCCGGTGCGGGCGGGAGAACAGAGACACGTTTGCAGGGAAGTATTTGTGGGATTTTTGCATAATGGCAGGATGGGCTTTTTGGGGGATTCAGGAGCTGGAAGAGAATCTGCACTTTGAGGAGGCAAAATTAACAGTACCTCTTGCATATTGAGCGTGCCAAGCAGCGCGTTGAGTACCGCATCGAACAGAAAGATGATGACAGGAAATACTGAACCTGTTTAAATCGATGGGACTTTGCCATTGAATTAATTGGAAGCAGAGTTTCACCTCTAGCCTCTGTCTAAAATCTGCACACGTAGGGGACCAGTTCACCGGGTTATGTTGGTTCCTGTGCATTTCCTGCACTGTTCTTCCCCACTCTTTCCTTTGAGGCTATTGGCACTAATTTTTAGTATGGGCTATGGAGAAGCAGAGCAGTGAATCGCACGCCCTCTTCCTTAACACATTACCCCTTGGAAAAGTGTAAAGATTACTGATGATTTGATCATTTCAGCTGTCAACAAAGATTTGTTTAACTTCCTGCCAAACCTCTGTGGATGTTCTCCATGGCTCTGTTTGCACACATGCACGTGCAGCTTAGCAAAAGAAAAATTATAGCCACGTTCTGTATCCAACTCTTTCCTTAAGGCTGAATGCCTTCCTTTGTTTCTTGTCCACCTTTTGTAAGTATTTTGGTTCAGTAAAAGAGCTTTGACTAAGTACTAGGTTGTAGCCGTGTTGGTCTACGGATGTAGACAGAGTGGGTCCTTTGGGTGAATCTGATCTCTTTGATGAGGCTAACTCAAATAGTTGGAAGAATTCTTCTCTGCAACCTTTTGGGTACAAATACCCTTTGCCAGGGCGAGGAGGTGCCTGCAGAAGAGCAAATGCAGATGCTCCCTCAGTCTGCCTAAATGCAGATGCTCGCTCCCTCAGTCTGCCCAGATGCAGATGCTCCCTCAGTCTGACGAAGGGTGTTTGTACCCGAAAGCTTGCACAGAAGAATTTTCCCAATGATTTGAGCTGGTCTCATAAAAGAGACCAGATTTCCCCAAAGAACCTTGTCGGCTAAATTCTGGAATCTCATCCCACTGGAAAACGCGAACCTCCTGTCTCTGTCTCTCCCCTTTTCCAGTCTGTAAATACTGGCCCATCCCTTAGGCTGTGTCTTGGGTATAAAGCTCTAATGGGCTATGAATATCCCCGGATTCTCATTTTTCAGCTGGCTCTTGAATTCAAAATCAAGAATGTAATGGTCATGAAGGGCAGAAGCACTTGGTTGCAAGCTTGGCATTTCAGCCATTTGACTTGCCCTAGCTGTTCCCAGAGTTGCAGGCTGAAGATGCTTGTTCCTGGTCCAACGTTGTCCTTTTTCTACCCTGAAAATACAACTAATAGCTTCAGGAATCATCGTGGGCTTACTGCTTTGTTGTGGCAGGCAAATCCGGTGCTTTTCAAGTTTTTATCATACATGAATCAGGCAGCGAGATGTGTGCGAGCATCACCCTTATGAATGAAAGGATATACTTGATCTCGGAGCTAATTTCTATGGCTCCACAACTAACAAGTACTTGAGCACAAGACCCCCCTTCATCAGAACAGGATCTTTGTTATAGCGATCCTCACGGCCTGTTTTGTTTAACGGAGAATTGCCGGCGCGCTCGGAGGCAGGCTGACACAGCCTCTTACCATTCTGTGCTCCTTCGCTGAAAAGCTTCTTTTTTATTATTTCCATAATCCTTTAAGATGCACATAAGTGGATACTTAGAAAGAAGACAAAATAAATACAATAAAAGGCAAGTTCGCCAACACTAACGATTTTTCAAGTCAAGGTGAGCACGGACTGGAATAGATCACAGGAGGACGGCCAATGTGTATTTGCAAAAGGTTTTCAGTATTTTTAGAAACAGGAAAGTTGACCATACTCTGGAATTGAAGATAATGCTTTTATTTTTCCCATCACATGCTGCAAAGGTCCTTTGTAGGCATGCGGGGTTGCATGGAGGGGGGTCAGCGACTGCTGTTGAGGTTGTCCCTTGAAGGTATTCTTCCACCCAGGAGCGAGGAGCGGGGGCATGCAGCCGCCTCGGTACAGGCTTTTCCCTGGGGAGGGTCTCCTGCCATCGCACCCTGCATCCCATCCAGCGAACTGGTAAGATCTCATCAGGGAGCACCCAAACCTGCCCGCTCAGCAGTGCAAGGCCTTGAAGCTAGGGTTGACCCATGAGCCCAACCTAGACGATACCTACTAATCTACTGTGGAAAAAGGGAAAGTTCTGCTTCGCAACAAGCAGTATCGTATAGATATGTCTAGGGCCAAACGGCGAGGTGTAAGAAGCTTTTGCCCAGGGTTGAGTTTTTTTGCCATACATTCCTCAGCTTCACTCCTTTTTTCCATCAAAGCCAAGCTCGCAGCGAGACCAGAAACATAAAAGGAAGCTTTTGTCTGAGCAAATGAAAAAAACTGAGCGGGTTCATTGGGGGAAAACAGGGCTCAAGTATTGGATTGCCTGATCCGAGCTGAGACTTACGACTTGTCCTTGATGTCGCGAAGCGTTTGGTTCCCACCAATGCTCATGCCAGTGAGCATAATGCGGAGTGCTTTGTAGGATATGTGAATCATCCCCAGGATGTTCAGGCTCGCTGACTTGGAGGCCACTCTTTCCACCGGCCGGTCTGCAGGCTTTGTTTGGACCTATATTCCCAAGTGAGTTTGTGTGTGTGTTTCTAACCCTTGCTTTTCTGATAGGATATCAGGCATGACTCACAACAATAAAGAGGAGGGAGACGGAGCCTCTTCCACATCGGTAGCCCAGTACAATTCCCTCCGAGAGCCGCATGAGTGTTTCCAGTGACTCACTGGGTGTGGGTCAGCTCCTTGGATCTCCGCTTGGCCTTGGATGATTTCTTTGTGGTTATCCTCGTGCACTAATGCGACACCTGGGGAGCCATCGTGCTAGGCGCTGCACAGATGCAGCACGAATGTGTCCCTGTGACATCTTGCCCGGAAGGCCACGTTCTTGATGCTTCGCGGGGAGGAGCAGATTTGCGGTCTCTTGGAGCACTCTGCGCCGGCCGCAGTGTCACCTGCTGATGGTTGGCTGTTCCCTGTTTTCTCCTCCCCGATTTATAATGTCATAGTTTCTAGGGTCAGAAGGGACCTGAACAGATCACCAAGTCCAAACCCCTGCCCTGGGCAGGAATGCGTGCTGGGATCATAATACCCCAGCCAGCTATCTATCCAACCTCCTCTTGAAGATGAAGAGGAGTCCAACCAACGTTTAAGTCCAAACAACATTGTTCTCCTATGATCCAGGCCCGATTGATGCAAGACTCCTAAAGAAAATCTGCCAGGATCCTTGTTGGTGTCTCAGGAGTAGCATCATCAATGCTCATAACTGAGGAAGCCCTAAGAGCAGAGACTTGTTCTGTCCACTTGTGAGATGAAGAGGATGGATGCCTCACTTCAGGAGCTGGGCAGAGCCCCACTTGGCTCTTCCTAGCCATTGTGGGCTGGATGTAGCCGCATCTTCTGCTGGAGGGCATCCAACGTGGCTCTCCTAGGGGCTGTCGCTTCGAGGCAGCCCGTTGGGATGATGGTGCTCTGGACAGCGTTCTGTTTGTCCTCTGTCTGGCCTGGTTCAGGGCAACATGGAAGAGAG
>JAGPOW010000304.1:4661018-4671639 GCA_030014935.1 Caiman crocodilus
GGTCGCACCAGGTGACCCTTGAGGTCTCTTCCAAACCTAGGGTTTTATGAGTCGGCCTGAGAAATGATCACATCAACGCTTGTCACTGTGCGGACTTCGTTGTATAGCTCAGACCTCCAGGGACATCTTGATTCCTGTGTCCCAGTGGGGGCAAAAGGCTTTATTTGGGAGGAAAAAACCCCTCTAGGTGAGGGGGCCTGCGTGGTGGTGTCAGCACAGCCGAAGTCTCCCTGGTGAGCTCTGCTAGGCTGTTCGCCTTCCCTTGTGCCTCAGTTTCCTCCTCTCTGAGTTGTGGTTAAGTGGCGGGACAAAGGGTACCACGAAGTTTAAACGAATTACCGTTTTGTGAAAGCGCGCGTTCTTCGGACACGTGGCATGGTAGTGAGCACGGAGCCGGGGTGCGTGCACAGTGCAATGCATTGCTCGTGGCTAGCGTGCCTGCCCGCCTGCAAAAGTGAGCTGACATACAGGCCGGTCTTTCACCGGAGTCTCAGAAACCTGCCTGGGAGGTGGAGAGGGCAAGTCTGGGAAGGGCTAGTCTGCAGACCTCTGGGCCTTGCCCTTGCCATCTGACTTCATCTTCTGTCACGCTTCCTTAATCATGGCCTATATTTGAAAAATCATTTGGGCTTTTTCCCCATATCAGACGGTGACAAAGGATTACAGCGCCTCCTCGATAGGTTTGGCCTTCACTGGTCATCGGGGGATGAGGTTTAAATGAAAAAAAAAGTCCCTCGGAGTGAAGAAAGACACGTTTCCTCCTTTTCTGTTTTGATCATGCCTTCCTTCTGCGGAGTAAGGAGACTTTTGGGCAGAGAGGGATTGTGCAGAAGGATGTGTATGTTCGTGACTGATGGAGTCTCAGCCCGGACACTCGATAGATGGCTGTTTTAATCCCCAGTAGAATAAATGTTGAATTAACTTCTTCACCCAGCAGGAGTGCAGAAAAAGTTAAATTCCTCCTCTTCCTCTTCCTCCTTCTCCTCCTCCTTTCTTGTAGCGCGAGATGCCTGCATCTTCCAGGTCAGTGTTTCTCAAGGTGAGGCCTGCTTCTCCAAATTTGTCTTTTTGGCAGTTAAAAGCAAGGCCGTGAGCGCCATGGAGCTCCTCATTCCCCCAAGCCTGCGGTTACCCCCGCATCCAAAATGCACGGGGCGTGGAGCTTGACTGCCTCTCTTCCTCTGCGGTAGCTGCCCAAGTGGCTGCAGTTACCCCGTGGTAAGTGAAAGCTGCCCTGGGGCCACGTAGCCTCGTTCCAGTCAAAGGCAGGGTCCAGTTTCCCTCTCAGAGGGTGCGTTTACACATGCACACTCACCGCGCAGTCACCAAAAATTTCTGCGCAGTAGGGGCAGGGCCTACACATGCATGCCCGTACTGTACAATAAATATGGTGCCTTGTGCCAACTTGGGCAGTACATTACAGCGCAGTAAATTTACTGCGTAGTAAATGCACATGTAGACGTGCCCAGAGTGAGTCGAGAGGGCACGGGGCAGTTACCGCCCATTAGCGCCCTGCACCCTGCTAATCGCAGGCACAGCACTGACCACGCACACAGGGGTCATCTCATGCTTGGACACCGGGTGCAGCTGGGGAGTCTGTGCAAACCAGCATTCCCAGTTGCTGGGCCCCACATCCCAGTTGGTGGGCCCCACGTCCCCCTCGCGCGCCACTCCTGGGCAGCGCTGCGGGGAGCCGGCACGGTGGGAAGCTGCAGTCTCTGGCCCAGCTCGTGAATCGAAACAGCTCTCGTGTTCAGATACGGTGCAGCCACCCCCTCTTGGGCCACGGGGAGCCGGGCTGGGGAGCCGGGCCATCTTGCTACTGCTTATTGCTTCGCCTGCTTTTCCTAGGCTTTGGTTGTGCTCGTAGAGATCTCTTGCACGCGGCTCCGTCGGGTTGTTGCCGAGAAGGCCGGAGTATTTCTGTTGCAGTGCTCGGCCAGGACATCACAAACCACCTCTCCAAGGTTTCTTCTTGTGCAGGTCCCTGCTGCTCTTCCCTTTGCATATTGCTGCTTTAGCCTTGCTGTTCCCTTCCGCTCGACAGTGGCCTATTTTTTGCATGCATTTCCCCTTCCCCCACTTCAGTAAAACTATTTCTTTCCCTAGCTCCAGTCCCATTGATGTGGCCTGTGTTCAGCTGCACGAGCTGCGTGCTCTCTCGGGGTGTGCCCAGGGACCAGCCTGGCTTTTGGAGCTATGCCCTGCTACCACTGGCAGGCTGAAGTGCTTACTTATTTTGTGCTCTTCCTCGCACGCTGCAGTCAGACGGACGGACGGATGTGCTGGCAGAGGCTGCTGAATCAGCTATTAGATAAAAGCATTACAAAGCCCCACTAAAGCACGCAGTCTATATAGACGTCGGATGAGCCAAGTCAAACCGAGGTGGCTCCTCTCCCGAGAAGGCACCTGCGACAGGTGTGTGCCCCAGGAGTGGCTGTGAAACCCCCTTGGCGGCCGTGTGACTCTGCCCGGCTCAGTCTCTATTACAGCCTGACGCACCTTGTTCTTAGTAGAGGTTGAATAAGGGAGGCTTCCCATGCGTCTTAGAGCAAACCCTAGTCCACTTGCAGTACCACTGGGTCTGTCCTGGACCCCCAACCACTTCGATTTGACCCTTAAGCTCAACAGACCCTCTCGACTGGCCTGCGCCCCTGCCGGGCTCCTGTAGCTTGCAGAGCTACATGCATATCTGTGCCTCTCCAGGGCACCTCCAGCCTTAAGGGCTCAATGCATGGCTCCATTTCCTCCCCTGCACCATGCCCCAAGCCTTGCAGGAGTTCTCTCTCTTTTATGTTACCTATTTGTACACGTGCCCCTTTGGGTCCCCTGGACCCTTACATAGTTTCCCTCTGCACTGTCAGACCCTCGGTCCCGCGTGCAGCCCCTCCTTTGGGCTCGGACCCTCCAGTCCAGCTTAGCCTGCCACAGCAGGGCTTAAGGCTAAACCACCAGCGTAACTTAAGCAAGAAGCATGTCAATCCTCTGGTCAACACCTCAAATCCTCGGGGTTTGACATAAAAGCCACTTGCCTGTAAAACCCGGTCTCTCTCAGCCCAGGCAAAAGGAATCAGAACTCAGGGTAGAGGCGATACCTAGTTGGTCTAATAAAAGATTTTTGCAATATTTTATTTTATTTTATTTGCAAAAATCTAGTTAGAGGTGATCTCTTTTATTAGACCATCACAAGTTCTGATTCCAGATGCATTTAGGCACCTGCCATAGGTCCGCTGAAGATATTGTTTACAGACCTACCGGCTGGCACAACATCATGAACCCATTGCAGTGGATTTTCCCCCCGTCTATTGCTCTCCCACTGCCCATCCCAAACTCATCTGCTTGTTGCTTCTCCAGGGAGAGCTAGCCTCAGATGCCAGTGAAAGGGGTAGAATAGTCCAAACTCCAGGGAGAGCAGAGTATAAACGACACGCAATAGCCGTGCTAGGGATTCAGAGCTGATTTTGGTTAGTGGAGGGCAGGTGCCCTTAACCTCTGGGTCTGGTGCAGGGTAGAGGCAGGTGTGACGATCGCGTCGGTATAAGCGATACAGGTGTACGCTGGTGCAGTGTAGTTGCTACAGCTGCACAACTCTGTAGCGGTCCGGGTGTGCGCAGTACATCACGCTTGCGGTATCATTGCAACATTAACTGTTCTCTTCAGGGTTAAAGCTAGAGCTGTTTAACTCGCCTGTATGGCTGCAGGGTCATGCGGGTGTAACAGGTGTGACGTGCCTGCAGCTACGCTTTTCCATGCCAAAAGCATTCATGAGAAGGAGATCCCACTATATGTTTATTGAACAGCTCGATTTATTAGAGCACAGTCCTCGGCCACTTGGGCGTAGTATTATTGGAATTGGTTAGTCTACTAATGTGCTTGAAAGTAGGTTGCTGGACTGGGGCCAGACCACTGTGTGCCTTGCAGAATTGACCTCTTAGGACCAGCGTGACCAACCTGCAACACGTGTACCACGAGCGGCACGAGCTGGATCTGCATATGACACGTGGCAGAGGAGAGGGAGAAGGAAACACAGCAGCAGTCATAGCGGGGAGCAGAAAGCGGAGCAGTAGGTCAGGCAGGAGAAGGGGATCGGAGCAGCACTTGGCAAGGTGTGGGGGACTTCCCTTGTGGCACACCTGCCAAAAAGGATGGCCTCCCACTGCCTTAGGAAATGTAAAAAAAGGTTAATGCTTTAAACAACCGTCTGCAGCATCCTGTTTTAGGCTAGCTTTCTGCTGGGACCATGGGTGCTTTCGTCAGCTTTTGCACCCACCGGCGGTTAGCTGCTGCCGATGTGTCAAGAGATGACCCGTGCTCAGCAGATCCCGTTCCCGGCGCCCTGCGGGCAGGGAGAGTGCTAGTAATCGGCACGTAAAGCTTGCTCTCTTGCGCGCTGGGCTCTTGTGTTTTACAAGTCTTTCTTTACTGTCCAGGTATTCCCAGGGAGGTAGCCCCAGTGAGAGCCCGTGCGCGCGCCAGCGGTTCTCCTAGCCCTGCGACAGGTCTGTTTGCCTTTGTTTCACAAGGCGGGAGACAACCGAGTGGGCGGCCGCTACCGTTTTTAGCATTAACCAGGTCCCTTTGCAAGCCGCTTTTAAGTGAAGCCGGTTGAGGTTCCCATAGAGTAAATTGCAAAGTCCTCAAACCCTCCCTCTCCCCGCCCGAGGTGCAGCCGAAGCTGGATATAATGTCCGATCACAAAAGAAAGGAAACGTTTGAGTCCATAAAATGTTTGACATTTGAGAGCTGTTTTGAAGACATGACCTCCAGGCGAAGGTTTGGTGCTATTCAACTCCCAGATTTCCTGTTTGAATTTTTAAATAGCAACACTTGAGCTGTGTAATCACAGGGCAGCCTTCATGCTGGCCGGCACAGAGAGGCCAGGAACGCTGATAATAAAACCAATTAGACTTTTATGGGGGTTTTTTTTTTAAATGCCCCACGTGAGGTTTCAAGTGGCGTTTATGTTTCAAACCCGAGTTCGAAATGAAAGGACGGTGCGAGAGTCTAGAAACATCTGAGGCATTAACTGCGTCTTTCTCAATTTCTTTTCTCTCCAAAGATAATACAGGCTATCAGCCTGGCCTTCCCCCCTGCAGAGCTGCTGGGGTTTTGTTTCTTTTTGCTGCGTATTTTGGCAGGGAAAAAAGTATCCTTGAAGTTCGGGAGACGATAGAAGCAGATTCCGAAACTTTTCACGCGCCCGCGCGTCGGGAAGGAGACGCAGATCGTGCCCCGTCCCCAGAGGGAATGACGAGGTGGTTTTCTTCGGGGGGGTTCGTGCAAAGCCGTTACGGGCAAGACCCTGCTACCCGGCGAACGACTATCGCGACGCTTTTCCTCGCAGCGAAAAATGGTTCGGGCTGGCGCAGCTTTTCCAAGCGGAAACGAGTGCAAGGCTGAATTTCCAAGAGCAAAAACGTGCTCCATCTGCACAATTTTTTTCTCCCTCTTTAAGTCATTTAAAAAAAAAAGCATTTGTTTCACAGCTTTTGTGTTTCTAGAGGTGTCGTTTATCAGGCGGTGGCTTCGTGATTCCTGGATTCTTCCCGTAGGTTTTGGGGCCTGCCTTTTTCTGCAGGCGTGCGGGGAAGTGTGCATGTGTGTGCACGTGCACGTGTGCGTCCTCTCTCTCTCTTGCATAGCTTAGCTTCAGGGAGCAGAAGCTGAAAGTGGAGGTTTATTTCCTTTCCCTCCAAACCGCTGTCAAGCCATCACATTGGCAATCCAGGGTTTCTTCTTCTCCCCTTCCCTTCCCTTTATTTACATCAGAGCAGCTTGACTGGTTTAACTGGAGTTACTCCTGGCTTGCATCGGATCCAAAACTTCCACTCGTCCCAGCCTTCCCCCCCGAGGGGCGGGAGCCCGGTGTCCGGCTTGTTGCCCTGCAGGTCTTTCAGGACGCCGCGTGCCGTTTTATCAAGCGCGTTTTCGCGTGCCGGAGCGCTTTGCTCGCTGGAAAGGTGCCTCCGCCATCGGCTGGCTGGGGAAACGCGTCCTGAATTGCAGTCAGAGGGCTGATGCGAGGGCGCGCGTCCCGGCTCGGGATGTGAAACGCAGATGAGCGTAGGAAAGTGGCTGCGTGGTCTGCTGCAGCGGGGGCCACTCTTTTTAGCAGATGGGCCGCCGGCGAAGCCCACGCTCTCCAGGACCATCACTCTGCTCCCCTTCCGCTGCCTGATCTGCCTCTCTGCTATCTGCTCCCTGCCCATCGCATGAGAGCAAATTTACCTTGCACATAACAAAGTATGGGTCTAAAAATGCTCGTTGCATAAGAGCAAATTTGCTCCCGTATACCTCGGGTTACCGTATCTCCAGTTTCAGGAAAGAAGATGCTTGGGAGGGTGGTGAATAGGATTGTGGGAGGGCAGTGATATGCTCGTGCCCTTCCCCTGCTCCTTACTCCCAAGCCACACTCCTCACTCCCGACCTGCAGCCCTGCAAGCATCTCCCAGCTGCCCCATCCCCGTGAGCGTGAGCCCACTGCTCCCTCTCCCCGCTGGCGGAGCAGGCGCTTCCCCTGCCCCGCTGCAGCCCAGTGCCGGGGGAAACGTCGATGCTGAGCAGGGCAAAATCCCAGACATTAGTTGATGTTTTAAAAAAAACACCTGCCCGGAGGTGGGAGGCTCCAAAAAGAGGACGTGCCCGGATCTTGCACGAACCACGCTGCAGGGAAGGTGGAGGAAACTGCAGCGCTTTGCATTGCGTGTTTGCACGCGCTTGCGGGGGCGCCGTCCGGTCCCCGGACCGGCTGACTAACAGAAAACTCCGCGAGCTGAAATTTGGGTTTTCCTGGCCCTCTCCTTTCTTGGGTTCTTCCCGGCGTGAAAGCATGACTGACCCCAGGGATTTGATGAGTAAGTTTCAGTAGCTCTTTTCTCACTTGTTTTTACCCACAAGAGCTTTCAGTGGTGACCTCGCTCTGACTCCAGTGGGCGTAGTGAAGCCAACGCTGCCTGCTTTGGAAAATCCCACCCTAACTTTTCTGCTGGCTACAGGGAAAAGCCGGACCAGCTGAGAAACCTGAGCGTGGTTGTCCCAGCTGCAGATGCACGTGGCAGCACCCCGGTGTGGGGTGCCCCGTGCGTTTAGTCCTGGCGCCACGCTGTGTGTTGGAGTCCTGCCGGCGATGGGCTCCCTTGCTGCATATCGAGAGCCTTCAAAGCGTCTCCTTGAGCGCCGTTATGCAACCGTGAGGCTCTTGCACTCGTGAAGGCTCTTGCAGGCTGAGGTGCCCGCTCTTCCCACGGCATCGTACCTGGAGGAGACGGCCGGCACAGAACCAGCCGGTGATGTCTGGAGACTTCCTGCACTCAAGTGCTTTGACCTTGCTTGTTTTCCAACACTGGCATCCTCTTCCAGCTCCAGTTTCAGCAACGTGCCCTTCTCACGTTAAACGTAAAAGTTCATCTTCCCTGCCAGGGGCCAGCAATGTTGTTGCGCAGAATGCAAAAATCACCCACAACCTCGACTTGCAAGACGTTGGCATGCCGGGCAGATGGTGGGGGATCCGCGAGGGGCCTGATCCTTGTGGCAGTGCCGCCCCGGTCCCTTCCCTGCCATCCACCCCGAGGTGTGCGCGCCAAGCAAAATGCCTTTGAGTGCAACAACTCTGGCACCCGTGCCAGGGGGTTGCCTACCCCTGTTCTGCGCCTTTAGCTGAAAATACATCAGCTAAAAACTGATGACTTTTAACAGCGACTGGTTTAAATTGTACTCTTCCACACCTGTGAAAATCTGGCTCAGCTCGGAGTTTCATTAGTTGGGCACCTAAGTTAGCTGAGAGCAGAATTTGGCCCATTGAGAATAGGAAATGTACAGACAGCGCGAGAGGTCGTTTCGCTCCGCTATCCAGCCGCTGCCCCCCCGTTATGTCTGTCTCGGTAGCAAATCTGGTCCCGTGCCTATCGCCACCAGAGCGTCTGAGGGCAAAGATAAACCCACGACTTAGCACGGGCGGGGGGGGAGGAGGAGAAGTGAGCAAGAAATGACCGTTCATGAGAAAACAGCGCAGTCCTGAGCTAAACAAGAGAGCTCTGTAGTTGCGGGGGGAAGGGAGGAAGAGAGCAGAGAAAAAAGTACACAGTGCATCAATGATGCCTTCAGCAAAGAAAAATTATTCCAGATCGCAAAGTGCAAGGAATCTGTTGACTGCAGAACATTTTGTGAAACATCTTGTGCACGCAGCAAGCTGCGCTCGTTTTATTGTCACCCTTTTGTTTTAATTTACCGGCCAGGGCCTCGGAAGCAATATTTCACCCGGGTTAGAGCTCCGCTTTTGCATAGCACCAAATTGCTGCTGCTTGAGTCTTGCGGTTTTTGCAGGAGGGACATAGCGGTCGCCTACAGAAGATTAATCAACCTTTCACAAAAATAACCGGCTGAAGGGGGTCTTCTATGCCCGCACGAAGTTACCTTGCAGAACTCATTGCTGCAAAATAAAATTTTGGGATAAAATTTGGTGATTTAAAAAAAAAATTTTTAATTGGCTTTTTGATTTAATTGAAAAGAGCTGTCTTTTTTTTTTTACAAATCAATCAAATTAGATTTGAAGCAATGGCAACCTATATTAAGGCCTAAATTTATTATAATCTATTGGAGTTGTTTAAATTAAATATTCAAGACGTGCATGAGTGCTGCCAAAGTTTGAGAGAGTCAACCCAGTGAACGGGATGAACTCGCTGGAGAAGCACGTGCAAGCACGGTATCAGCTGCTGACAGCAGTAACCCCCTCCTCGTTGCTTCGTACCGTCTTCAGCCAGCTCAGGTCGCCGACTGCTTCATTCAGAACTAAGAGACTGGCTGGGAAATGTAAAAGTAGGCAGATTTTTGTTTTGCTTCGTCTTGGGTATCAACCAAACTCGCGTAAGGGAGGGCATAAGTTATTAGTTCTAAAATCTTAGGGGACATACTGATCAAAAACAGGCTCTTCATTTAATTAATTGTGGGTAATAGTTCCTTTGTTTAACTGCCTGATTAGTTTTAAATGTAAATATGTTCTGATAAATGACTTTTTTTCCTCCCTGCTTCTCCCGTATACTTAGTGTAGTTTCTTTTTAACGGCCAAAAAACATTTTCAAATGCTGGAGAGTTCCTCCTTTTAGTATGCCGTTCTAGCACGAATCTGTCTTTTAAAAAGACCGTCTTCCAGACACAAATTGACAAAAATTGGGAGTTATTTCATAGATAAGAAATGCATTATCCACCCTCTCCAGACATAGTAACAACAACGAATTGGAATAAAAGTATCTAAACCTCATAAATGCTTAGATAAACACGGGTCGATCTAGCACATCCTCTTCATTAGAAAAAAGAAGCGCTAAATATAGCAAAAGGGCTATATTTAGTCACAAATCAACATAACTTAATGATTACCAACTAATGAAAATCAACCTTATTTAAGACAAATGCCTAAAAAGTGCAAATGCAAAACAAGATTGAAATAGATTATTTAAATAAAGGCTTTCTGCATGCTGATTTAAATAATGATTAAAATTGGCAATTTAAATCTGCCTGCCCTGTAATTTTCTCCCAAACATCTGTATTTTTTTTTTATTGCGCTTGCCATTGTGCTACGCTGCTGGCATACACGCCGATGGAGAGACTCTCAGTGCTGTTCAAGAGGCCATTCTCTTTCCTTGGCTGGCTTCGCTGCTTTTTTGTGCCACGTTGGTCCTTCTCTGGCTGTTTCTGTGGGCCGCAGGCTTGTGCAAAGCGTTGTGAAACCCTGACAGCGGCAAGACCGGTGTTCTTGGCCTTTGGTCCATTAGAAACCTGCAAGTGCCAGCATGGGTACAGAAGTCATTAGGCCACTTGTGTGAATAAGGCACCCTCCTAGATGCTATAATTCTTAGTAAACCACGTACGCTTAATGGATACAAGAGCAGTGAGCAAGTGTAAAATAGCCAGAGGGCCTGTTTGGCCTGGAAAGTACTGTCTACACTAGGGAACTTGTCAGTTTTCTTATCAAACCACCAGGATGGTGGAACAAGCTGCCCAGGATGTACACGCCCCTTCACTGAAGGCTTCCCAGAAATGGCTGGATAAGCATCCGTCTGGCATGGCGGAGAAACGGCGCACCCTGCATTTGTGCAGGGGGATGGGCTAGGGACCCTTGCAGTTTCATAGTTTAAGGTAGTTAAGTTAATTAAGTTATAGTTGGTTCATAGTTAAGTTAAAGAGCCCCATTGCACCTCTGCTAAGAGATGCATGTGCACTGGTACAGTTTGCAGGGGAGCCGTGATCTTCCAGAGACCTCCAGGTTTACAGCTTTGGCCCCATTCCTGCTTCCAGGGGTTTTTTGAATCCGTCTGTCCAATGTAAGAGACTCTAAGGCTGTGTCTAGACTTGTGTGGATGTTTGACTTCCTGGAGACAACTAGCAGCAAACCTTGTGCCCCAGCAGCCTTACCTGGGCTTCTCGTGTCTGCAGCGCTACATACCGCATGGCCACGCTCATCTGTACGTGGCCTTACAGTCCCATGCCCATGGTCAGGATTCATAGTACCTAGGGTCAGGAGGGGCCCAGAGCAGGCCATCTAGTCTGACCCCCCGCCAATGGCAGGAAACGAGTGCCAGGGTCACAGGACCCCAGCCAAGTACCTATCCAATCTACTCTTGAAGAC
>JAGPOW010000304.1:4693628-4708050 GCA_030014935.1 Caiman crocodilus
CTAAACCATCCCAGCCAAGTGTCTAATGCTCTTGAAAACTTCCCGGGATGGAGATTCGACAGCTTTTGCTCCAATGCTTGGCCTCCCTTAGAGTCAGACCGTTCCTCCTAATCTCCAGCCTCAGTTCCTGCTGCTGCAGCCTGAGGCCATTGCTCCTAGTCCGGTCTCCAACAGCCACCGAGAGAAGCCCGTCTCCATCCTCTCCGTCATCACCCTTCAGGTACGTGAAGACAGTGAAGTCTTCTCTTCTCCAGACTAAATAACCCGAGCCCTTTCTGCCTTTCCTCATTAGTCTTGCTTCCCAGGCCTCTAATCATTTTTGTCCGTCTCTGCCGGGCTCTTTCCAATCTATCCACATCCTTCTTGAAAAGCGGGGCCCAAAACCGGACAGGTGAGGCCTCACCGGTTCTCAGTAGAGTAGAAGACTCCTTTTAATACAACCTAGGATGCTGCTGGCTTTTTTTGCAGCAAGAGCACACCCTTATGCACAATAAAACAAAACGAAATAAAAAATGAGTATCTTCAGCAGTAGGAAAGAGCCTCTAGAAAATGGCAGGCCAGAGAGATTGCCTTTCATGTTGCATGATCTGCTTGTCAAGAGCCTGCCGCAGTAGGAGAAGGCTGATTATGAAATAGCGCAGAACAACAGGCGCTTGTTTGCACTAGCAAACTTCTGCCCGTGTTTTCCGGCGGCAGCAGCGTGACAATGGGAGCCTGCTGATGGTGTGGCCTGGTGGAGCCCGAGGGGAGGCTCTTGTGCTGCTGTGAGTCCTGGCAGGGTTTGCACAATACAGTGAGAAGGGGCAAGAGCTGCTGGCTGCTCTCTGCAAGAGACCTGGGGCTGGGGAGAGCAGTGCCCCCTCCTCCCCTTCGCGTGGGAACCCGAAAGCACTCCAGGGCAATGCGTGTGCCTTCCCTGAGGAAATGCAACAAGCCTTACATACTGGTGAGATTTCTGTGCAAGTCTGGTGAGAAACGCGCGCCGCAGAACGACGTCACGGGACTGATGAAGCAGGACGTGTCCGCCGTTAATCCCAGAAAACACTTGTAGGTTCCTGAGGTCGTGGACAGACAAACACTTACCCGGGTAGCATGTCGGTACTCCATGTGGGTGCATCGGCTACCCACGCGGAATAATTTTATCCGCCTGCTCGTCTCGTGCAGTACATGCAGCTCGACAGCGGTGCTCTAGCTCTGTCTCGTTTGGGGGTAAGCTGCCCCGGTTTGTCTGTCTATTCTTATCCCGTGGTGAGTGGAAGTTAAACAGCTACAGCAGAGCAGTAAGTCCTTCCCCCTTAAAATGCCACCATTGCTTGCCTGTCTAGGCCTGAACTACCTCCCCATTTATTTGCTTTTTAGAGACTCTCAACCAGAGGATATACGTTTTCTGCAACCTCCCTCGGGCTCTGATAAATAGCTTGCAGGATAGGACAGGGATCTTCCCCAAATACTGTCCAAAAATGCTTTACAGCACCTGGAGGGTAGCGTTTCTATGTAGGATATTGCAACATCTCATTGCCCGAGAGGCAAGCTAACAGGATGCGTAGAAGACTAAGGAATAGGGATGCGGGGGGAAAGTATCCCCCTCGTGACAAATTCAGTGAAAGCGAAAAGATTTTGTTGCCACGTCCCTACATCCTGCTCCAAGGTTTCACCAAAGCTAAATACAGATATTCGGGGGTTGGACTGGGGCCAGCGCCTGGGCTTTCCCAGCACTGGGACTGTGCAGGGAAGGCACCCAGAAGGTCCATGCACCAGTTTGACCTAAATCAAATAAGTGTGATACTACATAGATCCAGGTTTATCTTAAACCGGGTTCTGCAGTGTTTAATCTGGTTTGCGTGCATGGAACTTCGGTTCAATTACAGGTTTAAACTGATTGCCTGTAAGTGTAAGGTCAGCTCCAGGACAGGCTCAGTTTAAATCAGGCAGTCGTTTTGAACCCAATTTAATGTCCCCAAATGTCTATACTTAGCCCACAAGATTGAAAACCCAAACTCCCCAGACTTCAGGTTTTTAAAAAATTGTCTTTGGCAAAGAAAGCATTTCAGCTGGTTGGGGGAAAACATTTTTATACTGAATAGTTTTATCCAACTGTCCCGAAGTTTCCAAACTCCAAGTACCCTTCTCCCAATTTTTATTTTTTTTGGAACCAAAATCTGACGAATTGTTGACTTGCAATTTTATCTGGCCCATAAATATCCTCTTAGGAGGATATTTTCTACAGAAAGCTACCTTTTTTTTTTTTTTTTAATGAAAAAGCCTTTTGGTTGAGGGGAAAAATAACATTTGAGGGAAAAACGTTCTCCATCTCTACTCCAAGTAACTACTTCTTTCGCCTCTGCTCCTGGTAGTTTTTTTTTTCCCCATGGACTATGTGTACACTTCGTTTTGCTTCCTCCTTGCCCTGAAGCTGGGGTTTCAGCTTGACACAGTGGCTAAGTACAGACGGTCAGAAAGCCGGAGGCTGGATTGATTCAGTCTTCTCAGGTTAGTCTAAGTTGCATCGATTGAACTGATAAGCAAGTGGACAGTCGTTCACTTTTGATTCTGGAAACGCAGGCACATGCCTGCAGGAGCCCAGGCCAGAACCCGAGGGGCGCAAGAGCAGTGTTTCTCAGCTTGTGGGTTGCAAGAATATTTAAAAAGGCTGCAAGCAAGTCCCAGAAAAACATGGGAAAGTGTGGGTTTTCCCTTGCAGGCTGGCAGCTACAAGGAGCTGCTCGGGGCAATTGGAGGCAGCGGGTGCCCGTGTACGTGGCTGGCATGCAGCCAGGCAGGGTTGTGGGAGCCGCCCCAGCAGCTGGATGCAGCTAAATGTATGCGGAGTAGGGGCTGGAGGTCCGGGGCTTGAGGACTGTCAGGGGGTGTGTGAGTGTGCACGTGGAGGGGACGGGTGTTGGAGGGAGGACAGGTCCTGCTGGCATTGGGGGAAGGTGGCTGGATGCCAGGGCTGCATCAGGGCAGGGGGTGGGGGAAGGCGCCTGCCCCTCCAGCAGAGGAAGGGGGTGGGGGGGAAGCTGTGTGGCTGGGCTGGCAGCTGCCCATACACATGGGGGTGGGCTGGCCTGGAGCCAGGTGGGACCCTGACCAAGCTGCATGGTGCAGAGCAGGAGCCCTAGCTCGGGGGGGGCAGACTCACGAGACAGAGCTGCTGCAACCACCACGCCCTGACCCGAGTGGGATGGGAGCATCTGGGGGAGCCCTCTGGCAAGGCTGGGGGTGCAGAGGGTGTGGGTTGGGAGCAAGGGGCATCAGCTTGGCCTGGGGGGCAGGCGACTTGGCAGTGAGGGCACCGGAAAGACCAGGGAGCGGTGGCTCGGGACTGGCCATCGATGTTTACAAATGGGTCCTGGCCCAAAAAAGGGCTAGAGCAAACCTCCCTGCTCGGCTGGAGCAGACAGCTTGGGCCAAGGCTAGCCTGCCCACCCCGAGCTGGGGGTTGCCAGGGGAGGTACAAAGCATCCTGGGATGCTGGGGGACTGTGAGTTAACTTGGATCTGGACAGAAGTTCGATACACTGATTTAACCTACCTAGCCAGTCACTAGCATTACCAGGATTAGCTCCATTAGCCCCGTGAAGCCTGACTCTTCCTCCGGACAGGTTTCACATCATGCTTACTGTGCAGGTTTCTGTCGAGTCCTAGTGATTTGCTCTCATCAGCGAAAGCCAGTCAGGTTCAGCGGGTTGGCCTGGCTGCTTTGCACACGTTTCAGGTTTGCACCTGGACAGTGTGAGTTTGACACTTGGCAGTGGGTTTAGTCATCCCGCTACTTGAAGACACGTTGGTGGCACCAGCTAGAAGAAGTGAACACGCATTTCCAGGACTACCCAAGAGCAAACGCATGCCGCAGTGTCAGGAATATTTAATTATAGGGGATGTATCGTGCTGGTACATTTGGTTGGTTTTTTTGGGTTTTTTTAATCTGAATTTGGTATTCAGCTCCTGGGGTTTCGTATTCCAAATATTTTATGATCTTTGCAAAATGTTCTACATGAAATAATTGTTGGTGCTGTTGCAATCGGAGCCTCCCACGAATGGAAACATTTCTGTGAAATTTAAAATAACTAGGAGCAAATGGGGGGGAAATTAGTTTTTAAAGAACAGTGCTCTCCAGGGAATCGCTGAGGAAGATCGCTTCGGGAGCGGGGCTCAAATTCGGCAAGATTCACCAGGTGGATGGGAGAGATCAAGCTAAACAGGGACTTTAATAGGTTACTCTGATCCACTCTTATATGACTCCAGCTTGTACGGTCAACCCTTTAATACAGTTTTAAAGCAATTAATGGTTTTCGCTGTTCTAAGGAAAATACTAAAAAAAAAAAAAAAATCCTTTTATGAGCACCTCTGTTAAATCCTCCTTCTCCATCAGACTCGCAGATGTCCTGCTTTAATCAGGCGTGTGCCGTGCGCGCTGTTCAACTCCGCTTTTTTTCCTAGTGAAGCTGCCTGTGTGTACGCGATAAAAATGGGAAAAAATTAGCAGTCTGCTCGTGTTGCACATTCTGATGAGTCACGGCTGGCTCTGTAGGGCGTTTTGTAACGGGAAATGTAGTCACACATGGCACGGGCAGAGTGGATCTGTGAATAAGGGTGATGTAGATAGAAACCCTCCTGGAGATCATCGGCGCGCTCCGTGGAGCATCCAGACTATAAAACCAAGGTGGTTGTGGGGTGGCTCGTCCAGCTCACTGCATGCCGGGCTATCGCAGCGTGGTGTTAATCCTGCGGTATAGCCCCGGCAAAATATTTAGCTCCTGAAGCAGAGAGGAAATCCTGTTGAATCTAAGATCAGATCAGCTAAAGGACATTTTGTCCGCAGAACGTGTTCCCTTGCTGCGACAGAGTGATTTAAGTCCCGACCGGGCCGGTAGCTGCCTGTACTTTCGTGTTGCAAAGCCGGCTTTGATTCCCGGCTTCCAGGTGGCGGGATCTAAAAGCACCGTGGAGGCAGTTGTCTGTCACCGAGATATTTTTCACCATGCTGCAAGAAGGTGGGACTGTTAAGAACAGAAGTACCGCGGCAAGGGCAGTTTATAGCTCAGCTCGTCACACAGAAATGCTTCCTAAGACACCGGTACGCTTTCACCGGTGCATCCTATCAGGAGTTGGACGGTGAGATCTCTCCAGGGCAATAGCAACTTGCTTGTAGCGCGTGCAAAACCAGGCTCTGGAAGTCTATTCTCTGCACCTCCATTGCCCTGCTCAGCGTGCGATAGGGTGTGTGTCAAAGAAAGAAGGCTCTGAAATAAATGGGTTAGAGGAGTGCAATGTTCTCTAGCAAATAGCCTCCAGGGCCCTGTGGCTTCCGGGGATAGGCAAATGGGTTCAGGAGAATTAAGAGTCAGTCCAAACCTCAGGCTAAGCCGCAACCCTTTTCAGTCTCCAAAAAAAGTCTGGCCTACTCTCTAATTTTTGCACTCCCTGGTTTGGGCACGGAGGAAGAGTCATGTGAGATCTCTTCTTTTTTTTCGGAGGGGGATTTCTTTTTTCCGTCCCTTCCGGATGCTGGTGCAAACCTCGTAAAGGGGCTTGAATGCTTACCGGAGCCTTCTGCGCTCGTAGTCGCCGGCGGTGATGCAGCTGCGTCGAGGGGCAGTACAGACTAATGGACGGAGCATGGCATTAGGTGCCAGGACGTCCTGGACGTTGGTGTTGTGTCTGCTGCTGATTTGCCCGGCGAGCTTACACGTGTTTAGAGCTCTGACCGTACGGGCTTTGCGGAGACGTGGTGTAGGGAAGTTAGTTAATGCGTGCAAAACCCAAGGATGACCTTGTCTTGTGCTCTTCGAAGTGGTGTTGCCGTGGGGCCTGCTCTAGATCGGTGACTCTCAGCCAGGCTGCTGCAGCACCCTGGGGTGACCGGAGACCCTTGCAGGGGTGCTGCAGGGTGTCCTGCAACGTCAGCCCTCCTCGGCGTGCAAACAGGCTTCACAACCCAGAGACCTCAAGCAGCCCATAGCATTAAAACTCTTTGGCCCCACTACGGGCTTTCTGAGTTGTGTGCAACAGCGGGATTACTCTCTTATTTTTCTGTAGTCAAAAAAAACCGAGTGAAAACCAAGAGCCTGCGTTCCCCGAGGAGGGCTGTGAGCCTAAAAGGGTTGAAAACCACTGCTCTGGAGAGCTAGTACGTGGCCCACGAGGATAGGAAACGTGGTTTCCATCGGTCCCTTCTTGGAGAAGAGAGCGGGGATGGCGGGCAGAAGTCCACGAGGGGCTTGGAGGCAGATGGTTGCACGCGCTGACCTCGAACTACAGGAGCCGAGGATGCGGCTCCAACGCGGATGAAAGGAACGAGTATCCGGTAGCAAACGGAGGGCAAGGGCGCTTGTGTGTTAGGGTGTCCAGATGGCTCCGTTTTCGAGCCATTTATAATGACCTGTTGCTTGTGGCTCCGGAGCCATTTATGTATCTATCCACCTTGTGGTCATTTTATCCAGGCCACACTTGTCCCGTTGGCTTGGGAGAATGTCACGTCAAAAACGTTTCTGACGTCCAAGCGTGCTGTGTCCGCTGCAGGCCACCCAGCTTGGTAGAAAGCAAGCTGCTGGGACCAGAGTTGGTCTTGACAAGCCTTTGCCCTTCCAGATGTTTGCAAACGTTGACCTCTTTGAAATTTGCCCCGGTAGCTCCTGCTGGTGTGGAAGTCAGGCCGGTCTGTAATTCTCTGGGGTCCTTTTTCAAAGACGGGTGCTAGGCGGACGCTATGTCGGCATTTTCCTGGTCGTCTGGAGCCTCGCACGCCTCCCGGGGCTTTGTAGATATTATTGCCAAGGGCTCTGAGATCCCTTCTGCCGATTCCTTCACTTGCTTGGGGAGAAGCTCGCGAAGTCTTGCTGACTAAAATGCATTCAAACGAATCAAAAGCTCTCTAGTTATCGCAGCCCTCGGCCTTTCACCTGTGTTAGCTATCTGGCTGTAGCTGCTTTTTTTTTGGTGAAGGCAAAATAGCTGTTCTGTGGTTTTGTCGTCTTTACACCTGGTGTTTAGGGGTCACCCTGGCTATTTAGCAGTGGATCCACAGCTTCCTTGGTCTTTCTTTTCTGAACAGCATATTAATAGGACTTCTTCTTGTTGTCCTCCGCCAGGTGTGGCTCTCTTTACCTTGGCTTCGTTGCTTTTGCCCCTGCCAGTTCTTCCTATTTACTGGTCTGCCTCCTGCCTTTACCGGTCCCTTCCTTCCTTTGCCGGTATGTTTTCCTTTTGACTTCAGGGCATCTCAGAAGCTCCTTGCATGGCCACGTCAGTCTCCAGCCATTCTTCTTGTTTCCAGAATAGCTCCATGGTAAATGCCCAGGCGGATGGCCAAGGCCGCCTTGGCTCCATGTTAAATGCCAAGGTGGGTTCCCATCCACCTTCAGAAACCACAAAGCCTTTCTGGATGGCTTTGGGGTGCACCCGAGGAGCAGCGGCTGCATGTTGCCTGGGATTGCATGCTGAGAAAAGGTGAAGATCTCATGCATCTGTTCCTACGGGACCACCCCGCTCGGCTTTTGAAAGGCACCGGACAAAAGAGCCTGCCCCACACTTGCCACGCTCGTCGTTTTTGCAGCGGGGGCTCGCGCCTTTCACCAATGTGGGCCAAGCCCCACTTGAGCAGCCCGTGCACGCAGCCCCACTGAAGCCACGGGGGCTTGCGAGGAGGGCGAGAAGGAATCGGCCACGCGCCTGTTTGTACAAAGGAAACGGTGACCTGAAAACTTGCCTCTGGCGCAGGCAAGGACTCCAGGTCCTAGGCTAGCCCGTCATGCCTGCGGTCGCGTTGAGGTCCCAGCTCTCAAACCCAGCCCGGCAGCGGGGCACGTTCAGCATTATCCCGTGGCCAAGTTGCAGTACAAAAGAGTCCCGGCTGCAGAGTCCGTGGCTCTGCCCAGCATTTTGCATGGCCTCGAGTGGGACCAGGAGCTCAATCCTCTCCCTTGGCCTTTTCCTCCCCCCGCTCCCCCTTATGCTTTTTTTTCTTTTTTTTTTTTTTTTTTTTACGGATGCATCCTTATTTCAATTTATTTGGGAAAGCCCAAATAATATAAATAATATTTCGGAAAGCCCATTCCAGCCCGGCAGGGCCGTGCTCCCCGTGTGTCTGCCCCCGGCTCGCTTGTGGCAATGTGGCGCAGGCTGGCCCTGTCAGCCAGGACGAGCGGTATCGCGTGAGGTATGGATGGGGGAGAGGGGATGTTCTCACTACAATTAACTTCCTCCTTTTGTGCATCCTCCTAGCTTCGGGAGCTCAGCCGATGCCGTTGCTGTTGCCGGCGTCCAAGCAGAATTTAATTGCGGATGATTTCATTCTGCCCTTTGGAGGTTGAAGCCCAGGGCCTGCGTCATACGGCCGTGAATTTAGGCAGGTTTTATTTGCATGTGAGTCATCGAGCTTTTCCAGCTGAATGTCACTAACTTGGAATTTTTCTCTGATTTTGTTTTTGTGTTCGTCTCTCGGTGTTTTTCCACCGCGCTCGCTCGCGGCCCCCCCAAATATAGGAAAAGCTACGGCGTACTCTCGCAGGGGTTTGAATTGGCAGCTCCGAAGGAGAGTATTATGAATGTGCAAGGGGGAAAAAAAAAAAAAGGGATGCTTTATTTTGCTCTGAGAGAGGGACCGGAGCCAAGCCAAACTGAGGGCTCTAATTTGGGAGTGGTGTTATTACAGGTCAGAGAGAATCAGTTACTGGCTATATTGGGAGGACGGTCACATGCGGTGGCTGCAAATGCTGTTCACATGATTGCAGCACAGTGGATTCTACAATTCAGTTTTACTCTGTTGACAACACCAAAACGCCTGCTTGTTTAAGGGCAGAATAGAGACTGTGTACCGGTGGGCCTCCCCCCGCCGCCCCCAGCTCCCAGCACTTGCCTGCGCTTCCACAGATGGGTTTATAAATAGAGCCGCTCCTCCAGCATGGGCAACTTCGGGCTCTTTATTTTTGTGCTGGAATCTGTTCAATGATGAACAGTTTAAACCATGTGCTGTATATCAGCACCGTGCATACCCTTCATAACTTATTTTTAGTATTATTTTTTCTCCCCCCTCCTCCCCCACCACCTCCTAACTCCTTTACCCATGTTAGGCAACTCAGTTCGGACGTTCAGAGCATTTCTCTAGCCTTCAGTGACGCTCGGCCGCGTTTCAGCGGAGCTTTGACGACCACGTTGTGCATGCAAAAGAAGGCGGCCAGGGGGGCGTCCCCCCACGTCGGCGCGCACAGCGTTCTGCACCAAAACCAGCAAAAGGGAGCTACGTTCTTGGGGATTAGCCATAAAAGAAGGATTCAGAAACTTCAGGTTCAGGATCTCGTGTCCTAGGAAGTGCCACTGATAATCTGGGATTGGGTTGGTGCCCGGACATGTGGGACAGTGTCAAGGGAGTTAAAACACAGCTGGTACTTCTAGTGCCCTTCATGGCTTGCGTGCCGCGGGTTGCGGCACCGGCTCCGAGACACCACGAAGGCTTATGGAGGCTTGCAGCAAAAGCGGCAAGCAGCTGGGTTATGCTTTGAATCCTGTGCGACCCGTTCTATTGCTGGACTTGGCCGAGGGCTCTGTGCCTTTTGAGCTGCATGGCGCTTGACCCAGGATAACTTGGTAGTTCGTTGCCCCCTGGCCCATCCACACCCGCTTGCCCACCGAGCACGTTGGTGCCATTCCTAGACTCCCCTGCTTCTCACCCCTTGTTCCCCCACCCCAAAAGGGGGGACGCTGGTAGACACGATGCGCTTGCTTTCTGCCTCTCCGTGCCAATGGCCCGAAGCAGGAGCGTGGATCAGACCCTGGGAGTGACTTGAGGGACTCTCATCCCATCTAATCCCAGGGCTCACTAGGTGCCAGCCCATGCCTGCTCCCCGTGTTTGCTGGGTTTCTTTTTTCCTGCCTCTCCCCCACTCCGCATCCCGTGTCTTGCATACAAACCAGCAAAAGGGGAATCGACGGCCTCTATATCATCCCTGAGATGCCTGTCCCGTCCATTCAGACCACTAGCAGAGCTTTCTTCCATTCAGTTCTGGCCTTTTGGTCAATGGGACGTATTCAGACCACGCGGGCTCGGCTCTGCGCCTGGCTGCAGGTCCCCGTAGGAGCAGCACTAATCGCTCAGCAGCATCTCGTCCGGCTCAGGAGTTTGTCTTCTCTTTCCTCTCTCCATTAGTCGCATCGTTCGCTGGTGCAGCAGAGTCTGGCAAGGCAAAGTTTGTGCAAGGACTTGTCTTTCAACCAGCGTTGCACACCTGGCAGGAGAGAGACTAGGCAAAAATATTCAGAAACCTCAAAGTGACTGGATTGTCCGTGGCTGCCCACGCCTGTCGGCTTCTGTGGCAATGAGGTGCTTCTGAGATTTTATCCCAGCATGTCTTCGCTGTAACCCGAGTAAACCCAATGCCCCGCGGTGCTGTTCACCACCGTCCCCGCGTCAGGTTTAGAGTGACGCTCCCAACCTCGTCGTATCTGGTATTGTGCTTTGAAGCAAAAGCAGGCAGCAGCCCTGGCTCAGGAAAGCAAGCCCATAAAACTTCCTAGCAGATGCATGGCAAGACCGTTCCAAGTCTCCATGTACTTTGGTTCGGTACGACGTAGATCATGGAAAAAGTCGTTCCTGCTGGATTTCCTGAAAGTCATAGGGGCCGCAGCCAGTTTTGAAAAGAAAAAAAAAATCTGTGACTATTACTGTTTCTCCAGAAATGCATTTTCTAGGGAAGCTGATCACGCCATGCCAACGTCACACGACGCTGAAAATACAATCCTCCGCATCCCAAGCCAACCCCTTCTACAGCAACGCGAATGCTGTTAAGTTGGCAGGACGGGGAAGCGTATAGCAAGCAGGCAAATCCTTGTACTTCAGCTCGCTTCACAGCAAAATAGGACCAGAGCCTTTTGTGGGCCTTTAAAGTAAGGAACACGGTAGGTAAGTTCTCCCCTTTCATGCCACAAGTCGGCAAGATAAGTGAGTGTTTTCTTTGCAAAACTCTGGCTTTCGCAAAGATGAAGTTCCCATGCAGGCCCGTATCCGTGTCTCTGCTAAGCTGGGGGAGGATGCACACGCTTGTTGGGCTACATGGCACCTGGTTTCATTAAAGATGCTCGTGGGTGGTTTCCTCCGGCTGGTCTCAATGACTGAGTCCTTATCCGCAGTTCCTTCTGGCCTCCAAACCGGGGGCGTCCAGCAGAAACCTCCCAGCAGGTTTGCCCAAGCCTAATGCGGTGCATTGGGGTCAGCAACTTGCCAGATCTGGTCATTTAATCAGGTGTGTGGCTATGGAGCAAAGACCCGGGGTCAGCTGTGAACGAGTCAGGTGCTCCCTTGCTAGCTCACAGTGGACATTCCCCACGTCACAAAGTACTGCACAGTGTGGCACGTGCTCCCTTTCCACGGCCCAGGGTAGGGGGGTGGACTAGCGGGAGGTTTAAAGCAGGGTACACAACAGCCGCTGCACCAGCAAGCATGCCTGGCATTTGCACACATCCTTCTGGGCTCAGCTATGGCCTCGAGCTCTTTGCTTTCCTAACCCTCTGTTCACACCTAAGGAATTAAACGTGTGCCCTGCATAATGCCCGATACAGGCCAGTGCCACCAGGAGAAGAGGTTATTGTATGACCTTACACCCGTTCCTCACGCGGCCCCATTTCTGCATTGCCCTTTGAACAAGGCACGGGTATTCCTCCGGGACAGGCAGCTTGTACAGGCGGCAGCGGGGAGGCCGTTCATGTTTTGCTGCGGCCCATACGTTATCTTTCTGACAATGCCTACAGGTATTGATCCCGGTGGATGAATTAGGGCCATTACACTTAACGATCAAAGGGGACGGCAGGTAGTTCACTCGCGCCAAAGCTAATCATAGCATCATCAAAGAAGCCAAAGACAGAAACGGCTTGCTCTAGTTAACCTCTCTAATTTGCGCGTGTGTCAATGCCAGACCACACTTCCGGGCGGTATTTCTAGCACTTTGTCTTTACTTGCTTTCCGATTCCCACCTTGGTTTTACTAAAAAACGGGGGCAGCGCAAAGCGGGGAGCTCTCAAAGCGTGGGCCGCAGCTAGCGGTCCGTCTTCGTCCCCTGTCCCCTTCTCCGGCCAGCCGTGCATTCGTCTCCCAAGCACAGCCTCCTAACCTCTCTGCGGCAGTTGCTTATGCTGAAAAGGCACGTTAGGAAAGTATTTAATGTATTTTTAGCTGCTTTTAATGGGATGGAGCAGCTGGGATTGAGGAGGAGAGCCAGCACCATGTGAGTAGATAGCCCTCAGAGGAAACCACCAAGGTTTCCATGGATGATGGGTGGCCCGTCGGCACCGTTTCAGAGGAACCAGGGTGCGAGGGAATAATGCAGCTTCCAGCCTGGCGTTAGATCCGTTTTTAGGTTGCACCACGTTATCTCGCTCGCTTCTCACTGAAAAGCCAAGATATGAGAGATCTGGGAGGTTTGCAGAAGAGCTGAGTTGCTTTCTGCTCCCGTTCCTGCTCCTTGACGCTGAATAGTCCTGATGGCCTCTTCTGGCTTGTTCTCCTCCGGGAGCTGGCTTTATCGGTAGAGGCAATCCCGCCCAGTTGAGGATAATTGTCCTATGCGTGGGTCCAAGGAAGCCTGATGAAGCCTATTGGGTATCAGCGCGCTCTGTTGCAGCTCGGGCATGTGTTTCCATGCAGGGTGGGTGGCTCTGGGTTCTTGCTTCGGTCTGGGACGCTGCTTTTCTGTCTCCTGTTGTCATAAGGTTTCTGAAGTGCTGAGATCCTGGCAGCAGACTCTTCCTCCATTTGGGGCAGTCCTGGGTTCAGCGTTTCCCATGAGTTGATGTTGGTGTTGCATTTTGTTTCAAGCTGGCCTTGAGGACATCCTTGAAGCACTTTCTCTGCCCTCCTCTTGAGCGCACACCTTGATTGAGCTGGGAGTGTAAAACTGACTGACACCAGCGTGCACGTCGCCGTTGCAATCAGCCTGCGGGCCTCGGTGAGCTGCGGGCCGGGGGCCGCTCCCAGGCTCGGCCGTCGCAGCGTTGCAGCCAAGCCGAAGCGAGCCCCTGGCTTGCTGTGCTGGCGCAGGCTTTGAAAAGGCCGCCGCACTGCGTGCATCTCCTCCAGCCACCTCCCAGTGCTGCGCGATGGGCGAGCCTGCAATAATTGATACCGTGACACTCGTTTTAATTGGTGTCAGTTAGAGCGAGGAAACGGCGCTCGTTACAGTTTCTATTATCTGATCCGTGGGGGGCGGGGGGGATTGCCAATTTTAAACAGCGGCGGAAAAGGAGATGGCGTATTCTGGGAGGGAAGGTGAGGGATTCTCAGGGGATTTGCAGCCTCTCCCTATTTTCCTCAGTTGTAATGTTCTTTTGATAGAGAGTTAATGCAGGAAGACAAGCAGTCGAGGGAGTTTTACCCAAACATTAGTTTAAGAGGTTTCACCTGCAGGTAGTAACACTTGCAATGAGTGATCTGAAATCCTTTTATCTGGAAGGATGCTGTCTCCCCCCTGCTGCCACCGCCACCACACTCCATGTAAGGACCTCTTCATCTGCCATTGCTGCCCTGGGGGGTCAGGCCAGCTCTCAGGATCTCAATATTGTGCTGTTAGACAGGAGGGTGTGACACAATTGCACATATACAAAACACACACAAATCAATTAGGTGCATACACACACACACATCCAGATCAGCCTAGGTACATGCATACTTATCACCAATTCAAGCGCATACACTATACACCCCAAAAGTCAGACACAGATCGCTAATTTGTGTATCTTGCATACAATGCCCCGTGTGTGTGTGTGTGTGTGTGTGTATAAAAATATAAAATATATATATACACACTCACACACACATTCTCACACTAGCAACTCAGCTACACACATGTTCAAAATAACCAGTCTAGGTTCATGCACACCTCTCACCAGTTTAAGCCCATACACGCTACACACACCACGTTTAGACAGCATCAGTTACCAGTTACCAACACCTGCACATCCAACACGCATATGTGGATTACTAAGTCATATACTACACACACACACAATGCCAATGCTGTATATGTATATGTGTGTGTGTATTCTCTAATTCACACACATACCACCCACCTACACATACACACAGGTGAGCTCCTACCTAAGTTGGGTGTTGTGATGTGTATGTATGCATGTGCTTGGTGTACTTGGGATACCTGGGGAAAGGTTAATGTAAGAAAGTAGAAGTGTAGGGAGTTAAAGTTACTGGAAATGAAAGTCACTGGGACCGGGATTAGAACTGGGAGTCTAGAGGGGCCTGGGCTGAAGAACTGAGGCTGGGGGAGGTTAAGTGATCTTAATTGATTAAAAGATAACGCCCAAAGCCTGCAGAACAGCATGAGAGACTGAGAGGTGGCAGGGGCAGCAGAAAGTCACAGGGAGAAGGCAGTAGGAGTTGAGAGGAGATCGGGAAAGTAGTGGAGAGGGCTGGGGCTGGA
>JAGPOW010000304.1:4735333-4769889 GCA_030014935.1 Caiman crocodilus
TCATCGAGTCCGACCCCCTGCATAGGCAGGAAAGAGTGCTGGGTCTAGATGACCCCAGCCAGATGCCTATCTAACCTCCTCTTGAAGACCCCCAGGGCATGGGAGAGCACCACCTCCCATGGGAGCCCTTGGCCACTCGAACTGTGAAGAAGTTCTTCCTAATGTCCAGTCTCAATCTGCTCTCTGCTAGCTTGTGGCCATTATTTCTTGTAACCCCCGGGGACGCCTTGATGAATAAAGCCTCACCAATTCCCTTCCATGCCCCCGTGATGAACTTATAGGCAGCCACAAGGTCACCTGTCAGCCTTCTCTTGCGGAGGCTGAAGAGGTCCAGGTGCCCCAGTCTCTCCTCGTAGGGCTTGGCCTGCAAGCCCCTAACCATACGAGTGGCCCTTCCCTGGACCCTCTCCAGGTTATCCGCATCCCTCTTGAAGTGCGGCGCCCAGAATTGCACGCAGTACTCCCAACTGCGGTCTGACCAGCGCCCGATAGAGGGGAAGTATCACCTCCTTGGATCTGTTCGTCATGCATCTGCTGACGCACGATAAAGTGCCATTGGCTTGCTGACGCACGATAAAGTGCCATTGGCTTTTCTGATGGCTTCGTCACACTGCCGACTCGTGTTCATCTTGGAGTCCACTAGGAATCCGAGATTCCTTTCTGTTTCTGTGCCCCCCAGCAGGTCATTCCCTAGGCAGTAGGTGTGCTGGACATTTCTTCTCCCTAGGTGCAGCGCTTTGCATTTCTCCTTGTTGAATTGCATTCTGTTTTCTGCCCACTTGTCCAACCTGTCCAGGTCTGCCCGTAGTTGTTCCCTGCCCTCCGGCATGTCCACTTCTCCCCATAGCTTTGTGTCATCTGCAGACATGGACAGAGCACACGTCACTCCCACGTTCAAGTCGCTGATGAAGACATTGAAGAGTATCGGTCCCAGGACCAAGCCCTGTGGGACTCCACTGCCCACACCCTTCCAGGTCGAGACCGACCCGTCCATCATGACTCTCTGGGTGCGACCCTCTAGCCAATTTGCCACCCACCGGACCGTGCAGTCATCCAGGTCACAGCCTCTTAACATATTCACCAGTATGGGGTGGGATACCATATCAAAGGCCTTCTTGAAGTCTAAGTATACAACATCCACCCCAAATTCAAAAGAGCCACAACAGGAAAGTAACACAAAGAGCCTCCAGCCCTGTCTTGGCCACTGCTGGAGGGTGACAGCAAAGGGCACCCATAAGCATTGCCCTTTGGTGGTGCCCCAGGGTGGCTTTGTAGGGTTTGAGGCTACCTGAATCCTCCTCCCTCCATTCAGGCAGCCAGGATGTTGTGGTGGAGACGGGGAGGGAGTGATGGGAGCAGTGTGTTGCTATTCCTCCATGCATTTTAATTGCTCCTTGAGCATTTGTAGACTATTTCTAAAATGTGTTAACTGATTCGCATCACGCAGTTCAAATCCATTTTCAATTTGAATTAAGGGTGAATAGACCAGTTTGACCATCAACCCCTTAACAGACCCAATTTGCTGCCTCTGTATGGGTTTATGTGCTTGTAATTGGAAGTAATTAGGATGTGATAATTAGCCTGTTTAAGCACTGCTACATTGTTGCAAACCTACTGACAGTTATCTGAAGTGCTGTTTCAGAAGGGTCAATGGGTGGGATTGGCCTGAGTGTCGATGACCATCTCAGCCAGTGCATCCTGGGTGGAGGGCAAGGGGGGTTGCCCCCTTCTGCACAGGTCAGTAGCCCCTGTGCTTGGGCAGGGCTGGAGGCATAGTCAGGGCACTGATAGTCACAGTGAGGTGTTGTCAGCACGTTTGACTTTGTAAAGGTGTTACTTTGTGCCTGATAGTCTCTGTTGTATTGCAAAAACCCAGCTGAGTTTCCCTTGCGGGGACTGATATTTCTGATGCTTATCTGCCAAGTCCCTAAGGACTGTTTTTCCTAAAAGCAGTGCTGTATATACATGTTAAGTAATACAGTTTAAATTGGAGGCTGCCCTAGTCTGCAATAACTTTAATCCTCATACAATGAGGGTTCGTTCATTCGGACAGGAGCCCATTTCAAGTCAGACTACAGACGTCCATGTGTCTATAGTGATGGCTGTAGTCTAGGTGTTACATAGACGTCATGTCTATAGTGATGTCTGCGTGTCTATAGTGATGGCTGTAGTCTAGGTGTTACATCGTGTCTATAATGATGGCTGTAGTCTAGGTGTTACATAGACTTCATGTCTATAGTGATGTCCACATGTCTATAGTGATGGCTGTAGTCTAGGTGAAACCTGTGGGTCTCAGGTCCTAGGGGGAACAGACACCTGGACATACCTGAGGGGGTTTTGCTTGCACCTTTCCAAGTGCTTTTCTAGAACGACTCTGGAAGTTTCTTATTCGTCCCAATGTGCTGTTGGGAAGCAGCCCACCTCCTCCCTCCCCATGACTGGGTTTGCCGAAGGTGGGACCGTGCTGTGCATGGGAAGACATCTGCGTGCTCGCCAGGCCTGGCCGTGTTGTTGGAGGGTCTTTCCACCTGAAATATGTTCTGTTCCAGAGACCGGTGCTGCTCGTGGCCCAGCAAGGGAGCGTTTTCCCAGTGCCTGAGAATGTAATGAGCCATCTCCAGACAGTGATTGACGAGCGCATCTAAAAATACACAAAAATGCATAGGCTCCTTTCCTCCGTCTCCCCCTGCGCTGCAGGCTGGGATCCAGTGGGGCATCACCGCTAGTCTGCAAAGTGTCTTCGAAACCAGTGGCCAGATCTTCAGCTGCTGCAGATGGGCCCACTGCCCTGTCTCCACTGGACCTCTGCTGCTTTGTGCCAGCTCCACGTTTGGACCAGAAGCTCCTCCCCTCGGGTCACGATTCCCAAAGCCATGGCATGGCATGGCAGGAAAAGGCAGCCTGATTGAGACGTTTCTGCAGAGAAAAAGGAAGCACAGACTAGACTTTGTCACTTAGGGGGCTGCCAGCTTTCTCTGGGCTTACAACAAGCTTAATGTGTGATGCACCGAGCCAATTCTTGTTAGCTGGGAAATTGATACTGGAACAAGGTGCCTTGGAGCCGGTGTAGCCAGATTTCTGTATTTAGACATCAAAATGCCACCAGTAGGGACCTGGTGGACTTTTCAAAGGTGCCGAATTCAGTCACCTTCATCCTACCAGTCTTGATGGGAGGTAGGCACTTTGGGGGACTTTTGCAAATCCTGTTGCATCTTTCAGTGCCTATGGCCATTTGAACGAAGAATAAGGAGAGCAAGGATTTGATCGCACTGGTGAAACTTGAACAACCACCACGATTAAATTGAAGTAAAAAGCTGTATACGCTTATTCCAGTATGGGTGACTTATTTTGGATTTGGTTAATTCAGTTTATGGTCAAGCTAAGGTCAACCAAAATAAGCCACTTGTAGGATGAAGTCAGAGGACGGCGGTTGCAAAGAGGATGGAGCTGGGCTGTCATCAGTGGGGGCAGACGACCGAGCAAGGAGCAACGGGCTCACGTTGCAGCAAGGGACGTTGATGTTGGATATTAGGAAAACTTTCTCACCAGAAGAGTAGTAACGCACCAGAACAGGTTACCCAGAGAGGTGGTGGCATCTCCGCCCTTGGAGGTTTTATAGATGCAACTAGACAAAGCCTTGGCTGGGATGGTGTAGCTGGGGCCGGTCCTGCTTGGAGCAGGGGGTTGGGCTAGGTGTGACCTCCTGAGCTCCCTCCAACCCTGATATGATTCCATGATCCATTAATCCTGTTGTACCAGGTTAGACTGATCTGTATAAATTCATGCCTGAAGTTATATCAGAGCAGTCTTCTCCTGGACAAGCCCTAAGCCACTTTGGCGGTTTTGTAGTAATAGCTGCAAGGGAAGACAAAGCAAAAGAAGTCCAGGCCAGAAGAAATGGTTCAGTAGCGGTTTTTTTTGCATAGAGCCTGCCAAGGAAGTTGCAACTCCTTGGTATTTCTGACGCTGCTTGAAACCGGGGGAAGAGGCCTGGGATAGGATTTATGGTCCCTAGAGATTCCTTCCTCTGCAAGGAGAAGAGGTTTCCTGAGTCCCGATGGTTCGTTGAGGAGAGCTCGGTTGGGAAGCGAGGACGAACCTGCCCCAGGAGCCAGCTTAGAAGTGGTGAATTCTGCAAAATTCCTGAGTTTAGGCCAGCCATGAAAGGTTTGCAGTGGTGAACTGGGGCTCCGCAGGGACCTGTATTTTGGGTGGAATTAGTATGTGGAAGTTGCCAGATTTGCTGCCCTGGAGACTCGAAGCCTGCGTTTACCCAGGGCCCTCTTGCAAAACTCCCATAAAGCTGGGTCCTGGCAGGCTGAGAGCGCTCTCCTGGCCAGTTTGAACCCAACGGGAGTCCTGCTACCAACTCCCGCAAGGCTTGGATTTCGCTGTGAGACTGGACTGCCTTTTTATCCCACACATTAAACAACTGTCTGGATTGAAAACGGACTTTAACCATATTGCTTCGTGCATGGTGGCCAGCGCTCGGATGAGGAGTGCAGGGCAAGGGCCCTGATGGACCGGAATAGTTTGCTGCAAGGGCTTTGCATTTGGCAGCTTCACTGAGCCCTTCTCTAGAGATGGATGCTTTTGGTTTACCAAGCCCAGGCTAGGGGAGTTCACAGCCTCGGCGGCAGCTGGGGCACAGAGTTTTCCCAGCCGCGGACGTGTCTGCGCCCAGCCGCACGGATGCGGCAGAAACGGGCAGAGCCAGCGTGTGCATTTGCACCATGCTGAGCGTGGAGGGGAGGGGGGGTCTCAGTTGCCAAAGGGTAGCACCGTAACCTAAATGAATGCACAGCAATCAGTTGAACGCGGCATTTACTCCTTGGCTGATCCGGGAAGGGCCTGCTCCAAACCCGCGGAAGTCACTGAAAAGACTCCCACCAACTTCAGTGGATGCTGAAAAGACCAGCAGCGCTGGTAACAAGCAGGCTATTGTGATGGCCTTCATCTGGTTACTGTCCCCATCTTGAATGGGCGACTGTGTGTTAACCCTGGCATCATTTAAGGATGCCTTTTTTCTTTCAAACTTGTCTCAGAAAGCTTTTTAGCAACCAGTGTTTCTTCCTGGTTTTAACTCCATACAGTGCTCTGCTTGCAGATGCGTTTTCCTCTAAATGCACACAGCTCCAGCATGCTCCTTGGGGTTTAGGATTGTGGGTGTACCTCCTCCCCCTTTCCTCCCCCCTATACATGTTGCATACGAGCCAGAGGCCAGAGTTTGCTTATTTGGGTGCTACAAACCCACCCCCCTCCAAAAAAAAAAAGTTATCATCACAGCAACAGAGGCTAGGAAATAAACTGTAAAGAAAAGTCTCCCGGGGCCGGGGGAGACTGTGCTGGAAAAATGTAGCGTTGTCAAAATCTGCTTCCTGCGCGTTGAGCTTTTGTGCTGGTTTGTGTGTAGGTAGCTGCATGAATGAACTGCTCCAGGAAAAGGGCCAGTAGTGAGACAGACTGTATGATTCACGGCCTTTTGTTTCTGACATCTTCACTAGAGAAAGGAGGAGAAACAGTGGGAAAGCGGCAACCAGCTTGTTTGCCCCAACCAGGGTCCCCTTCCTGGAACAGATGACCTCCAATCGTCCCAGTAGCAGCAGGGAGAGGAAAAGGCCTGATTTGAACTCGGGGGTTTTTTGTTGTCGTTGCCAAAGGGACAAAAGGAGCTGTTCAGTATTCCCTCTCTGTTGGAGGGGTCTGGTCTGCAAACAGCCCACGGCATATACCGCCTGCGTGGCCGTGGTGGAGCGAGAACACAACTCGCTCGTCCGGCTGATGGCTCTGGGTCCGACCCCGACCGTGCCCATCTATTTTGTTGGTATTTAGATCCTAACCGCAGAGTCGGAGAACAGGAGAAACTAGCCCTCGCCAGGGCATCGTTCAGTGGACGGGTCATAGCAAAGCTGACAGCCGTGTCCTCGGGGAGGGCAGCGGGTCTTGGATTACAGGCTTTGCAGCAATTAGACAGAGGTGTCCATGCTGCATCTGTGTGAGGTGCGGGGAGTAGTCGACGTGCTGGAGGGTGGGATTGGTAGTCAGAGAGACCTTGGCAAACTGGAGGATTGGACCAAGAGAAATCTCGTGAGGTTCAGCAAGGACACGTGCAAAGTCCGGCTCTGAGGACAGAGCAGTCCCATGCACCAGGACAGGCTGGGGGTGGCTGCAAAGCAGCAGCTCTGCAGAAAAGGACCTGGGGGTGACAGTGGGCAATAAGAGGGATAGGAGCCAGCCGTGTGCCCTTGGTGCCAGGACAGCTAAGGGCATCCTGGGCTGCATGGGTAGGAACATTTCCAGGAAATTGAGGGCAGTGATTCTTCCCCTCTATTCAGCACCGGGGAGGCCACATCGGGAGTCCTGTGTCCGGTTGTGGGCCCCCCGCTACGGAAAGGATGTGGACACATTGGGGAGAGTCCAGCGGAGGGTGGCAAAAATGGTTTAGGGGTTGAAGCACGTGACTGGTGAGGAGAGGCCGAGGGAACTGAGCTGATTTCGTCTGCAGAAGGGAAGACTGAGAGGGGATTTGATAGCAGCCTTCACCTCCCTGCAAGGTGCGGGGCTGCACAGAGGATGGAGCTGGGCTGTTCCCAGTGGGGGCAGGTGACAGGACAAGGAGCAATGGGCTCAGGCTGCAGCAGGGAAAGTTGAGGTTGGCTGTTAAGAAAAATGTTCTCACTAGGAGGGTAGTAAAGCACTGGACAGGTTACCCAGAGGGGTGGTGGGATCTCCACCCTTGAAGGTTTTTAGGTCCAGACTGGACAAAGCCTTGGCTGGGGTTATATAGGTGGGGATGGTCCTGCTTGGAATAGGGGCTTGTGACCTCCTGGCACATCCAGCCTTCATTATCGGTGATTCTTTGATTTGGCCCTTGCAGAGGCCCAGTCCAGAGCGATAGAAAAGGACCTGATAGCACCGTGGATCAGCCCTTCATGTGTCAGATTTGCAGACTAACTTAAGTCATTGTAGGATGCAATAGGTCCCGCTCTCAGCACTGGTCTCAGCCAAGGCATCGCTCTCCCTACCTCTGCATCTGAGTCTCATTGGTTTTCATTGAATTTTAGGATTGTTTACAGCAGGTAAACTGAGGCAGGGGGCTGCTCAGCAGCTTGCCCAAGACTGCGTTCTGCCCCTGGGGCATTGCTACGTCCAGACCCGAGTCCCCAGCTGTAAGTGCAGGATGTATTGCTTGTGCTTCTGAGCCACAGGCTGAAAAACTCAGTGGTCTTCCAAGAAACCACTGCATGGCCATTTGTGCTGTCACGGAAAAAGGCTCCTGAAATGTGTGTATAAATAGGCAGCTGTACTTCAAAAGGGAGAGAGAATAAATAAACCCCAGCCTGCCCGGCCCATGTCCCCCGTGCATCCGCAGTTGCAGATAAAGGGCTGCAGTCATCTTGGAAGTGAACGGAGTCTATTTGAGAGCCAGAAAGAGATCAGCTGCAGAGTCAGCCCCTGAATTTCCCTCTTCCAGCCCCTCGGCCCGAGGACTGTGATCGAGGTGGCATTGATCCACTCGGATCCTCAACTGAGGATCTGGCCTCGGTTCTGCACTGCAGACCGCACGCGGGTTTTCTTCCACGGGCAGAAGTGCAAGGCAAGCCCCCGGCTGCCCGTTGCGATGGCGGTGCCACGAGAAACCAGTTTCTCTGGTACTCTGCAACCCCTGGAGAGCAAAGCCACGTCTCTGTCCTCCCGACAGCACGGTGAGGACCCGAGCCAGCCGAGGCGGTACTTCTGCACGCCAGCCATTTGTCAGGATGGGTCTCTATTACGTTGAAGTCTAAATCGGCTTGAAGCCCAAGAGAGATTCTGCAGCGTGTGCCCATTCTCCATGCCGCTCGGGGAAACGGGGCTCCAAAGCATTTATCTCAGTCCTTCTATTTCCTGCCACCAGCCTTTGCAAAGGGAAGGGTGAAGCTGGTGGGAGGAGAGCGGTCGAAGGAGCCTCCTTCCTTCTTGCCAGCACAGGGGACAGCTGTATTTCTACTGTGTCTTCCCCGTCACTCCCTGGCAGCTCTGGGGGGATAAAGCATGCCCGGGGGCACAGAGAAGACAGGTAAGAGGGAAGCAGCAGGCCCTAGTTTGTTAGCAGCACCAGGCTAAGCTCCTATGGGAGAACCCAAGGTGTTGTTTCCAGGGCGGACTGCAAAGAGATGCTTAATTGGTGTCAACCAGCGCTTACAAAAGGAGGGTCTGGCCTCAGGGATTGCTTCTTCCAAACCCCGCTCCATTACACACCATGGCTCGGGGCGGGGGAAGTATCCGAAAGGGGCTGTCTGCAAATGGCCGAGGGGAGCAAGAACCTGGTCTCTGCCATCGGAGCCGCCACCTCCTGCGTCTTGGACCGGAGGGAGCCGAGGGCTTGGCATAGCAGGCACCCTGCACCCTGGAGGACTGGGATGTGAGTCTGCAACGCACGTGTCAGTACAGTGCAGCATCCCCCTTTGCCCCGGCGTGAACGGCCAGCATTTGGGGACACGGCAAACGTTGTCTTGACATTGAGTATGAACGGGTTTCTTTTCCCAAGCGCTGTTTGTACTGCGGGGCGCGCAGCACCTGAGAGAGCACACACCACGCGGCCTCTTGATTTTCTTTATGAAGTCTTCATTGCAAAGTTGGCCACCACGCACGAGCAGCTGCTGTGGGGTCGGATCCTGCAGGAGGCCAGGGCTGCTGTGTGACGTGGGTGAGACGGAAAGTACAGCCCAGTCTGGTCTAGCCGTATCTGAACCATTTAAAAATCAGACCCATACAATCGTACTGTTGGGTATAAATACAGGAAATGCAGAATTAGCGCAAAAGCCTTGCAAATGATACTGTGCTGGTCTGGACAAATAGGCTGGGGTAGTGTGATGTTCAAATGTTAAGCTCAGGAAATGGATACAGCAACCTTTGTTTTTCAGCAAAACGCGGGCCGACCACATGTCCTGTTTGCGTACTAATTTTATATATTACTCATTAAACTAGACCAGAAAATACTTACTAACCAGCAAATTACCCATGCTTAATAGTGCTTAAATAGACCCATTTAGGATTTGAAGGTCAGATCTCGCTAAGTGGCACCAGCTTCTGCTCTTTGCTACCGCCGTTAAATTTGGCCAAACGACTTACAAGGAGGCAGCAGGCCATTTATTTACATTAGGGCAGGTTGCCCTCCTGGAGACAAAGATATTAGCTTCTTTTCAGTGCGAGTTCGATGGTTTGCCCGATGCAGCAAAAAATTGTGCAGTCTCACGTGTTTCATAGGTAGGGCGACTGCTTTAACGGGACACTTCCAGAATCATGAGCCGCGATGCCTTTGCTAGCAGCGCTGTAGATCATTAGAAACAGGCTCGTTTGAAACACTGAGCGAGAGGTTTGCGTGCGCGCTGTGGATCTCCCCCGGGGTTTGCAGTGGCGTGTGGGGCGCAAGTGTTCATAAAGGCCGTGGCCGTGGGATGTGCCGCTATATGCATCCGTCCCCAACCTGCCCCCCATCGTCTTTGCAATCAGCAGGCGGTTTTCCACTGACTTGAGTGGGAAAGTAGAGTTGGGCTTTTCAGAAGTTGGGACGCGTGTGCCTGGAGCGGTTCCTAGCAGGCAGGCGGGAAGCGGAGTAGCCCGTCTCACTGAAGTCCCACCTTCTCCGTCGCTACACCCATCTGGTTTGCTCCTTGGGAGGCTGCCAGGTCATATGGAGCAGGAGGGGCAAGCACGCATCAGCCCAGACCTAGGGTAGCTGGGCTTGCATCTGCTTGGAGCCCTTTCATTCATTTGTGCGTGCATGTATTTTGAGCCTCTCTTGCAAGCGTCGAGGCCTTCCCTGCAATTAACAGGTTCACTTAGAAATAGGTCTGAGATTCCCCCGCCACTTGTCACAGGAGCAGGCTAGACACGTTCAGGCAGGACGCGACCGCCCTGCTTGACAGCGCCCTTTTCCGAACATACCTGAACCAACTTCCAACGTCGTCAGAGTCGTTCCAGGAATTGAGCTTTGTTTTTTCCTAGCCTCGAAAGGAGCCGCTCTCATTTCGTTTCTTGTTGCGCTGCGTGACTTCAGGTTTCGCCCGTGGCAGCCTGTCCCGGGGACCTACGTACAGGATGCAGAGTGACCGCAGGCTGTGCTTTGCAGAGAGAGCGTCATTCGTGATGCAGGCTTTTTTTTTTTTTAAAGGAAAGCATTGCTCTTGTCTTTCGGAGCATTTCTTTGCCAGGACAGCTTGAAGGCTGGCCCGTATTCTGCTCGCCCCTTTGTCAGGCAGGGAACTGCCTGTGCCCTGCCTCCTCTTCCAGCTGCTCAGTCCCTGGCAATTCTTCTCCAAACACTTTATTCTGCAGGTGAGAAGGAAGAGCTCTGCAGCTCGCAGCGTGAGACCGCCGTGATAAAAGAGGCAGCTGCAAGTGTACTTTCAAAGTACCTGGCTTTATGCAGGATGTTGCGAGGCACTGAAGAGTCTCACGAAGTCCGAGCTGTCTCTCGCAGCTGACTTCTAGCAGAGTAGCTCTTCAGCTGATGGCTTTCTGAATGGGGACAGTTATTGCCTATTCTGCAAGTCAGTCTAGCTCTCAAGAGCATTGCTTATTTTTTTAGGGGGTCAAAGGACATAGGCTTCCATGGCTCACCGTATGCAATGGGGAGGAGTTCATTATCCCTTTCTCGCAAAAGGCACTAAATGGCTCTTAACGCCATTTAAACGTGGGGACGTTACCGCCATTCAGTGACGGGCGGTCCCTCCTCCTTCGAGCGAGGTTTGCTGCCAGGGCAGCAGGCAGCATTGCAAAGTCCCATCGCAGCCTGAGGTTCGGAGCAGACAGGTGAGGGTCGGTCCTGGCGACACGGAGAGCAAGCACGAGCAGCGCACCTCGGATGTCAGAGGCCTTTGTAACTTCACCGACCCGGGTTTCCAGCTTTTGGGAACTTCCCGGTAGAATTGCTGATTCCTTTTCCAGGGCTGGGAAAAACGGGACAGCTGTGCAGGTTCTGTCGCTGAAGAGTGAAGCGTACCCGTAACGTGCTGTGCAGCGAGAGGACAAAGAGAAGGGGCTGTGACGATCCCGCAGTCCTGTTCCCAGTGACTCTGTTCTGAAATGTCTCCTTACCTTTTGAAGTAAGGCATCTCTTACTTATTTTTCCCTAACTCCGTAACTCTTGGTTCAGAGGTGATAACTCTTATTAGACCAACTAACAGATTGCCAAAAAGTATACATCTTTTTTCTGCAAGCTTTCATGCCCTCCCTCAGGCTCAGGGAAAATGAAAGATGGTACAAAGTCCCCATAGGTCGAAAATACACTTCATTTTTGGCCAGAGGAAGCTGAAGGTGGATGTCTGTTCCTCTGGGTCCATGAGAGTTTCTTTATTTTGCCCCGTGCGTCTGGACCGCCTTGTCCCAGCCAAGCCGGGAAACCCCCACACCATCAGGAAATGTTAACTATTCAACATTGCTCTTCAAGTAAGACCAACTCCCCACTGACAGATCTTTTATCAAGTCACAGGAAACTGGTGGGAAGTCACTTCTCCACGTTTCTTAGTCAAGAGAGAGCCAATTATTCCAGCTGTGCAATAGCCTTTGACACTGGAGAGGGACAGAGACATCCCGTCCTCCTGGGTGCAGCTCAGGTTGTAGGGGACTGAAGACAACGAGCTTGACAGGCTTCCCAGGCTATTAAAAAAGTCCCTCCTAAATACAGCTGTCTGGGACATTTAGACAAGGGGCTGAGGCTTTTTTTCTCATTCCCACCTCCCTTTTTCATTTCACATCATCTGCTGTTTAGTCCTTTTCTGCCCAGGCTGCCTGCCCCTTGGAAATGCAATGCCTTGCCGATAGACTGAGCTGGCAGTGGAAATCTCGGATTATCCGAACCTCCCGCGAGAGCGGGTTGGCAATGTCCTGACCAGCTTTCAGCCCAAAGTGCCAGCATGTCGAGCGAGGGATGTGTCACGGGAAGCGTCCCCGGTTTCTCGGCACGTTCGCTGAGCGGGTTCGGTTGCCACCCAGCGCGAGTTCTTGATTGCCCGGGCCCGGGGCAATCCACCGGCAGAAAACCCTTACCAATCCCCTCGAGCCGCGGCAGGGTCCCAGGAACTTCTGCATGGCCAGAGACGCCCCAAATGAGTTCGGCTTTAGTCTGATGCAAACGGAAGCAATATTGTCTTCCCCGAGAGAAAAGGCGCTCCCGCGGTCGTCTTCTCCATCTCTCACCTTGCGGCGCTTACAGCCAAAGTGATGGCCATCAGATGCCTGTCCATCTCCGCCATGCGCCTCTCCCAGCCTAATGCCCTCTTTTCTCCAGATATTGAGCTTCCAGCGAGGAAACAGATGCATGCATAAAAGGAGCTTCTGCTGTGTTTCCCAGAGTCAGCCACGCCGCCTTGGGTCCACATCCCAACGGGTTTGGGAGCTTGTGCCTCTTCTCATAATCGTTCCCGAACGCACGTGACGAATTGCTAGCACTCGAGCGTTCAGAAAGGTCGTTGTTTCACCCCCTGTTCGGAGGTCCGTGCCGCTGGACGTCCCCAGAACTTTTTTATGCCCCGTTTGCACGCAGGGGTTTGCCAGAGCGACCAGGAGGGGCTGGCCCCCAACCAGCTCCAGCGGTTCATTAAAACTCAGGGATGGGTAGGTTAAGATTGCCGCGCACGGCGTGGGGTTGGTTAAGCTCTTGGGGATGGTTTTGTTCCCCATTGTTATTCCCAGGCACGAACACTTAGCCAGCCCCAGCCAGTGCATTGCAACAGAGTCTATTTAAATTCCCATTTTATTCCATGTTTATTGAGGTTAGAAGCAACGCATGAAGCGGTGTGATAATTTAGCTAGTTTGCATCGACCGAAGAAAACAAGGCTCCTTAATGTCCCTCCCCTCCCGCACCTTCACGTTGTTTTTTTCAGCAGCCTGAAGATTACGGGCTGGCTGGCGGGTGGCTAAAATCAATCCAAGGGTCCCTTCAAAAGGGTATGGAAAAATGAGAGTTTTTCGTGGCAGCCTGAAATCCAGACCCCGTCGTAAGAAAACCTGCACTTAAAATGTCTTCAAAATCTGACGCTCCCCAGAAACGTCTCGATTTATTTTAAAAAAACAACCGAACCCAAGCTTCACCCGCACTTCCAGAACATCTGCCCTGCTGCCTAACCTCAAAGCAAGATAAATGCAGACCCCGTTTTAAACAGTCCTCTGCAAAATAAGCCTAAATCCTAGGAGTTACTGCTTTGCTCCGTTTTCCTCCGGGCCTGGAAATGTTGTTTGCTAAAAAAAAAAAAATAAAAATAAAAAAAATAGTGAACTGGGTTGTATTATAATAGCAGTCAGGAAAATAAATACGCAGGAAGGGCGGTGGAACCACGTTTTGGGAGGGAGAGAGATTCCTGGGAAGCCGACTCATCTCCGTGTCTCCCGCGTGTGCTGTCAGCCAAACTTCGGGCGTTTGCTTTTGGGCAGGGCTGAAAAGCATACGCTTTAACGCACGCCTGCTGGGCTCCGGTGCTGCAGTGCCCTCGTTGCTAATGGGATGTTGATGGAGTCCGAGAGCGTAGCAGGACTCGCTAAGGATTAGGCGTTCACACGGCTAATGAGAGCATGCACGGTTGCATTAAATAGGGATGCGAATACCCAGGCTTCGGGGCGCGAGCCAGGCGCTTACCGAAGAGAGGAAGCAAGAAAAGTCTAGGGGCAAGTTACTGCGCAGTTGTCCGTGCTGGGGACCGCGGCGTCTTCCTCCCCTGCGGACGGCCTTGTTGGAGTCAGGGTACAGGACTCGATGAAGCGCTGCTGCGTCCCGCAGCCCAAAGTACTCCCTCTAAACCAGCCCCTGCCTTTCGGTAGCAAGAGAGACGCTAACCCCAGCCCGAGCACCTGGCAGCCTCCTGCTACCTGTGTTTTCTGGGTGCTGCTGCAACATATTTTGGCTAAATTAGGAAGCCAAATTCCTAATTTGGAATTAGGAAATGCTGCCCTTTCCCCCTCTCCCCCGACCCAGCGATTAGGGCTGCATCCCATCATCTCAGTCTGGTTCGAGACGCCGCATCATTTTGCTTCCTAGAAGCCATTAGGGCACGATACGGTGAAGCGTGGGCAGCCGTGAGACAGCGCGTGGATGTGCCGGGGGTTTTCACTGCCTCCCAAAGGGCATGGGGGGGCAGGGAATAACCTTTTTAATTTTATTTTTTTTTCCAGTTCTCTCAGGCCAGACACACCACAGCCCTTTGAAACGATCTGTGTCCCTTACCCCACCCATGAATGTGCCAAACCAGCCTCTAGGACATGGATGGATGTCTCATGAGGATTTACGGGCTAGAGGACCCCAGTGCGTCCCATCCGATCATGCCCCCCTGTCTCCACAAAGCAGTGTAGCCTCTTCGGGAAGTGGTGGGAGTGAACACTTAGAAGATCAGCCTTCTGCTCGTAACACATTCCAGGAAGAAGGGAGTGGTATGAAAGGTGAGTGCAAATGAGACCCTCTCCCTCCCCTCTGCAGAAATAGGCTTCGCCCCAACTAGACGCTCTTGCACTGGGGTGGGAGAAGGCAGGAAGGAGAGCGAGAGAGAGAGAGAGAGAGATTTCCCTCCAATGCCAGCTTTTTCCTTTGTCGTTGAGAATCCTTCTCCAACCAGGCTTAACGAGCTCTCCGTGCTGGTGCTGTTAATGCTTTAATCCCAGGTCTTGTTTCAGCTTTAGTTTCAGGCTGATCCAGCGGGTTGCCAACAACACAGTAGAGTCGAGTGTAACACGGGGGCTTGCTTTGGACACCGCCTGTCCTCTCGAATCAGCGCTGATGAGATGGCGTGTTCCAGCTCTGTTCAGATAGCCCAGGACGCCGCCTTACCGCAGTGCCTTTCAAACCTGCAGGCGCTCTGGCCCCAGCTCCGAGCTCTTCCCTATTGCAGAAAGCGGCCTGGGATCAGCCCAGGCAAACGTATGCAATCCATCACTTGTGTCCCCGCTGTGCTGAGCATCCCGCCAGGTACCTGATGATGCTGTAGCTTGGAAAGGACGTGCGTTTGCGCTAAACGTCTCCCGTGCGCTCTGGCAAAGTAGTCCGTGGTGCCTGTATTTTTAGAGAGAGGGTTGGCAATGGCGGTGAATATTCTTATTAGCCACAAGTGCAGTATTTGGAGCAAGCCATGAAGGCGCCGATCCTGCCACCAGATCGGATCAGTGCCGTCACAGCCGTGGGGCAACATCAGGCCCTTTTGAAGAGGATTATATTTAGCTGTAGATTGTACAGTTATAAATTATGCAAAGTTGTTACCTAGACAGAATGATAACGCATGAAACCCAAGCTATTTTAGGTGTCATCGCTGTAAAAGTATCTTTACGCGTGTGTGCACACACAGACACCGGCCTGCATGCACACCCATCTGCAAAAACTGACACCACTACAAAAGAGTAAGCTTCCCACTAATCCAAATCCACACTTACCTGCCGGGACCAGCAACAGAAAGCAGTTCATGATAGCAGTAATATTATGCAGGTCTGTTGAACTCAGTAGGGCATTGCCATTCACGCACACTGTCTTGTGTGCGCGCGTGTGTGCCTGTGCCTGGTACGGCTTGGCAAAGCACTGTTAGTGGCCTCTGTGCGCTTGTTTGCCTTCAGAGTAAAGCAAAGGTAACCCCTAGCAAGGGTCGGCGATCTGTGCAATTGGGTATTTTATAGGTGCGCCAACCAAAAGCGATTGGGCTTTTGGTCCGTGTTGCTCTGTCTGTTCACAGCACGACAGAGATAATTCACCTAGAGAGCGTTTCCTTGCTGTGCCCAGGAGAGCACTGATTGCAGCATGATTTTGTAGGCAGGTCCTGGCCCTTCCCTGTGCCTTTTGTTCCCGTGCTAGCTTTTATCTGTCCTGTGAAGCAAGGACATGCCTGCAGCCTTGTCTATAGAGGGCTTTACTGCTACATTTCCTGGTGGGGACAAGTCTTTTCCGCGTGTCTTTATCTCAGCAAGGACAGCCCAGGGCTGCTGGAGTATGAGTGCTGGCAGTGAAAGCCCATGGGACGTACTCAGGAGACCTGGTCCCCAAGGTGGTTGAGCACCTGGCACAGATTAAAAGCAACCTGCAGCTGGTTTGTGTCAGGAGCTGGCCTGGCCCCAGCCCCAGCTTGGCCCAAACCTCCCTCCCTCTTGCTTCTCCAGATGTATCTGGTCCTGTGGTATTTATCCAAAGCGACCGGGCACACCCAGGCTTCAGCCCATCTCCAGTAGGTTGTGCCAGCCTCCTGCCAGGCCTAAAAAGGGCACCATCACCAATGTCAGGACAAATCAGCAGCAAACACGAACAGATCCTCCCTGTGTCTGCATCCGGGGGTAGCTTCTGCTACCCCCAAAGCCATGGAGGGGGGACTTTTTGCAAAAGGAAGAAGCACCACTGGGACCTGCTTAGCATTACTTCACTCCAGCTGCACACTGGCCTGGTATGGGGACAAAAAATGGGGAATTGGGGCTGGTGGCAGTAGGGTCTCAGGGCTGGCCCCCCCAGATCTGTTGGCTTCCCAGTCCAAGACAGCCTATCTCCAGCTGGAGAGGCATCGCTGCCGGATCTTCGCAGCTTCCCCCTGAGCCTCTTCCCCGTCGCTTGGGAATGAAAGATGGATTCAGCGCAGAACCCGAAGGCATCTGAGGCTCCGTGGGCAGCTGTTCATTAAACAAACCCCGCGTCCCCAGCTGGGCCTGCCCACCCGGCCCCAGGACAGCGTGATCCCAGCGCTGGCTCGTAGGCCTGCGCTAGCTGAGATGCCGCTGTCGCCCAGGCTGCTGCGGGGAGACGTGGATTCAAACGCATGCTTGCAAGCAGAGTGCAGACTCCTGGCGCCTACGGGGGCGGCTTGGCATGGCTGGCACTCCTGCTGCCGTGTCTTTGCTGCCCGGCTGGATGCACGTGGCCCGCCGTGGGAGCCTGGCCTGTGCTGCAGTCGCCCGTGCCCTGTTCTGGGAGGCTGTGCCCATAGCCAAGTGCTGGAACAGGTCCACGTGCGTCAACCCTGCTAGTGCACTTAGCTCCCCTGGACCCAGCCACTTCCTTCCTCACACTTTGCAAGCTGTGGGTGGCAGAAATGCCTCCTCTACCTGGTGGCGCGCGGTGAGGGAGAGCTTTGCACCGGCTCCTCATTGGGAACAGGAATACCAGTTTCCCTCGCATGCATTTGCCGCCCGTTTGTTTGTCAGCCGATCCCAGCTCCAGGTGCTTTATGGTTTTTAAATTCTTCTTTTGTTACTACTGGTAAATGCCCCTTGGAAAGGAGTAGGTGCCTTTTGGAAAGCATTGGGCTGTATTAGAGCGTGAAGGGGTTTAGGTACAGGTGTGCGCAGCATATGCCTGCAGGCTAAGCGACGTGACTTATGACCTCTCTCTCCCCACCCAGCTGCAGAATTATTATTATTATTATCCCTTCATTTCACGCCAAACGTGCCCTTCGGGCTCCTTCCCTTCTGCAGCTTGCTGTTCCCCGCAGATCTCAGTGGGGCGAGACCTCCGTTTTCCACGGTGTATCGGTTCCCACGCCTTCAGAGCCGCCTGCCCTGAGAGATGGGGCACACCGGTCGTCGGGTTGATGGGGAGCAGGTGCCCGATAGTCTGCTCTGCCTCCCATCTTCCTTGGTCCCCTCCAGACTCGGTGTGCAAGCTGTGGCAGGGCATCCAGGCACAGTCGTGCACCCCAGGGATGGTCAGAAGTAGGCGCTGAGAAGAGAAATCGTGATTCTGAGTTAAACGCCTGCATTTGGATCCATTGTTCTTGGTGGACCCGTTTTAGGCAAGACCGTGCACAGATGCAAGCAGCATTCTCCCTCCTTCGCCCGCTTCTCACCCGACCCATCCTGCATCCTTGTAAGGTGCCATGTGGCCAGGCTGGCAACGGGACATCGAACCCTGCAGCCTTAGAAACCTCGAGCAGATTAGCAGGGAGAAGTCAGCAGCGATGCACGAGCCAGGCCTGCTATTCTGAAAAGGCACTTGTTGCCTGTCTCCTTTCTCTGGCTGCACTTCAGTGTGACAGCGTGGCTTGCACAAGCAGCCCTGACCCCCACGAGCAGGCGTGAGGCTGGTGGAGGTGTGCCCACCAGTAAGAGCTTCCCCATGGGAGCCAGGGGAGTGGGGCTGGGCCTGAGGGCATTGCACACTTCAGAGACAGCCAGTGCCCCTCCAAGGAGAAGGGGCAATACCCAGCGAGCGGCTCTGATGCGGGGAAGAGGCAGCGCTGCAAAGCACCTGCAAGCAGGAACAATGCACCCAGCTGCCGTGCGGGCTCCCCACCCTGTCCCCAGTGGCTTACCCCAGCGCGGACCTGGCCTGCTGCTCAAGGAAGGCAGGCCATGCTCTATGCTTTGGACCAAACGCAGCTCTGGAATGGGGGCCAGCTCTCCTGAATCGCTTTAATATATCTTAGCATGGCCAGAGAGTCCCAAGGCTCACGCCTTGCAGCATAAAGCAACCGCTAAAGGGCTTGCTTTCCCTTCTGATCCATCTCTGGTAGGGCCTTATCCTACCACCCTTGGCTGGATATATCCACGCAGGGCTGGCAGGGTGCTTGGTGTCACTCCTGCCCACGAGGAGCAAGCTAGGGCACCTGCTTGGCCCTGTCACTGCCCCGTTTCTGGAGTGTGCAGGCGTGGGTGAGCCTCAGTCGCGAGCCACAGCACGGTGCTGCCGGCCGTCGAGCCAGCGCACGTGATGCCAGCAGGAGCAGAGAGGTCCTAGGGCAGCGGCTTTCAGTCTTTTGGGGTTTGGAGCCCACCTTGCTAGACTTCAGACCCCCTCGGAAAATGCCAGCGCTTGGCTTTCACTCTGACTACAGAAAAATATGAGAGCAATTCTTCTCACAGCAGATTTTTAACACTGGATTCCTGTCTGACATCTCGGGGTTTATCTTGCCGATCCTGTTTGCACACCTCAGAGGTAACGTCGCATCTCATAGCACCCTGGAAAGGGTCTCGGGTTGCTTTGGCACGCCGGTTGAGAATCGCTGTCTTGGAGGGCGTAGCCTGGCATCGCTCGGTCCCTTGGGCCTCTGACTCCAAAGCTGAGGCCCCGGCACCTGGTGCAGATGACCTCCTGAGGGCTCTTCCAGCCCAGCTTTTGCATAGGTGAAGGTGTTGCCAGTGTTTTGGGGCAGCGTGCCTTTTGGTTGTGTGACGGGGCATTGGTGTAGTTGTAGGACTAGGCTAGACAAGCGCTTGGGTTGGCTGGTTGGGGTAGGGATGGTCCTGCCCTGAGCAAGGGTTGGACTAGATGCAACCTCCGAAGAGCCCTGCCAGCCCTGCTTTCCTACGGTGCCGTGAATCTAAGGAGCATTTCTTCCTCAAGGTCAAGGCTGCACTTGCGGGAGGGCTTTGCTATCTTGTTCGCTCCTTGGGATGGGTCGGTGCAGGGCTGGGGCTTGCATTGCATGGGGGCACTGGCCTGTCAGGGGTGCGAGTTTTTGCGGTGCACCTATGCCATTAACCCCCCTCCCTGCGGGCTTGGGAGTGGTACAGACACTGGCACAGTACGGTGCTCTCCCCAAGCCAGCGCCAGCGCCAGCACCAGCACTCCCGTGCCAGGGTCTCCAGGCCTGCCCTGGGGGTGGGTGCAGGTTTGCAGCTCTGTTGAAATGCTGCGGCCAAGCCGCTAGTGGCACATAATTGATGATGGCCTTCCACAAAAACTGAGTCTCCCTTTCTTTCAGCACAGGGAGAGGAGTGGAAAGGGGCACCGTTTTCCACCGAGCCCTCCACTGCAGCTGCCCAGGCTGGCTGGGGAGGGACCTGATGCTGGGCTTGCTATGGGGAAAGATGAATAGCTCCGGCGTTTCCCCGGAGGAGACACAGCTCTGCCCAGCAGCCGCTTGCCGTGGGCTCTGCATTACTAGCAGTCCTTTACCAGCAACCCACAGCACGCTTCCTCATGGCTCTGGGATGGAGAAGGGGTGGCCCTTAGCTGGTAAAGACAGAGCAGACACAGCTTCGATCCACCCTTCTGCAGAGCTCGAGGGTTGATTGTCCCGGAGGTCGAGAGCCATCTGGAAAACCCGCTGGTACCCAGCGGTAGCATCTCCTCCTGAGAGATGAACCTGCTTCCCTGGCAGGTGCATGAGTGCTGAAGCCGGGTGCCCCTGGGGACGAGGGGACAGCTCTGACTTGCTGCGCCAAGATGCAAGATTACAGCTGCAGGGCGTTTTGTGTGCCCGGGAGGTCAGATTGCACCAGGAGACCCTCCTGGGCTGGGTCTCATCCGTCCCGGTTAGAAACAGGAGCCCGTCTGTGGCTGTTCTCGCCACCTCGGAGTTGCTCTGTGGGGTCTAACGGGGCAGTTGGCACCTGTTTATCTTACACCTGCCCTGCTTGGTGCATGGCCAGATCCTGCTGGTGCTGTGCAAGGGCCATATCCTCCTTTGTCTTTTGCAAGGTAGCATTTAAGGAATGTCACTGAAATGCCAGGCCTGACCTTGGAGGGAGATGGAGTCCCAGGAATGGGAAGGGACTGCGACTGCCCGGACGTGTCTTCAGTCCTCTGCTTTCTTATGCATTGAGGTTGGGGTGAGGCCGGGCAGCAAACGGCTCCCGCGCGCGCGGGGTCAGGCGGGGAGGTCCCGCAGGAAGCCGATCCCGAGACCTGCCAACGAGCCAGCGCTCGGAGCCTGACCGCGGCCTGTTCCCTGGCGGGGAAATGGAGCAGCCTTGCTCTGAGCGGCTGCTGCGTGGCTCTGCGACATCTCCCCCTGCGGGGTTCGGACGCCGGGGACCAAATTGTCCCATTTGGGTGCCGAGATGGCTCTCGCAGCCTCTTGGAAGTGGAGCGGCCCAGTCGGTTTTTCAGCTAAAACGCCTTTATTAAATCCAAGGGCCGGTGGCGGTTGTACACTCCCCTTAAATGAACGCTCGCAAATGCCATAGCAAAATACTGGCTGTGCGTTAGGGAGCAATGTTACAATCCTAATTAACGGCCGCACCCCCGCACTAATTACAGTGACAAGCACTTGATCAGAGTATGTACCACTGGGCTAATGAGGGAGAGTCTCGTGTCCCAAGCGGGCTGAATCCGTCTTCCGTGCCTGTCTTTTACCCCCCTAGATTTCCCGTTGCATCGCCTTCCCCTGAGGGCCACAAGCTGGTCAGGACGGGGCCAAACTCATGTTGTCCTTCCCAGGCCACAAAACCGTCTTGCTTGCTTTGTGGGTCTCCTGGGGACATCCTTGGCACCTTGTCCACCCAGGTTTTCTCCTACAGCAGCACGTCTGTGGCTTGCTTATCCCACTGCCACCGTGCACGTGTATGTGCATGTGTATGCGTGTGCACCTCTGCCTCTTGCACCTCTCGAACCACAGATTCCTTTGATCCTCGTGCTTCCTTCTCATAAAACATCCCATCCCTTATTACGTTGCCTTTCTTAATTCCTACAAGGTCACCTTCGTAGGTGCAGTTGTGTGGATCTGTGCACGGATCCCCGGGTGGTGGCCACGGCTCTGAGGGGCTTTGCCCCGCTGGCTCTTCCCCAGCCACTGTTGATCCCTGTGGTAAGAAACAAGCCTGGAGACTTCCCGGCAGCCTGTTGCACCCAGTGCCCCAGGGCACGAGAGCTTGGTCTGGCACGGTGGAGCCATGAGATCTCGGAGCAGAGGGTGGCTGGCTGGACTTGAACCCCTGCCGCGCGAGCTGTCTTGCTAAAACACCAGCCGGAGCACAAGCCCTGCCCCCCACACTGCAGAGGAACTGCCCAGCTGTTGCTGCAGCATCTGGGATGGACCTGCCCCTCGCCTCCCAAGGGATTTGGGCTCCCTTTGCCCTGTCCTGCATTGCAGCAGATCCTGGGCTTTGCTCATACCAGGCCACAAAGCCCAGGGCCACTGTCAAAACGTCCACGTCCTAGTCACAAGCCAACGAGGGTTTTGCTCTTGACTTTACCCAGTCAAGGGTCCTCCAGTATCCAGGATGCTGTGATGCTTTTGGGTGCATCTGTGCCATGCTGACACATACCACGTCCACACCGAACGTGCTGTCTCCTTGGTCAGATGTAGGTGCCTTAGTGCAGCACTGCAGAGAAGCGAGGCTGATGGGCACGTGTCTGGCATCACAGCTGAGCAGCACAGACATGCCCGTAAGGTCTTAGTTTGGTGGCGTACCCAGAACAAGATGCGTCTATTGTGCTTTTTCAAGGGGAAGGTTGCAGGGAATGGAGCCAGTGGGGTATGTGCAGGGGGTGTGGGGAGGCTTTGGAGATGAGCCCACCCTCACCCTGGACAGGAATAAACTGCAGACAGGCAACAAAGATCCCCGTGTCCTTTCTGAACCGGAGCTCCTGAGCTGCTGGTTGCACGTGTGCCCATTGCTGCATTTGGCCGTGAGAGTCAGTAAAATTTGGCATCTCCAGTTGCATTTGAAAACAGTGAAGTAGAATGAGGGGCTGCCGTGGTTTTTCATACCGTCCGAAGCTATGTCGGTTTGTCGGTCCCCTTGTTTCCTTGTACCCTCCCGTCTCTCTGTCTCCATCCTGCGTCGCTTGTTTTATGCTTGGATTGTCAGCTCCGTGTTTCGTGCAGTACCCAGCACAGCTGGGCGTGGGACCGAGACCAGGGCTGTGAACCACTGTAAGGATCAAGTGGTTGCTTGAAACGTTAAGCAAGGGTCCTGTGATACCCAGAAGCCATGCAGTTGGTTCAATAAAAGATTGCCTATGGGAATTCTTGCCTCTAAAACAAAGGTGACATTCAATTAGAAGCATAGGTTCAGGTTGTAATACTGTATAATCAGCAGCCCCCTGTTTAAGCATATGCATAGCCTTAGGCACATGGTGCAAGACACTGATAAAGGTTTTTAGGTGCCGGGCTCACCCCTGGCTAAATACCTTTAAAAACCCTGTCCTTGTTGAAGCTGAGCCTCGTTCAGTCAGGAAATTGGGTGTGTTTAAGCCCCGCTGCTGTCAGCCCAGGGTGTCTGTGAGTTCAGCTGCAGAATGCCAGCGGGTCCTGGGTATGACCGTAAGCTGCATCCGGCTGCAGGGCTCGGGGCTGCTTGTGGCAGGGAGCTCCTATAAAACACCACAGTGTCACAACTCCCGAAGTAAAGCGAGTATAAGTTGCTGCAAAGCCTTAGCCTCCCACTGCTAGGATACTCCTTGGTTGGAGAGAGGCCAAGGGACATCACCCTGGCAGAAGTGCACCCTTGCTGAGGCGTTAAAGCAGTCAGCAGCAATTCTTATCCATTGCTTTTTGGCAGAAGCTACAAGCATCGAGGCACTGACCGTCTGGACTCGGTCCGGCCTTTACAGTCTGTCTCAGTCGTCGGGGGGGGAACAGTAGGTCTAGGGCAGCCTCCACTCCTCCATACCTTTGCCTAGGTATACGTGCTGGAGGTCTTGGTGTGCTGGACCTCTTGTGCATGCACCACGATCCAAAGGATGAACGGTTGCCAAATAGGAGAGCACAGGCTTTTGCAAACCAAAGGTCAGCTCATCAGATGCATCAGGCTGAGCGCCTAAACACGTGCAGAGGGGCCGGGCCGGTGTAATTACAGCAAGTCGGAGGAGACTCGATGAATCGTAATTGCCGCGCTCCAGCAGGCCCCAGGGTCACACGCATCAGCTTCCCCACCCTGGAAAATGGCAGCAGGGGCGCTTTACCTAAAGCTCGGTCCACGCGCTGTAGTTAAAGCAGCCTTGCTACCGTTTTTCAGCACAGGGACGCTGACACACGTGACACTCTGGGTGCTTTATTTAGACCATCTCTTGAAGCCACTTTAATTAAAGCACCCTCTTTTTGCCTCCCCCCAGAGCATGTCTATAAATGCCCATAGTGCAAGCAGTCATGGGCTCACTGCCATCTAACTGGGCAGTCATCCTCGTTACTCGGGTTTCTGTCTTCCAGAAAACGCCAACAGGAGGCACCTGCCTGACCTGGGGATATTTCTGGCTGCCTTTGACGGCACCAAGGTGACCCCCCTTGCCCTGTTGGAATGGGCCCCACGTTTAGCCCGGCGGTGAACTGAGCTGTCCTGGTGCAAACCCCACGTTACACATGTAGCACACCTAAAGAGGGGCTTTGCATTGGCATGCACACACGGGACATACCTCCCACTGTGCACAGGTGCCAAGCCACCCTCCATCCTGCTGAGCAGTAGTCTGCAATCACATTTTAAGGCAGGACAGCTGTTTTAGACACTCAACGGTGCACATCCCTAGGGATGGATACGGCCTGCACCAACCTGGCTGCAATGAACTTTGGAACAGGCCCCAGCTCCAGCATTTCTGTCTCGGATGGAAGGCAGCCACTTGAGCAATAGCCAGGAGCAGAGAATTAAATGGGATCTTTAAAAGACAGCAAGCAGGTTCTGGGCAGCTCACAGAGAGCAGTGAAGTCTATTAGGAAACGTCTGATATAAAGGGCCAGATCCTGCCGTTGGAGAGACTGCCTTAGTTCTACTGCAGTCAGCAGGAGTTTGGGAGTTATGTCCTCAGGCATCTTCGGGTCCCCGTTGTTCACATTAAAGTGCAATAAAACTTTTGAAGCTATCAGATGGAATAAGCATCCCGTGGGTAACCCACGGAAACAATAACCTAATAAACTCCCCCTGTTGCGATTGATTTTACACTGTTGTTAACCAGCGCAATAAAATAAAAGGGCATTTTTTTGCCTCTCTGCTTTTGTTCCCCAGATGTTCCTGCCTGGTTGAAGAGCCTCCGCTTGCACAAGTATGCAGCTCTCTTCTCTCAGATGACCTATGAAGAAATGATGGCCCTTACTGAGTGCCAGCTCGAGGCGCAAGTATGTTCCCAATTAGGCATGAAACAATTAGCCCCGTTTCTTTTTTTTTGTTCTTTTTCTGCTATTGTCACAGTTGCAAAAGCCACGCTTGCTGGCTGGGTAGACAGGTTTCCGTAAAAGCATCACTATATTTGCTGCGTTATGCAATAAGGTGGGTCGCAGAAGAACTCATTCGGTGCTGCAAAGTGACGTACCCAACTGTTTGCTGTTGGACTCAAACGATTAAATCCTCTTCCCAATAAAGTCGGTGGGAATGGTGCATTGGTGTCAGTGAGGAGGGCATTGCACCGCAAAATCTTGGAGAGATTTTCAGAGGTACAAACAGCATTGGGGCATCCCGCTCCCATTTCAGCTGCTGGTATCTTCAAAAATCTCCCCCTTGTTCCCTTTCTTCCCAGGCTGGCTTTGAGAGAGAGAGATGTGATTAGCATCTTCACTCTTCTTCGAAGTCCTGTTAGTACTCTAGAGTCCCCAGTGGCAGAGTGGCTTCTGGAAGAAAGAAACTTAGCAAACTTGAAAGCCAAGATTGCAAAAGTCCCATGACTTTCTGAAAACTGCTGGCTAGACCCAGGGCCCGGTCACGCTGGTGTTCTGGGGACCAGGCTGGGGCACCGGCGGTGTTACGTGTTCGCTGAGTGCTGGAGTAACCCTGGAGAATGAACTGAGCACGAAGCTGGAGGCCTGGGGGGTGGCACTCATTTTGATTCCTCACCTAGACCCAACATTATATTTAGAAGTTTTCCCTTGGGAGAGCTTATAAAGATAACCGCTCCAGAGGAGGGTGGCCACGCCAGCAGGAAATCTAGAGCTTCAGTGGGTTTCCGGGTTGTTTCCTGAGACTCTCAGCCTCCCTGCAAATCCCTGAATGCAGCGGTTTGTTTAATTTTCAGCGAGGTTTTTCACTGGAAAGAAAAGGCTCGTGTATGACCTGTCATCTGGTGGGAACAGTAACGTCAGGTTTTGTGACATTTTTATTCCAGAACGTTACCAAAGGTGCAAGGCACAAAATAGTCATCAGCATCCAGAAGCTGAAAGAGAGACAAAACCTTCTCAAGTCACTAGAAAGGGTAAGTCGGCCGTGAGGCGGCTACGTTTCTTCTTCTTTCTTGGTCGGCTGCAAGAATAGCAAGGACTTAATTCTTGGGTAAAATACACGTTGGTTAGGTCTCTCGACTGGGTCCTTCGGGTATAGAGGGCCAAGTGGACCAAATCCATTGTTGGTGTTTCCACCTTTGGGTAACCACTGCTGTCCCAAGCATGAGCTTCTGTTTGAATCCTTCAGAGTTATCACTGACCTCTCTCTAGCCAGGGTGCATATCCCCTCCAGCCTCTCTCCAGCCACGGGTGCATATACCTTCCCCGGCCATCCGAATGGGTGCGCTAATGCGGCCTGGCTCATTGCAATGCTCTGCTCGTCCTCGCTCCTCCCAGCCCTTCCCAGCACGAGTGGGAGAACGGTGCTTCTGCCACCCAGCGCAAGGAGCCAGCTAGGGGCAGCTGTTAGCCCCTTGCTGTCAGACCTTTTGTTTCCTGCAACAGACGTGTCTGGGGAGTATTTAGCCTTTGCAGGCTGAGGAACCACTTGATTCATGAGTAAAGTGTCAACAACATGGTGATCAGTGTCCAGGTTACAGAAGTACCGATGCCTCGTCTGCAGCTGGTAGTGAGCGCGGCTTAAATATTGGCACCTCCCTGCAGTGACTGTAGCTGCTCCCCACGCTGTGTGCACTTGCACATTGTACCCCTGTGCCAAACTTACGGTGCCCAGTGGGGTGCAAGGGACTCTTCCAGGGGGCGCGGTGTCACGTGTGTCACTGCCACTCATTTCCTTGATTGAAGATCCGTGGCTGGTGGTGCCACACGATTACCCACGGGGCCCTCGTCTCCTGCTGCACCTCAGAGGAAGGAGCCTGCCAGATTAGCCTGGGATACGGGACCTTGCCAAGGGGAGAGCTCCTGCCCCTCCTTCTCGGCAGAACTGGTCCGGGGTCACGGCATCTGCAGGCTTCTGCTGCGGGACTCGGCTCCGGCCGTGAATCTTCGAGGGAAGATGGCCAGCGCCAGCTCCCGTTCAGCGGGTCGCTTTTGCAAGCAGAGGCAGAATCTTTTTCATTTTTTCCATGAGAAAATAAGTGAATTCTGCATAATTTGGAGAAGCACCGGTCCAGCCCTCCTGTCATCAGCTCCACCCTTCTCCACGCCACTGGGTTGGGTTGAACCGATGATCACCTTGCGAAGAGCGCGGCCGCCTGCTTTGGGCGCGTGGATAAAAATGCTGCACGTTGCTTGTGGCCAGCGTTTTGCTAAGCGCGCTCGCGTCTAACACGGGATGAGATGTGTGGAGCCGGAGGAGCTAATAAAGCCACATTTGCCTCTGTACATTAATAACCCTGGTTGAAACTGGGAGACGGCCTGCTGGATTGAGTTTGCTTTGTCGGCGTGCTTTGTAGGCAGGTTCCCAGCCTCCTCTCCTCTTCCTCTGCGGGCAGTTTGAAATATGGTGTTGATTGGCTGCCGTTAATACAGGAACGTGGCCCAAGTTTGGCAGACGCAGCGAGCGGCGCTTGCTATAAAACCAGAGGGGATAACTAATAGGATTTGCTATCGAACATTAGCAACTCAGCGTGCCTTGCCTGGACTGCGATTGTACCATGAGGATGTTTTGAGTGAAGCCCCTCCACAAAAGCCACCTCTGGGCTGAGTTACTGAAGAGCACATGTTTGCGCTGCAAGTTCCCTGCCAGCTTTTTCTGTTGGCAAAGCAGGAGAGCGTGAGACGCGGTCTTTTGCGCGCACCGTTTTCGGTCTTTGGAGCGGTTGCAGCCAGTTGATCCTGCGGGAAGCATCCCCCCAAACAGCGCATGTCATTGGGAGCAGGGGAGGTGCGGGCAGTCGGCACGAGGGCACCGTTCATCCTCATCCCGCGGCTCGCACGGGCCGTGGCTCGGCCTCTGCTGTATCGTGCAGAGTGCCTCCTTCCCCGGGACAACACGCGGTGCCGCAGGAGCCGCTGACAGCAAACCCAGCGCTCTGCGAAGGCAGCAACAAGATGGTCTTGTCTGACCTGTATTAAAACCAGGAGTCAGTCCTTCCTCCTGGCTCCTGGGATTTTCCTGGAGAGGAGACGGCAGGATCGGACCCCTTGCAAAGGCAAGAAGCAGTGACGCTCACACGTTCAGCTGGTGTCAGATGGGATTGAGAAACCCCCCCATGTCTTGTTGTCAGCTGCTGGGAACAGTGCAGGCGTTTGGGGGGGCTAAGGTCCCATTTGTAATGAGGTCCTGACCCCTTTGAAGGCCACAGCAAAAATCCCAGCTGGCACCAGCATTACCAGGTCTTGCCTATGGAGACCTCCAGTGAAATCGGTCCCTCCCCGCTATCTCTTGTCCAGCCAGGTAGTCCTTCCTGGACCCCACGTGCATTTTTGCCTGGCTTTTCCTGCCACTCTCATTCCCTTTCCCACCTTCTCTGATTAGCAAGTAGACCCCTGCATTGAGTGTATGGGTTCAGGGTTGTGAGAGTTCAGGGAGCGCTAAATGTGGGGTGCTGTGATTGCAGGGGGGTTAGGTCCTGGTTTTACAGCCGCCCTTTGCAGCCAGAAACAGGTTTGACAAACAGGAAAGCAGAACTTCTCACACGCTCCTAAGATGCCAGCAGCTGCGGGATCGCAAGGAGTTTTGCAAATCGCAAGTCTTGCAAGAGCCGGCGACACCGCTTCTCCCTAGCCGCGCTGCTCTGTCTGGCGCAGCTGCCTCCCCAGAGCCCGCTCGCTGCTCCCAAATCTTCTAGCACGGTCAGACGCCCCTGAGAAAAACCCAGCCGCTGCACAGGCGTCCCTGCCAGGCTGGCTCCCTCCTCTCCACCATTTCCCTTGCTAAATCACTCTGCTTCCTCTCCTGACATTGCAGGCTAACGCTTCTCGGAGTCTCTCCAGCCCACTCAGGCTGCAATGCTTGCAATATCTTTCAGCAAAAAATGGGTGCTGTCTGGATGGATTTCTGCTCCTTCTGCCCCAGATGTTCCCCTCTGGGCTACCCCTCCCTCTTCTGCCGCCCCCTCGGCCATGCACGCACGGCTGCCAGCTGCTCCGAAGTTGGACAGATCCTTCGAAGGATTTAACCTTGCAGAATAACTCGCCATGTCCACCCTATGCAGCGAAAGCCGGGAGCCTTTCTACAGGGGGTCTTGTCTTCAGCCACCTGCCAGGGCTGCCAGCATTTTCACGGCAGAGGCGCGGGCTGCCGAAAGGCATGTTCACGGCAGGTGGTTGATGGCACGTGTTGACTTGCACCCACAGGACATCCTGGAAGGCGGCAACCTGCGGGTCCCACTCCAGGAGCTGCACCAAATGATCCTCACCCCCATCAAAGCGTACTGCTCCCCCAGCGCCAGCCCCGACGAGCACAGCCGGGACCCGGACTCTCACCACCCGCCTTCCCTGATCGGCTCCGACGGCCAGGTCTCCGACGGCAAGGACTCGGCCTCAGGGGGCATGCAGCAGCACCACTTGCCCGGCTGTGAGGGTGAGTCGGGAGGGGCCCCTTTGCCCGAAGGAGACCTCCCCGGGCAGTTCACCAGAGTGATGGGCAAAGGTAAGTCGCTACGGGTCCTCTTGGTGAGATTGGGGTTCACTGCGGTGATGTCCCTGCTTCCCATCCGCCCCACTGCCACCCTCAGTGACGTGATGGGCTCCCTCGCACCGGCACCAGTGCAGACGTGAGGCAGGACAGCCCCTGCCCCACAGAGATCACGGTATAAATAGCCGGAGGCCATTCACATGGGGGGGCAGAGGCCTGGAGGACTGAAATGCTTCAGCCACGAACACGCAGCAGAGACAGGATGTACATCCAGCATCGCTCCCCTGTGCTCGAGGGCTGGGAATTGCCAGCTACACCCCTGCAGACAAAGAGGAGGATGGGGGGAGAGGCAGGCTGCCCCAGGGGAGGTGGCTGGCTGGAGAAGGGGGTGCACACATGGCCAGTAACGGGGCTAGCTGGGGGGATTCCTGCTGTGCCCCATCTAAAGCAGCATCTGCAGGGCCACCAGAGCAGTGGTACCGCTGTCCCCACCCTGTCCCCAGGGCCAGGCTAGGCCCTGTGCAGCCAGGTGAGGTGGGAGCTAGCAGGGGAGCACCGAACGGCGGTGCAGCTTCTCTTAAAGCCTGTGCCAGGCTCTTCTGCTCTGTGCCGCTCAGACACAGGAAAGGCTAAAAGTCTCCCCTCGGCCACTTCCACCTGCTGGCAGCCCTGCTGCCAAGGGGGCCTAGGACTCCCATCCATTTTGGCAAGCTTTTTGAGTTGTTTATAGCCCTGGTTGTTAGGGCGAAGCGAGGGGTCTTACTGACAACAACCCAACATGCCCCATGCGAGACCTGTTGCAGGTTAATTTGTGCCTTCACCTCCATGGCATGAGGGACCCCCATCCTGTTGTCCCCCAGGGGGTTGGCCATTGACTTCGGCGCGGGTAAGATCTGTCCCCTGCAGCAGTAGACCTTCATGCCGTGCTCTTCCTCGGAAGATATCTTTTGCATACGAGAATGCAGCCGGGCAGGGAGGGAGATGGATCCTTCTCCCAGTCCTTCCCAGTATAACCTCGCTGGCTTAAATGGATACGCACCAGTGTCACTGAAAGCCAAATCTCATCCTAAATATAGAAGGGCATGGCTGGAATGGTGGAAGGGTGTTTTTCTAGACAAATGCTCCATTGACGAGAGCGGCTTTCAGGAGGACGGGAGTGCAGTTCTCAACCCATTCTTGCAATGCCTCCCGTTTCCTGCCCGGCTTGCCATTTCCTAATGATCTTTTCTTTCTGCTGTGGTTGCTCTTCGCAGTGTGCACGCAGCTTTTGGTTTCCAGACCCGATGAGGAGAATATAAGTTCCTATTTACAGCTCATAGACAAATGTCTCATTCATGAGGTGAGTCGTGACGGATCTTATCGTGCTGTTGTTCTCATTGCTTGGAAACTGTTTCCAAAGTTTCTGTTGATGTAAACATTTGGGTTCCTAACACAAATATTTGGGGGGGGGGGTATTAATAGTAATTCTGACGGAACAAGACCGTACCGGACGGTAAATCCAGTGTGATGCACAGAACCGTAGGTCTCTGTAGACTCGTGCAGCGGGGCTGGAGCTGAGAGATTCACCCAGCCTAGGATGATAGGATGAGCAACTGGGTGAAAGACAACCGCGTGAAAGAAAAATGCATGTGAGGTTTCCTTTGGGCAGACCAAACCCGCCTCGGGCGTCTCTGGTTTCTGTTTTGCAGCGAGCACGCGGCGACTTTTGCACCCTGCGTTCTGCAGATCCATTCCCAGCGGCTGCGGCTTTAGAGATTGGTACCTAAGGCAGCAGTACTTTTTCAGGGTACTTTCCCAGTCACCCTTCAGGGCGATCCAGATGTGCTCAGCGCTCGGTGTGGCACGGACCTAAGTCACCACCCCGCGTGCTGACTCAAAGGACACACGCTTGTGCACGTGTGTGCAGCACCTGTTGTTACAAGCTCGAAATGCTTTCCATCTCGGAAGAGCTGCAAGCCGGCAACGCGTCAGTCAGTTGTGCATACATGCAGGGTCAGGAAGCACACAGAAAACTGCGCGGTCCTGTGAGATAAGGGCTGGCAGCGTGTTGTCAGGGAAATGCTGACTGCTGCGAGCATGCCAGCCTCCAGCATGCCGGCTGGGCAAAAGGGCAGAGTTCCTGATCCCCTCCAGGTTAAAATAACTCAGGGAGAAGACGATGCCTAAGTAGTAACCCTCTCTGCTGGACCTCGGGCACCGGCAAGGGCTGTGATTTCAGCAAATGCCCCATTCAGGAGCTTGGGTTTGTGCTTAACAAAGCGCGTGCTCATGTGGTTTCCTGAATCGGGGCCAAAGAGGGAGGTTTTTTAACTCTGCAACACTGATGCTCCAGAAAAGAAGCTGCTCCCAGAAAGCCCCCATCAGCAACTGCCACAACCACAGCCTTTTTCCCATTCACGGCACGTCGGTGGGATGCATTAGCAACTTCTGCGGAGCTGCTGGAAATACGCAGCGGTGGCACTAGGGCATTTGCGTGCTGCTGTGAAGTGGTCGGTTTGCTCCTGCCGCTCGCGGAGGCACACACCTGCTTTGTCTGTACCCAGGGCTGCTCATTTGTGGGTTTACGAGCAGCTTCTCCCCCCGCCCCAACCACATCCAAGCCTTGGCAACCCTCTGAAAAGCTCCTTTGATCCTGCTCTGTGTGCATTTCCAAGAGCAGGGAGATTTTTTCCTTCTTTTTTCCCCTCTGACCACTTTGTGGTCAGCCGTGAGATGACTGCAGCTCCTACCAAGGTCTTCTCTTGAAGTCCTAAAACCATCAAGCTGGGGAGGTGGACATGGAGGGTCGCCAGGTCCAACCCCGTCCCGCGTGGATTCAGGACCGCTGTTCCTCAATCCAGCCTCCTCGCGAAAGCACCGCAGTCTGTTCTGCTGCCTTGCTGCTCTCTTTTTCCCTCGTCCTCTTTAGCGCTGATGTTAACCGAGCTATCGAGAAAGATGGAGGGGGCTTTTATTAGTCTGCAGCTTCTGAAATGGTGCTGTGCCTGGGCACCTCTCCCGGGCAGGGGTGCACGAGCTGCACTGAGCGCCCCAGTGCTCTGCCCCCGGTTACCAGAGGACGGCCCTGGCTGGTGACCGAAGCAGAGCGGCGTTCCTGCGCCCCTCGTCTCCCAGCTGGGAGCCCCAGGTTTTTGCTGTCACATCCCACAGAGCCCCAGGTTTGGGGGTTTTTTTGCATTTATGTTATATCACAGAAGCAAAGGAAAGCAGGGCTGGAAGGGAGGTCCAACCCCCCCCTGCTCAAGGGTGGATGCAGAGGCTGTGAACTCTTACTAAACCAACTAAACAGCTGGGGAAATTGTTCTTCGCAAGATTTTGGGCACAACCCCCCTTCTTCAAGCATAGAGAGAGTCTGAGGCTGTGAAAGGTGCAGGATTGACACCCAAGGCAATGAAGACCTCTCTGCATCCTCTGAACAGAGGCTGTAAAATACTCCCCGGCGTCCAGCCGTTATGCTTGGACCTAGGAGCACCTCTTAGCAGGGAGAGGCGTGTTCCTCTCCCGCCGCCTCCCACGGGCTTCCCATTTACTGCCCGGGTCTTTGCTGCGGAGTGGGGTCCTCTCATGCACAGCTTCACAGCAGCCTGGGATGACAGGGACGGCTCTCCCGGCCCCAAGGGGACGATCCCCGCCTGCAGCGCTGTGCGCACGTGGCTGCGCCGCTTCTGGCTTCGGCGGCAGCCTGCCGGGAGCCGAGCCGCAGGCTCAGGGGTGCCTCTATGGAGCGCAGGTGATGTCGTTGCCACGACGGGCCAGGAGACGAGCGAGAGGCGAGAATGCTTTAATTGGGCCAGCGGCATGTTGTGGTGTCCTCCGGCACACGCGGAGCTGTGCCGGTTAGCTCGGGGACTGCCCGTGATGAGTCCCCGTGGGAACGACGTTACGTTCCTCCCGCAGGCTTAGGAAGAAGAGGTCGCTGTGTTGTCTGCCTTCTTTTTCCTTTGGGTTGTGGATTTTCCATTGCACACGTTGCTGTCTGCCGCACTTCGGTGTTGTCGCGAGGGGCCAGGAGATAATATTCTTCCTGGTAGCCATAACCCCTGCACTTCACAGTTGCTAATGAACTTATTGAAGCATTTGCTTCATTTGGTGTTGAGCTCAGCTGCGTCTGCTTCTGGGTCAGGGGCCTGAGGAAGGGTCCTGTGACCCCTGAAAGCTTGCCTCCATCTATCCCAACTGTATAGTTGGTTCAATAAAAGCTATCGCCCGCAAGACTTTGTGCTGCTGTGGAGCACAGTAAGTTTGCTGTGTGGACCCGGCAGCTGTCAGCTGAGGGGATGCAGTATGTGGAGGGGATGGGTTTTTTTTGGGGGGGTCGTCTTCTCCTCAGGCTGGGGGAGGAAGACATATGGGCCCAGAGCCGATGCTTGGGGAGAAAAGAGCCTGGAAGGAGAAGACCAGCAACTTGGTCTTGATGAGGCAGGTGAGATGATGCCAGTGAAGAGATGAGAAAGGGGAAGGGCATGGCCTGAGCTGCAGATGGGGGGATGGTTTTTGCAGCGGCCCCTCGGGTGGGATTTGTGCTCGGGAGCTGGACACGTGTCAGGCAGTCACACCGCTGTACTCAGCAGCCACAGGTTGCAGAACACTTTGCAAAAGAGGCCGGGACCCTTATGCCCATCTTAGAGCAGGGGTAACTGAGGCACAGAGGGAAAAGGGACTTGCCCAAGGTCACCCATCGAGACAGTGGCAGATCCAGGAATAGACCCCAGATCTCCAGAGTCCCAGCCCTGGTGCTCTATAAATGGAGCAGCACTGGAAAGAGGAGAGAATCTGGGACGCTGGTGAAGAAGCATTAATCGAGCCCTACTTTCCCGAGGCCGCCAGTTTTTAATCCCAAGCTTAACTTCTATAATTATTTTCAACCCTTGACATTTATGCATCTTCCAACACACTGGCCTCTTAACCAGCGTAGCTGCCCAGAGCCGCCGGGCTCAGGTTGGGCCCTTCCTTTGCATCGCAGATAGTCACATGAACGGCGCCGCTCCAGGGTGCCACGTGAGTGGAGGTGGGGTGCCCTGAGCACGACAGCAGTCTCAGAGGTGCTTTAGGGACTGAACGGCGTACGCTGGGATGTAAGGACGTAACCAGCACGGAAGAGCAGCTGTGCCCCCCCAGTTTGGATACCCAGAAGCAACCACTGCGCTGGGTACGAGCTGGCAGTGCCAAGCTGGTAGAGCTAGAGGGCTCTTCCAACCCCTCTTCCCCAGGAGGGGATCCCTTCAGGTCAGGCATGTGGTGCCAAACCCGAGGCCACTTGGCTGCAGCTGGC
>JAGPOW010000304.1:4769989-4803204 GCA_030014935.1 Caiman crocodilus
TGCTCGTGTTGTGTCTCTCCGCGTGCAGAAGTTTGCAGTTGCTTTTGCAGATTTCCGGACAGCGTGCCGGGAGATGCAAGAGCAACTCGCTGACTCAGTCCCAGCTCCGAAACCATCAGGTGCATTCGTTCCTTGTGACCAAACGGAGCCCACGAGGAGCTGCAGGGCCGTGCTCTGACCTGGTGAATAGCTTTGAAGGTCAGAAGCGATGAGAGTTATGACCGAGGTCTGTCCTCAGGCCCAAATATAATCGGATTTCTTCGCAGGGTAATATTTAATCCTTTGCTTTTACATATATATTTTTTTTAACCAAAGCCATGTGTTGGGCTGAGGGGTCGTACCGCGGATACGGAGAGCGGATTTCACTTCCTGTGTATCAGCAGGCTGGGTTTTGTAGCCCGGCAGGTCTCAACCTTTTTAGACTCGAGGCACCCCTCGTCAGACCCTAACACCCTTCAGAAAATGACAGCTTTTAGTTTTCCCCTTTTTTGACCACCGAAAAATCCGCTGTTGCAACGACGCCGACACACCGCAGCAGGTGAGGGTGGTTTGAACGCTACCGGTGCCTGTTTGGAAAGCTCCCGGTTTATCTAGTGAATCATGTTTGCCCTGGCGCGCGGGTTGAGCCTCGCTCTTGTAGCAGAACCAGGCTGTTCCCATCTTGGTGCCAGTAACAACGGGGGAGCGGGAACGGTGTCCTCACCTCGCGGTGTCTGACAGCTCGGGGGAACCCTCCAGCACTTGGCGAACGCAGAACAGAGACGCAGCCATCCGTGCAAGGGCGGCGTGTCTCCCCGTGGCGGAGCAGGGCTGCAAATTTGGGTCGGGGGCTTCGGGGAAGTGCCAGGGGAAGTTTTGAACCCCTGGGCAGAGCGGGAAGCTGGTTCTGCAGGCCTGGGAAACCCATGCAGCGGAAACGGCGGTCTGCTCGCGTGTCTGTCTCCAAGTGGGAAAAGGATGAGCCGTCCCCGCCGGGACCTGATGCTGGAAAGCCAGAGATTGTGCACGTGTTCCCAGCCTGAAGCCGGGCCGCTCTGGGCACACGTGCACTGCTCGTTCTTCCTTTTCACCTTTTAAATACCCAGCTGTCTCATCCACAAAACATTTACTCCTTTTCTTTTTGGTTTTTTTTGTGTTTTTTTTCTCTCCCCCCTTTTCTGGGCAGGCTTTCACAGAGACGCAGAAGAAAAGATTGTTGTCATGGAAACAGCAGGTGCAGAAACTGTTTCGGTCTTTCCCTCGGAAATCCCTCCTAGACATATCAGGATATCGGCAGCAGCGAACGTACGTGGGGCTTTCATCTCTCTGGTGCAGCGGCCGGGCGGCGCGCTCGGGTATCTAGGGCAGGACGCTGCCGGCGGGGCTGACGACTGCAGTCCTGTGTTAATTGGCGCCCCCGTGGGCGGCTCCGATTAGCAGGGCTGGTTAAGTCCGGGGCAGGCGAAATATTCCACCTCGTTCTTGTTGCAGGACTGTAGTAGAGCCTGCACTCCCCGCCAGTCCTGCCGACTGGAGGTAGACCAGGCAGAGGGGCTGGGGAAAAGGCAGGTCCGCTGTGCCCATTTTACAGGTGGGGAGGTTAAGTGACGTAGCCGAGGTCATCCGGGGAACCTGGGCGGAGTTGGGAGTCAAACCCACAGCTCTTGCTTCCCAGGGGAGCTACCAAGCTCGCTTTGGCGTGAGGACAGGGACCCCTCCGCGTGTCCGCTTTGCTCTCCGGGGACAAGATTTCAAACGCACCTGAGCCAAATCTCTCCTCCCTGCCCTCAGCCCCCACTGCTCTTACCTCTGGTGCCACTTGGCGATTCGGTTTTCTTCCGCTTCCTTGCTCCCCCACCGATTGTGCAGGTGTGGTCACGGGCAGACACTCCCCTGAAAAAACACTCGGTGAAGGAGAAGACACGAGCCACCCAGACACGGTGCAGAGAGGCTCGTTGGACCAGGAAGTCTGGGAGGGGGCTCCAGATAGCGCTTGAAGATGGACACTTGCATCTCCGCTATGCGAAACTGCAGCCTAGCAGCTCCTCTTGCACCCCTTGCAGAAAGGGACGCATCAGAGGGAAACGCTGCCGGACAAAGCACCCGCACAAAGCCCGGGTGGCAAGTTTTGCACAATCATACAGGGACGACTTCTCTGCCCTGGATGATACTGTGCATTTGCTGAGCTCCATCAGGAGCGCGGCTGGACTGCGTGGACCCTGCTAGGGCAATGGGGTGGAAGCTGCAGTCTGTCGCACGGCCGCGTGGGCTGAGCAGCCGGACCGCTGTTTGGATGGGATTATAGAAACTCTGTTGTACTCCACAACTGGTCGATTTATACTGGTTGGGATCCCCTAGCCCAGTGGCTTTCAACCTGTGGTCCACAGACTATGTCTCGGGGATCCACAAAAGATGACTACGACCAGTTAAAAGTATGAATACCCACGCTTGCAGTCCAAAGGTGTCCGCACCTCCATTTGAAATTTCCAAAGGAAAGGAAATAAGGTTGAAAACCCCAGTCCTGTTATCCCCTGACACTTGCTGACCCTAGCATATGCAAGCAGGGGGCTGAGGGCTAAGAGGAAGATGTGTCGACACATCGAGGACGGCAGTGACCTGGGTGAGAAGGGCTGCACCAGAGAGGAACAAGAAGTCTCCAGATTGCTCCCCTAATTTGGCAGGCTCTAAACTGAACTGGATAAATCCAGGTGGGACAGCAGGGCTGCCCTGCGCTTGCATCTCATAGGATGGCATGGAAAAACAGGGCAAAGCCAGCAGCCAGATGGTGCAGCTCAGTGAAAGCCGTGCCGACGGGCCGCGCGGGTACCCTTCTGCATGTGGCTGCTCCCTGCGGGGCACCACGCAAGTGTCAGGCTCTCGTGGAAATGGGGAAAAAAATAAAAAAAGGCAGGCCTGCTTCATAACTGCCAACCAAGAAACATCAGCAGTAGGGCAGGTGTTTTTATGATGCACCTATTTCACAGGCATCTCCCCCACTTCCTCATGCCGGGGTGCAGTATCCACTTCACAGCATCCTCCACCTCTGCGTGCGCGAGTCAGTAGAAAGGAAGCCCCCTCCTCGGTGGGCGCTCTCGGACGTGGCACTGCACCCTCCTGCACAGCGATCCAGAAAGCAGCAGCAAGTCCTAGGCCTGTGCTCCCACTGCGGGTAGGGAGGGGTAAGGGCTTGGCTCTTAGATCAGGCAAGTGAAGGTGCCTCCTGGACCTACAGCCCTGGAGACTGATGAACACCCCCCACCCCCAGGACTGGATCCAGGGTGCCACGTGCCTGTATCTCACCCTACGCAGATGGCACCTTCACTCATTAGCATTTCTTTCAGCTTCCCAACGGGTCAGTGTTAAACGAGCCGCACGGGCGGACCTGAAGCAGCACACTGGGAGCAATAAAAGCCCTAGGTGACCCATCGAGGAAGAGAAACAGCAGCTGGGAAGCCAGGGACAGTCCTCCCTCTGTGGGCAGGGCACAGGGCACACGTCCTCAGTCGAGGAACTTAAGAGTAAAAGCAAATAAGTCTGAGGATGGACTTGAGACCCAGCCTCTTCCATTGGCACTAGGCAAGAGCAGCAAGGATGTCTTTGGAAAGTTGTGGGGGGTTAGGGGCGGGCTGGCCAGGCATGTAGGCCCTCTTTCTAGGGCACATGGAGGTGCCGTAGAGCAGACCAAAATCCCCAGGGACCGGGCGAGCCCCGGGAAAGCCGATGCGTTCCCTCTTGTGGCGGCCCGTGGTAAGGCGCGCCGGGAGTTGCACCGTCTCGGCTAACTAAACCAGAGGTGCATCGGCACTGGTAAGCAGCATCTCGCAGGCCTTCTCGTGGTGGGGATGGGCAGCGTCTTAGTTAACGCACGTAGCTGCCAGCAGCGTTTGTAAACGGGGCCAAGAGGCTGGATTTTCAGACCCGTGTTTTTCTCTCTCTGCAGCCGCGGCTTTGGCCAGTCGAACTCCTTACCCACAGCCGGATCTGTCGGTGCAGGCCTGGGCAGGCGAAACCCGCGCCAGTTCCAGATCCCGTCCCGCAACCTCCCCACCACCCGCCTGGGGCTGCTCGGCCCCACGGGGCTCCTCGGCGCTGCCCAGCGCAGTGCCGCCACCAACCCCACGCTCCTCAAGCAAGGGAGACAGGTTGGTTTCTGTCCGTCTGCCCTGGCCCCGGGTGCAATGGGGCTGCCGTTCGCTTTTGGGGGTGGAGGGGTGAATACTTTGTGAGTGCTGCAAGAAGGGCTCCCTGGAGCTAGGGATGCTCAGGGTTTCACAGCACCGGACCCTCAAACCGTTGCAGAGGCTTGCTCTTGCTCGGCTCAGGAGAAAGCCCCATTCTCCCTGTCTCGGTGAAGGTTAGACTGGAAGCATTTCTCCTGATTTCCCTCATCTGACTAACTTGTCTGGATCTCTTTTATGAAGGGGAAAAAAAAAAAAAGCCAAGCCAGTGAGAACAGTCTGCAGGCATTTCCTGTTTTTGCTCTCCTCGGTGTAGAGGGGTACTGAAAAGGGACAAGGAGAGCTGGGAGTGAGAGAGGAGGAGGACACGCCAGGCTTCAGGGAGCGTCAGAGGCAGAGAGCTTGTATAAATATGACGCTTGCCGAGAAAGCCCTGCACTGGGGGAGTGGGAGGATGCGGGGAGCAGCCACGAAAGCACTAGTAAACCCTAAGGTTTCCAACGCGCGCAGCCCAGCGTGGCCTCCCCTTGAAGCATTGGTTTGTCTGTCTCTCTCCCGTAGAACCTGTGGTTTGCAAACCCTGGGGGGAGCAACAGCATGCCCAGCCGGACCCATAGCTCAGTGCAAAGGACCCGCTCCCTGCCTGTCCACACCTCCCCGCAGACCATGCTGATGTTTCAGCAGCCAGGTAGGAAGAAGCCATCGGTCTTTTGCTTATTCATACCCTTGACGTACGAGCGTACAGTATATTCGGATCGCTGCGGTAGCGAAGCCTGCCCGAGAGTGCCTAGCCTCAACTGTCACAATACATTCTTGGGCGCTTATAGAAGGCTTTCTTTTTTTAAACCGCATTGCAAGCACGAACCGTGGTGGGCTGGCTGCAAGCCAGACTATGCAAGCTCCGAGTCTGTTGCAATCTGACCAAGATATTTTTGACGCTAGTCAGATTACCGGATTGATTAAACCAGAGACATCACTGGAGGGATTTGGGCCCTATATATAACAGACTGACTGCGCTAGCGCCTCACATAGCTTCCTTCAGAGAGGCTTTATGTTACACGGGGAACGTCGTCGCTCTTGGATCACCTTTTTTGCTTTTACATGGACTGGAAAATCCCGAGCTGCAATGAGGTGACTTCATGTATTTGGGGAGAATTCTTTGGAAAACCGATGGACTAGGGACAGAAGTGACACGTAAACTGATAGAAGTGATCGAAACTGGTTCAGATCTGGGATTCAACAGAAATTCAGTGTATATAACTTGCTTTCCAAATGGCCCAAACTGGTTTAAGATAAACCTGCCTGGATGTAGTATCAGGCTGAATTGATTTAGATTAAATCAGTTTATGACATTTCTGTCCCAAATCCCCTCTAGACTCAAGTTAACTCAGAGTCCCTCAGTATCCCAGGATGCTTTGCATCTCCCTTGCAGTTCCCCCTGTACCTTATAGGGTGGGTGGGCTAGCCTTGGTCCAACCTGTCTGCTCCAGTCGAGCAGTGAGGCGTGCTCTAGCGCCCCCCACCTCCTGGCCTGGGCCACTGCAGGCACGTGGCTGCATTTCTGGAATCAAAAGTGAATGTCTGCTCACTTGCTTCTCGGTTCAATCTGCGCAGGTTAAACTAACTTGCAAAGATTGAATCGATTCAGATTTGGGCTTTTTGACTGCCTTGGTGAGGCAGAAGTTCACCACACGGGGGGTTTGTACTTGTTTCCTTGCACACTTTAAATAGCCTCCCATGCGGAAGAACATCCTGCCATTCTCTTGGGTTTTCTGAATGACCTCCTGAACCTTCCTCCGGAGGAAAACCCTTCTTGGTTTCTGCAGGGTTTTTTTGTATTGCTCCATGCTTCTTTTAATTCAGCCCCTCTACCAGCGTCCAGTTGTTAGTCAGCAAGTTTCCAAGGGTCGCTGACCAAAGAAACCAACCCCATTCAGGAGCTCCCACCGTTGTTTCATCTGGCCTGTTGCTGTATCTTGTGTCTGCCCTGTTGAGATGGTCCGGTTGAAAATGAAAATCTAATCCCACATTGCAGGGACTGTGTCTGCTCTTGCGTATGGGCCAAAGCCCAGCAGGAAGGCCAATCTTGGTAAATATTAAATATAATAATAAAGAGGGCTCTTCTTTCACGTTAATCTGCCATCAATGCAGACTCCGGGGGGACTGAAAAGTAGCATTGCCAAAAATATGCATCGAGTCACCAAGAACATTAGTCATCGCAATAACCTCTTGCACCACGCTGACACTTCCCTCCAAGGGTCTCTTTATGAACACTGATGAATTAATCCCCAGAACAATATGTGGTCAGAGGAAAGGATTAGACTTATGGTGTCAACTGAGCAGTCACCCATCGTCCCAGAGCAGGCTCAGCAAGGGCCAAGCTGCTGTCCAGCTGGAGTGACGGGGGGCAGGAAACCACATTGATTTAAAGAAGGAGCTTGATTAGTTTATGGAGGGGACTGCATGAGCTGGCTGCCTGCAATAGCAGGGGACTGGCGTTGGTGACCTAGGGGCGGCCCTATGGTGGGATGAATCACAGGCAAAATTAGCACAGTAGCCGAGTTATGACCTGGTCCTGGCCTCTGCGTGCTAGCAGCACAGGAGGAATACTGAGAGCCAGGTTGCCGACTCCTAACCGTATTCATGCAATGCTAGAGACACTCAGGTTTTGCATCTCCTAACTTGGAACAGAGGTACCGCACGAGGTGAGAGCAGAGCTCCTTGTACCCCGATAAGTCGGGAACAAGCAGCCTCGTTCCCTTTCCCATGGAGGCTTTGACCCTCACTTTGCTCACTAGAAAGGGAATCTCAGCTCCTTATCTGAACTGGTTTTGCAGACACCTCTGGGAGGGGAACTTCAGGGAGTGTTTTTGCTCCTCTTTCCCCTTCTGATGGGGATCCTGACACAGCTTGAGCCCGTGCACATCTGAGGGCAGGGTTTGTCTCTGAACTGGCATGCTGTTTAAAGCGAGCACCAAATCTTTTTTGTGCCATGCTCTCAAACATTACCTGGACTCGAGCATCTGTCAGGTACTGGCCAGGAGGCATTGAAGAAAAATCTGTTGCCTTCTTCATGTAAGATGCATTATGCCCAGATTAAAAGGCTCTCTGAAAATAGAAGGGAACACGGGCCACATGCACTAGTGGGTTATTCCACCAATTTGCTCTCAGTGCAGGTGCCGGGGTCCCTACCTGCCTTTTATTTCCAACCATCCAGATGCATCAGAAGAAGGGGGAAAATAAATCCTTGTAAGGCACCCACAGTCAGTTCTCCAGGGCTTTGTCCTGCAGGGTTTCACATGACACCGGCAAAGGTGCTTATTTTTAGTTTCACTTCTGTCACGCGTATGGAAAACTTCTGCAGCCCTCTTGTCCCTGGCAAGGAGGAGATTCAGATTCTGCCCTACATGCAACTTTCAAGTTAATTTATGAAAGCCACTTTGATTCTGCAATTGCCAGGGCAGACGTAAGAACCCTGGCCCAAAATAGGTCTGAAGAGGGGCGGGCTGGCCTTGGGGCTGTCTGGGATTCAGGCAGAGAACACATTTGTTCTGCAGGGTTGTTGTAGTCACATGTCTGTGCCGTGGTCGGAGGTGTGATCTTGGCACACATCGGCAGGCCCATGTTATTTCAGCTAGCTACTTGGGTCCTCATCTCAGTGGAGGGGTGGCAGCAGCACGGACTTCAGCCCAGGCCGGACAAACTGCAGCCAAGGCCCCTGGATACTTCCTTGGGTTGCGAGGCTGTACCAAAGGCTGGGCTGCTGTGTCTTCGGCGCCCCTGTCGTACCCAAGCCAGCTAGACTGAAGCTAACATAGGGGCTCCTACTCCTGCTGCAGTTGCACGTCCTGATTGCAGAGTGAAAACACCATACTAAACATGCTCACTTCTTTGCACAAGTCCAAGCTGAACTGTGCAGGGTGTTATGCCGATACATAGCAAGGGCATGTCTGCAGAGCAAGCCTATGCCCAGCAACAGTGCCCAATCTGCCTGGGCTGGGCTGGAAACCGCGTAGCTGCATCCATGCTGGGCTGTGGATTGGCCCGGGAGAGCTAATTAGTGAGTGAGAGCACTAATTAACCCGCTGGCCTGAAACAGGATGGTAGGTTTGAGGGTGCTGTTGCCTGGCAGGATACATCATACAGCTGAAGAGGCAGGACCTGCCACAGCTTTTATTTCCAAACAGGCAGAATTGCCAGAGCCTGGGAGAACAGGCCTGGCATTACAGTCCTCATGAAGGCGGCACAGAGAGGGACTGGGGGGCAGACCCGCAAAGGTATTCAGGTGTCTCGCCTCCATGTAGGTGATTGGTTTTAAAGAGCATCAGGCACCTGCATGCTTCTGAGGATCTGGACCATGGAGACTTGCTCGAGGTTGTGCTGGAAACCCATGCAAAGTAGCTCAGCTCTCCTGAGTCCAGTGCCTTAGCCCCAGATAATCTCTCCCCAGCTGACAGCAAGTTACACTCATGCAAGTCTCCGGTATTTGTCTTCTCTTGGGGAGAATTAGTGATGTGGAGTTTCCTTAAAAGTGCAAATAATCAGCCCGCAAGACTAGGGATGGGGAGCCAAGATGGAGCCTCGGTGCCCTCTTTCCACCCAGCGTGGGGAGCTTGGTCTTCCACAACCGTGGGTCTATCACGGTGCCCGTGGGCCTGTCTGTTCAGCTGTCGACAGACCTGCCCTTTCTAGAGATTCATCCACTCCCAGCTGCAAATGCCCCCATTCCCCGGCAGCTCTGCCTGCTGTCTATTCTCCGGGTAGCTGCACTTGCATTACAGAGACCTTTTACTGTCCTTTTTTTTGTTAATGGACCTTTGAAAGCCCTTTCTCCATGGTATTTTTCAAACCAGATTAGGCTCGACTCCCTCCCTCCCTATGGGGACCTCAGTCCCATTGCCCCCGCCAGACTTACCTGCGGGAGCTGCTCTCCAGGCTGCCTGGCAGCCGTGTGCATGTGTGAGCGCTCACGTGCACGTGGCATCCCTGCCTGACTCCCGCTCCCCTCAGCCCCTTGCAGGCTGCAACTCTGCCAGCCTCCAGAGAGCTCCTTGCAAAAGTGAAAAATCCACGTGTTTCTCCATTAAAATGAGAAATGCGCAGTTAAAAGGGGACAATAGTCAGCAGGGCTGTGAAATAGGAGAGAGGTATTACTAGGAATGGCTAACAGACAGCAAAACAGCGGAAGAAAAGAGAGTTTGAATAGTGAAACATCAAGAGCAGTAAAAAGGAGAGACGGTTGTTAACACCTGTGGAGCGGAGAGAGATTAGCGAGGATTGGGGAGACGATAATGAGCCTCAAAATCAACCGATTCTCTCAACACTGAGATGCATAGAAATGCTGCTGCTCCTCCCAGGCAGCTGTCTTTAAAGTTCAGGTGGAGCATGAATCAAGGAGAGTCTGCCCCCGGGCACGTGTCTGCGGATACAAGTGCCAGGAGTTCACCCGGTGTACGTGAACGTGTGTGTGTGTGTGGGGGGGGGTGCAGTGTGAAAGCTGATGTGTTTGCACACAGTGGGCATGCAAACGTCCTTCGTGTGTTTGGGGATAGACGGTCCATTGTGGTCTTTACAAGTTGTAGCCAGAGGGATGCAGGGCAAGTGATGCCCTGGTCAGCATGGGGTCAGGTCAGTGCCAAAGGGCCCCTAGATGCTGCAGTATCACCTTCAGCCCTTAGAAATCTTTGTGGTTTTTATTCTGCAGTGGTGGACCCCAGGATAACCCCCTGTCTCATGGACCCCAGGACAGCCCCCCGTCCCATGGACCCTAGGATAACCCCCTGCCCTGTGGACCCCAGCACAGCCCCCTGTCCCATGGATCCCAAGATAACCTCCTGCCCCCTGGACCCCAGGATAACCCCCTGTCTTGTGGACCCCAGGATAACCCCCTGTCAAAAAAGGGGCAACTATAGGCCCATTAGTCTTACTTTGATCCTGGGGAAACTGTTTAAGAGGATTATTCAGGAGCACATCTGGGAAGGACCGGCAGGGGGGACGATACTTAGGGGCAGCCAGCACGGTTTCATTAGGGGCAGGTCCTGTCAGACCAACCTGGAGGCCTTCTACGAACAGGTCACAAAATCATGGACACAGGTGTCATGGTGGATGTAGCCTTTCTGGACTTCGGGAAGGCCTTCGACACTGTCTCCCACCCCATTCTCGTTAAAAAGCTGGGTGACTGTGGTGTCGACCCCTGCACAGTCAGACGGGTTGCAAGTTGGCTGAGGGGCTGCACTCAGAGAGTGGTGCTGGACGGGTCATTTTCGACCTGGAGGGATGTGGGCAGTGGGGTTCCCCGGGGCTCGGTCCTCAGGCCCGCATTGCTCAATCTCTTCATTAGTGACTTGGATGAAGGGGTGAAAAGCACCCTGTTTAAATTCACTGGCGACACCAAGATTTGGGGTGAGGTGAGCACACTAGAAGGGAGGGACAGGATACAGCTGGACCTGGACAGGTTACAGGGGTGGGCAAATGGGAAAAGGCTGGGATTCAGCACTGACAAGTGCAAGGTGCTGCACTTCTGTAGTAAGACCCAGCAGCAGACCTACAGGCCGGGGAACTCCCCTCCCGTCGGTGCAGAGGCAGAAAAGGATCTTGGAGTCATTATCGATTCCAAGATGAACATGGGCCGCCAATGCGAGGATGTGGTCAGGAAGGCCAACCACACCTTGTCTGCATCCACAGATGCATCACGAGCAGGGCCAAGGCGGTGATCCTCCCCCTCTACGCGACACTGGTCAGGCCACAGCTGGAGTACTGTGTCCAGTTCTGGGCGCCGCACTTCAGGAGGGATGTGGCCAATATGGAGAGGGTCCAGAGGAGGCCACCCGTGCGATCCGGGGACAGCAGGGCAGGCGCTACGAGGAGAGGCTACGGGACCTGAACCTGTTCAGCCTTCACAAGAGAAGGCTGAGGGGGACCTGGTGGCCATCTACAAACTTACCAAGGGGGACCAGTGGGGAATGGGAGAAATCCTGTTCCCCTGAGCACCTCCCAGAGTAACAAGGAATAACAGCCAAAAGTCATTTGAGGGTAGATTCAGACTAGACATCAGGAGGCGCTACTTCACGGTCAGGGCGGCTAGGACCTGGAACCAGCGTCCAAGGGACATGGCACTGGCTCCTGCCCTGGGGGCTTTAAGAGAAAGCTGGACGTTTACCTGGCTGGGGTCACATGACCACAGTTTTCTCTCCTGCCCAGGGCAGGGGGTCAGACGTGATGATCTACTTACGTCCCTTCCGACCCTACAGCTATGAATCTATGAACCCTCTACCCCACAGACCCCAGAATAACCCTGTGGACCCCAAGATAGCCCCCTGCCCCGTGGACCCCAGGATAACCCCCTGTCCCGTTGCCTTTGCAGAGTTCCAGGTGCCGGTGACAGAACCTGACATCAACAACAGGCTGGAGTCCTTGTGCCTGAGTATGACCGAGCATGCCCTAGGTGGTAAGTGTACCCGTTGTCTTCCCCGTGCCTCGCCGTGCTGTTGGCCACAGAGTCCCTGCCCCAGCCCTGAGGATTCTGCAGTTTCATTCGGACACAAACAGACACACACCCCGGTGTCATCCACATCGGCCTTGCACCAGTGCAAACAGATCAGGAGCAGACACCCTCGCTGTTCTCCCACATCTGATGTCTCATACAGACCCTTGCTTACAGGGGAGGGCAGGAAGCAAGTAATAGCCCATTTGCCTTGATCAGGTAGCTACACCAGGATGGATGAGGACAGACAACACCCAAACCAGTGGGATTTCCGCTGGTACAGTTTTACCCGATCCTTTCAGGGATAACTCGCCACCAGACTGGTTGCAGTCACCCTGGTTTGAGGCTCTCTGGGATGCCAGTTACATGGCTAGCAACATTACATTTGCCCAGGCCCTATATCACCTCTGCAAGGGTTCCTGACACAGCCGCCGTCCACGTGGCTGAAGGAGACTGGAGAAGACTGTTGCAGCGGTCCAGCCATTTTTTAAGTGTTTGGAGCACTTCGGAGGCACGTGGAGTGCTTCAAGCAGTGTGCCTTTCCACGGCCTGACCTGCACGCAGGCGTCTGTGGTAGGACAAGGATTTGAAGGTGCATCTGAGTCTTTGGCTAAAGCCAAGGTCTGATCCCTTGGGCTGTCCTCCTCCTCCGAGTGTAATTAGGGTTACTTTACCCTGTGCCTTTGTAAAACACCCATTGCCATGGTCTCTGGGACCCTACGGGACAACCCACATCTGTTTTCCCATTGAAGGAAGATCTTTTTAGGAGTCAGATGTCAGGAGTGGATGCATGGGAGCACTGCATCCAGCATCCATGGGTTTGCCTACACCAGTTTGACAGCTCTCAAGCATGCTTCCCATCCCTGATGAAACAGGGGAGACAGCTTGAGAGCAATTAAAGGCCATTAAAGTGGAGGCATTCAGTGAGGTCTGTGTTCTCCATTGAGCGTATCCTGACTCACTGTCATTATCAGATCTAGCCAAGCCATTTCTCTGCAGGGTTGTGTTCCTTTGGGGTGGGATTTCTTTTTTTCCCCCCTCCACACAGCCTACCCCCAGCCTCCCTCAATCAACTGGTGTTATAAATAGCTTTTTATTTTTTTAAAAAGACCTGAACAAACCTGTTTGTTCTTAGTCTTCAAATTCCAAATGAATGAATCGAAGCCTAAGAACGAGGCGAGGGCCGTGATTATTTGAGCACCGTAACAGGGAGCGCTCTGTTGGAGCCTCGCATTAGTAATAGCTTACGTGGCCATTGCCAAAGTCAGTAATGTGGTGCAGTGTGGTATGCGGGGCTGCTGCCCTTCTGTGTCGCTCCAGTTCTTTAACAAACCGGACTGTGTCTTGACACCATCTGCTTCTGTATATCTTGCAAGTCGTATCATTACAGCAGGCCTCTTCGGTATTTCCTCAGTCTCGTTCGTGGACTAAATAGGATGCATTATACAGGGTTGCACTGGGCTGAGGTGGGAAAGGGAGAGCTCGCCGTCTCCGCTGGTGCATGCTGTTCCGGCCGGGTCTTTCAGGAGCTGCTTCTCACTCGGTCCAGAGGGGGTTTGCAGCCCGTGCGTGCTGTCTCTCGCCCTCCCCGTGGGTAGCGAAGCAGTTCTGCTCGTCAGGCTTCATCTGCCCGTGCAGCTGGAAATGCAGCCGGCCCCGGGGGTGTCTGTAGGGAGGGCCAAGGAGCAAAGCTGGAACCTGGACCTAAACGTCCCACAGCCTGAGGCTGAGGGATTCCCAGAGATCTGAAGGTGTTTGATTCAGCCCATGCCGGAGAAAAGCCAGCCGTTCACTTTGGCCTGTATGCAGCCTCCATTTTCAGGCAAAGGGAATTTGGACCGGGAGTTTTGGTCCATGCCCATCTTTGGCTCTCCCCAGGTGCCCCAGGTAGGGCTGGGTGTACAGTGGTTGTATCCCCAATTCAGACCCTTGAAAGGGCCCGACGCTGCACTTTCACAGGCTGCCGCCGAGCACTTGCGTGGGCCTGTCCCCAGCTGATGGTGGAGAAACCCCTCTCCATGCATGCCTTAAAAAGCAGCGATTCTGATAAAAAAGCTTGCGCCCTAAATGCATTTATCCCATAACTAGCATCCGGTACACGCACGCGCGTGCACACGCACACACACACTTTGTTCATAGTCCCCAAAAGCTTTTCAGTGTCATCCCCTTGACTCCCCTTTGGTTGAGAGCTGGGCACGGGGAAACCATAGGCGTGCATTTGTCATCACCGGGGGGAGTAGGCCCTAAACACCCACACGCCTCAGCTCACTCTGGCCTTGCAGGAACGTCGGGTCTCTTAGGTGTCTCCACTTGTCCCACCAGGTCCTCCAGGCTCACATTTGGGGTCAGGAGGGAATTTAGCCTGTGGTCGTAGATAGGGATGATCCTGCCACAGGCAGAGGGTTGGACAAGATGACGTCTGGAGGGCCCTTCCAGCTATGATTTCCAGGGTAGACAAGTGAGCGGACCCTTGAACAGTCGGGAAGTCTTTAAAAACGAGATGGCCAGATATTAATTGGGGGGGAGGGGTTACTCCCAGCCTCCTTAGCTCTGGCTGTGCATCAAGGGAGTATTCTCTGCTCCCACTAACAGGAGCCTCAGTCAAGAGCACTTCCCTTGTCACAGAGCCGGGCTTCACACGCATTGCATGCAGCTTCCCTCTGTGAAGCTCCTGGCATCTATTTTTTAACTATTTCACTATCCTCCCCATCCTGTTGCATGTTAAAAAGAAAATAAAGCCCAGAACATGTGAAAACATTACTGCTTCCCTGGCTGGGACCCCATGCTCCAAGCATTCACAGAAAAAGGCTTCTTCCTGCCATCTTACTCAGACCAAAGCGTGCAGGAAACAAGGCCTCCAAGGATCATCTTGGCTGGGATGATGGAGTTGGGGCTGGTCCTGCTTGGAGCAGGGGGTTGGACTAGATGTGACCTCCTGAGGTCCCATCCAACCCTCATTTTCTATGATAATAAGGGTCTGCGGCTCCTGCCCCTAAACTCAGGGTGTTAATACAGGGCCAAATGGGCTCACTTATGATGTTCCTTTGTAAAAAGCAAGGGGCAAGAATGGATCCCCGTTGCCTTATGCGTAAGCTCACGCATGGTCTGCACCCCATCCTGTCCAGGAAGGTAGGAACTGGATAATCAGGAACAGGCAACAAACCAGCAGGTTACTTCCTTCCAGGAGCAAGGGAGGGCTCAGGGAACAGCCAGCGATCCTCATTGTCATGCTGACTTCCTCGGTTCGGGGGCAGCAGTGCCAGGCACTTCCCCTTCAGGATGCATTCGAGTCCTGAGCATAGATCGCTAGTTCATATGCAGTTTGTACGCTCAAGTCATGAGCGGGCATAGGTGCCCTGACGCCTGGCACGCAAGACACAGCAAGTACAAGGGTAAGTGGGTCAGACCCAGCCCCCGAGGAACCCAACATGCCTTTCCCCAACCTCCAAACGCAGGGCTTTGGCACAAGCCTATGTTTCTTCTGCATAGGTGTACCATTGCCCAGCTTGCTAGCTCTCACGCAACAGCACTTGAAGTGAAGCCTGACCGGTCCTCACTGTGTGTTGCTGTTTGCAGATGGCGTCGACAGAACCTCTACCATCTAGAAGACGAAGGCGTGACGGTAACAGCGCTGGCTGCGAGAACGACTGCTGCGGGTCCAGTAGCAAGAGTCTCCAGACTTGCACAGGATCCTCAACGACCTTTCGCATCTTTTTCTCTCTCCCTCTCTCTCTGTCTCCCTCTCCCGGTTTAATTTTGTGGATGTGTAGATTGTCTTTGTGAACATGTTGTTAGAATTGGAATTTGGTTTTGTCATTTATTACATCCATGCTAGAAGAAGGGGAAAAAAGGAAAAAACCCACGTAAGGAAAGTCTAAGCGGCAAGCTGAGGTGCTGGGAAGGGAGGTATTCGTCTCCGGTCCGGAGGACGGGAGAGCACCAGAAGCAAACCCTGTTTCTGAACGAGGAAACGTTTAACAACTATCACACAGGTGTGACCAAAAAATATAAATCCCCCAGTGTAAACCAAAACTGTTCCCAGTTCCCATCTCCTCTGTTTCACTGGAGCTCAGACACCAACGCGAGCTGCAGTGGGGTCGAAAAAGTGCTGGGGGGGGAAGAAAGAGAGAAAAACCAAAACTAAGCTTCCTTTCAGCAAATCAAACTAAATGTCAATTTGTGCACTGTTTACATAAAGGCAGATCAAGGGTACATAAGTGTGCAACGACGTCAGGCCAGCCTTTTGTCTCGCGTTCCTGTTGTACAAGGATGTGTCATTTTACCTTTTGTTACTTAGCAGCAGGTTTGCATTTTAACTCGCAGCCGAGTTTTGCTTCTAGGGAGTGCGGGCGGCCTGGGGCAGGCCTCGAGTTGTACTGCTGGGTGGGAGCGTATCCCCGACGAAGAGGTCCGGGGGGATGTTGTCGAGTGGGCAGGGTGACGTGCGATTAGGCGAGGAGAAGGGGTCGGAGCAGTTTCCAGGTCTTTTCTTTTCTAGTGCACAGCAAAATGCTGCCGCGTGGGTTTTACCGATCTGCCTCCCCGCCCCGGGCTGACCCACCGAATCGTGTCGAGAACCGGCTACCGCGTGTCAGCGAAATCGCATCTGATAGGGGGCTGTGCCTTTTCTTGCAGGCGGTATAGCAGGAGGGGGCCAGGTGCAAAAACCCCGGCAGCAAAATCTAAGCAGCGCTGAACTGCAGCTTGCTGGATAAATAGGGAGCGTGTTAATGCTGGAGCACTCCCTTTTTCTCCGTCTCGACAGACAGTGGGCATTTTACGGGGTGAAAAGCAGACTGGACTGGGCGTTGCATGCAAGTGAAGGGAGGTTGACGCGGGGTGGGGTTGGGTTTGAGACGAGACGGCGGGGGCAGGTGCAGTATTACGCTGCTCTCATCCCAGAACTGCAGCTGCGTCAGGTTTGCTTTGAATAACCAAAAGTTGGGCCTCGGTTCCTTGGATAGGTGGATTGGGCGCAACGTCGGTCAAGCCAGGGTTTCAGCTGAGATCCGGGGCCACGGTTGGGTTTTGCCCACGCCAGCGGGTATCCACAGCGCTGCCCTTGAAAGCAGGGGGTTGCTCCAGTGTCCGTGAGAGCGTGTTTCACACGGTTGTTTTGAGGCCCCTTGACTTCTTGAGACACAGAGGGGCCTGAACCTGATTTTCCTTACACCAGGTTCATGCCACTGTATCTCCACTGGCTTCAGTGGACGTCCCTGGGTCTTACATGACTGTAAGTGAGAACGTGATGTGGCTCACATACCAGTTCTTTATCATATAAAGAAGAGTGGTGTAAGTGCGTACCGTGGCTAGGGGGTGTATTAGCAATACTTCCAACATTAGGTCTGTCTGTTCACGTTGCTCCGGGTTGGATGTTCTCTGCAGGTAGCTACAGGATCGGCCAGAGAAGCAAGTTTTTTCTTAGTGCCAATACATGTGACTAGTTTAAAAGGTGGGGGTGGGGGAGGATAAGGGCTTAAGTCTAACTATGAAAGAGATGTTCTCTTGTCTCTACTGTAGGATTAGTAAATCCAGTCTAGAGGCAGCATTTTTAAGTAGTTTTATAAAAACTAGAAGTGCCAAACTGCAATTTTTCATGTTGATCGACGTAAAGTTGACATTTGGTTTTCCGGGGTCCAGAAGGTGTAGTGTGACGTCGAGGAGGGTAAAGCCAGGATGATGATACCCAGGGGCTTGGGCACGTGTGATGAGGAGCTGGAGACAAAGTGAATGAAAAGGATGATGCAGTGTTATACGTTATAGAGGAAGAGGAAGTTTTCCAATCGGAGTTGTACCTTGAGCGCTCGTAGCGATACAAAGCGCAGCTTCCGAAAGCAAGTTGTGAACACAATCACTTTAGCCTGAATCTTTTGAAAGGAAGACTGAAAAAGTATTTGCAAATCTGAAATTCTATTTATTCCTTTGCTGAGTCTAGAAACAGAGGTTATCTGATTATTAGATATATTATTTTGGATATATTACTTATTAACTTGCTATGGCTGGTAACCATGATAATGTCTGTTATTAACAACCACATAATTCTTTTTTTTTTTTTTAAGCTTATTTTCCATTGACAGTGTATAGGTTAAAGAACTACTTAGTTGTGTTTTGCTGTTTCTTGTTTTAATTAAAAAAAAAAAAAAAGTGGCTTCAGTTAGATTTTGGAAGTCCTTCCCAGCTCTGTTTTGCAGCCTGTATTGAGTGCAGGTTTAGAGCTTAATTAAAAAAAAAAAACCAAAAAAACAAAAAAACAAATCCTAAAGTATAATAAATTTATTTATAAAAAAAAAAAACAGTTGCATGAATAAGGCTGTGAAGTCAAATATTTAGTAATAAAGCGGCAGTGCCTTTCTTTTTTGTATTTACCCATTTACCCCAAATGCAACTGTTTTATAATAAGCAAGTATCGAATGACTTCAGATCTCAAAGCAACAACTATTTCACTACGTAGAAATGTTCTTGTTCTAACTAAAGCAGTGTGTACTTGGCATCTCTGCAAGCTCTTCCAGAGACAGTAGTTTGCTACACTATTATCAATGTATGACGTTTTATTGGTGCTTTTATCCTGAGCGGTTTCTTACGGTTATTAACGGTAGGGGCAGACACACACGCGTGCGCGCGCGCGCGCCTGCACACGCAACAGGCTGAGACGTACAAGGAACGAAACGCTGCTGCCGATGGTTTTTCACTGCTTTGGGTTTCACTTCTGAATGACGGCCGACAAGAAAAACACGAACGCCGCTCGTCTGCTCGGCGAAGTTGTCTGCACGGAAGAGCGAACCAAGTCCGTATGTTCAAGTGTCCTTGGCAGTGCCCGCGCTGCAGGAATGAACCTCCTTTGACCGCACAGGTGGGGCTCAGCCGGGCCCCCCGGGCTCGTCCTGCTGGGGTAGGCAGGGCCCGCCGAGCCCAAAGCCCTTCACAACGCACCCGGCAGAGACCCTCGTGCACCAAAGTGCTGCAGCCCCGCCGAGCCTGGCGGAAACCCAGGCTTTAAGCACGTGTTTCAGGTCCATTGACTCAGGGGTGGGCAGTTATTTTGGGGGGAGGGCTGCATGACAGGCAGCCAGGGGCAAATAAATATTCTCTAAATTTTTTAGGGGCCCAGCGGGCCGGATAGAACGGGCTGGCGGGCCGCATCCGGCCCGCGGGCCGCATTTTGCCCACCCCTAATGATTGACTCCAACAGGACCCAAGCAGGTGCTTAAAGTTCAACACGTCTTTGCTGAACCGGGGCCGGGATGCGGTGCTTGGTTGCAAGGGGGGCGAACCGGGTCGAGGCGGACGAGTGCCGCTAGTTGGGACGCGGGGAACCCCCCTGTTGTCAAACGCGGCTCATTTCTGCAGCTCGGATGCAGCCTTCTGCTCATCCCAAATTAGGGCTACAGCTGCACTTTCCCTCCCACCTTCCCGGGAGAGGGATGAGCACTCCCGACGCTGAGGAAAACCCACTTTTCTTTTGAGGCGTCGTGAGCTCGCCCTTCCGGGAACCACGCTCGCAGGTCCCTGCGCTGGGCACCCCCTCTCTTTTTTTTCTTTTTCCCCCTCGAAACATAGAAGTTTGGGGCTTTCTCCCCAGACAGCTGCAGCCCGAAGGCAGAAACAATACTGTGATCTAGGAGCCACCCAAGGGTGGGTGCGCGGCCCTCGGTCCGCGCGGGAGGGAGAGCCGAGGAGCGGGAGCCGGAGCTCGATGCTTAGTCAGCACTTCCAAAAAAAAGAAGAAAAAGATGCCCATCGTCGCGTTTCTCTCTCCCGGGGTGCAGAGACATGACCCATGTTAGGCTTTCTGAATGTGCCTGATGAAAAGTAGATCCTGCAGAAGTATAATTTGCACACAGCTATGAAAACACTAAAGTTGATTTTATACAAGTCATCAGAGTTTGCAAAGTGAGTTTTATTTTTTGTATTCCTTTATCTTTACTTAAAGGTGAATGTGTATTCCTCTGGGAGGAATAGGAAGAAAACAGGAATGTTAATAATGTTAAACAGAATACTTCCTCCCTTAATAATATATAACCCCCATGTATTTATGCGTATTGTAAGCTTACTTTCAAAAGCTTTGAACTTTCCTTTGTTGCATGCCATCCAAGGCAGCCCCTTATTGTACATGCATGCGTTTAGTCCCGGGTTTTTTGTTTTGTTTTTTGTTTTTTCTGTACAAACTTAGTGCACAAAGAAATATTTTTGCCTAGTCAATGTTGCCAAGCAATGCATATTTTTTAAATTTGTCATATATGGAAATAGCATGTTTGTTACATGTAAAAGCTTCCTGATATAAAGAAATACTAATGTTTGGAGATGCTGTTCTTTGCAAGTGTACAGTTTTCAAATGTTGTTACCAGTGAGACACCCTTGTGATTTAAACTTGCTACAATGTATTTATTACTCATTTCCTCCCATTTAACTAGGAGTCATGGCTATATTTCATATCAACGTTCTATTGAAAGTGAAGGGAGATGATTAATACAAGGTTTTGTAACACTGGGGTGTGTTGCCTTTTTTATTTCTTTTGGAAGAGGGACATTTGGTTACTTCTAAAACAAACAAAAATAATTAAGGGCCCAGCTTCACGGAATAAATAAGTCACTTTTATTCCATGAATAAGACCAACTCGAAGATCAGCTACTTCTCCAGTTTTGCAGAATACCATTTACTACACTTCTGTCAAGCCTCTGATAGCAGTTTCAGGCTTAGGACTTCCTCAGCACTGCACAAGGGGTTAGCTGTCCCCTGAAGCCCCTTTACGAGGGAGGAGCAGGAAGCAAGGCTAGGATAGTCAAAGGTAGTTGGGGGGCTAATCCCCAGCAAGGATTGAAACGCTGCTGCCAAGGGTTTTGCTGCTTTGGGTTTCACTGCTGAATGACGGCCAACCAGGTAAACACGAACGCCGCTCGTCTGCTCGGCGAACGGAAGAGCGAACCAAGTCGTGTGCTCACGGTAAAACACAGGTGCGGATCCTTTTTTGCAGATGCAGAAACTGAGGCCAACTCAAAAGATCAGCTTTGGCAAAGACGCACGACAAATGACCGGGTTCAAACCCAAGAATCCCTGGCTTGGGCCCACTGACACCTTTTGCCCCCATCAAACCCTTATCTTCTGCAGTTCTCCCAGCCTGCACAGCACGTATCCCCAGCTCTTTACTCCCTTCCTAGCAAAGCAGCACAAATCATTGCAGTGCGTGCCCTGGCCTCGGTGTCTGGAATGAAAGCTGTATCCTAGCATCTGCGTCTATTCTGCAATTGCCCCGTCACCTCTTTGTCTGGTGGGCTGATGCACAATTTTTAGAAGCAGCAGCAAGTCTTCAGTGCCCAGCGGGGAAATGCAGGCCCTTGGCCCAGGAAAACTAGCGGGAACCGAACATCAGCTGAAGATCCTGCCTAGCACTTGGCAGCCTCCTGTGCACGGCCCCGAGCTCTCCACTTCCAGCCTGAGGTGGAGGGAGCACCGAAGCTGCCTCGCTCCGCTCCTCGCTCTCTGCACGTGCAAGGCGGATTTGAAAAATACCTCCTCTCTTCCTAGCTCCAAAACTTGAAACTTCCTGGCAAAGCGGGCTCAGATCGTGCCACGAATAGGAAGGCAATCAAAGCCCCCAAAAGCCCAGAAGTGCAGCCCACCCAGAAGCTGTGCCCTGGGGCTGGAGATGCTGATAGCCCCAGGCCATGTCCTTGGCAGGACCCTAGGGCAGACCTGCCAGGAACCAGAAAGCCCTGGGAGCTCCAGCATGAATCGGGGCAGGGCTCGGGTAGCCCGGGAGCTTCGGGAAGGGCCAGACCCCGGAGGGCTTGGGACGGGCTCCCAGGATCTGTGGCTCTGGAGCATGACGTGGCTCGTTAGATGGGCAAGTGCAGCAGTCACAAGAGCTAGATGTGGCAGGGGGAACATTTTCCAACTATCCCTATCCCTTCAATCCCTCCCACCCAGACAGCGCCGGTTAGTAAAAGCAACAGGTCCCTGCTCTACAGTAAAACCCTTGGGAAGAGCAAGTGCTCTGGAAAGCCCCACGTGGAAACCCTGCCGTGGACCTGCTGTCAAGGACTGAGGCCTCCACAAGGTCCGTGGGAAGGCAGCACCACGGAGATCGAAAGCCCCCCTCTTCCACGCAGGGCAGGGGAGGGTACACCCAGGGTTCACCCCTACAGCCGGAGAGGGGCCCTGGGCTGCAGGGGGGCATCGCAGCGCTCCGCTCGCGCCCTGGGGGACACGCAGCAGCAAGGACGGGAGGGGGCTTGCCCAGGGTCACCCAAGGAAGATGCAGGTCTCGCACCCCGCAGCCCAGCACTTCTGCACGCTAGTCTCCCAGACTCAGCTGCAAAGCCCCATGCTCAGGGCAGCCGCGGAGACCGGCCGCTGAAATCACCTGGCGAGGGGTGCTGCAGACAGCAACGGCGCCCGCCATGTGCTCCAGCTTGGAGAAGCCCTGGCAGCCCATGGAAGGGAAAGAGCGCGTTGCCCCGCGGGCCAGGGAGAGCGAGGATGCATGTCCCCTCGCACCCGGGGCTCCAGCACAGCAGTGAGGAAGGTGTAGGGAAAACCAGGCCAGCCTGCCGTTGAGCACCTTGCGCGCGGTGGTGGGCAATGTGGCCCGTGTGTCTACGGCAAGCCCTGGCTCTGCTCCTCCCCAGGTGCTGATGTGAATGGGCTAGAGGCGGCTCCCTCCTGCCTTGACACCTCAACTTACCCCAGCTTCCCTTGCTGCTAGTTTTTGGGAAGAGCTGTCTCACCAGGAGGGTAGTAAAGCACCAGAACAGGTTACCCAGAAAGGTTGTAAAATCTCCGTCCTTGGAGGTTTTTCAGACCCGGCTGGACAAAGCCCTGGCTGGGATGCTGTAGCTGGGGCTGGTCCTGCTTGGAGCAGGGGGTCGGACTAGATGCAACCTCCCGAGGTCCCTCCCAACCCTCGTTTTCTGTGATCCTCTGACACAGGACCAACTTAAGGCCAACTTGACAAAAATTCAGCCTCGGCATCAACCGGTGGGAGACTATCGCCCAGAACTGCCCCAAATGGCAGAGGAGTCTGCTACGGGGAGCGCAGGGCTTTGAAACCTCACGAGGACAACAGGAGACGGAAGAATGAGAGTGGCAGAAACAGCATGTGTATCCAACGCCGCCCGCCCTGCACGGGAGTGTGCCGGAGCCGCAACGGTCTGGCGATGCTGGATCGGCCTCGGCACCCGCCTTCGGACACACAGTCAAGGCGATCGCAGAAGACGATAATCCTCGAGGGCGAGGGATTGCTGCAGAAGAGGAGCCCGAGCGGTTCGACCGTGCCCAGCACCCTCGGCAGCAGCTGCGCTGGGGAGGTCGGAGCCGCCTCTCCTGGGGCTCGCTCGTGCCTTGCTTGACCCCGCTGGGAGCTCGTCCTGCCTGAGCATCGCCGTCCAGCCCCCGGTTACCAGCGGCTGGAGCTAGGTCATATACCACCCTCGCCAAGCAGCAAAGACCCTGCTAGCTAAACCTAAGAGAGGCCCTTTCCTTCCATAAACAGTACGACTTTCCACAGCCGCGCAGCTGCTGTGGGGATTTCAAAGCAAGCGCTACCTAGAAAACAGACCGAAAAAAAAACAAACCCAGAACAAAACCCCCTCCAACTGGAAACCTGGAGCAGATTTGCTCCACCGGAAAGATCAGCTTCCCGGCACGTGCGACCCGGGCGGGCAAATGGAGAAAGGGAGTTTGTTTGCTTTTCTCTCTGATTTCTTAAATCCTCCCCTCCCCGCTGGACGCATGACGTGGTGCCCATGACTAAGTCCCTTACCAAGCCTTGCTCCCAGCTCTGCCCAGGCTTGACCCTCCTCCAGTTATGCCAGCTGTGACGTGCCCTGCGGCCCTTCCCTGAGCGCTGCCCCCATATTTAATCCACCCCCTCGGGCCCAGCTCAGCCCAGGTGTAAATCTGAAGGGCACAGACCAAATCTGGCCTGCGGTGTCTGTAGATGCATAATGTTAAAGAGAGATTTTCTTCATCCTCAGGCCGCGTGGGCGTCCTTGTAGAAACGGGGTGCAGCCAAGAACGGGAGCTAGTGCCATGCACTGCTGGCATGGGAAGCCCAAAACAATGGCAGGCTCTTACACACCATGGATGTGTGTGTAAGAGAAAGGGAGTGAGCAAGTGAGTGGGTGTGGAAAAGAGCACGAGTGTGCAAGAGCCAAGTGCATGGAGCTGCAGAGGCACTAAGCTGGGAGATGCCAAGGCATCTCGAGAGAACGAGGCAGTGCTCTCCGAAGGACAGATCGACCAGCCCCTGCCCCATGCACTCCAGCTGGCCGTGCCAGGGGTATATCCATCCACTGCCCGTCCCAGCCCAGCAGTGCATTACCGCCTGCTTCATTGGAGAGGCCTCTCTCTTTACTCTGCTTCTGGGCACTCAAATCTCTTCCAGCGACCGCTGGGTCCCAGGGGTGGTTTCCCAAGCTGGATTCCCCCAGGATCTGACTGATCGCCACGTTCGGTGGCTCCCCGCTGGGCAGGTTGGTACAGATTGGGAGGGGGCTGCCTTCCTCGCTAGTGGGGGGCATGGCCTCTGCCTGGGATCTCTTGAGTGGACTTTTACCAACCGTGCAGCAAGAGGACATTGGCCGCTGTGGTCCCCCTGCTTTCCCTGTGGCAGGCTAGGTTGTGTAACAGGGTTGACCGTGTGGTTGTAGACAGGGGATTGGGGTGGGATGGCTTGGAGGGGCTGAATTCGATGCCCTCCGGAGATCCCTTCCAGCCCTGCTCTAGGGTGGGCTTCAGTGACACCCAGAGAGCGATGCCCACGCAGCCCAGAGGTGCCTCAGTAGGCCGGGCTGCAAGCTCGCTGCGAGCCAGGTCTGATCCCTGCCCTTCTCGAGGGCAAGGACAGCATCCCTTCGGTCTGGTCTCCTTGCTGCGGCGCGCAGGAGTCTCTCCCTCGGCAGTCTCGGCCTGCTCCGTTGTCCCTGGCATCTCCAGCAGCATGGCGGGCTTTCGAAGAGGGCAGGTGTGTTGCCAGCACAGGAGGAGAGGAAAGGAGTAACATCCCAGAAAACTCCAGGCTGTTCAGTCCAGGGGCCAAACCGGCACTGGTAACAACTACGCCAAGGTCTGTTCAACGCCGTGCTGAGAAAGCCAGGATGCTTGTGTTGGGCTAGTTGCAGATCTCAGCGGTAGCAAACGGGCTGCGTTTCACCCTCGGTCATTTGTCGACGTCTCTAGCAAAAGGGAATTGTTCCCAGTGACAATTTAGCTGCGTGGCCCAGCAGAAACCCGGGAGACTGTTCGTTAGCTGGGAGTTAACCTGTTGCAAAGGGATCCGGGTACCTGCTGCTAGCAAGCCCCTTCCTGCCCTTGCAGGGGCAGGGCATCGACATCCCCTGCTTGCTCTGGGGCAAGGTAAAGGGGGTTTTTGCTGTTCGGTGGTTGTGTATGAGGCTTGCTCCTGGAGTTCGAAGCAGGTGAGACAGACACTTGTCTAGGGAGTGTCATTCAACTAACGCATCGCATCTCCTTGTAGCTGCCAACCAGCCAGCCCAGATGGCTCCCAGCAAGAGTACCAGGCATTTCAGCCCAACCCAACGCTGTAGGCTGGGACCAGCCCTGCAAAGGAAACTATCCAAAGCTCCCTACATACAGAGGTCAGGATAGAAGGGACCCCAGGGGTCATCTAGTCCAACTCCCTGCTTGAGGCAGGATCAGCCCTGTCCAAACCATCCTGGACAAATCCATCATCTAAACCCTTTGTAAAACTACCATCAACCCTGTAAAATCACTGACACAAGACATCACACCTGAACCTGCCACGGGTGAAGGAGGGTGACCACGGCAGCCAGCTCCTACAAAAGGTTGCTTCTGCCTGACTTCAGAGGCGACCGCATCCCTGTGCATCCACAGCCCAGCTCGTGCAGCGGGAATCCTACACGGATGGGACCTTCCCCCAACATGCCCTTTTGCAAGGTGAAGGCACCAAGGAAATGAAGGCCATCTCTCTTGCAAGGTGAAGGCACCTAGGGAAATGAAGTTGACTGGACAAAGGCGAACTCAGGGGTGCATTGCATTACCCCGGGCTCCCTGGAGTCAGGCTTAGGTGATGGTCACCTCCAGCAGGCTCCTCCCTGTGACCGTCCAGCACAAACCTTGAGCAACCCAAGCGCCACGGGGAGCTCGGTCACCCCACGCTGAAGGGGCCCAGGCAGCAGGGGTGACTTGCCGGGGTCTGGCCCAAGTGCAAGGCTCGGGAAGGATGAGGAACCGGGATGCTGGTCTCCCACGTCCTGGACAAGTGCCCTGGCCACAAGGCTAGCGGGCTAAAAGCTGGCAAGGCCCTTCCTCCTCACTCCCCAGGCTTTTGGCAATCTGGCACAGGACTGCATGCTTTCCTCGGCAGAACAGCATTGCAACAGCCAGCTGCTCAGGGCAAAGCAAGCTGAGGGCTGCGTGTGGGGATTTCAGATCCGCCACGGCACTTCTGTCATTACCTCCGGCCGCCCATGGGCTGCTTACTCCCTGACCAGCCGGTTGTAGCCGAGCTTTTTAGTTTCTGCCCCTCGCTTTCCCCGCTGTAAAACGGAGATGAAAACAATAGTGCCAGAGTGGGTACGGTGTAGATAAGCACGTTAAAAGGTTGTGAAGCTTTCTGTTACGCCCGTGTTAGACTCACCTAGAGCCCTTGAGCAGACATCTCCGTTTCCCTCGAAGTCAACACGAGTCTTGCTTTGGATTCAGATCTGGGGGCCCGTCCGTGAGACACAGCCCAACCAGGGTGATGGCAAAGAAGGGTTTGGGAGGACTGTACAGGGAGGGCAGGGGCTACAGCAGCCCGGCTGTGTCTGCATGGGACCAAGAGAGCATTATTCAGATCGGGGTCTAATACTGCTGGTGCCCACACTTGCTCATGAAGATCAGCAGCAGACGTCATGCCGCCAGGGCATCTCATATCACAGTGGGAACAGGCTCATGCTAGCCGCTGCCACCCTTGCTAGCCCCTATGGAGATGCACCAACACACTCCAAAAAAGGAGAATTGTCACAACAGCCTGTGCAATTCACAACAACAGGCGTGCACACACACGCATGCACGCACACACTGTGCTGTTACTAAAGGCATCCCGGGCATTTGTGCAAAGACAGCTGTTGATTAACCAGCAAACAGATGTTAACAGACAAGGGCACCTCCGCAAGACAGCACATGCAGGTCAAATGCATTCTGGACCCCATAGAAAGACAGTCACGAACTGCAGGTCTAATTTATCTTTGGGGTGATTCACAATTGTTGGAAATCTTGAATTCAAGACTGGGGTCCCTAAAGACCTGCCCTAGTTCAAACAAGGATTGATAGTGGGCAGTGCCGGGGCTGGCGCTATCCAGGTCAGACAGGAACAAATAGGTCCCTTCTGGCTGCAACTGTAGGACTGCATTTTTAAAAATATATATATTTTTGCTCTTAGAAACATATAAAATGAGGGTTGGAAGGGAGCTGAGGAGGTCATGAGCAGGACCAGCCCCAACTAGATTATCCCAGACAAGGCTTTGTCTAGCCCAGACTTAAAAACCTCCAAGGATGGAGCGCCTACCACGGCTCTGGGTCACCTGTTCCAGTGCTTCACCACCCTCCTGGTGGGAAGGTATTTCCAACCTCAACTTCCCTTGCTGCAGCTGGAGCCCATTGCTCCGTGTCCTGTCATCTCCCGCACTGAGAACAGCCCAGCTCCATCCTCTTTGCAACCCTCCCGCAGGGAGTTGAGGGCTGCTGTTAAATCCCCCCTCGGTCTTCTCTTCTGCAGACTAACGCCCAATTCCCTCAGCCGCTCCTCACAAGTCCTGTCCCCCAGTCCACAACCATTTTCATTGCCCTCCGCTGGACTCTTTCCAACTTGTCCACATCCTGGGCTCAAAGCGGGACCCAGGACTCCAGATGTGGCCTCACCAATGCTGAATAGAAGGGAAAATCACTGCCCTTGAGCTGCTGGCAACAGCCTTACTGATGCCGCCCAGGATGCCATCAGCTTTCTTGGAACCAAGGGCACACTGCTGGCTGATATCCCTCCTTGTCCCCTGTCACCCCAGGTCCTTTTCTGCAGAGCCGCTGCCCAGCCCGTCACCCCCAGCCTGTTCCGGTGCATGGGGCTGTCCTAAGTGCAGGACTTTGCACTTGTCCTTGCTGAACCTCGTGAGATTTCTTTTGGCCCACTCCTCCAGTTTGTCAAGGTCTCTCCGAATCCTAACCTGCCCTTCTCCCCACAGCTTGGTATTGATATCAAAAGCCTTGCTCAAGTCAAGGTACATCACGTCCACTGATCTCCCCGCATCCGCAGAGCCACTCATCTCATCACAGAAAGGCTATCCGGTTGGTCAGGCAGGACTTGCCCTTGGTGACTCCATGCTGACGGCTCCTGATCACCTCCTTCTCCTCCAAGTGCTGATCCTGGAGGCTGCAGAGAGCCCGGGCTGAGCGGAGGGAGGCCTGAATGAGGGTGGATCCTCCTTCCTCCCGTTCTTAAAGATACCTTTCTCCTCTTCTCTCCTGTCTCCACGATTACTGAAGGACTGATGTGCAATACCCTTGTTCGAGGCAGACAATAACCTTGTTTTCCCACCCAGCAGTGCCATTACAGTTACAAAGCGATATCATACAATCCAGGCCAACATAACACGGCCCTTTGTCACACTTCAGTGGCTGGAGGTGACCGTGCCCCCAATTTCAGAAACTGGCTGTCGCCAAGTGCCCGGTCAAGGGAAAACTGATAACAAGGGAGAGGATGTGCCAGAGCTAGACCCAAAGCAGGACAACTGCTCCTTTTAAGCTGTTTGACCTTGTTTAGCTGCACTGGGGAAGCAGATGTTCAATACCAGTTTTATAGTCTGGGCAGCCGGCAAAGTCATCACAGCGCGCAGCAACCTCTCCGAGCACCGGGGAGATCTATTTCTAATTAACGAGGCTGGCTGGCAAGGTTTCTGGACACAGCCCCGTAATGTAAGATCAGTGCATGTGCCTCGCCGCTCCGCTAGCGTTCATGGGGTAACGCAAGCGGCCGTGCTGCGGTATGGCAGCCGGTCTGTTTGCAGGAGTAGACGCCGCTCAGCCCAGCGCAGCATTTATTTATTTTTTTTACGAAAACGTTTTCGCATCTCAGATCAAATGAGCCAAATCAGGTCCAAATCTGTTTGGCGGGCATATGTGGCCCTGCTTCCACCCCAGCCTGTGGCTTCAGATACGTCCAAATCCTTTGGCGGGCATCCTAAGTGCAGGCCCAAGCCAGGAGGCCTGGGGTTTGGATACCTCTGAGTTTTGCTTGCCCTTGGCTATATGGGTGCAGGAGCAAGCTACGGAGGAGTCTCCCATTTCCATAAAGTTGGCATATAAGTGAGATCTTCCCACTGGAAGTGGAAGTGGGAGGCTAACTATGCATTGCCTCGGTCAGGGTACTACCCCCTGCCAAAGACCAGCGCACGATGTACAAGAGAGGACGAAAGCCCCGGTGCATCGCCCTGGGGACCTAGCAAAATTCGGGATGGGGCTTTTCCCAGCTCAGCTGTGTGGCTTGGGGGGGGAGCCCCTCTACAGCTCTTGTGTCTATTTATACAGCAAGCTCTTCCAGGTAGAGACTGCATTTCTACAGCACCTAGCACAACAGCCTCCCATTTCACTACCCAGTGCGACAACAGTCGGTGCCTCTGACGGTGCAAAACTGTTTCTTGCTCTCTGTGTACTGCCTGCTTCACAATTTCTCCTTCTAGCCCCCCTGAGAAATGCTTCTTCTTCCTAAACACCCTTCTCTCCATTCTTTTCATTAACCTGCGAGCATAGGCGGCTGGTAGGGGGGGGTGCATGCCCCCCCGTGGGGCCGGGCCCCCCCCCGATGGCCAACACTGACGCTGTCGGTAGGGCCGGTGCTCCCCCTGACAAGGTCGGCGACTGCTGCGGGTGCCCCCGCCAGATTCGGGAGATGCCTGAGAGTTATCTTTCATGGAGCTACTGAAAGATCAAAGCGGGTTTCGTGCCTTGGAGAAAAAGGGAAACCGCAGCACGGCTGGCACGGAAGAAAGGCGTTCACTGCCCAGGGCGTTTACACTGGGAACGACTGAGAGGCCAAAGTGCAGCAGGACTCCGGTTCGGCCAGAGCGTGGCAGCACAGCACAACGTCGCCTCGCTCCCTGAGCGCCAAATCCCAGTTCCCACTTAAAAAATAATGGAGGGATTACATAGCCGGCATGACCATCCAGAAAATCTCATCAGTGGGCCCGTCTATGTGAGATGCTGACTACGCACTGGCCTAAACGCACCGCGCAGTCGTGTGTCACGGCAGCAACCGGGGTAACACCATACTGCGCGGTGTTATTAAGCTAATGCGCAGTAAGCACCGCTAAATAACTGCGTACTGGCTCTAATGTGCAGTAACTTGAGGTACTGCACATGCAATTAGCACCTTATTAAGTAGTAAATGAACTGTGCAGTATCTAAGGCGCATTAGTGAATGTGTAGACGTGCCCAGTGCAAGCCACATATCATCCTGGCATAAATATGCAGCTGCGTCTGTAGAGAACATGGTACAGCATCCCTGAGAGGGGCGAGCTCCTCTATTCAGCTCTCTGGGGGGCAAGTCAGATGCCCAGGGCGGACTGCTTGAATGTCAGCATCGTTATCTATTTCATGCCTCGCTCCACAGAAGGAGTAAAGAGGAATGGGGGCCGGGTCTCCCATGAAGTCCATGGTGAAGCTGGAGAGCTGCGGGCTCGACCCTCTCACGGTCCGGTGGCTCTGGGCTCGGACCCAACAAGTACTGGTGATGGGAGTGATTCAACGTGGCACAAGGTGACCAGTGGAGTCCCTCAGGGCTCGGTACTTGGGCCAGTGCTCTTCAACATCTTCATTAACGATCTGGATCAGGTGTCCGATGCAGACCGGCTAAGTTTGCAGATGACCCTAAACTATGGGGGAAGGCAGTCACACTGGAGACAGGCTGAGGATACAGGTTGACCTGGACACACTTGCAAGTGGGCGAACCAAAACCTGATGGCATTCGATGTGGCAGGGTGCTCCACCTTGGGAGGATGGACCAGCACCATACTTATAGGCTTGGCAGTGCTACACTCACTAGCACCGCGACTGAAAGAGACGTGCGGGTCTTGATTGACCATGAGATGAACATGAGCCCCCAATGCAATGCCATGGCCGTCAGAGCAACCCAAACTCTGGCATGCATCCACTGATGCATCTCAAGCCAAACTAGGGACGTCATCCTCCTGCTTTACTCCACCTTAGTGAGGCTGCAGCTGGAGTACTGTGTCCGGTTTTGGCCCCCCCACTTCGGGAGGGACGTGGATAAGCTTGGGAGAGTCCAGAGGAGAACCACCCATATGATCAAAGGCCAAGAGAGCGAGCCTTGGGAGGAGAGGCTGAGGGATATGGGACTCTGCAGCCTGGTCTGGGAGAACAGTTGCTCACCAGGGCACCCCAAGGGATAACAAGGTCTAACAGCCACAAACTTCTGGAAGGCTGATTTAGACTGGACATAAGAAAAAAAACGTCTTTACTGTCCAGGGTCTGGAACAGATTCCCCACAGAGGTGGTGCAAGCACCTACTCTGGACTCATTCAAATGGAGTCTGGATGCTTATCTTGCGGGGGGTCACTTGATCCCCGCAGACTTCCTGCCTATGGCCAGGGGACCGGACCGATCTCGCGAGGTCCCTTCCAGCCCCTAATGTCTAGGAATCTGTGAAATCTCCACAGTGATTTTTCTCAGGAAAAGAAAAAAGAATAAGTTGAGTTTTTTTCATTGGAAAACTCCAAACCTGGGGGAAAAAAAATCAGTTTGATAATTTGGCCAGAGAGCGTCCGTGGTGTGCCAGGCCTTATGAGGTGGGGCTTTCAGGCAAAAAAAAGAAAAAGAGTCAAAATATTCCTTGTTGGGGGGCATGTCTGATTCCTCAGCTGCCGAGTAGCAAATGCTGCCTCACAAGACCAGGGCCCTTTGCTTTGCTGACCCAAAGACCTCAGCACATCTTGACCCCCCGTCCCGTACCTGCACCTTGGCACCCAGCTGCATGCAGAAGGGTCAAAGATATGGCGCATGGGCCACATTTGGCCTCTAGAGCCCCATCATGCAGCCCTGGTGCTGCCACTGGGTCTGAGGTGACCCACGTGCCACTGGAGCAGCCCCAAGGTCAGGGCCTGGGACATGCACCAGTGCCACCTACTCCAGCAGCCACACTTCCACGTGGTGCCTGCCCCAGCCCGCCTGGGACTGCGCTGGGACTGGCTGCAGTGGGCTGCAGATGCCAGTCTGGCTGGGGCAGGCACCACGTCCCGGACTGGTTGGATCAGGCACCGTTTGCTTTAGAGACAGCATGCAAGGGTGGGGGGGTCGTGGGCCGGATCCAGCCAGGACACCCACCTTGTGCCATTCATCCCACCAGAGGGAAACAAAACGAAACACAAATAAAAGTTAAACCTGGGAAGGGAGGCGTGCCGGGCGCAGCAGAGGGCGCCACAGACTGGCGCATCCCCAGCTGGCCACCCAGCCCACGGGCTCGTGGGAGCGGGCAGAGGGACCCTTCCAGGAAAGGCGCCACGCTGAGCAGACGTCAGGCCTTTCCTGGCAGCAGCGCCCTGCCCTGTGCTCTTCCCCTTCGCACCGGGAAGTCAGGCCCGAGCGGGCTGCTTGGAAAGCGGAGGAGACTGCAGGGTCCCCAGTTGCAGCCGGGAGCCGGCTAGGCTCAGCCGGGACCAGGAGTGCAGAAAACCCCTGACCAGGCAGCAAGCAAGCTCTACCTGGGCTGCTTCCCGCAGGGCTGGGAGCTCCCTCCTGCCTGGTCTCTGCCCTCAGCAGCGATATTGGGAGGTCCTTTATTCAGCCCTCGCCATCACCCTCACAGCTGGCACTGCCTCTGCCCCCTGCCCTGCTGCATGTGTGTGTGCTACTACCCTGCCATCCCCCAGCGGGACTCAGACAAGAGCTCTGCACCTCGCCTCACCTCACTCCCCATCACCTCCCACCACCGCTGCTCCTCCAGTGCCCAGGCTGCATGTCACCCGCCTCCACCCTCCTCCAGGCCTCCCTCTGCTCAGCCCGGGCCCTTTGCAGCCAGCTCAGCAGGCTCAGGGTCAGGCAGTACGGTGCGGGCTGTCCTCCATGCGGGAAGTCTGGCCACAACCTCTGCCCTCCCCTAGCGCCTCACTCACTCCCTGGGGGAGACAGGGCTGTCCCTGCGTCTGGGAAGACAGGTGGACGCCTAAATTGTCGCGCCTCCGAGCTGGAAACCACCAGGGCATCAAAGGGGGACTCTCTCCCCAGTGCCCCGTTCCTATCCCCCCAGTCCAACATCTCTCCCCAGTGCCCCTTTCCTACCCCCTCCAGTCCAACATCTCTCCCCAGTGCCCCTTTCCTACCCCCTCCAGTCCAACATCTCTCTCCATTGCCCCTTTCCTATCCCCTCCAGTCCAGCATCTCTCCCCAGTGCCCCTTTCCTACCCCCCTCCAGTCCAACATATCTCCACAGTGCCCCTTTCCTACCCCCTCCAGTCCAACATCTCTCTCCAGTGCCCCGTTCCTACCCCCTCCAGTCCAACATCTCTCTCCAGTGCCCCGTTCCTACCCCCTCCAGTCCAACATCTCTC
>JAGPOW010000304.1:4821313-4846944 GCA_030014935.1 Caiman crocodilus
GTAGTGGCATCGTCTACCCACTCCCTTCCTACTAAGAAAGCCCAGCATGCATGTGGCTTTACAGGGCTGACTCTCACTAGCGTTACTGGGAACTGCATGTGTACGTCCTCTGTATCGGAGAGGGAGTAGATAGACTCCTTCCACTCACAGGACTGCGACTCACAACCTAACATATGCTTGCTATGGCCTTGCTATCACCCACAAGTCCTTATCCTTGATAAATGTCATTTTTCTGCCAGATTCAGCCCAGCATTTGATCCAAGAGCACATGCTGGGAAAGCTACTTGTGTGGCAAGCAGATTTCTGAAGTGTCCCATAATGACTTTGGTTCCTAATCTGCACGTCACCAATAAACGCCATCCCTAGGCAGGCTCGCCGCAGGTTCCAGGGAAACAAAATGTCAGACTTAATTGAAGAGTCAATTAACGCGGATGAAAAAAAAAAAGTTTGAGATTCAATTTAACATAATCCAGAGACAGACTGTAATTATGCTTATTTACCATTTGCAGGTCTTGAAGGTTTATAACCCGGAGTCCATTTTTATCAGCCAGAATCAGCTAATAAACGTCATTGGTTTTAGTGGCCGGTTTTCCAAGCTAGCTTCTCAAAATAAGCCCTTGCTCTACCCACTCTAAGACCAGAGCACATCAGTTTTTGGGGTATATTGCAGGAAGCATTGCAATTTTTTCCCCCCCAAGCAGCTTTGGTATAAAACAGCAGAGAGCAGCAATATAAGCTTTGGTTTTCCAGCAGACTTAATGATAAAGATGGGTTTAAATCCAAACCCAGAACAAAATATTGCCTGCTGCATTTTGGAGGGGGAGCAGATTAGAGAGATTAGCACAGCCCAGAATCCAATTTGTCATTGTTTTCATTAGATTAGCACTTACCTAGCGAGCTTGCTGAGACCAAGGACTTGTTTGTTGGGAAGATAACCAATATGTACCTGGAAAAAGCAGAGTCAGCCGTCAGCAGGGTCAACACACTATGGAGGACACCCGTGAAATGCATGCAGAGTGTACACGAGGTGCATTTCCTTCACGTCAGACTTTGAAACAGGAGTGGGTTTAACATCCAGAAGCCCCAGCATGTGGAAGGAAGTGCTACCATGCAAGTCGGAAAGGGGAGAGAGCAGCAAGCAGAGACGGACGGTGCCTGGCGAGTTCAGTGCTCGTGTGTACAGCGGCTGCATTTACTGGAAAAGATCACCACTCTTACGTGTCGGAGGTTATGAGGCTTATTTATCTAGTCTCAGGAAGGCTATAACCTACACGCAGACCTTAACACTGAGGTGACGTATAGACCTTTTTAGGGGAGCATTTATTACTCAGTACAGCAAAGTTCAGCTAAGATAAATGCAGCCTCCTTCTAATGCCTACAAAACATTTAAAATACAGAGCCTGTCCTTTTATTTTGGTTGGAAAATTCATCTGGCAAAACGCCGACAAACTGAAACGCATTTAAAAGGCCAAGGCCTGCAACACGGATGTTGCAGAAGGGGAGGTGAAGCCCATGTCTGTCCTGTTCAGATAGCGCATATCTCAACATTGTTCTAGTTTAATTTGTAACTAGAGTATTCTCTGTTTCCAATAAAGACTGTCCCAAAAACGGTGACGATTTTCAGAGGTTGGCAAAAAGTGCCAATGAGCTGACATGGGTTTAGCATCCTAGCAGGCTGCAAACCACCAGTTGGTGTCCTTGTACCACCGATTTGATATACGGGCCAAATTACAACAGTAGGAAGGGGTCAGTGTGGGGCTCTCTCTCACATTGCCTAGAGAACCGATCTTCTGGAAGCCTATTGTGCTGCACCTACGGCTAACGAGACCACAACTGCCCCTAATTACCTGGCTACATTGTTCACTTCTATCACTTTTCTGTTGGGTAATCAACCAGCTGACACCTGGAAGACACGAAACATTTCAGAGCAAGTCAGAAGCACAGCTACTTGGAGATAAAGCCATGAGGTTTTGCTGCCCGTGGAAAACAGGTTGGCCGTGAGTTTTTAAACAGCACAGCAAATCCACCATTTGCTGGCGAGCATTGGCAGCATGCTTGATGTACCCAACAGGAGAATGGCTCGCCCAACGATACTTCAAGGCAAACCAAGGCTGTCGGTTGCCTGTTTTAGTGGTAGGACCGAGTCAGTGTTTGCAAAGAGAGTTCTCCAACCCACACAGGCTCAAGCTGCAAAACATAAAAAAGAACGCCACAGAAGTAATAAGAAAGAAGAAGATACACGCTGTACAATAACTACACAACAGGCCATTAAAAAGCCAGAAGGCAAAGAGTAGCTTTACTTTCCATGGATAAATATTAGCAAAAGGGCAGGGAGGGAAACAAGAGGTGATGACCTTCAACCAGATGTATACATCACTGGCTTCTCTTCAAGCGACTGACTTATAAGAAAATGGACTGTATTTTTCGCACCTGTAAGCCAAAGTCAGGCCCCCAAAATGAAGCTGTGTGCCTCAAGCAGGGAAGCTGATTTTTCTGCCCAAAATCAGAGCACCCCATTTTGATTTCTGCTCCAAAACCAAGTGCCCAGGAGCAGCCGCAGCATTGCTGTTCAAGCAGCCAAGGGAGTCCATGGACTTAATGGCTCTTTTACTTCGCTCCACAGGTGTCATCTGGCCTTTTTAATGGTCTTGGTGTTCCACTAATCAAGCTAACCTTCCTTCTGGCAATTCTGCTATCTGCTAGCAACTCCTGGTCTCTCTCCTCCTATTTCACAGCCTTGCAGGCCTTTTGGCTCTTGTCCTTGCTCTATGCAGCTGTAATGCTAGAAAAATTGTATTCTCTTCATTTTGCCTTCCCCAAACCAAGGTGCATATTACATCCCAGGGCACGTTGTATGCACAAAAATACAGCACGTGGGAACGCAAGTGGGCATGGAGAGCATTTTAAAGGACATGGGAACACCTGCATTTCTACAGCCCACGTGTGCAGTGCAAAGAGACATCGCATTAGGGAGTGGTTCATCTTACAGTGCTGCTAGGGGAGCAACGAGTGGCAGATCACATGATTTATAACTGATGGTTCTTAGAGCCTCAGAATAAATATTAGCAAATTGAAAACCCTTAAAAGAAGGGTCAAAGGGGTCTTTTCAAAGGGTATCATCTGGAAGTCAGGCTTTTTGAGCAGCTCAGCTTCCACATACTACCATCAGTCACTTCTGGATGTCTTTGGGCCTGTAATTCTGCTGCCATTGTACTTGTCCATTTAAACAGTGACACTAATCAGATGCTTGTACAGTTTGTGGGATTTGGAGATGAATATGCACTGCCTGGCTTTTCAATTGTTCAGGCAAAAGCAAAGCTCCTGTCCAGGATGACCTGGTATAATATCAAGATGTCTGCCCTAAAGGCTTGGTACTGCTTCATGAAGAAGAGCTTTGATCTAAAATGTCAGAAACTATTAGGTTAATCAGACTGATAAAGGTTGAGCATTATATTTTAAGGGCTTAAATCCACACACAGCTTGCATTAAGGAGGTTTTCATAATTTGTACTCTGAATAACTACATCACAGCTGTTAGCTGCAGATAGTTCTGGCTTTAAAAAAGGCAGCCAGGAAGCACACTTGGAAGATTTGTTTCAGTGCATATTGCAGGGTTTGTTTTGCAAAGAAGAATTACCTTTCCAACAAACGGAACCAGGTGGTGTTCACACAGTGAAAACATGTCTATGTCCTTCACAATTACCATCTCATCGTGATCTTCATCGAAGATGGCATCATTCAGAACATCTGAAATTAAAATATTTGCATGAGAAATATACACACACAGAATGCGTAATACGCAGGAAATGCCGGTTTTCTTTCCACTTGATTTAGTAAAGAATTCACCCTATCACGTATACTATTGAACACCTATGTGTATTTTAGGCGATTGGAGGCATCTTTAAAAGCTAGGTACTAGGGCTGTGTGAAATTTCACTGGCTGTTTCATTTCGACACTGTTTCGACCAATTTTGAGTTTGAAACAGCAAAATCGAAACAAAACAAAAGCCCTTGAAATAGCCTCAAAACAAAATGAGGCTGGTTGAAACATTTCAAAAGTCAAAACGTTTCCATCACAGGCTGGGGATAGGAAGTCAGTCCCCGGTGCAAGATCCGGTGGGCAGGGGGGCGAGTCAGCCCACCTGGGCTGCTTCCCCGATGCCTGTGCTAGATTGCGCTGGGGCGGGCGGCAACCCAGCTGGGCTGCTTCGCTGACTCCATGCTAGATTGCACCAGGGGCGGGAGGCAACCCAGCTGGGCTGCTTCACTGATCCTGTGCTAGACTGCACCAGGGGTGGGAGGCAACCCAGCTGGGCTGCTTCGCTGACCCCATGCTAGATTGCACCAGGGGCGGGAGGCAACCCAGCTGGGCTGCCTCCTGCCCCTTGCCCTATCTAGTGTGGGGGTCGGGGAAGCAGCCCAACTGGGCAATCTAGTGCTGGGGATGGGAAGTCAGTCCAGCTGGCCTGTCTCCCCATCCCCAGCGAAACTTGAAACAGCCTCAAAACAGCCTTTCTGTTTTGATGGAACAGAACAGAACAGCTGTTTCGAGTCAAAATGAAATTTGAGACAAAACACTGTTCCGTCGAACCACCGAAACTCAAGTCAAAACAGAACGGTGCCATTTCGCACAGCCCTGCTAGGTACAGACAGTCAAAAAAACCGACGTGGAATCGATCCAATCTTTGCAGGTTTGTCTAAACTGTGTAGATTGGACTGATAATGACCAGAACTCACGTTTGCTCTTCAGTCACGAAAGGCAGGAAAATTTCTGCATTGGCCCAGGCCAGAAAGTGAGGGCGCCACTCAAGCACGCTTCCCAGTTGGCCAGCCACTGCCGAGTGGGAGCCACTCCTGATTGGCTGCCTGGAACTTGCCTCCAACCCCCTGCTGTCTTGATGTAGGGAGGGGAGGAGCCCCTGTCATAGTGCCGGCTCCCCTGAGTGGGGCATCTGCCCATGTTAAGGAGCCCCATGCCTCCAGGAGTATCCCCTGACCCAGCCTGCTCCACCCAGAGGCATAGAGGAGCAGAGGCTATCCTGCCCAACCTGCAAGGTGGGGGTTAGGGTTAGGTGGGGAGCTACACAGCATGCTGGGATTCCACAGGACTGTGAGGTTAACTTGAACCCTGAATAGATCGGAGACAGAAGTTCGACAGACCGGTCTAACCTAAACTGGTTAAATCCAATGCTACGTCCATCCAGGTCTATCTTAAACTCAGTTCAGCCATTTTGAAGCCAGTCTATGTGCACTGAACTTCTGTTCGGTTCCAGATTAAGACCAGTTTCAGATCACTTATACTGGTTTACATATCATTTCTGTCCCTAGTCATAGACAGATACATATCTCCCATCAATGATCTCCCTTAACCTTGTTTTTTAAATAATTTTCTAGGCCCATGTGACCTATTGAAACTCCTGGCGATCTATAAATGACATAGACATCTGTTTTGGAGACTGCGTGTTTTAGGCAAGGTCCGTGGCGGTCAGACTGCCTGCACCATTCAAGCTGCTTGTATCACATAACTGACATTAAAACAAATTTGTTCACAGGAAAACAAGCGTGGCTCCCCATGTGTTTGAGAATGGGAAAAGTTGACAGCTAATGAAGCAACTCAGGCAGTAAAGACTCATTATTACAAGGCTACTGCTCAAAAAGAAGGCCTGGTTATAAGGGATCTTCACGTTGTACTTGCTCATCCATGTCCTGCATGGCAAAGTCCACCTGGGCTAGGGTTCAGGCCAGAGGCAAGCCAGCACAAAGGTCCACCCTATACTTAAAAACTAGTGCCTAGCATGGGATGAACACACCCAGGCAACAGTGATTTAGGCACATGGTAGCAACCTGACAAGATAATTCCCCTTCCCCAGGTTTCACTTTGTGGCTGATGATGGCATAGAGCCTCTCAAACTAGTTTCTGGCTCGATGCAACAGCATCCATCTCCAGCGCTTGCCTCTTCAAGCTCCCTCAAAGCACGGGACAGAGACCATCAGCTACTGGAGATACAGCCTGTTTTACCTGCACTCCAAACAGAGCTACTTTAAAAAAGGATGACAGCGAGGAAAGCAGAGGAAAGGAGGCTAGCCGGCTCCTCCTGTAGCAAACGGGCCCTGCCTGAGTGCAATGCCTGCAGCCTTCGTGCTGTTCCCAAAGGACGGTACCCAGCTCCTTAGCCTACGTCCGACTGAGGTCAGTCCTACATCATGCATCACGGAGCATCCCAAGAGGCCAGACTATATTGAGAGATGTCAGAAGGATGTTAACCAATGCCCCGAGGTAAGAGACCCAGCCTGCTATTCAGAAAGGGAAGCAGAGATCAGCCCAAGTTGCTGTCTGCTCTGTCTCTGTAACCTCAAGCCTGCAACGGCGGTGATGCTAGCGAGTCAATGGGGCATCCAGCCAGCCTAATAGGAACAGGTAATGAAAAGAGGCTGCTCGGAGGTTCATACCAGGTGTTTTGTGCAGCCTGAAGCAACTACTAGACAGCTCCCGAGTGCCATAAAAAGAGCAGGGCGAACAAGAACAAAGGGTGCCATGCACTGGCAGTAACTTCGTTAAAAAGGTTCGCTCTGGTCCTTGAGTGACTCAGTGGTTAATATACCAGTTCAACAGTTGTGCCCGCCGCATAATGTTATACACCTTCCCTCCAACACGCACGTCTACCTAATGGCTGCCATCTGGTGCCGACAGCGTATCGCCGTCGCAGAGTGTTTTAATTTCCTGCGTGCTATCAGCAGGATGCAGGTAACCCTGGAAACCAGCATCTGCGACATTCTGCCTTTGACGAGCGCTCGTTACCACGAAGGCCTGGCGACCTCCGCAAGACGCAACCTCGGAGCGTCGTCTGGGCTGCTCAGCGGACCGGGAATGATGGGTGGGCCCTGAAAAGATGAGGTGGCTTCTTCACGCAGGCGGCAGAGAGCTGTGCCCGTTGCGGGAGTCAGTCCAAGAGACGGGGAGGAATAGTGGGACGCGGGGAGCGGGAGAGGCACACACTCCTCAGGGCTGACGGGTCCCCATCAGAGGCAAGAACAGCAGCAGCGACCAACTACGTGCCACCAGGGCAGGCAGGAAAAAAGTGCCGAGAGCCAATTCGAGCAGCCGCGGTTCAGAGGAGGCTGCCCGTGCACGTGGTCCTATGCGGAAAGGCATCCGCCGAGCTCCACGCAGCTTGGAGCACGGTCCCCCGCCGTGTGCCAGCAGAGCCGATGCATTCCTGAGACCTGCAACATCCAGGGACACACAGTCCCAGCACGGCGCGCTCCCCAGGACAGAGACCACCCCGAGGAGCCCCGCCAGCGCAGGGGAGCAGAGGGGACAGCAGCCAGGATAGCCCACAGTGGCGTAAGCCATCGGCACTCCCTCTCTGCCGTGCAAACAGCTGCCCGTCTCCTTCCCCACCCCATTCCTTTCTGCTTCGAGTTCACACTCCTGTCCTTTTCAAGTGCCAAATAGCTCTGCCCCTGCCAGGCGGCCAGCTGGGACGGTCCTCGTCACCAGGACTCGCAGGGTCCCGATGGGGCCTTGTATTCCAACAGGACAAATCTCAGGACCAGCTCACCAAACACCTATGAATCCCAGCAGGGTTCAAGGGTCCCCGCTTTGTCCTAACCCATCAAAGCCTTCATGCCCCCCATTATGCCCCTTATGCCCTCCATTTCCAGTAAGCTCCGTGTCCTTGGGCCAAGCTCCTTCCCTCCCTTCCGGCTCATCCTTGTCGTGCTCCTCTCCGAGCCAGGGCTGCCGGTTGCTGCACCACGTCCAAGCCCGAGGAAAACCACCTCCTTCTCCCACCTCTGGCCATAAACACAGAAAGCAGTCGCTCACGTCTCCAGAGGCTTGGTCTGAAAGGGGTTGAGCCTATTCGGACGGTGTCAGGAAGGTCAAGGTCAGCTGGTAACGGGGTCTTTCCGAACTGGGAGCTTCCATGAAGGACTACTGCAAGCCAGCAGGGACCCTGCTTAATAAATTAGGCAGAATGATACAGCTTTTTGGAGGGGAGCTATTTGAGTGACAACGGCTCACTCAAAAACCCCGAACTTTGTCGGGAGAGACCGCAGGGCTCCCACCACACTGCCACGGTACCATAGGCACCTCTTTTTTCCTCGTTGACCGAAAGAATCAAGGCGACCTGGCAGACTTCCCAGAGGAAAAGGAAAGGAAGACAAGCCACGAGACCCTTCGCCTTTTCCAAGCCGTCAGCATCTCGCTCACCGCTCTGCTTCATCTTTAAAGCCAGTCCCAGCAGTTCGAGTCACCTGAATTTTCTAGCTTGAGACTAGCCGGCCGCAGGTCCGGCCTGGCAGCTTCATGGAGGGTGAAAGGGTAGAAGAATTAGCAGACTAGCAAAACTGGTAATTGGGGAAAAAAAGAAAAAACACCGTTAAGAGCCTGGGAGACCGGGCCAGAACAATGACCTCAAAACTAGCAAGTGGCTTTCTTCTCAAGCAAGATGCCAGACATGCTCCTGAAAGGGAAGCAGGTTAGCTGGAGAGCCTTGTGGCCACGTCACAGCTCCCCGTGGCAAAGGAGCGTGTGGACTTAGTGTCACCCAGACCTGTGCTATGAGAGCTGGTGCATCTGGCAGACACGGAGATTAAGTCTGCTCATTTTTGTGAAGATGCAGAGGTTTTCCTTTGCAAAACTTCCCAGCTTCCCCCCTTCTCCCACAGCACCTCCTGCTCTATTGCCTTCTGGAGGTCCCTTGTTAGTAGGAGCACTCTGCCCTCCTTTCCTCCACTATTTGGTACAGAAAAGGAATCCACGGGCACTAAGACGACTATAGCAAAGAGACGGAAAAGGGGTTGCTGGACCCTCCTGTGACCCGCTGCTCTAATTGTCCCACTTTCCAGATGCGACAAGGCCACAGCTGCACCCAGGCCACATAGGGGATGCTCCTGCAGCAGCACTCGGACAGTGGAAAACCATCCCCTCCTAAGCCAGTAAACTGGAGAACAGCTAAGGAAGTTGAATGCAAAACCTTTCCAGACCCATCGTGATACTAAAAGGCTCCAATTCAGTTCAAACACGAATGCTTTGGGGGCCAGCAGGCAGCAGACATAAGAGGTACAGCTAGGCGTGCGACTGTCAGAGCACCCAGCGGTAGTTGTCTCTGACCCAGAGCCAAGCGACCGCCATGGAGACTTTAATATGTCATAAAACTAAAGCAGCTGCATTCATTGAGAAACAGCTCCCAGAACACTATGGGCAGAATTTAAATAATACCTTTATCTACAAAATGACAGGGGATGAAAGCAAAAGTCAGAATCAGATGAGAACAAGGAACAAGAGAGACCTTTTCGGGATTTTGCGTCACGGGGAAAAAGGACCTGTTGCTATAGAAACTATTTGCATGGCTTTAATGTAGCATGGGAAAGCAAAAGCACCTCTAGCAAGCAGAGGAGATGCAGCGTCTGCCCAGACAGCCGGCTGGTTAGGCCAGGAGAATGAAAGATGAGGCCACTATACAGAACGGCCTCTTAAAACATCCCATTAGATCTCTGATGCTTGAGACACTTGATATATTCGTTTCCTGCGACAGCGCATCCAAGGTGGAGGGGTGAGAAATTTACTGCTTGCTTTCTCTGACAAAGCAGCCAATAGTTGGGGAAGGTCTTTTTCTTTTCAACCAGTTCTCCCCCACCCCCTTACACACACTTGAAGAACAAAGTTTCACTTGCTTTTGTGATTCCCCTGGAAGTCTGGTCTATTCTAGAGTCGAGACACGGGTCCAGAGAAGGGCAAGCTCTCACGAGCATCCTCAAAAGCATCATTTTAAAGACCAGCAGGAAGATGAATCTCCCCCTCCAGACAGGGGTCCGGGCAGATTAACAACTATATGGCTTTTAAATGCATGGGTGGGGACTCACTGCTGGGGAGCACACCTCAGCAAAGCCATTGTTTCATCTGTCCGCTCCTGTCCCACAGTAAGGGGTGCTATAATACGTGGCAACTCAACCCTTCCTAAGGGACAGGAGCGGAGAGCTGAGCTAGATCCGCGGGAACTACAGTACATCCTACCCCATAACATGTCCCTATAAAACAGCCTAACAGTTCATCTGTCCATCCCCCACGATGTCCAGTGGTGGGAACCAGACTGAGACTACTGTCCACGTCTAACTAACATCATAGGCAATGTGAGAGACCAAGGATTTGAATATCTGCAAAGAGCAAGTTGCATTCATCCCCCCCAAAAGCAAAGAAGCTGGCCCTTCTTGGTTGGAAGTGGGGTACACTGAAAGCCTGGCGCGGGGTTAGCTTTGACAACTGCTCTTGCAGCAACACAGCTCTGACTGCTGCTGTCCCACTACTTTACCTGTGGCAGGCCAGGGGGTTATGCCTTGTAGCTGTGCAAGGGATGTGACTTTCGCACAGTGCGATGCCTCCGGAAGGATAATCAAATGCACAAGTGCAACATGGGTGACAACCGGCCGGATGGCAGCTCCGCAAGACTATGATCTAGGAGTCTCGGTGCATCTGGGTCCATCCCAGATAATGCACGGACACTCGAGTAACTTTAGTAAGAGGGTTTGCACGAGATGGACACTCAGTCATTTTAGTAATAGGGTTTGCATGAGATGGTTTGGATAGGGATGATCTTGCAGGGGGGGTCAGGCTAGATAACCTCTAGGGATCCCTTCCAGTCCTGCTTTTCAATTATTCTAAGGTGGTTTTTTTTGGTTAGCTTGTGGTAACTTCTGCCCACGATTCAAATGCTGGGCACGGGTAGAAAGAGCAGAGTTGTAAATCAAAATTACTGTAATTTTACAAGGTTTATGGGACCTTGGATTGCTTCTGGTTAAGAGGCAGAAAGCAAAGTTTTCAATATATCCAGGTATTACTACTCTGAAATAACTGCAATTAAGCAAAGTTTTCTTTGCAAATAAGTTAGTGGGAAGAGTGGTTCTTAAATACGAAAAAAATACAAGAAATCAGAATGAAGAATTATTCACGGCCGTGCACGTGATTTATCTGGTAGAACTGAAAAGTCGTGAACAAAGGGATGGATTTTGGATTATGTCAGGTTTGCGAGAGGCGCGCCATTATTTTGGGACCTTTTTAATAAAGAAAGGCTCCAGAATTAAAATTGGAGATGAAGAGAATTGTGTTTAAATTAACAGAAAGAATACAGGAGAAATTGTGTGTAACGAACCCTCTAAAACCATACCAGTCAGGTGGGATTTATAACAATCCTCATGCCCAAAATGTCTTCTGAAGTGTGAAAAAGGTCAGTCATCCCGGATGGATTTAATTGCTTCAAAAAGGCTCCAATGCTAATTCCAGAAACCGAGCCTGAAGCTTAGCTGAGTACGTACTTGATTTATTAGAAAGCAAAGGGAGAGGAAAGGCAATATTGCTAATTTTGTGTGCTGTTTGTATCTATTTATTTGACTTTCAAAAGTGCTCTCTGTTCTGCCGGGAGAGATTTGAGTCTATTCACATGGAAGATCACAGTTATTACAGATTCTCTGATGAAAGAAAGATTAAGTTCTTAAGTGGTCTTCCATCGATACCTTTATTAATATGATGCCAAAGCAGGATGATGTAGCAACTCATTAAAACTGTATCAAGATTTCATAACGTTGCCATAATATTAGGGGACACGTTGAAAGTTTATTCTAAAAGCCGACAGGCAGGCTGGGAGCGGGGAAGTTGAAACAACGGATTAAGAAAGGCCATGCAAAAGGCTTTAAACGAGCAGGATCCTCGAACAAGATTTAACAACTTCTGGCTAAAACCTGAAACAAGCACAAATGAGTGCATTTGGGTTGCAAGACACAGGTCTTCGGATAAATCGGATGTCTTTTATTTGACCAACTCAAATAGTTGGAAACATGCTTCTTCAGACACACTGCAAGATCCAAAACCTCAAATTACTCCATTTCAAAGGACAGACACCCCGGGGAAAGTGAATCAAGATTTTGTTCCTGTTCCTTCCCCAGTTTTTAGGAACCCCACCAGATATAGCCATAGGAAGCTAGCAATGCAAGCAAGGTTGAAGCTCAACGAGGAGCAGGCTGTGTTTTGTCCAAACGGGCTGCAAGAGAGCTAGCAACCTCGGTATCACGTCTCCAACAACAGCGGAGAGCGGAGTCACCTGCCACCTCTCAGGTTTGCCGATCAAACAGTCTGTTTGCTCAAGCTGTCGACTGTCTGTTTTCACATGCTGGTGTTTTCGCCAGCATCATCCTCGGCAAACCAACTACGCTCGACAGACTCGAGTCTGCCCCCATCTACATTTGCCACACAAGCAAAAAGCATTATAAGTTGCACGTAACAGGTCCCATTCTTAGTGCTGGCAGTTAACAGATGATAACATTTTGCCTTAAAGAGATGTACAAAAAAAGGATCATTTAACGACTGGATACACAAATCACAGGACTAACCATTTTGAATCAAGGCAGGTTCAGAAAGCCAGGATCTCCAAACAAGAAAATCAGTTTTGCACCTGCATATAGTGTTTCTGTATTAAATGTGCAAAACTGCTGGCCCCACGGTAAAAAGTCCTGCATTTAACAAGGCGTCGATCCACGTGCTGCCGTTGGCAGAAGAGGCAGTTCAATGTGCCGCCATGCTTTAGGGCTGTTTTGCTGAAAAATGGGTTTTGCCTTGTGTCACTAGCTCTGCTTGTACAGCCACTGCAGCTCCAAATGGACACGCGGTTTTACTCGCACCACTTTGACACAACGAAAACCAAAGTTATTTTCCTTCTGCAAAGGCCTCATGTTCATTAGGGCCAGTGTCTGCGGTCTTTCAGAACCAGGACCAACTATTACTGCTCCTCTTCTCGCGGTGCTGAAGGTCCCCTTTTAAAATTAGATTAGTCCCATTCATTTCCAGGACCTTGGGTCTAGCGGGCCTTTAGGACTTGCCTGACGTACAGCATTGCCACTCACTCCTGCTCACGGATCCGGTCTTGGTACACATATTCTATCCTGCAATGTTTATTTTAATAGCTTTGCAGACAGCCGCCTTCGATAAAGCTGCCGAGTATTATTAAACGAGGGATTACACCCCTCCTTACAAAACAAGGCTGAACTTTAGAGCGACCGAACCAAGAGTACAAAGCTAAATTAAAAAGACAGCCAGCATTGACTAGCTGTTCAGCTTGATTTTCGGTTGCAGAGTGTCCAGTTGACAAGTTTCCAGTTCAATTTATTCCCACAGCTAATCTCATGGCTCATTAGAGCCTTACTGTGATGAGATGGTTCGGCTTCCTTGCTATTTAAAGTTTAAGGAGTGGAAGTCTTCTGGGCACCCCTATGGATACAGGAAACGTCAGGAAGACTCCCCTTACAGATCAGCCTTCCTCCTCCTGCAGAGCCAAATAGGAAGCTCTAATTGCTGACAATTTTATACTGGTTGTTTAGACTGATTAAGTCACTGGGGGGAAAGGACATGATAAAAAGCTTGTTTCTATAGAAGTAGAGATCAGTTGTCCTGAAAAAAAAAAAAAAAATGGCTTAAAAAAGGTAGGGTATTGACCAAACCCAGATGTTTTAACCTGAAAAAAGGATATGTGACCTAGAATCAAAGTTTGATCCTGACATTGTTCTGGCTTTTCGGAGGTGATGTCCAGCTAGGCAGACATTCAAATCTGTTATCTGTGCTCTGCGACACGTACTGAAGATGAGTCAGGAACATTACTATTTAAGCAAGGCCAAGGCAGCCGTGGGAGACATCCAGTGGCAGTGAAAATGACCCAATAGGGCAGGTGAGAATTGACTCTGAACTTGTTTTGCTGCTTTAATTACATACGGGCAGCTCAAAATTGAGTAGATTTTGTATTTAGTCTCATTCCCCCCTTTCCACAAATGCAGGGCTTTTCTTCCAGAATAGTCAAGAAAAATAGTACCGTATCAAGAACCAAAGAAGTGACATACGATGGCTTAGGGCAAGAGAAATTTACTCAGTTGAAGTTTGCTTTGAGTAGCTAAATATTATATTCATTTGCTGTTCCCTCCCATCCCCAAGATAAAAAAATTGGCTCAGGGGCTTACTAAAAAACAAAACAAAACTAGCCAGCCAAAAAACCCTCCCTCCCCATAACACTAAGCTCTCTTTAGTAAGAAGCTTTCAATTGAAGCCCAAGAAATCTCCCCCATCCCCTGACAATTTTAGCTCACTCAGGATCTACAAGGTCAAGGTTTTTTCTTTCAAAGGAGAGAGGTTCCCTAATTAGAAAAAAAAGAGCCCCACACAAGATCGTTGTGGTCTTAAATAACGAGATTTAAAAAAAAAAAAAAAAAATGTTTTGCAAAGGAACTTAAAAAAAAAAAAAAATAGCACTTGTGGCTGACCCTATACAAGACACATGCATTAAGCGAGCTGGAAAATGCTAATCGCACCCAGAGCTTATGCAATGGGTTGCGTGCTGCACCCTTGCGCTCTCCTTCCTGGGGCTGCAGGATGAGATGAAAGGGCACTGCAGGGCAGACCTTCCCCCCTCCCCACACAAATCCTTCCCTAATATTTTGGCTGCAGCACTCAAGCCACAAGTGGCTCAGCACAAAGAGCGCTATTTTCTCCCACTCTATACATTGAGTCTTTCCTGCAAAAGCTTCTTTTGAGCTGGAGCCCGCTGCTCCCCGTTCACCGAGGGATGCGTATGGCATCGTGGGTCTGGTTAACACCAACGGTCTAGCCCGGCTCAGCAGCCCACAGCATCCCTGCCCTACTGCATCGCAAAGCTTGGGTGCTCAGACTGTCACAAGAAGCCTCCGGGGCAGACACAAAGGCTGAAAGACAAGAGCAAGAAGAGGATAACTCACAAATGCAAGCAGCAAGAGACAGCGCTCCAGGCAATCGTGTGTGTGAAGGATCATACAGCCCCTACCTTCTCATTTGGAAAATGAAGCATTTTAAATACATGCAGGTTTCCCATCCAGCGTGCTTCTGCCCCATTTCTTCTATTCTTAATTCAACTTGACAGCTAAAGACTCTCTGCTGATTTCTCCAGGGGCAAAGAAAACACCGCTAGAAATAAAAAGCTGCCTCCAGTTGTTCACAGTCTCACAGGGGTGATTTTTGGAGTCCTGCAATCACACTACATACGGAGATCACTCCGTCGTGCAAACTCCTCTCTCAGGCTGGCTCTGCCAACCTCCAAGAACACAGTGGCTCAGTACCAGCATTTACACGCTTTGCACTAGCGCTTGCAGACCCCAGGCAAGCCGAGGGCCTCGCTGCGCTGGGCACGGTCCTTGCAGCACTGAGACACCGTGACAGGTGCTATATAAAAGTCTCCTTTCTGCAAGTGTAAGCACATGCTTTTTAGAAGCCGAGTCCAAGGGCATTTTGCTGGACAGCCAGAGGCCTCTGCTGCTACATTTCCGTGATGGAAACTGGAGAGGAAAGATTGCCTCCAACGGGAGGGAAAGAGGGGCTGTTCCTTTAGGAGGGAAGAGGGAGTACAACAGGGGAGGCCGGGGCAGTGCAAAGGGATTCAGTCTCCTGGAAGACGGGCGAGGTGGGAACAAGCACATTTCTGTCGCACACCTCTCTCATCTCACCAGTCCAAAAGGAAATGCACAAGGAAGGACAGTGCTCCTGGAGCCTGGATCCCATACAAAGCAGGTTTTCCCTGGAAAAGCCTGAACATTACCACCCAGTCCCGCCACCTCTTCCCCACGGAGCAACCAGCGCACCCAAGGGGCAGCTGCACGCTGCCACAAAGGGCTCTCCCACTGCCCTCCGGAGCTGCACGTCACCCACCACGACCGTCCTCTGCAGGGACAGGGCTTGGCTAGGCAGGAAATTTTGACACCCGAGTAACTGCCTTGGTTGAAGACCTAGGAACAAGCAGCATTTTACTCTCCCTTTTGCCATGCATCCTCCACCAGTGCCATCCTGTACACTGTTAAGAGGGAACTTTTCAGTCTTTGCGGTCTGGCAAGGCACACTGCAGCCCTGCAGGCAGAGCCCGATCGAGTCCAGGGTGCATGGGACAGGAGGGATGAAAAGCTACTGAGTAACCGAGGCACTGCGTTGGTTCACACGGCTGCTGCCCATACAAGCACTAGCTATTAGTCACTACGGGGAAGTGAGACGGCAAGCATGCTGCGATAACCTGAGCTGGAGGAGGCAGCGGAGGGCTCTTGTTCAGGTGACAGCAAACAGGCAACAGCCAGGCTGGCAAAAAGCAAAGTTAGGAGTTAGTTGGGAGTCGGAGCCGGAGGACGGAAGCAGGCTGCGGACCGGACCGAATGGCCTGCAGGTTTCTCATTTGTGCTGCTGCTGGTCACACCTCGAGCTTCTGGAGCGTCCCTAGATCTGCAGCCAGCGGCTTCCCAAGTCCATACGCCGCCAAGACAAGCACGCGGCTGGCTTTCATTTGGGAAACAGCACTCCCATCTTGCTTTTCAATTTAATTTTTTTTGTAATGGCTTTAATGCTTCCCATTTGCAGACCTTCAAAATGTAACCGCTTGCATTAACCGGTCTGCAGCGGTTTCATTCTATGCTAAAAACAAGACACATTAGCATTGGGCACGGACAGATGACTCGGCAGCGTTTGTCCAGCACAAGTGCTGAATTTCCGTGGGGCAAGGGTGGACCAGGGTATCTAGGTAACCTGGACTAGGAGTGTGGTGGGTACCTGCAAGCTGAAGGACTCAACTGCCCAGTGAGAGTCAGGGGTGGGGGAAGTGGCTCCACTACGGGCAATAAATACCCTAAGGAGAGGGGCAGCCCCATAACGCCAGGTGCAAGCTGGAGAGAGGCTGCTGTTATTGAACTCAGTAAGTGCGAGACACAGCCCAGCCATGACCCCTGCACTGCTGGCAGAAGGAGTTGCAGCGGGGAGGAGGAAGGGAAGGCACTGGCAGCCAGTCTCGCCCTTCTGTCTTTTCCCCAGCTGGCCTCTCCCTCCCCTCCTTCCTTCCTTCCTGCTACCTCCGTGACTCAACTTTTTCATTCAGCAACAGCCCGGCTGACGACAGTGACAGTATCGCTGCTGCCATACGGTCCTGGATTGCATCACGTGGACCGCAGCTTTCTGCTTTCCATACGCTGCTGTCCGACAAGGCTGGGCGCAGGAGCAGAGGCCCCACTGAGCCTGGGGCCGGGGGGCTTCTCCCTTTCCCCGAAACACTCCTCGAGAAACCTCCCCGACGCGCGCATGATTCACTCATTGAAAGTTTTCATTTCAAGTTCATCCGTATTAGCAATCGCAGTCCAGGGGAAGCCCAGCCAGCTCCTGGCCCAGGACTAAATGCTGGGCAAACCTCAGGGAAAGAAGAAGTCACAACTCCGGGGAGTTGCCAGTCTTGCATCAGGAGGGAGAGGAAGATGCCAGAGCTCCCTTTCTCCTCTGCCCGGCCAGCGCGCGTCTGGTTTAAAAACAGCATTTTGGAAATCTACCTGAGGCGAGTTTGACAAGTTCGTGACTTTGGGGCAGGGGGAGAACGCAGAGAGCCCACCGCTTCCCAGCGGCTGCCTCGCCGGGCCCAGCAGGAGCTGCGCGCGGCTGGCTACAAGTCCCCAGAGCAGAGCTGAGGCTGGCTCAGTTTCTGTCTCCGGGAAAGCCAGCCCTCGTGGCTCTCGCACTTCTGTTTCCTCGCCCCCCGGCACACGAAGCCAGCAGAGGAGGGTGCGGAGAGGGACTGGTTTTCCTTCCCAGAGCAGGCGCCCCCCAGTGTCGGCCACCCCCGCGCCTGGGGCACGGGTAGGACACGGGAACACCAAGGCAGGTGCCCCCCTCGCCCCAAGGGCCTCTGCCGTCTCCTCCCTAGCACGAGGAAGGAGACACGCAACCAGCTGAGCATCCTAGACCATGCGCTGGCAGGAAATGTGGCTTTCCCTGGGAAAGTCCGCACTCTCTCCAGCTGGCCGGGTCCCAGGAGGGCAGGGCTCGGTGCCGGGCACCCTGCGGGCAGGGCTGGGGGAAGCGCCCGGGCGCTGGAGGCGAGCCCCTACCTGCGATGGTCTCCTGGTAGCCCTTGGTGAAGAACTGCATGGCCGTGGCCGCCCGCCACGGCGTCTTGAGCAGCCCCTGGCGCTGCGGGTCCTCGCCCAGGGCGCGCAGGATGGAGGTGTAGGCGGCGGCCAGCCCCGGCAGGTGCAGCGCGTTGTCCTCCTCGCTGCGCGGCCGCTCCTCCCGCCAGCCGGCCAGGCACCGCGCCGACCCGCCCGCCGGGCCGGGCAGCGGGGCCGGCTTCTCGGGCTCCGGCCCGAACCCGTTGCAGCTCAGCCCCCGGGCCGGCTCCATGCCGCGCTGCAGCGCGGGCCCCCGGAGCGCTCCAGCCGGCGCCCGGGAACGCTCCGAACGCTCGCGGCGGCCCCAGGAACGCTCCAGCGGCGCCCGCAACGCAACGCAACGCTCCGGCCGGCACCCCGGCCCCGCCGCCCCTTTATAGCGCCCGCCCCGCTGCCATTGGGCGCCCGGCGCCGTGCGTCACCCAGCCCGGCTGCCTCTAAGAGGATCAGCCGCGCGGGGCAGGGTGCACCGGCTCCGCCCCGACCCGGCGCGGGGCAGCCGCGGGGAGCCCAAGGCAGGGGCGTGCGGGGGACCGGCGCGGCCGCTGGGATGAGAGGGTCGGTCCTGGGAATAGGACGCACAACCTGCGGAGCAAAAGAGTAGTCCAGGGAGCCGGACACCGCGGGGCCAGCAGTCCCGGGGCACGGCCGGGAGTTGTGACCTGGTGGTTAAAAAGTCTGCGCTTCCGGAATGTGAAAACCTTTATCTATAGCTATATAGAGCTACGTATATAGATTAGAGAGAGAGATCTATAGATACATGATTTTATATATATATATATAGAGAGAGAGGAGAGAGAGAAGGACTGGAAAAGGGCCAATGTGGTGCCCATTTTTAAGAAGGGGAGAAGGAAGGAGCCGGGTAAGCTTAGGCCGGTCAGTCTTACCAGTCGGGGGGTGGCCAACTGGCTTCGGGACCGCACCCAGAGAGCGGTGGTGGAGGGGTCGTTCTCGGCCTGGAGGGAGGTGGGCAGTGGGGTCCTGCAGGGTTCAGTCCCTGGACAAGTGTTATTTAATATCTTCATCAGTGATTTGGACAAGGGTGCGGACAGAATCCTGTCCAAGTTCACAGATGATACCAAGTTATGGGGCAAAGTTAACACACCGGAGGGCAGGGAGCAGATACAGGCCAATCTGGACAGGTTGGATCAATGGGCAGAATGAAGGAGGACGCAATTCAATGAAGACCAATGCAAGGCACTCCACCTAGGGAGGAGGCATCCCCAGCATACCTACAGGTTGGGGGAAGACCTCCTCAGCAGCTCAGCAGCTGAAAGGGATCTTGGAGTCATAGATGATGCCAAGATGAACATGAGCTGGCACTGTAACGAAGCCATCAACAAGGCCAATCACACCTTGTGCACTAGCAGATGCATGACCAACAGATTGAGGGAGGGCCGCAGTTGGAGTACTGTGTCCAGTTTTGGGCGCCACGCTTCAAGAGGGACGCAGAGGATCTGGAGAGGGTGCAGAGGAGTGCAACTTGCATGATTAGTGGCCTCCATGCAAGACCCTACGAGGGGAGGTTGAGGGATCTGGAACTCTTCAGCCTTGACAAGAGACGTCTGATGGGGGAGACCTCGTAGCAGTCTATACCTTTATCAAGGGAGGACAACAGAGAGTTGGAGATGCGCTATTTATCCTACCTCTAGGAGTAGCTGGGAATAATGGGTACAAACAAGTGGAGAGTAGATTCAGGTTAGATATTAGGAAGAAATTTTTCACAGTAAGGGTGGCCAGAATCGGAACGGGCTGCCAAGAGGGGTGGTGTTATCACCTAACTTGGAGGTCTCCAAGAGGAGGCTAGATTGGCACCTGGCTGGGGTTGTCTGACCTCCGTCCTTTCCGGCCAGGGGCAAGGGGTTGGACACAATGATCCTTTGGGGTCACTTCTGACTCTACAATCTATGAATCTATAGATATGTAGATTATATATATATATATAGAGAGAGAGAGAGAGAGAGAGAGGAGAGAGAGAGAGACATCAAAGAAAGAGCTAAGGTTTTCACATTCCCCAAGCATAGACTTTTCAAGAACCAGGCCAAAAATCAGAAGAGTTGGCAATACTGTGACACTCAGGGACCTCCTTCAGATTCATAAAACAACCTCTAGCCTTCTGGAGCGTCTAGAGAGACGGAGGCAAAGTCCAATGGAGCTGCTGACCTGGGTGCTTCCATGCTAGAGTATCCGTGAAGGTCAAAAATTAACCCAACCCACTAGGCAAAAAATGACGGAAAGATATTGGGTCAATAGTCCCCAGTGAAGGGGGCCTGACCTGATGCCTGGCAGTGACAGCACAGACACCAGTTGATCGAATAGTTACTTGGACCACTCTCATTCAGAACCATAAAAAAAAATCTAGCCTTTTGGAGTGTCTGGAGAGTGCCTCTAGTACTTCAAGAAGTCTTACTAATATGGCACTACAATAATCAGTTTAAGAAAAAAGCAAAAACCAGTTTAGCTACTGGCATGGGTGCTCATCTGCTAGAATATGGATAAAGTTTAAGAAAACCAAAGGGACTAAGCAAAAGAATAGTCAAAGGATATTGGGTCATTAGTCCCGTAGTCAATCTAGTTATGCGGACATCTCTTATTCAGAGTCACAAAGCAAAATCTAGCTCTCATGTGTCTGGAGAGATAAAAGCAAAAGCAGCATAGCCATTGGAACAGGTGCTCATCTGTTAGAGTACTGATAAACTTTTAAAAAATGCAACGCATTAGGCAAAAAATAGACAAAGGATATTGTGTCATTAGACCACCCTGTAGTTATTTTAGCAACGTGGACTTCTCTTCTTCAGATCCATAAAACAAAATCTAGTCTTTTGGAGAGTCTTGAGAGTGCCTCTGGTACTTTGAGAAGCATTACCAATATGGCAGCACTACAGTATTTAGTTTAGGACCAAAGCAAAAACCAGTATAGCTACTGGCATGGGTGCTCATCTGCTAGAATATGAATAAAGTTTAAGAAAACCCGAGGTACTAAGCAAAAGAATAGTCAAAGGACATATAAATAAAAAATATATAGATAGATATATGACAATTAAATATATCTATTATAATTATATATATAATTATATAATTTACTATACACATGCACGCACTATATATATTATATAAGTTATATTTATAATATATACATATATATAATATATTTCATATTATATTATATAAATTCTATGTTATAAATATATATTATATAGGGAGAGAGAGAGAAAGAGAGAGAGTGTGTTTTTTTCCAGGGCAAAGTGTGAATGCAGTCCCCCACTGCCAGAAATTATGCAGTCAAGTTTCTCACACGTGGGGAAATTGCAGGGGTTGGCATGCCCGGAGTGCAAAGGCTGAGCCTCACCCTGGGAAAACCACCTTCTAGATCATGGTATCTCCCCTGCCAGGTAAGTATAGTCAAAGGATATTGGGTCATTAGTCCCACAGTCATTCTAGTTACATGGACAACTCCTATTCAGAGTCAAAAAAAAAATCTAGCTTTTTGGAGTACCTCCAATACTTTGCCACGTATGACACAGCACCTCAGGTGAAAGTGAAACAAAAAGCCTTATTAATTCAATAGCACTACATGATTCTGTTTAAGATCAAAGGAAAAAACCAATATAGTTACTGGCACGGACACTCGGTTGCTAAAGTTTAAAAAAACCCAAACCACAACACGCTAAGCAAAAGAATGTTCCCAGGAGTCAGCTATTGTGAGAAGCTTTTGAGAGAGGCAAGAAAAGAGAAACTATTGTGCAAGAGGCAAGGATTTCTTAAGGCAATCTCTTTTATTGGAACAATTACGTAGTCGGGATAAAGTCAGACAAGCTTTCGAATGCAAGACATGCTTCCTCAGGACTATTGGGCCGATAGTCCTGTGGTCATTCCAGTGTCAGGGACATGTCTCACTCAGATGCATAAAACAAAATCTAGCCTTCTCGAGGGCGGTGAGAGTGCCTCCAGTACTGTCACCTGCAGTACAGCACCTGTCTTTCTCCAATGAAAGCGAAAGGAGAAGCTCTCCTTAGAGGGTGGCACGACCTTGTTCTGTTGAAGGTCAAAGCGAAAACCAGCGTAACCATTGGCAGAAGCATCCATTTGCTAGAGTACTTATAAAGTTAAAAAAAACCCAAACAGGACTCACCAAGCAAAAAATAGTCAAAGGATTTGGGTCGTTAGCCCTAAAGTCATCATAGCTAAATGGAGGCAGGGACAGATCGCGGGGGCAGGAACCCTTGCATCCCTCTTGGAGTCCAGCTCCACCCAAACTTGGAAAACCAATGGGCTGGGGCTAGCAGCAGCATTTCTAGTCTGGCAGGGCTGAACGAGTCTGACTTCGTGGCTCATCATCTGTCTGATCCCTTCTACACTTTTCATTCCTCAGTGTTAAAGACCCTGTCTCCTTTATTTTAATTGTCTTAATCTTTCACTAATCAAGCTATTCTTTCGTCTGCAATTCTCCTGGTGACATGGCTCCTGTTTCACAGCCTGGTTTTTAACTCTACCTAAAAACATGAATTCAAGCGTGGAAATAACTTTCAGTGAAGCACTGGATACATGGTGGGGATGCTCAAGGAGGCTGGATTTTGTTTTGTGGGGAAGTCTGTTGAATTCTAATGGCAATGGGACTAAAGAAGCAACTATTTGTGCCTAGTTTGTTGCATTTTTAGCATATCGTACAGCAAATTAATGCACGTTCCCGTAAAGTTACATTTGTTTGGCTTCATTCTCAAACTGAATAATGTGGCTTTAGGCCCCTAGTGTATTACTAAAGCTTTCCGTTTTTTTATTACCTGGAAAAAAAGATGTGTTGTGTTATATGTGATGAGGATGCGCCAGACAATCCGCAAAATCCTACATCCACCCATGAGTGTAATTCTCTTATTCAGATTCATCAAATGAAATCCAGCCTTCTTGAAAGTCTGGACAGCACCTGCAATACCTCACTGCCAGTCATTTCTGCACCTGAGTAGAGATCATCACCCGTGAGATAAGGTTTTTTAGCCAGAGTTAAAAACCATGTGCAGGGCTGTGAAATAGGGTACTAGGAAGGGCTAACAGACAGCAACATTGCAGCAGAAAGGGTAGTTTGAACAGTGGAACATCAAGAGCATTAAAAAGAAAAGAGAGTTATTAACACCCGAGGAAGCGCACCCCTGGGCCCGCCCCTGCCTGGGGCTCCCAGCATGGACTTAGTCGTGTGTGGCACTGGACATGTGGGTGGCTGTTCCCAAGTGATCGGGGCGAGATTGCAAGTGGTGGTGCAATCCACGCTGGTGTGGGCAAGATGAAGGCTGCCTGGTGCTGGTTCACAGCATGGCTGGATCTAGTTGAAAAAGGAGGTGCAGATGGTGAGGTGCATCATCACATATAACATAACACACATGTTTTTCTCCAGTTAAGAATAAACTAGAAGCTTTACTAACAGGCCCGGGGGCTAGGGTTGTATCCATCAGTTTAAGACTGAAGCATAAAACCATCTACAGGGCTGTGACATAGGGGCTTCATGACCAGGAGCAGCGAAGGCCCCTGCTACACGTTCCATGTATTGCATAATTACTTGATAAATCACACAATAAATTTAGACCAGCCACAGGTGCAGAGCAATTCTCATACAATTCACTGGTTTACTGCGCCATTGAGACCGGCCACATGTGCAAAATAATGATCACACCATAAAAATGACTCTCCAGCTATAAAAAGAGCTAACCAGCTACAAAGTTCTTGCTTGGATATGTGGAAATACTTTAGAGCTGGTTTCTAGCCAGCTTTTATGCGCCCGTGTAGCAGGGCCCTAACAGACAGCAAAATTGCAGAACAAGGGAGAGCTTGATTGTTGGAACCGCAAGACCCTTAAGAAAGAAGAGAGGGGTGTTAACACCGGTGGAGTGAAGCATTTAGAAGGAATCCCTGCATGCCGCTCTCATCCTTTTTACCCATGTACTGGCCTGATCCTGCACACTGGATCCAGCCAGGCACTGGCCCTTCCCCGTTGTTGCTGGTGGATCTGGCTGCTCTTCAAAGAAGCAAACATGAACTGACCTGCATTAAGACCACAGAGACCTGAACTAGCTGATTGCCCCCCGAGCCCTCCCAGTGAGGGCCCGGAGACAGAGCGGGGCGCCCAGGGAGACTGGGCTGCCTGAGAGCGATCTGCCAAGGTGCCACAGAGACGATTGGCCACCTCTGCTCATACACCAAGATGTGGAAGAAGGTAAAGCGGCTCTGTGAAGCAGGGGCAGGGTCAGACAGCTGTCAAGAGCGATGGCGCTGCGCGGACCCCTGACTAAACACCAGGGGAGCCCATCAGCCTGTTTCGATCAGTCCGTGTCGTGCACCAGGAGCGCCCTGTTGAAATCCAGGACCCTCCTGATGTCCAGGCCCGCGCACCTTGAGGTGGTAGGCTGTGAGAAAACGGCCTCGAGCGAGTGCCAATCCCACTCCCAGAAATGAGTAGCAGAGGATGGGGCGGTCGCAGGCCAATCCACCTGGCAGAGGGACACTTGGCACAGGGTCCTTCAAGACCCTGTTATTCTGCGATGTTACTGCACCTGCATAATTACAGCTCTGAACCCCGTCGAGTCAGTGGCATTCTGATCCTTTGACCAGAAAGATCCTGGACGCAGATTCATTCCCCCCCCTAGAATCGCGGTTAGTTTTTAGTCCCTTTAAAATAAGGAACCAAGAGCATCAGCTGCTGCGTAAATTTATTTGTGCTGCTCTGCTCCCAATCCTCCAGCACTTGAACTTTCAATATCCTGCTACTGAGCTTACTGGGCTCCTGCCCGCTGTGTTGACTTAGGAGCGAAGCTACACGCTGTTCGGTGAGGTGAGGATTCTGGTGATCCCCCTCTAAATTCTCATCTAAGTTAAGTAAATCAAGTCTCCAGAAGGGGAAGCCCTGGGGTAAGGATGAGCCCCCGCCATGCACAGCCTCAGCACCTGTTTGCACTGCGGTGTGGTGCTAGGCTATCAGCAGGCCCTGCTGGTACAAATTGGGGGGCACAGTAGGCCACTGCAGGGGATGCTGCTAGGAAAAAACACAACTGCTCACCCTCTGCTTTGTGGGTAGGGAGAGCAGGGGTGGATCCAGGGGAGGCAGTTGATTCCAATTTCACCCAAACTTTCCTACCAACTGCCTGGGAGGGACAGCAGCATTTCTGTTCAGGCACCACCAGACTTCCTGGCTCATTAGCATCTCCCTGATTCCTGCTAATCTCTCTCCACTCCACAGGTGTTAACAACCATCCCTCCTTATTAACGGCCTTGAGGCTCCACTGTTCCAAGTACCCTCCTTCTGCAATATTGCTCTCAATTAACCATTTGTGGAAATGTCTCTCTTCTGTTTTACAGCCTTGCACATTGTTTTTAGCTCTACATAAAAAAAAAACTTTATTTAGGAGTGGCCCTTTTAACACAGGTGCAGAAATGACTGACAGAGACATATTAGAAGCACTGTCAAGACATTCAAGAAGGCTAGATTTTGTTGCATCTGAGTAAGAGGCATGCATTTAAGGACAACAGAACAAATGGCACAATTGCTTTCAACTATTTCAAATATGCTTTGCCCAGTTTGTTGTTGTTGTTTTTAATTTAATACCTAATCTAGCAAACGAGTGCCTGTTCCAATAGTTATACTGGTTTTTGCTTTGATCTTAAACTGAATAA
>JAGPOW010000304.1:4848077-4872042 GCA_030014935.1 Caiman crocodilus
CAGGCAGTGCAGTCTAGTGCCCTGGACACTGAACCGTCTCAGGATATCTGGGTCCTGTCCTTGATTGGAGCCCCTCAGCAAAATAATGGCACTATAATGGCTATAATAAAGTATAGCCCATGCTCGTGCTCTACACCTCCTCCAGGTAGGAAGACCTGATCCCATTGCTAAAGAGCTTAGGTGAGCTGGATCCAAGCTGTAAAGTTGCTGGAGGGGGTAAAATGAGGGGGAAAAAGCCCAATTACTCTGAGCACCTTCCCGGTTCCCAGAAAAATCCATTTTTGCTGCCCAAGTTGAATTTAACCTGCATAAGTATGAGCCACCACCAGCTGGTTTCTAACAGTGAAGCAAACAGCAAAGTCCATGTTTTTTTAAGTGCCCAAGTGATTTTAGGTAGCTCTGTTTTTTTGGGTTGGTTTGGTTTTTCAGGCACTCTTGAGCCCTCTCCTTCCCATGTCCAGGCTCCATAAGGTGTCTGGGGTCCGCTACCCAAAAGATGTTGGCAGTGACACTCTCAGTACCAGGAGGAGCTGCTTTTGCAGCTGCTTCAATCTGCAGTCACCTCACTGTCGCCGGCAGCACTCCGGCAACCTGAACTCGGGGCTGTGACCCCACCACGAGGTTGCAAACCCTGCAGAAATGCAGTGGCTGGAGCATTGGGTGCTTGGGAGTATTCCTGCCTGCTGCCGCTGTAGGTGTTCAAGCTGCTTGGGTCTGTGCTCTGAGGACATTGCCTGCAAACAGCCTCTTGCAGCTCAGGTGCGATGCAGAAAGAACAACTCGAATTCACGTCCGGTGGTGAACGCTCAGCTGGGTTGACTGTCTCGTAGGACGGTGTCCTCGTGGGTCTGCACAGCAATCAGCCCAGCTCCGCGGAGCTGCCCGGACAATGGCAAGTGACACATGCAACCCCTTAAGTCTCTACGAAAAGGCAAGGGCATTTGTAGCTGAGATGCCCGCACCCCTCTTCCAAGTCTTATTTCTCTCTCTGTCAAAAATGTGTCTTTCTACTCCAGTCTTTGCCAAGTACAGACACTTGCAGCTCATCCCTTGCCAACTGCCCCCTGCCAAGTTTGGGCATCTGAAGTTCACCCCCTGCTGAGTGTGCATATCTCCAGCTCACCCCCTGCTGAGTCCAGCTCCCCTCTTGTCACCTCTGCTTTCCTAGCGAGTTCTAACCTTTTACTCCTCCATTTGTTCAGCTCCTGTTTCTTGCTTTGAATCAGCACTTTTGCTCATTGCCTCTTCGATTGGGTCATCCAGCAGTCAATGAACCCTGCTACGCCCAAGATCCTTTGCAGCGCCTTAGCTTAACTATAGTTTAGCATAACTACGTCTTGGCCTATACCAAAACTCCTACAATGAAGAGTTAGTGCAAACGTGATGGCCTTTGTCCTCGCTCTGTAACGTGATACCGGAACATGGCTGCAAAGAGAAGAGCTGACTTACTTGAAGCCAGCTGCATCATGGCAATAGACAAGGAGAAAAATGGATTCAGCATTTTGCCAGGTAGCCGCACTGAAACTCGCTCCTTGGTGACCGATTCTAAACGCCGAGACGGACTCTAGAAAGCCAATTGCTAAGGGATTACTTGAACGTGCATCATGCTTGGGGCATAGGAGAATGAGGACGCTGCGAGAGCAGGGCATTGGGAACAGCCCTTGGCTGAGAGCTGCTGCAGAGACGCACTTCTGCTCGTGGAAACTGCAGAGCACGAACAGGAGGAGTGAATGTACCCTTAGGGGAAGGAGGCAAATTGCTTGCAAGTGTGATAGTTGTCTCATTCCAGCTCAAAAAAGTGCTGGCTGGGCTGATCTAATTGGGGCTGGTCCTGCTTTGAGCAGGGAGATGGACTAGATGTGACCTCCTGAGGTGCCTTCCAACCCTCATTTTCTGCGATTCTATTATATGTCCTTTAAGGTCCTGCCCTAAACCTACTGAAGTCCATAAGCATCCACTGCAGTAGACTTTGGATCTGGCTCCTCACGTCAGGCACCCCCCCATTCTCATTCAAGCCAATGGGATCTAAGGGTGGAAAACACCGCTCAGGATCCAGGCTCTTGAAGGACAGAAATCCAAGCAACACTTGCTAATAGTGAAGACTCATTGCAAGTCCACTGCTGCACTGCCCTAATATTTCATTAGCCACTTACATGGGAATAGGCAGGTTCAGATAACCGCTGCTATTAGTACAAAAGAGACATCTAAACGAGAACATCTCACATGATGAATGATATACAAAGCTCTGCATTGTGATGTTCAGCAATGATCAGTGAACATGCTACAAAATACTCATCCCTTCCCTACAGGCTCTTAAAAGTACAAGAAAAACCTTCATGGGCCTTATAATGGTCAGCGCTGACTCTTTCTCCTGTACAATGGCATCTGGTCATCAGCAAGTGATGGTGGATAAATCCCTGAAGAGACAGGGATTCTGCAAGGTGCTGTGCAGAGCTCTCCTATTCGTGTGCACACTGCATTACCTGAGCAGCAGAAAGTCTCTGCTTTCAGGGCAAAGGAGGAGGATAGATGCTGAGGAAAGTCTGGTCCTGCCCATACCTTATGTAAGCTTTGGGGCAGGGATGTGTTTTTCTGCTCTGTGTTTGCACAGCACCTAGCACCCTGAGGTTCAGATGCATCATAATAAATACAAATACCTTAGGAGACCATTCAAAAGGAGTCTACAGAGCTGCTGGGAGAGAGGGACAAAAAAGTCAATGCCTCTTTATCATGGATTTGCCACTGGTTTCATAAACAACGGAGATATAATACACTAAGGCTGAATGCGATTAACCCGATTACAAGGTGTAGAAATGCTAATCTGAAAATTAAGGTAAAAAGGCAACTATTTACCCCGACGATTATAATTGCTCTTTTTGTAACAGCACCAATGCTCTATACACCATCATTGTAACAAAGATCAAGCCTTTGATTTGTGGTTAAAGAAAGCTAAAATAGTAGTTGTGTTCCTACATCTCCCTACTCACTCACTCAGAGGTATTATTATCTTGGGATCAATAACGTGATTGCCTGCTGGACAGTCTCCCGGCAACACACGTCTTGAAACTATTCGTCTGAATTTCTCCTGTCATTCATGTCCAATTGAACCAGGCGTCAAGTGGCTCTTTTGAGAGCCCTGGTGGATAGGAGCATTTTTCCTGCCTTTAGTAAACATATTATCACTGCATTTGTACAACAGCTGTCATTCTGGGACCTCCGCGTGCTTTGCTTCCTGCACAGGTCTCAGCTGAAGGGAGAAAGAAGAAGGGCCGTCCCCTCCGAAATGAGTCACCGCTTCCACCAGCACTCCCCGCAAACGGACCCCTTGCCTACTGGTGAGTGCCTTCAAAGTCATGTCTAGGGCCGGGGAGACGTGACACAACTTTTGTGAAGTAACTTATCTTGGATTTTACTACGTAGTACATTTAATCTGACTGCAAGAGACGTTGCTGCTAAGCCTGGCCGTGGGCTTGGGGGAGTCAGTTTGCAGTGATCGGGTGCATGACCGGCAGAGAGTGTAACTCTACTTACTCTTCACGCTTTAAGGGGCAGTTTTACTCTGGAGTAGAGCGACTAACACTGGTGTATAAGGGTGCATCCACTCGACTACCACTATGTCCCAAAGTCGATTTGCTTTGTGAACGGTGCGCGTGCCTTTAGTTGGACCGACGGGAACTGAACCCAGCATCACAGCAAGGCCACAACTCAATGAGGCAATTTTCCCCACCACTTACTGCGTCGCATCAGAAGGTTGCAAACGGTCTCCACGAAGCATCGTTTCCCACGGGGAGACGCTGTGTCCTGATGTCTACCAGGGACGTGGTCTTGCACCGTCCTTGTACAGTCTGGCTGGCGAGGCTTCGAAGGCGCCATCACCCCGTTCCTTCCATATGGATTAAGGTGTGTTTCATACCGATAAAAAGATAAATCCAGGGAATACTGATAAAAAGATAAATCCAGGGACATTGGGTCAGATTGCACCCTTAGCCTTTGGAAGCTGTCCCCAGCCTGCAGGCTGATACAGCTTCTCAGGGTCCCTCAACTCCAGCCTAAAACATTTCATGGAAGTGGCCACCCCGCTCCTGCCATCTGGGAGTAAGAGCACGTCCCGAGCTAACAGAGCAGCTGTTCAAGCCCAGACGTGTTGCTACAAGCCACTACAAGCTATGGGAAGACTCATGTCCTGTAATAATGATAATACTGAACGGCTGCTTCTTTGAGACCCTCATCCAGGTCTGGCGTCAAGGTAGCTCTCCTTTCAATACATGTTGCCATACCCATTCCTGCAGCAACCAAAAGAGATGGGGAAGAAAGACCAGGGGGAAAGGGTAAACACTAAATGCAACTGCAAAATGTATCTCAAGAACGTAAGCTGCACACAGGACAGGGTGGGAACGCCTTCCTGCGTGTCGCGGGCAGCCGACACCTAGCCCTGACGGGTCCCCCCTTAAAGGTGTGTCTGCACCTCTGGACATTAGACCAGTTTTCCAGCCTCTTAGACCCCAGCCCTCCTCCATAATATCTGTGACTAGAGCAACATCTTATTTTGAAAACTACTTGTTACAGTGCTTATCTCCTTGAGAGAGGCTGAGTTAGGGTTGGGAGAGTGGGGGACAGAGGAGCAGCCACACAAGGATAAGCCCGAACCTGTGCTTCTCTCTCATAGCTCACTTACTCCCTCACACCTAACAGCACCCTTCAAAGGATCTAGAGGCACCCCAAGCTCCTGATTGCCAACCATGGCATTAGACATGACAAGCAATGCCAGGAGCTTATGTAAAAGCTCCTCCCTCATGTGACTGCATGCAAGTCAACGGGAATGATACCCAGGATAAGCTGGGGTACAGACCGGAGCCCTGAGTACCCCAGCCACAGCCGCCGCGCAGAGCACCTTTCCTCCCCGCCCCACAACAGGGACAAGTCTCTTAATTAAAACCACAGCGCTGCACCAGGTTCGTTAATGCTCCCAGATGGAAGAATGCTCAGATACGTCGTTCAATTCAACATCTAGCCGGAAAGGACCCTTCCCATTTGAACTCCTGCATATACTAGGAATGAAAAAGGAAAGGGTTAAATTGCTTGCATTAAAAAAAAGATTAAAAAAAAAAAAAGAACTATGGGATTTTACTTGAATCCACCTTTTCTGAGCTTTGCACACATTTCACATCCTAGCCACAGCCTTGATTATGGATGCTATTTAAAGGGCAGTGAAAAAAAACAAACAGGGGGCTCAGACCCCCCAGATTAAAGGCACTGCACAGAAGTGGCTCAAGTGCTGGGCACGTGATGGCTTTATTTTTGGCAAGGTCTCAGCGGCACAGGTCAGAGAAAATAAAAGGTGGAGCAAAAAGCGCTTGAGCAGGTCTCTGCAAACCGAAGCACCGCCCGGGTGCCTCTGGGCTGCCCACCCCCCGGCTCACCGACCTGCGCGCTGATTGAAGTGCAGGGGTGCTCGGCTGGCCAGAAAACACATTTATGCCAGTGCGGGCAAAGCCTTCTATTCCCCCGAGGGGAAGGTGACGCACAGACTCGCTGTATAGGAGAGAAGCTGTCTCCATTCTGCTTTTGTTTTAAGGGAGCTTAACTCTTGTTTGATTAGGGATTTCCAAAAGGCATTTAAAAATTTCACCTTTATTTAATGCGTCCCTGAGACATATTGCAGCACAGTCCAGGTTTATTATGAAGCAAGTGCTTGGAAGGTCAAAGGAAGTGCTCCTTGCTAAGACAATCTATGTATTTTATTTATTTATTTACGCCCTCTTCCCCTTTGGAGTTGGCGTGCGGGTTTTGAAAAGCGGCAGAGTGCCTGGTGTGCAAGCGTACTTTGCTTGTGCTCAGTGAATCTGATCTAATGACACTACCAGGTAAGACCACAGTACGGTCCAAAGTGACCGCTGGAAGCACAGGGGAAGGAGTCAGGGGTACAGGTAGTGCCCTTCTCATTGCACACAGTTGAAGGTAAAAGCCCCAAAAAGGACAGATATATTTTGGAAGTGCACGCACAGCTTTGCAATGGGTCACTAGCTTCCTAGGCCCCAGGACAATCAGAGAAGCTGGAATAGCAGAAAGAAAATGGCCCATCTACAGCCCTAAGAGCATCTTTGGACACCCACGCAAAGGACTTCAGAACAAGTTTGAAGGTGACCAGCCGTAACAACTGACCGACGAGCAAATACAATAATAATGACCTAATCCTTGGGGCTGGAATTAGGGGTTAGGAAGAGGCATAAGAAACTGCCATAGAGATACAGGTAAGTCTATAGGGAGAGCAGCAGAGAATCATTGCATCAGAGATGCCAACGTGCAAAGCACCAGCAGCAAGACCTGGAAGTTTTGGTACGTAACCAGAATCACGATGCAACGGGCATAACAGATATGTTGGACATTGGGATATAAAATCTAAGAAACAAGTGGTTACGGCATATTTCAAAGAAACAGAGAGGGGAAGAGGGAGAAAGGCTGTGTTGCATAGCAAGGATGTATATACTTATGATGTTGAAGAAGAGGTGAGTAGCAGGGGGGTTGAACATCTCTGGGTGAAGATGAAAGGGGAGGAGAACAGGAGTGGTGTCCTGGTAGGGAAAATGACACTGGGACATCCCATAGGCCACTTAATCCCTTAATCCAGGGTAGATCCAGTGCATCACATCGGAATCTGCTGCCTGAATTCTCCAAACCCATTCCCAGCCTTGTAGGCTTACATAGTCGCTCAGCAGATCTCCAACTTGAGTTCAGTGAGGCTTTTGTACTGTGCTTAGCAGGCTTATAAGCAAGCCAACCAAGTATGGTCTAGATGCACTTCCCATGACCTTGGTGTGCAACTTGTTGGAAAAACCCCTGTCAAAGAACAGCAAGCAATGGTTTATTGTCCAGCTAGGAGGGCACTCCCAGTAGGGTCACACAGGAGTCATTCCTAGGCCTGGACCTACTTCGCATTTTCATTAAACGGCCGCGATGATGGAGTAGAAGGAACCAAAACTGCGGGGAGAGTAGGCAAGCACTTCATCACACATGGCAGGAATGAAAAATGATCTGAAACCAAGAAGATGAACATTCAGCTGAAACAGGTAGGACGTGCTAGTTAGAAAGGAGGATTAATGCAGAGGATAACTGGTCAAGCAGCAGCAGAACAGAAACGCACCCGGGGGTTCGAGAGGCTCACAAAGTAAATAGCAGTCCACAATGTGACGTGGCTGCCCCGAAGACAAGTCTCATTCAGGGAGCTATTCAGCAGCATTTTACATAATCAAGCCAAGCGACTCCCGAGGCCGCTGCGAACGTTGGGGCATCTTCGATGCTGTGCATCGCTAATGATTCTTCAGGCAAAGTGACGTGGTGGCACCCATCTCCGCTCCAGGTATGGATGGCCATTAGCTCACAGCTCATCCACCTTTTGACAGGTCTTGTTTTTAGTCCTGATGGGGGTCCACACACTGTCCCCACCCAGGCTAGCCCAGGTGGGGGGCACCAGTTTAGACACCACCAACCTGACCGTGGAACAGGCTGTACTGGTTTACATGGTACCAGGTAGCAGACCAAAGAGACACCTGGCCTGACCGGGATTGTACATAATGCAGTTGAGTTAATTATTCCACTCTAGTAGGTACTGGTGAGGCCTCATCTGAGGGACCACGTCCAGTTTTGGTCACTGCACAGTAAGTGAGATACAGGCAAACCGAAGAGCGTCTACTGGAGGGGAAAAAATGATAAGACATTTGGAAAACATGACCTACGAGGAAAGTTGAAAGAACTGGGTTTGTTTAATCTAGAAAAGAGAAAATTGAGAAGGGACTCAAGTCTACTGGGATATAAAAAACTGCATTGAAAGAGGGGGGGTGACCAACTGTTCTCCACGTTCATTTTGCAGAAGACAAGAAGCAACCCGTTTCATTTTCAGGAAAGAAGATTTAAGCTGGATGTCAGGAAAACCAAGCTGTTCACTGGAGGTTTTCATAGAGGAAACAGCCATGTATAGACAGGGAAGATGCGTGTGGTCCTGCCTCGGTGGTCTCCTGAAGTCCCTCCCATTCACTCCTATGATCTTCACAGCTCTGAGACGTGCAACATCCACTTGAAGTCAAGAGGACTCAGCAGGTGTTGGGCCAAGGGTTCAAGTATTTCATTGATGGAGGCTCCTTGAGATGAGACCCGGCAGTGCTTTGCAGAGTGCGTGCAATGGAGTCATTGTGCAACCACAAAAGACACATCAGTCCTTAATAACCCCCGCTCACATTTCACTTTGCGACCTCATGGCATGTAGGGTCACATGTGCACTCTGATTGACTACATATTTTTTCTTTTAGAGGGAGCACATCGTACCACTCACAGCTTTTTCAACAAGCAGCGTTTCTGTCCTAGGCATTGACAGTCTATAACGGACGTATCGGTCTCATAGCACAAATCCCCACTACACAAATGACTTGGCTGGGTCATAGCTGCGACGCTATCGTGCCAGCGACTGTGAAATGCGATGGTGATCTCTGCTATAAGAAGTATGGCACCAACCCCAAAAAAGGGCAGCCAAACCAGATGTCAAGCAAACTAGCAGAGATCAGGGCTGACCAGTGAGGGATAAAGCTGTTCTCTTTTGAGTGCTAGTGTGATAGTCACCCCTTTTTGTCTATACAGTTTTATCTTGTACAGCGCTTTTCAGACATTCTCCCGGGGAAATCGGTTTTCCGGGGTCACAGGCAATGGGTAAAATTAAAAAACACTCGGAAAGGGAAGATAAACAGAGAGAAAAGATGATGTTGGCTGAGGCTTGAAGGATGGAAGCAGTGACGAGGTGAGATAGGAGACTCCAAAGCACAACAGGGCTTTCACACTGCTGCCGGGGAGGGTAGCATGGTCGTTGGCCCCGAGTTGTTAGTGATTCGCTGGGGCCTTGCTGGATTGCTTCACATTTAGGTTCATGGTGAGAGCCAGGCACTTGGTGTGATCCTTACCAAAACCGTGCATGCAAGCCTGGGTTTCTGAATGCAACAGGGACAACCAGTAACTCCTAGTTTCTAAGCCTGCATCTCCAGGCAGCCCATGCCCCAACAAGCTCTGTGGGTGCTTGAGCTAGCTGGACATTTTTGGATGAATCTGTTTTTCCGTTGGAACATTCGGACGCCTTAAAAGCGAATACACCCTTGAAATCAAAACCATTTGAGCACAAACGCATTCAGGAGTTGCTCATTTCCTTTCCGCGCTCACGTTCTGCTTTCAATTCCAATCTGCATCCTAAGGTTTTAGTGTCTCGTTTTGGTGCGGTCTGCAGGGCACTGCTCCGTGTGGGCGAGCGCACGTTATTTCCGGTTGGTTGGGCTTACCACTCGAACTCAGCCTTTCCCAGGGACGGAGGGCTTGTTTGCAGCTGTGTGTGCAGCAAAGCAAACAGCTCCTTGGATGAAAGAACCAGAGCAACTGGTTTTGAAAAATTCTTCCAGCGTAGCAACCCAGCCAAGTGCCCTCTCTTCCCTCTGATCCCACCTCTGCGCTGGGCTGGCTGCTGCTGCAGACCGTAGCAATTATTCATGGACCGACTCCCATCCTTGTCAAGCCTGCCCGCGGCTCTTCGCCTCCCACCCCCCGTTTCAAGGGACTGATAAGCTGCAGTCATCTGAGTCTCCCAGAGAATCCACTCGTGGCAATGCTGCCGATCCAAGCACCAACACCCCACGCAGCCGGACGGTCAGAGGTGTGTTGTGGATCCGGGAGACCGCCACGTGAGCCTGCTCCCAGGGGGCATCTTCAATGCAGCACGTTGCAATGGAGGGAGAAGAAAGAAGCATCCTCCTGGAAACTTGCTAAGCAGCAAGCCTGTTCAGTTCTGCAAGGTGGACCCCGGGAAGTAAAGGGAGAAAAACCAACCACGACCACCATGGCCAAGACAGACAGTTCATAAAACAGGATTCTGGGGGGTATGGCCAGCCACTCCAGGTGGGGATGCGCCAATGGCAGTGATTACAAGCATAAAGAGGGGAGCAGCCCTCTGATGCCACGTGAGGTTGCTTCTCTTCGACTAGTGCACCCACTTCCTCCTGAAGATCATCCACATCCCATGGCTATGAACCTGGTGAACAAAAGCAATGTAAGTAGCAAAGTAATTCCCTTGCTCAGGGGCTGGAAAACAGACCGAGTGAGTCTCAGACAGACCTACAGAACAACACAGGTGTGCAATTCCCTGCTGGCGCTCACACCTGATCTTTTGGGAAAACACTCTCTCCGAGGCACTGGGAAGCAGGAGCATTATTGGGTGGCAACACAGCTAAAGCCCTGGTTCAAAGTACCCTGGTTCCCTTCCAGGCATTAGGAGCGGAGTCAGTGGGGTTGGTAGCTCTGGTAGGGCTCATGGTGTGTCCCCTCCAAGGACTGCTACCTACCACGTCCTCAAACGGAGTCCAAGGGCCTAAACTCCCCTCCCCATAGCCACCTGGGAGCCCCCGTCACAATGGGGGCAGACAGGTCCCTCTGCCTGCTTTGCCACCTTCACTATCTGCTTGCAGTGTTACCTTAAGAAGCCACCCCTCTCCCCCCTTCCTCATCACTCATCTTCCCTGTAGCACCCCACTCCACCAGTCCAACAGCCCATTTTCTTTCCCCAGCACAGACCATCCTACTGCTGCCTTTCTTCCCTGCAATGGTGCAGGAAACCAGATGTCACAACGGACGATCGTCACAACTTCCAGGAACAAGCCACGGCAACTTCTCGTTGCTGTTATCGACTAGAGTGTTTCAGAATGATCAAACCTGGACGTTTTGAGGTCTCTTGGGGAAACGAACCCCACACAAAGAAACCAAACCAAAAAAAAAAGCACCTTTTACTGTATTTGTCTTGCAGGAAGTTTCACATCTTGGATATCCCCTCCTAGGCGGGGCTGCTGCATTCCTGAAAACGCATTTTTACAAGATTTCCAGTCTCTACTGCCTCTCCGGCCTGCCCTGACAACTGCTTATCTGGCTTCCTGGCTGACTTCTACCTGATATCCACACAAACAGACCTGAAGTCTATCACTGGTTAGCATTTTGCACTTACTATCAGTCCCTAGGGAAACCCGTACTCTCCCCGAGTTGCTCAGACCTTCCCATGTAGCTCGGTGCCTTGACTCATAGCCTTTATTGTTTTAATGACGTTAGGTCACAAGGAAGCCGGAGTGCTTTTATCCTGGATTCAGCCTGGATGAAAGGTAGATTGCATACTCACCAGCCTTAGCAAGGTGTGGGACTGTCCATAAAGCCAAGACATCCTTGCTGGAAACCCATGAACATCCTCCACGTCCCCTCCGCTCATCATCTCAACCGTGTTTAAGAAGGTGGCCCAGGGAATGACCTAACTCAGGCAGAAAAAGCATAAAAAAGTGGATGTGTTACCATCTTCACTGTTTATCTAAATAGTTGTCTGTCCCCCCATTTTCCCACCACCAATCTAAGTCAAATTTACACCCCGGTACTGATCGTTGTGAAAATAAGTCTGTGAAAATACTTCCGCATTGCTGGGAATTTTAAGATGCCGCAATACTTTCTCTCCTCCAAACCTAAACTTAAAGTCACATCCTTTCAAGTCCTTGTGGCAATGCCATGCCCCGTCTGTCGACGCTAGCACCCGAGTCTGATGTGAGAAGGGTTTTGAAACAGGAAAGGCAGGCGCAGTTACAAGAACCCTTTTCCTTGTGTTGAATCACACCCCAGCTGCTGAAAGTAAGTTTCCCTTTCGCATCTGGCCCAAGCCATTGCAATTCTGTCAAACCCACATTTTTGACACAGGAGCAGAGCCCTGCAAAACCCCATGTATCTCTGAGGGCACAGTTATTACTACCTGCAATAACCCAGCAGAAAGTGAAAAGCAAGTTGGGGCAATTAACCCATTTCATCCGCAGGTAAATCACCCGTTTAGCTACTGCTTCCTGTGGGACAGGTTTGACGCTGTGGAGCAGCTGCTTCGCAATAAATCCCAGCTCCCTTTCAAGTCCCTGCATTTTAATCCAGGTCCACGTGTCCTCAACGTCTGGGTGGCTACCAGCACCTTCCAGTAAAAGGTGTAGAGCCGTGGTTCTCCACCTCGTTTGACTCAAGGCCCTCCCTGGAAAATGCCAGCTTTTTGGCACAAGAGGAATACAATCTCTAAAACTCTTGGTTCGGAGGTGATACCTTTTATTAGAGCAAGGAAAAAATAGCAAAAAAAATTGTCTTTGCAAGGTTTCAGGCACGAGCCCTTCTTCAGGCTGAGGGGAAATCAAAGATTGTAAAAGTTTGATTGAAATTTGATTTGAAATTTATCTTCCCTTAGGTAGAAGATAAATTTCATTTTGCACAGAGGAAGCTTAAGGTGGATTTAATATTCCCGTCCCCCTTTGTGCGAGATCCCTGAAGCACTTTGGCACCTGTTTTTTGACTATGGAAAAAGACTATAGAGCAAGTCTTCTGTTGCCAAGATCCCCGAAAGCTCACAGCAGGGCAGGATGGTTTTGACACTATGGATTCCTATTTGATATCTCTGGGTTTATCATAAGAATCATGCAGAGATGTTCGCACGCCTAACATTGCCAATAGCGAATGGCGTCCCATAACACCCCGAAAAAGATCTTGCGGCGCTCTGGTTGAGATTCGCTGATGTAGACAGTGCTAAAGAAGCAGATTGAGCTGCATAAAGACACGGTTAGCAAGGTGCCCAGGGGAGCTGGAGGTTTCCAAGAGGAGGCTGGAGGATGGGCACTGTTCAGAGCTGATTTCCTGCAGGGGGTTGGACCAGACAACCCTTGGGTTCCTTGCAACCAGACGAGTCTACGGCAAGTAGAAGCCCACTGGGACTTCCCCGCTCCTGAACTGGTCGCGTGGCTATGACAAGGTGCTGAGTTAGATGCACGTCTTGGTGTTTTAGCATCATATAAAAGATATGACGTCAGTCATAGAAACTCAGCCTATATTTTCCAAAATAAGAACATTTGCGTACCTGCTGTGTGTGTCCGTTGTCTGCCTTTCCTTCTCCCCCTAGCACCTTCAGCATGTCGTTTGTTTAAAAGGGGATAAAAAAACCTGTGCATGGAAAGTAAAACGTGCTTTTGGGGAAACCAGATATTTTTATTAAACATTTAATATCGAGTAGTTTAATCAATACGTTTTGAGATTTTCTTCCATTTTAGCTGCTACTATCACTTCTGTTTTTCATGCTTGCTGTCAGAATATATGGAAATTTCAAAGTAGCTTTGAAAAATGCTGTAAAGAACAAAAGTTCACGCCTTATCACTACCCTGGACAAGTGAAATTCTCAGGAGGCTTTAGCAAATCACATCTTGCTTCTACAGATTTAAAACGTAGGACTTGCTAGCAATGCTAAATGGCCAGTAGCTTACCATTTGCAGTACAATTACCACAGTGACGGAAGAAAACACACTGAATGATTATAGGCCTTCAAACCTGACTTGCACTGCAAAGTTAAAAGTTTTAATCTTGGATCTTGAAACCTAAATCAATTGCTGTTTCAACTAGTCATCAGGAACGCTGCATTTTGTTGCTATTTGATATCTTTTTCAGTTTGTGTGCCTAAAAGCTTTGTAGTGTTATGTATTTAACTAATGCAGCCTTATGGGGGTTTAGATACGGACTCAAGCTAAATTTTGAATGCCCTTTAGCCCTGGACAATTGTGTTGAGAATTGCTTCAGATAGGTCATCTTTCTTTTGTATTAAACCAAAGAAATTGTATGTCTTGTGTTTTATGTTTCCTATGTTAAGAACGGGTGGTTATCACTAAGAACGACCTGTATGCCTGCTATTGCTCTGTTTTTGGGATAAGTAGGGGAGAATAAACTCATGCCATAAAATTACATGATGTAAATAAACTGGCAAGAAAAGGGATTGTGTGAAGCTATATGCTAAAGCAGGGGTGGGCAAAATGCAACCTGCAGGCCGGATGTGGCCTGCCAGGCTATTCTATCTGGCCCGTGGAGCCGCTAAAAAATTTAGAAAATGAATATTGATCTGCCCCTGGCTGCCTGCCATGTGGCCCTCAATGGCTTGCCAAAACTCAGTAAGCAGTCCTTCACCCAAAATAATTGCTCACCTTTGTGCTAAACTCATTCCATAACAGTGTTTGGGCGCCTGCATCTGCTGCACATATGGTAACATGCTCGTTGTTCATCAGTCATCGGTCAGGATTTCTTATAACCCTAATCATAAGAAACTAACTGAGCTGCGCTGGATTAGCCTTATGCATTTTTAGGTATAAAATTAAGAATTCTCCAATTTCTCCCATCTGCAAGAACAATTCATACAACCCATTTCTGAAAACTAGGTGGAAGTCTATTTACTTCCTGATGCAACATGCCAAAATGACAAAGATTTCCACTGACAAACACGGGAGTGTTTCACATTTTATTTCAAACACATCTTACATAAAAAAAATGCACGAATTCTAAAAAGCACGGACACTTTGAGGAGCAGGTCCCGGGTGGAGACCAAGAGCATCCTGGAAAGGTGTGTGTGTATACATATACAAAGGTGGCTTAAACCTCACTTTTGTAGACCCAGCGTTCCCAGCAAGACTTTGGTACAGGGCTAGCCCCCCTGTACTGCTGGGCTGCTCTAGCTCACAGGCTTCAGATGGCCACAATTGACTGAAGCTGCAGGCAAAAGGTCAGCCAAGGGCAGGGCCATTCTTCTCCCACCCTGTTCCCTCTAAATGAAGTCCCTTGCTTTGGAAGCAGGAGTATGGTAAAACCTCCAGCCCTGGTTTTGATCCACTAGCATTACACTTCACAAATCTCTCTGGGATGTCTAAACTGGCTTCAGGGTCAAACACTACAAGCACAGCATCTGCACAGCCCCAAAGAATCCAGTCTTATTCAGTCATTTACATTTAAGTATCTCTACTATACACACTTGATAGAAAAACTAAACTGGCATCACAGATTTCAGGGATGTGGCAACATTTCCAGAGAGTCAAGAGTAAAGGGAAACACTTTACGACAGGCATGTTTAACACCAAATGCTCTTTCTGCAAATGCTCTTTGAGCACACACACACAGACTTCAAGGTACAAAAAAACCTGATGCACTTTTTAAGAAGAAAGCAGAGGGAAGGCACCATTCTGTTTTAGCTCTGCTTGAATGCAAAAGCCGATAATTTGACATTTGAAGACTGATCTAAAGGTTTCCGTTTTCTGGGCAAACTCAAGTCCTCTTTTGTTTTTTCCTCCTGACTCTCTCTTCCCTCATCGCTTGCACCCAAGGGGCGTTTCCGCTTTTTCACTTCTGTTGAATTTCTATCCGTTGTTCCTCCTTTGGCTTTCTCTGTCCAACCCTTAAAAAATACAAAGGAAAAAAGCATGTGTAGTGGAAAAGCAAAACACTATAAGAGAGTGTCTCTCAAAAAATGGTCACATGCTTTCACCATCAGGAAATTCAGAGCCACTGGTTCAAGATGTCCACCATAGGTCCACGCACTTGATCAACTGAGAAATATAAATCTGCATACATTTTTGTGACAATCTTCACAATCCTATTATATTAGTGGGAAAGAAATACCTGCCATATGGGAACAGCAGCTGCACTGACACCAGCTAAGATGCAAAAGCAAATTGATGATAAAGTTGGAAGTTACCTCCTGGGAATCCTGTGTGCTAATACTGCTTCCTCTTCACATCGTTATCTTAAACGAGGCTAGCTGTGAACTGAAATGGCAGTGGTTTAATGACCACTTGCAGCATATTGCTCTACGGGGTCCTTTGCTTTAGCTGTTAAAAATGTTTTTCTAACATCACCTTAACAACTTTTCCTAATTTTAAGAGTCCTGGTTATACTGTCTGTAACAAACTTGAGTCATTTCTTCCCTTTTCTTATTTTGCTGTTTCATAGTTATTATTTGTTTCTCAATGAAGAATGATGCTTATTTAATGCTCCAGGCTTTGTTTAGCCAGGTTTTAAAAACCTCCAAGGATGAAGACTCCACCACCTCTCCGGGTAACCTGTTCCAGTGCTTCGCCACCCTCCTAGTGAGAAAGTTTTTCCTAATACCCAACCTAAACACCCCTTGCTGCAACTTGAGATCATTGCTCCTTGTTCTGTCAATATAATATATTTTGCACAAGCTCACTGCAGGCCCCAGATTGTGGACAAATGTTTTCTTTTCCTGTCCATGTTTTTCCTGTAATGAGGAAAACAAAGCTCCACATACAGATCCACACCAACATGGCTTAACCATGGCTTTGATCTTGTTTTGGTGTGCCATATACTATTTATATGACATTACAGCAGTTACTGTAGCCTTAGAGCGTACATTAGTCTCTAATTTGCATTGCACGATAGCCTCTAGTTCCTTTTCAGCATTTCTCCTTCCTAACAAGTATTCTCCTTTTTGGTGTTTTGCTATCTAAGTTTGACCACTCTGATAAAGTTCCTTCCTTTACAACAGGGGCAGGCAATTATTTTGCGCAGAGGGCCGCTTACTGAGTTTCGGCAAGCCATCGAGGGCCACATGACAGGCAGCTCAAGGCAGATTATATTAATATATTAATTTTCTAAATTTTTCAGGGGCTCTGCGGGCTGGATGGAATAGCCTCGCAGGCTACATCCAGCTCCTGGGCTGCATTTTGCCCACCCCTGCTTTACAAGGTCTTTATATCCTCTCCTGTGTTCAAACCCTCTTTAAATCTAATACTTTTCTAAACAGTATTCCTTCCCATAGGTGATGCGTGCCTCCTGAGGCTGGGGGGTCATTGTGACCGCCCGCAGGCAGTAATGCAGGCATCGGCAGTGAGGGTGGCCTGACTGGCTGTGGTGGTGTCGGTGGCAGGGGACCCCTTGCAGCCGATCGTGAACTGGGGGGTACCCCGACAGCTAGACGGCGAGCCCAGAAGTGGCAGTGGCACTTCTCAGGGGGGAACCAGCACTTTGCCTGCCTCCGCTGACTATTGTCTCGCCCCGTGCACCTCCTACACATCGCTACTGTTCCTTCCTTTAAAGCAATTGTTCACTTTCAAATACATTGACATTTGGCTGATAAGTAAATGACAAGTTTTGAGTTTTGGCCTGGTCTAATACTTTGAGCTCCTGGAGCCAGAGAGTAGCAATATCTAAAACAGCATCAAAACTGGAATTTTCACAGGCCTCAGAGATAAAAAGAAACAATTCTTGAAAAAACTGAAGAGAGCTTTCTTACCATCCTTTCTTCAGATGTTAGCATTCTAAACCGACTCATGCCTTCTTTTATTATGTCTGTTTCCTCCAAATCAGGTGCATCTTCCAAAATGCTCCCTCTGTTTTCTTCTAGCCACATCTGGAATCCTGTCTTTGGTCTAAAGTAGTCACCAAAAGAATTGCCAGTGTATGAACGTTATCACAAACTCTTTACAAAATGTCACATTTGAACCAAAACCCCAATGGAATATTCTTAGCTGCCACAAAGCCCTTCCCTAAACAAGTAGTGGATATGCTCAGCAGTTCCCAGTCGCCCTCAGGACTGTGGCAGCGGCAGGACAGGTCTGCCTGTTTTTAAAAATAAAGTGCTTGACTACTTAAAAGTGTCTGCAGATGAACACTTCAGTGGTCCGTCTCTCAAAGCAGGATGTAGACCTCCATGATCAGCGTCGCTGTAGCATGCCATACGGTGATGTAATGCGTTGCCACATCACTGTAGGGCACCGTGTAGACACACCCGCTATTTACAACATGGTTCTCTTTTAAAATTTTACGGTTATAAACTCCTCCAAGACCTTTTTAGACTGGACATAAGCAAAAACTTCTTTACTGTCCGAGCCCCCAAGGCCTGGAACAGACTCCCTCCAGAGATGGTGCAAGCACCTACTCTGGACTCGTTTAATAAACATTTGGACGCCTATCTTGCTGGGGTCCTTTGACCCTAGCTGACTTCCTACATTTGGGACACAGGGCTAGACTCAGTGATATTAAGAGGTGCTTTCCAGCCCTAATGTCTATGAAATCTATGAAAATTGGACAATTTCATGCAAGACTGCTACATATATGGAACCTCCTCCTGGGGCTTTTATTTATCTCCAGTGATAACATGGGATAGTCCAAGGTTAAACACTTCCTTTACTTGAATCAGACATGGCAGCATGGTATACTTAGTGTTCAGCAATCGGGATCAGACATATAAATAATACTAAAAAATAAATCAGGAATGTGGACCTAAAATGTATATTATACACCATTCATGTGTGCATCCATCATTACAAATGCCCCTATTTCAGACTGACACCACACACTCACTCTGAAATGTTTTTAGGTTATGAGGGATCAACTGAACCTAGAAAAACATTTATTCTATTTTATTTGCAACTTCCTTTTAGCTATAACATGATTTGTTTTATGCCAAGACAGGTTGGGCAATACAGATCATGGAAACAGCAGTAACTTCACAACATGAACATTTGCTGAATACTCCTACCTGATTTCATGATCCTTTATCTCATTCCTATGTCATCAGCAGGGATCTGGGTTTTCCATCTCCCATAGAAAATGTGGATTTTCTCCTTTAAAGGAGAATAACCTGGGAAACTGTGGGTTTCCCCTTGCAGAGTGGCCTGCAAAAAGCTGCTTGGGGTGTGGCAAGAAAGCGATCAGAGGTACGTGGCCGGCAATACAGCCAGGCAGTGTGGTAGAGAGTAGCTCCCTGCAGGTAAGTCTATGTGGCAAGGGCACAGGCAACACCTAGGTGCATGGAGTGGGGCGGGAATTGGTGACATGTGGGAGGCACAGTGGGGAGAATGAGGTAGCAGTGACTGCTTGCACCGAGCCTGCAGAGAGAGTGGGGCATGGCTGGTGTCTGGGTGCAGAGCAGTGCCCGGGCTGAAGCAGGAGGGAATCTGTGGCCACAGGGCCTGGCCAGGGAGCAGCACGGAGCCATGGGTGGCTCATCCTGGGGGGAGTTCCCTGCTGCTATGTGCACTTGCAATGAGGGGTTGGGCCCATAGGCGATTCATCAGAGGGGCACATGCCCCCACCCCCGAAGTGTTTTGTGAGAAATTAAAGACAAAGACAAAGCTTTGGCTGGGATGATCTATTTGGGGATGGTCCTGCTTTGAGCAGGGGCTTGGACTCCCAACCCTCATTTTCTATGATTCCGTGAAATCCTATGTATTTCTTCACCTTTTGTTTTCAGTGTTTTCAGCTGTGGCAGCAGCTGGTGTTTCAGGCACGGCCTTCTCAGCTTTTTCTTCTCTTTCTTCCACTGTTTTGTCACCAGTGCTGGGTGTACGGGACTGGAAAAAAGAGGCGGCTAGGGCCTAAAAAAATAAGCACGATTTGGACAAATATACTGGTAAATGCATTCCTCCATCTGACAACATGGGCTACCTCATTATAAGGAAAATGTCTTTACAGCCTGACAAAAAGCTCATTGCTTGTCTGCATTACTCTTCACCAGGAGTTCCCAAACGGCAGCACATGTACCCTTGTGGGACACAAGACATCTCTGGTGGGTATGCGGGAGACATTGTGTAATGGAGGATTTAATTTTCATGACAATAATAATTGGCATTTAAGGGATACGGGAGCAGCTGGTAAACCTAGAAGGGAGTACGCAAGAAGAGAACGCTTGAGACACTCTCCTCTACACAAGCCTGTACTCTGCTTGGGCAGACTTTACAGCTGGAGATTTCATTCAATCAATCGGTTTTCCTCCATTCAGTAAGAGCAGATAAAAAAAAAAATCAATTCTTTGTTCTCATTAAAATAGCGTAAGGACTGGAAATACCTGCTTGGACTTTGGCTTGGGAATCAGAGGCTTTAGAACTGGAGACTCCTGCTTGTTTCCTGCCCGACTTGCAGATGCAGGGGTTTTCTTGGAGGCCTTGCTCATAGTGTCTAGAACATTACCTGGGGTACCGGTAGGGTCTTTTTTGTTAGCTGTCACCTAAAGTAACAAGCAGTTAGGAACTTTTTATGTTTCAGTTGCAAGGGAATCTTTCCCTCAGAGATTCTGTCAGATGGAAACATGAACTTTAAAAAAGTTTACTGTGTAATTTAAATTAAAAAAAAAAAAAAAAACCCAGCCAAACCAATTGCAAAATTCTTACCTTGAAGGGATTGACTCGACCTTGGCTGCTGGATGCAATGACAGCTTTTTTTTTTTTTTTTTCCAAGAAAAGGGAAAAAGAACAAACAAAGCACATGTGAATACCTAGGAAGTTCTGTGTGAGTTTTAAGAGGAGATGGAACATTGTTCATTTAATTATCTTCATTACAAAAGTAAAAGTATTCATTGTCTAGTTAATCAGAATGAAAATTTGGCACCCAGTGTTGCTAAGAGTTTGGGAAAGAGGTGCATGAGCTGATACTGTTGACAAATGCCAACAGCGACATGATACACAGATCTAATAAAATGGTTTCTGATCAGAATATATTGAGATTTACTTACCAGATTTAGGAGTTGAAACCTCTGGCATTCCTACACTTTTGCAGAACGGATTGGATCCTTCAGAACAAAAGAAACGGGATTTTTAACCACAGCTGAGTGCAAATACCAACAGAGCAACTCAAGGCATGGGCAGACGTAATGAGTGAAATGTTTTCAAGTAAAACAGCCTTGGAAATGTTTAGCCAGGGGATACACATACAACTGCCTGTGTGTTTCAAAACACTACTTCTCTTCTAGCACCAGCCAGGGGTACAGTCTCCTGTGATTACGTACTCTATTCCCCCTCTTTCCTCCAATCGCAGGTATGGGAGGTAGAGGAGAAAAAGAGCACAAAGAGCGGGAGGAAAGGTAAAGGGGAGAAGGGGTGGTCCTGCTGTTGAGAATCCAACACTCCAGTTCCTATCCTCTCTACTTCTCTTTCCTCAACTGAGCAGAACAGTATATGAACAGTAGGTGAATGGGTCAACCAGGGGGAAGGCTTTGCTTCTAGCTAAAGGGAATGACCTGGTGGGAGATCTGAGGATTGAGAGTAATCTGGGAGACAGTGATCATGAGATGACAGAACTCACTATCTGTTGTACGGCGGGGAAATCACCCAGTAGGGCAGAGGTGCTTGACTTCAATGAGCTTAGGAAAATAGCAGGAAGGACCCTATGGGAACTGGAGAGGAAGGGATTTCAGGAAGGGTGATCCTCAGAGTGCAGAAAAGGTCTATTCCTGTATGCAGGAAAGGTGGTAAAGGGGCCAGGAAGCCCTCTTGGCTTACCAGAGGAGTCAAGGAGTGTTTAAGAAAGAAAAAGGAAGCTTATGGACAGTGGAAACAAGTAGTACTCACCTAGGAGGAATACACAAGTATAGCCCATATTTGTAGGGAGAGGATAAGGAAGGCAATTACAGAGACTGAGATCAGGTTAGCGACTGAAATCAAGGACAATAAGAAGTCCTTCTTTAGGTATATGGGGAGAAGGAGGAAGACCAAGGGCAGTGTGGGGCCCTTGCAGACTGGAACAGGACAGCTGATAGCAGACTGTCAGGAGAAAGCTGAACTCTCTAATGAATACTTTGGGTCAGTATTCCTGCATTCAAATGGTGTTTGCCTGTTTAGTCAGATACTGGACGGGTGTGAAGTGGTGATTGCCAGCCTACGGTCAGTGTTGAACTGGTGAAGGAGCACTTTGGAGCAGCTGAATGTCTTCAAGCTGGCAGAACCAGATGGACTATACCTGACAGTGCTGAGGGAATTGGCTGGAGTCATTGCAGGCACGTTGGAAAAGATATTTGACGACTCGTGGTACTTGAGAAAAATCCTGGAAGACTGAAAAAGGGCCAATGTGCTGCTGCCTATAAATTTATTAGAGGTTAGATATTAGGAAGAAATTTTTCACAGTAAGGGTGGCCAGGATCTGGAATGGGCTTCCAAGAGAGGTGGTGCTATCACCTAGCTTGGAGGTCTTCACGAGGAGGCTAGACAGTCACCTGCCTGGGGTCATCTGACCTCGGTCCTCTTTCCAGCCAGGGGGTCAGACATGATGATCCATTGTGGTCCCTTCCAACTCTACAATCTGTGAATCTAAGAATGGAGAATAGAGGATCTGGGAAACTACAGGCCACTCAGTTTGACTTCGATACCAAGTAAATTTTGGAAAAAAATATCAAGAAGTTCATTTGTGAAAGACCGCCAGAAGGCAGGATGCTGAAGGATAGCCAACATGGTTTCGCTGCAGGCAGGTTGTGTCTGACCAACCTCGCCTCCTCCTTTGAGCAAGTAATGAACTGCTTAGATGTGGGAGATGCAGTTGATGTCATATACTTGGATTTTAAAAAGGCCTTTGATATGGTCTCCCATGATGCTCTTATAAAAAAACTGAGGGATTGTGGGCTGACAGAGTCCATGGTCAGGTGGGTTGGGAACTGGCTAATGGGTCAAACCAAGAGAGTGTTAATGGATGGGTCTGCATCATCTTGGTGGGAGGAGGCCAGTGGTGCCCTGCAGGGTTCAGTTCTTGGCTCATGCTGTTCAACATCTTTATCAACAATTTAGATGAGGATGTGGAAAGAACACTGGCTAACTTTGCAGGCAATACTAAGTTATGGAGAAAAGCAGTCATGCTAGGGGACAGGATGCAAATCCAAGAGGACCTGGACAAGCTAGAAAAGTGGGCAGAGTGGAACCAGATGCAGTTCAATATGGATAAATGCAAAGTGCTTCATCTGGGGAGAAGTAACCAGCAACATGAATATAGGTTAGAAGAAAATGTCCTGGTCAGCATGATGGCTGAAAGGGACCTCGAGGTTATGGTTGATCACAGGATGAACATGAGCCACCAGTGTGATGCTGTAGTCAACAGAGCTAATAGCATACTGGGATGCATTAGCCGTTGCGTTGTGAGCAGGACTAAAGACGTGATGCTTCCTGTCTACTAGGCGCTGGTGAGACTCCAGCTGGAGTACTGAGTCCAGTTTTGGGCAACGCACTTCAAAAAAGACTGGGAAAATCTTGAAAGGGTGCAGAGAAGGGCCACAAGAATGATTAAGGGCCTGGAGGACAAACCTTATGAGGAAAGACTAAGGGATCTGGGACTCTTCAGCCTGGAGAAAAGACTGAGAGGGGACTTGGTGGCCAGCTGTAAATATGTAAGGGGTGAGAGTATTGGGAGCTGGCAGAAAAACTGTTCACTAGGGCACCCCAGGGGAGGACAAGGACCAATGGCCATAAACTGTTAGAGGATCGTTTCAGGTTGGAGGCAAGGAAGAACGTGTTTATGGTAAGGGTGACGAGAACCTGGACTACACTCCCCATGGAGGTGGTACTGTCCCAAACCTTGGAGGTCTTCGAGAGGAGACTGGACAGACAACTTGCTGGGATCATTTGATCTCAGCAGTATTCCTGCCCAAAGCACGGGGGTTGGACACAATGATCTTTCGAGGTCCCTTCCAGCCCTTCATTTCATTTTGGCATTTGAATGTTTATCTTGCTGGGATCATCTGATCTCTGCAGACTTCCTGCCTCTGGACTTGATGATCTCATGAGGTCACTTCCAACCCCTAATATCTATTCAAATCTATTTCTATGATTTCTATGGGACTGCAGCAGGAGGGCCTGGCAGTAGCAGGGCTCCTTGGAATTGGCAGGGGTCTGGTAGGGGGGAAGCAAGAGAGGGGAAAGCCCCACTCTATGTCTGGTAGGGATCCCCAGTTTGGACCCAGCAGTGCTCCAGGACCCGGAGCAGGGCCCAGCAGCTGCACATCTGGCAGGCTGTCCACCCTGATCACCCTCCCACTGCTGTGCAGATGTAACAAGAAGTGAAACGCTCCAAAAAGCACTTCACTTGAAGAGGTACTGTTTGGGAGGGTTTCAGCCACTTTTGGGAACATTACAAAGGATTTGTACAGCTGGCCCTTGGAAGCATTTCAAAGGCTTCCGAAACATTTTTATTGTTATGTCTGTCCACACCCTCTTTCAAAACAATCCTACTGAACTCATGCAACTTTAGCACTAAAAAAATTTCAGTTTCATAGTATCCAGGGTCAGAAGGGGCCTAGAGCAGGCCATCTAGTCTGACCCCCCGCCAATGGCAGGAACAAGTGCTGGGGTCACAGGACCCCAGC
>JAGPOW010000304.1:4907595-4956319 GCA_030014935.1 Caiman crocodilus
AGAGCTGAATCTCTTCAGCCTTCACAAGAGACAGCTGAGAGGAGATCTTGTGGCTGTCTATAAATTTATTAGGGGAGGTCAACGGGGAACAGAGGAAGCACTGTTTACTAAGGTGCCCCAGGGAATGACTAGGAATAACGGGTGTAAATGAGTTGAGAGTGGATTTAGGTTAGATATTAGGAAGAAGTTTTTCACAGTAAGGGTGGCCAGGATCTGGAATAGGCTTCCAAGAGAGGTGGTGCTATCACCTAGTTTGGAGATCTTCAAGAGGAGGCTAGATAGTCACCTGGCTGGGGTCATCTGACCTCAGTCCTCTTTCCTGCCAGGGGCAGGGGGTCGGACACGATGATCCATTGTGGTCCCTTCCGACTTTACAACCTATGAATCTATGAAATCCAAATAACCAGCCCTGTGGCAAGAACTTCTACAACTACACATTACATGAAAAGTATTTACTTTCATCGGTTTTGAGTGCTGTCCCCACTGCTTGCCCCCGAATTCACTGAATATCCATTTGTTCCTGGAATTAAGAGAGGGAAAACAAAAGTTCTTGATCTACCTTCTTGGTGCCACTATTATTTCACTTACTTTTCTTCTGCCCCCTCTTATTAATCTCCTTCCTAAGGTTCAGAAAAAAAATCCTAACTCCTCAGTGTCCCTTCACATGAACATTTTTATCAGGCCTTTTATCCTCCTAACTCTTCTTTGAACATCAGCTCTTTCTACAAGATTAATTTTACAGGCAAACTACTCAAATAAGTCCTCAGTGCAGTATCTTACCTTCCAGAGTCATCAAAGCAGACATCTGTATGGCCTTCTGTGTGTCCATACCGCATTGGTTTCTGTGTGGAAGGCATCTTGTCTCTCCTCCATATAAACAAAACAAAAAATAATGTTATAAAAGAATTATCCAAACTGGTAGGAGAACTCTTTACAAACCTCAGTATGGAGAACAGCTGATATCATGATGTTTTTGTCTATTTTTCCTGTTGAAGATGTTTATAAGAATCACTGGATGTTTCTACATAGTCTATTAGTGCAATGAAATAAACTAGTGCAGTTCATGCCAGAGTTGGCTGCTCCTGGGTGCAATGCTTCCACGTGTGCCCAGAACCACAGCATTTTGAGGTAGGGCAGAGCAGCCCTGGGCTGGCAGGGGACCAGGGGATTGGGTCAGCTCCAGGCTCCAAGTGGTGGCTTCAGGCACCAGAAGGACTGGTTGGGGCACGACAGTATTACAGTGCGGGGCTAGGAGTCAGGCAGCCCCCACACTTTAGCACCCTTGTGCCCCAGCCACCATCTACATGTGTATTTTGGCAGAGTAAATTACTCTGCTGTAGGATAGTACTGTCCCCAACAATGTTATCCTATGGCAGAGTTAATTTAGTTACTATGCCGTAATACCAGTGCTTGCGTAGACTGTGACTTTACTGCAGAGCTAATTAGTCAACTGCAGTGAAGCATCTGTGTAGATACACCCACTGCAAGACATTTTTACTTTGAGAAATACCTCCTAAAGTCTGTCTGATGGGAAACGAAGAACTGCGGACAGTGGAAATTAGCAAATAGTATCATACTCCTGGTTAGGCAATTACACCCAAGACTTTACTGTGTAGAAGCCAAACTGGTTGGACGATACTAACAACCGCTTATCTATGCCAACCCAATTAGCATGCAATTCTGTCAGTACAGGCTGCTTTTGCAACCGTAGGGAAGGGACTCTCATGGGATCCCGTGTGAGAGAAGGGTTTGCATGCAAGAAACCAAGTACGAAACTGGGGCTTGGACGAGCAGCACAGACGGCTTTGGGACAAATGTATTTCTACTGCATGAGAAAAAATGAACATCGTGGATGAATGTTGGCTCCAAAAAATTCATTTCATAGTATGCTGCTGAAAAAGAAAGCATTTGTTTTAAAAAACCTAATCTAAATTTAGTCCTTAGTTAGACGACTCTTCTGATGTCTTAACTCAATGGTTCAAATAGGAGATCTGAGTCGCCCGCTTACAGGTTAGCAGACGGGGAGATCAATCATTTCTCAACGGGGCAGGAAAAACTCCTCTCCAAGGGGAGATTTTGGTTGCTGCCACACACATGGGCTCACCCCCCCGGCAACCACTGTGGGGTCCCACACAACACCGTGCAAGTCGGGGACCATTTGCACCAGGCCCACCCCGGACAGACTCAAGGCCCCCATCACGACTGCCGCCGCCTAGCTTTCCTCTTTTTTGAGTACAGAAAATAAAGCAGATCGTTCCTCTTGCCAAGCACACAGAAAGACCATCTGTGGGGGGTTGCACATATAACGTTGTATGACACCCTTGCAAGGACAACCTCCCCCTCCCGCACTTACCGGCGCCGCTTCAAGGCTTCCCGCGCTGTCGCTGGCCCCGCCCCGGAAGTGCGGCCGGCCCCGCCCCGGAAGCGGATGCCGCGGGCGGGGCGGGGCGGATGGCGGCGGCGGCGGCGGCCGGGCGGGTGGAGGCGGAGGAGGTAGAGGCGGAGGCGCTCGGCCTGCGAGGGGATGGCACAGCCGGGTAAGGCCCGACCCGGGGGCTCAGGGGTGGCGGCCACAGCGACCTGATGGGGGAGGATGGAAATACTCCCCCCCGGGGCTGTGTGGGGAGATACCCCCCTCCTTCCCCGGGGATTTGGGGGACGAGGATACACACCCCCCCGGAGTTGTGAGGGGAGGATAGAAATACCCCTCCCCGGGGTTTTTGGTGTGGAGAATGCATATCCCCCCATTTCCGTGGGGTTTTGGGTGGAGGGTGGAACTACCCCCTCCCCCGCAGGGTTTGTGTGGTGGAGGATGGACACCCCCAAGGGTTTGTGGGGGGCAGGTGGAAATACCCCCCCCAGGGTTTGTGGGGGGAGGGAGGGTGGACATACCACCCCCCCCCGCCCCGGGGTTTGTGGGGGGTAGGGAGGGTGGACATACCACCCCCCCGCCCCGGGGTTTGTGGGGGGAGGGAGGGTGGACATACCACCCCCCCCCGCCCCGGGGTTTGTGGGGGGAGGGAGGGTGGACATACCACCACCCCCCCGCCCCGGGGTTTGTGGGGGGAGGGAGGGTGGACATACCACCCCCCCCGCCCCGGGGTTTGTGGGGGGAGGGGGCTGAGGAGCCTAGAACAGGTGGGTGGGATGAGAGCTCACCTCTTGTCCAGCCCCTGCTCCAGGCAGGATCATGCCGAGCGAGCGGCATCATCCCAGCCCCGGTTTGTCTGCTGGGGTCTCGGACGCCACAAGGGTGGAGACTCGGGCACCTCTCTGGGGAGCCCATTCCAGTGCTTTACTACTCTCCTCGTGAGGGCGTTCTTCCTAATGTCCAACCTCAACCTCCCTTGCTGCAACTTGAGCCCATTGCTCCTTGTCCTGCCCTCTGCCAGAGCTTTCCACAGATGTAGCAGGTACAGTAGGTCATAGTGGGGGGATTCCTCTCCTTTTCCTTCCTCCACGCTCTTTCTCCACTTCGAGGGCAAGAGGCTTTACCTTGATGCGCTGCCGCTCGGTTGAGGCAGTGGCGCCATCCGTAGCGAGCTCCTCCCAACTCTAGATGTCAACATCCGTTGTCATAGGTTGGCCTTGGTCATGTTTCCTTTGGTCAGTGCAAGGTCTTGGGCCCCAACTAGCTTGGGTTTTGGCTTTTATAGCAGGAGGCTGGGCTTTCATACCATGCTTTTGCTTCTCTGTTTCTATCCCCAAACCAAAGAATAACAGGAGACAGAGCTTGTCCCCCTATGCCTTTTAGGGAGAATTGGTGGCTGTGGACAGTTGTGACGTCTGTTGAAACAGTAAAAATAACTTTTGCTGGGGGGGGTTTCTGTCTGTGTTTACAGAACACAAGAGCCTGTTTTCTGGCCAGCCTTGTTCCTCAGGGTAAGCCTTGCTGCAAAAGAAGACAACTTAGACTATCTTGACTTTTTCTTTTTAAGCTCAAGTTCATGTTTAACCCTGTGCCTGGAGAGACCACGATTCCTTTTTATTAAACGAGTGTGTGTGTGTGTGTGTGTGTGTGTGTGTGTGTGTGTGTGTGTGTGTGTGTGTGTGTGTGTGTGTGTGTGTGTGTGTGTGTGTGTGTGTGTGTGTGTGTGTGTGTGTGTGTGTGTGTGTGTGTGTGTGTGTTGCTGAAAACACATTTGATTCTTTTGAATCGGCGTTAATGACTGTTCCCTTCTGGATGTCTCACTTCTCAGTAGCGTTTTAGGACAAACCAATTTAAGAATATGAGATCACTGTGCTTATTCAGGCAAAGCTAGTAAAATGTTACAGGAATTGCCTTTTGGCATGGATAAGTGCTGGGGGTAGAGACTGCAGGATCAAACATCATTGCTGAATTATTTGGTGATTTTAAGATGCCTGTCTCTTGTGACCCTGTATCCATCTGAATGATCTTGAGGTAGGTAGAGTTTAAATGATGTTGTAGCTGTGGTGGTCAGGAATTATGCGAGATTTTGGGGGGGGTGATATCTTCTATTGGACTCACTGCAGGGTTGGAATAAAGCTAGGCAGGCTTTCAAATGCTAGCTCTTCTTCATCCTGCAAAACTCTTGACCATGAAGTAGGTAAGAGATGTGGTTAAATGTATAGCTACTGCCCACTACCTGAACCACCAGCTGTTGTTACATTAACGCACACCAAAAGTCCTCTATTTTTTGAGGAAAAAACTGTGTGTTTGTCTTTAGATCACAAAAAAAAAAAAATCTGAAAGGAGAAAAAATGTCCCTTTCTGTAACTTCAGTGATATGCCCCATTTAACTGCTTCTGAGAGTATTTGCTCTCAGGCAGGATTCTTTTTAGGTTCAGCTTTAGTTTGCAATGGGAGTTATCAGTGTCTGGGGGGGAAATAGCTGTTGTCTTGGAAATGCTGTCGGGCCCTTTACAATAGTCACATTGTTCGTGCTTTCACATTGGAGTTAAGTGACAGCATTGCAGACTCTAGGCTTACTTTTATTTTTCTTTACATATGCTCAGCTTTCACTGTTCAACTTTGCAGAAGCTGGGGCGGTGGGATACTCAGATACACTGCAATACATCATGCTTCTTCTGGGTAGTACATTTAATAGAAAAATCTTTAGGATGGGAACTGCAAAGTAAAAAGGTGAGATTGCTCTTTCCAATGGGCTTTTTCATCTTTTGGGGATGGGGCATTTCATGTCAATTGTATTTAAACACAGCAATAGCATTATGCAAAAGATCTTCCCTAATTGTATGCAGAATATTGTACAGCATTTAAGTACTTCTTACTACAAAATCATTTTATAATTAAGCTCACTCCAAGTGAAGGCCCATAAGATAGAGGTGATTCTGAGTCAAGTTAGGGGAAGCACTAGAACATAAAAAGAGTATTTGCCCTTCTTTTGAGAGTCTGTGGGTTATATCTATTGTCAAAGTTCATAGAGGATATTAATGGATTCCTAGCTACAGTTAATTGATTATCTAGCAGTAGTTTATAGGAAAGCCTTTTTTATTTGTTTGTCATATACCCTGTATTTTGAATACAGACCTTGCTGCTATTGTACTTGCCTTTGTCACTTGAATGCTGTTGCAAGACATTCTGTACAATGCTGCACTAAATCTAGCTAGGGACTGATGCTTTAGGATGTAATGGCTTGCTTTAGTAATAGGAGTGTTGATCTTGTTCTCTAAGCCCTGAATGGTTTGGTGCCTGCCTACTAGAGATACTGCTTCTCTCCACTTCCCACGTTGACAGTGCTGCGGTTTGTAAAGGTACTTTGTTTCTTCAGTGTAAAAGACAGGGAGCTTTTGTCAAGGCATCCAACAGCCGTGGCACTCAACCAGTATTTGATAGGACAGGAAACATCATTTGGAGCTTGATTTTTATTTCTGATCCTTTTTTTTTTCTGGCATAGGATCAGGAATGACTGCTGGTTCATTATTTGTGTGTGACTGCATCTTTTATTTATTGTAAAGGCTCTTAGACAAGGATTAGACACTTAGAACAGAATAAATACCATTAAATATGAGACAAATCAATGGAGACAAAGGAATTAAGGGTTTGCACTACTTGTAGCAGGGCTTACTTCAGAAATAAGTTGACACTGTCCCATCTTCGATGCATATTCATGTCTGAAAGTACAGTCTTGTGTTCAGATTTTGATAAAGATCAATTATAATTTTTTTATGTAACTAGCTTAGTAATTTTCTAACAAGCTAAAAAAGAAGATGGAAAAAGAAGCAATTAAAGAAATATACTATTAAAAATGTTCCAGTGGTTTAAGTAGTCTTTGAAGTACTTGTTAGGCAAAATTATTTAATTGATTCAGAATGCTGTGAATTGCATAAAGAATATCAATTCCCACAAGGACCTCCACAATAGGGACTATTGACATGAACTTGATTGGGTTAATGAACTACTAGGTTTGTATTTGGTTTAATTGAAGGGGGAGTTGTTTAATGAGAGGATTACCCTGGAAAATATAAGAATTTGATCAAAAAGGTTTTGGAGGGACTTGTAGAGTGCAAAGATGGATATTCACAGTGGCTGTGGAAAATTAATATTAGATAAAAACAAAACAAAACCCCACATTATTTGAAACAAGGCCTTTATTATGGCTATTTAACTCAGGGAGAGCTTTGCCAATGGTAAGCACAAGATCAGGCTCTCTTGTTGCTTTCACCTGGTATTCAATGTTAGCTGCTCTTACACTGCATTTTTGCTGCATAACAGCAACCAGTAAATGTGGCTTTTACTTGAGACCCTGCAGTTATGTTAAAGCATCCGTGTAGCACTATTTGTTGAATAAGGAGGGATCTGGTGTTGACTTGCAGTCCATTCTCAGGGTTAAGGTCTACAAAAACACTCAGTGGAGGTAGGAAGCCTGTGCAGGCAGCAGAGGATATACTAAAAATGACAACAACAAAAAACCCACCAGCCCTCCAGTTGCCCTCCAGGGATTTTAGATCTATGATGATGTTAGATAACTTGTTACTACAGGCAGCGTTCTATGGCCTGAAGTGAACTCTGTATATTCCTGTGCTGTGTGTTATATTGTCATTTGCTTAGGATGAAAAGTTAGATTTTTGAGGTTTTATCAAATTTTCCTGCTTTTAACATACTCATTTGCGAGAGAGCCTCTGTGGGCAAGAGACCTCCAATCTGATGTATACAATTATCTGCCAGCATCAAGTCTGAGTTTTTTTGTAAAAGTTCTTGGAAGTGATAAATGTAGCTTGTGCACTTTAGGTAAAAGTATGCTCCATCTATGCTGCCCTTCCTTTTTTTATTTGTTTTTTATTTAATGTCAATCATTACTGGATGCATATTATATAATATTGCTTAGTTCAAAAGTTTTCATCTTAAGGATATAGGAGTCTTAACTACCTAAGGTAGTCATAGCTCTGTATCCTCTGAACACTTTTTGATCTTTCATTTACCATAACAGGTATGGCCCTGTGATCCTGAGATACAGAAAGATGGAGGCCCAGATCCTCAAATGTTCAGATGCCTAACACCCATTTCAATACAAATCAATGGATAGTAGGTGCTTAGGTCTATGTAACTTGCTGCGGTTAGACACAAAGTATGCCACAGAATGAGGGAACTGAGTCTAGGTCCCCCAAGCCATTAGACCATCTTCCTCTCCGTTCACCAGGCCAGATTCAAACCTGATTTTAAAAAAGTACAAGCCCATTTACTTCCTTAGAGCTGCCTGATATGGGGATATGTCTGTGTTCTGTATAAGATTTCAGAACTCATGGTAGAGGTGATATCTTGTATTAGACCAACTAGATATTTGCAACAAAAAAAACTCTTTATTTGCAAGCTTTTGCACATGCACACCCTTCTTCAGCCATAGGAGAATTCAGAGAGTGTAAATAGACTGCTCTGACTTCTGTCTGAGCCTAATTTGCACAAAAATAACTTTTCCAACTAGGAGATCTTGTAGTATCTTCAGCTCCCCTGTGAAATATGACTTTTCATTCCCACCTAGGAGAAATTTTTACAATTTTTGCATTCTATGCCTGAAGAAGGGTGTGCACGCCCAAAAGCTTACAAATAAAGACTTTTTTGCGAATAGTTGGTCTAATAGAAGATATCACCTGTACCACAATTCTGATTCCTTTTGCCTGTAGACCAATATGGCTACAACCTGTATCTTTGTATAAAAGTTAATACTCTTAAGTTGCCTGACAGAATTAGTCTGTAGTAGCAGATGGAACTGGAAAAATCCTGCTGTCTTTGGGGCAGGGCCATCTTCAGTACATACATATGCAGTGCTTAACACTACTGCAGCACAAATAATAACTGTTTATCAGAGATGTATATGCATGCAAAGAAAAAACTGTTGATGAATCTGCTTACTCTCTAGGCATCGTTCATATGCAGCTGGTATAGAGAGCTTGGGGTGGGAGGAACTAATAGGCTGGAGAGATTGTTCACTTATTTCAAACCTGATGTCAGGAAGAGTCTGGATATGCTTAGGGCTCATTTCAGTCTGCCAACAAATGATAAAATTATAATGGCCTTATATTCACAAGGACTAGTACTCATTTTAAGATGTTTGGCAGCAGTAATCCCTTCTGGCTAAAGAAGTATCTCATCTTTCATGAAATTCTGTTCAGATCTGGCCGGGAGACAATGTGTTAGAGGATGTGGTCATTTCCTTTCTTGTGCTTGCTTGCTTAGGGAAGTTTTGACAGCCAGCCAAAATCTCTGAACATTTGGAGAGTTCGCACTGCCTCTGAAACAGCAGCTGTTCTGCCGGACTGAAATACGAAGAATTTAGTCACCCCTAATTGTGGGAGGGTGGGGGAGAAGGCGTTGAGAAAAAGTACTTTTGTTTCCACATGTTAAGATACAATCCTCAATTAGGTGATCATGAGCTATTTTTTCCACCAGTCAGTATACAGGTTGAATGATCAAGATGAGAGAATTAACTTTTTTTCAGGCAGCTACAAATCTGTCCTACTATGACCAACAGTGCTAGAATTTTTTTAAACTAAAATGTTTGTTAAATTAACTTGTTTGTTTTGTCTGTGTAACTCAAATGTACATTTTGGAATCATTCTTAAGTAAATTCTCCAAATTCACTCAAGGTCAACTTTGATTCCTTCTTTGACAGGGTTACTAGGTCAGTGGATGAAGAGAAAAGAGTGAATAATAATATAAGGTTTCCCTCGCTTTGTGCTGTACATGCATTCCTGGAAAACGGCACATAACTCAAATTCGCATAAAGGAAACCCACTTTACAGTGTCACAAATAGGGGTATGTTCCAAGACCTTGACTGTACTGACCCCCAGACCCATTTCTAGCACTTCTACAAGATGGTTTTGGTACTCAGCAACAGCAGATAGTACCCTGCAGTTGTGTGTACTATCATAACGGGGATGACAACTACAGAAACAGAAACGTGTTGCAAACAACAAGCACAGATCCACACAGGAGACTATATTTTGGTGCATATCACTCCCACAGTGCGCTGCACAAAGCAGCTGACTGCAGGCTTCCATCACACTGATCACAAGAGTGAATTTACTTTGCATATCGTGAACTTTTGGTGTAAAAAGGATCATCTCATTACAACAAATTTGCACATACAAAACCCGTGTAAAGCGAGGAATACCTGTACTTGTCATTTAGTAAGGACTTCTGATAGTTTCTGATATGATATTTTCCTAAGTAAATTGGAGAGATGTGGACTAGATAGAATTACTGTTCAGTAAGTACAAAGTTGGCTGAATAACCACAAGCAGAGAGTAAACGCATGTGGATTGATGTCAGAGTGGCAGGAGGTATCTAGTGGGGTTCCACAAGGGTCTGTCCTGGATCCAGTGCTGTTAATGTTTTTTTGTTAATGACTTGGATACAGGAGTGATGTGGCTGTGGAAATGTCTTCAGTGAAACTTAAGTATAGATAAAACACTTGTATATGGAAAGATTCTCATGTCTCTTCACTCATACTGTGCTGTAGCACAAAAAGGTTGAAGAGAGGTCGTTAGCTGTGCTAGTTTGAAGTTAGGCAGACGGCAGAACATGTTAGCACCTTTTAGACTAACTGGTTTGTCCAAGGTACTGCTACCACGAACAAGATGCAGAACATGGACAGAACATATCTTTATTTATCTCAGTCTTGTAACTAAGGCATAACTTTCGTTCTCCAGTTTGACTTTGTGTCTTGAGGTTTTCCTTGTCATTGAGGCCTTCTCTTAGGACATACGTTAAACAGAGTTTCTGGCCCATGACGTACCTGGTGGCCCCAGGTGAACTTTTAGTAATTTTTGGGCCCCGTCTCTGTCCAGGCCCTGGGCGCCTGCCCAGTTTGCCCATGCCTGTGTCCAAGTCTGTTTTTGGCAGTTGATGTATATTTCCCCGCTCTATTCATGCATGTCCTGCCAATGTCAGTGGGGAATACTTTCTTCTGGACTGAAGTGACAATTCAAAAATCTTTGGTCAGGGGTATATCTGGCCCACAGATTATATTGAAACATCTTGCTGGCCTAATAAAATTGCTTTCTTTCTGACAGAGGAGAGAGCTCAGCATGCTTGCCCCTCTGGGACAGCAGAGTGGTGTCGTGCTGGGTAATCATAATTATGAGAATAGATTCAATGGAGAGAGGAAGTGGATGCCCTTTTTCCTGCCTAGTATTTACCATTTTAATCCGTTTAAAAAACAAAACAGTAGCAGGGAGGAAGCATATCTTGTTTTGCTGTGCAAGCATCGTGCTATATAATGGAAAAGCTTTCCACCTAAGGCAAGTCCTCTAAAGAGCCCAGGAGCACTTTGCAACATGTCTTTTGCTGCTATACTTCCACTTGTGCACTTGAAAGGATTTTCCTTCTCTAGAGGACCCCCCACCCCGAACAAACCTGTTAACTCTTCAGGACTACAACAAGCCTTTTGGAAGTAAGGCAGGGAGCAAACGAGGCTGCATGCATTTCTGTGTGACATTGATTTAATAACAGAAACTTTCTCTCCCATAACAAGTAATAAGCAGCTCCTGTCTTTCACGGCTGTTTTTAAATTGCTTTTACTGAAGGACCTGGATTTGGTTTAATCCTTCTCAGTATGTAAAGCCCCAGATATTTCAATCCCCAGGGGACCCAAGGGCTTTCTAAATTCCATTTTGAAAGGGAAATGAAAGCAGCCTTCAGAGACTGGCTGAATCTGAGTGCCTTATTTTTAATTTATTTTGTATCCTGAAAGTGACCCAAAAGTGTCAGTTAAGAATAAGATCTCTGGCATCCGACTCAGGAGATTAGTAACAAACAAGCCTATCGTGTAGGTACAGTAGCTCTTTGTACTCTTTGACCTACTTTGTTTCTGTTCTAGCTGGTTCTTTCTTGAAACATTGATTAGAATAGATACGGCATTGGCTTAGTGATCAACCAAAGCAGTATCCTCTGGTGCATTAAATTTTTTTCTAGCACAAAATTGTTGGCAGCAACGAGGTCTTTCTGCTTTAAGGCATAGTGAGTTTAAACCTTATTCACGTACAAGGGAATGGTTATAAATGAAGAACTTTGGTAATGGGGAAAGAGTAGAAGTACTTTGGTTTAAGACTAGGCTAGTATTTGCAGAGACTCTCCCTAATTAAGTGAGCTTTGTTATTATTTTTACATATGCCAGCAGTTAATTGCCAGTATAATCATTTATACTATTGCATTAATCTTTTGGGTATGTATAGCTGTTAATTAACTGTATTTTCTGTGTACCTAGATACTTCCAGGAAGTGCCTGAAAGAAGCTTCCTGCCATCGAAACCATTAAGAGAAAAAGTCTATGTACAGCTCTGGGACTTGTGGAGTTAATCTGTCAAAATGGCAGAAAATAAGGAAAGTAATAGTAAAAATGTAGATGTGAGACCAAAAACCAGCCGGAGCCGAAGTGCGGACAGAAAGGATGGCTATGTATGGAGCGGAAAGAAGCTTTCGTGGTCCAGAAAGAGTGAGCATTGTTCTGAAACAGAAACAGTAAGTAGTTTAGGCAAGTCAGCAGCTGGTTTGAGGAACCAAGAAAGGAAGCACAGCTGTTCATCTATTGAACTGGAGTTAGATCGTTCATGCGGCCACAGATTTTTAGGGCGGTCTTTTAAACAGAAGTTGCAGGATGCTGTGGGGCAATGCTTTCCTCTAAAGAACTGTAGCAGTCGGCACTCTTCAATGCTTCCATCAAAAAGGAAAATTCATATCAGTGAACTGATGCTAGATAAGTGCCCTTTCCCACCGCGCTCAGAGCTAGCTTCTCGATGGCACTTAATTAAAAGGCATACTGCCCCCATAAGTCAGAAACCAGAAGACTGGATGGTTGCTGATTTATCCCAAAGTGAGGAGAGGGATAACCAGCTGAGAGATGGAGAGAGTTTCAATGGAGCAGTGAGCTCTTTCCAGTCCTGTGGTATTCTGGATGACGATTCCTGTAACTGCGATCCTCGGGCTGAGTTGGGCGTGAGTGAGGTGTTAAAGAACGAGAAAGATGAGAGTGATATGGATTCTGATGATGAAGTTATAACGCTTTGCACCAGTTCTAGGAAGAGAAACAAGCCCAAGTGGGAAACTGATGATGAGTTATTGCAGTTGGAAAAGCCTCCTAAATATCATACTCAGATTGATTATGTCCACTGTCTTGTCCCAGACCTCCTGCAGATCAATAACAATCCATGCTACTGGGGAGTAATGGATAAATATGCAGCTGAGGCCCTGCTGGAAGGAAAGCCAGAAGGAACTTTTTTACTCCGAGATTCTGCCCAAGAAGACTACCTGTTTTCTGTTAGTTTTAGGCGGTACAGTCGTTCCCTTCATGCAAGGATAGAACAGTGGAATCATAACTTCAGCTTTGATGCTCATGACCCTTGTGTCTTCCATTCTCCAGACATAACTGGGCTCTTAGAGCATTACAAAGACCCAAGTTCTTGTATGTTCTTTGAACCACTTTTATCTACTCCCTTACACAGGACTTTTCCTTTTTCCCTTCAGCATATATGCAGGACAGTGATTTGCAACTGCACAACATACGATGGCATTGATGCGCTTCCTGTTCCTCCATCTGTGAAGCTGTATCTGAAGGAATATCACTATAAATCAAAAGTTAGAGTACTCAGGATTGATGTGCCAGAGCAGCAAAGCTAGAAATTATTTTTTGTGGGTGTAATGGGAAGCAGGCAAAGGATGTGTTCTATCTTTCCTCTCTTGAATTTATTTTATGGCAGGCTTTTTCTCCTAGAGATTATCTGTGATCCAACTTGACTTCTGTCTGGGGCCTTTTACCAGAATGCACTTTTAGTCTTCCCACCCCTTCTTTGTAGAAAAGGTATTCAAGGCAGTGGAAGAGTGGGCGTGCGTGGTTTGGGGTTATTTTCCCTTTGGTGATGTTCACACCTTAGGGGTTTTATGGAATTTCAGGTAGGTTTTCTGGTATTTCCATATAGAGATAGTCTTTAGATTTAAAAAATTTTAAAAATTCAGATTTTGAATTTGATCTGTCTTTTATATTGTAATTTGTATATGTTGCGGACATGTTTGAGACCTTGTATGTACTCTAAACCGAAGACTGACTAATGTGTATTTTTTACATTTCTTTTAAAATGAGTGCTATGCCATCTTTCTCTGTGTATGTATGAATGTGTGTGTGTAATGCAGAGTAAATTCATCGATCTATTTTAAGATTACTTGTCCTAGCAGAATTAAGGCTCTGAAAGTATTTGATTGTTCTCTGTAAATACACTGAGGTTTGAGGGAAGGGAACACCAGGGAGAGAAAACTAGTCTTCGGACAGTATTGGTACAAGAACAAATAGGTATAAACTGGCCATAAATCAGTTAGAGTGGAAAATAGTAGTGGGGGGTTGCAACCATCCGAGCACTTAAGTTCAGGATCGGTTTTCCAATTGAAGCAGTTGGGGCAGTGAGCTAACTAGTTTTAAGGTAAAGCTTCACTGGTTTATGAAATAGGTTACCGTCTTTTTTCACAGATAATATATCCCTAATATGACATCCTGTTTTTGAAAAGGGGCAGCATGAGGAAAAAAGATGCTACCTTGGGTAAGTAACTGCACAGCAGCAGCTAGGGAGAAAAGCCTACACTTGAGCCTGACACCAGGCCTGTGCAGGGGATGGGGCCTACAGACTGCTAGCCTGACGTGGTGCATGGGGCCTAAGGGTCACCATCCTAGCTGTGGCATGCTAGGCTGTCATCCAGCCTGGGGACTCCCTGTGGGCAGTGGGGATCACTGGCATTGTTAGTTAATGCCACTGATTTCCCCACTTCCTCTCACCAAAGGCATTTACCAAATTCTTGGACCCATGGCAACCCGTATTTCCTTGCATAAAATGCATGCCTCAGTTTCCAGGAACTGCTTTGTTTGGGGAAAGGTGCATCTTATGTTGGGTATTATGTGGCTGTCTCCAACAGCAGGGGCCCAGATTCTCACACCCAAGAGGTCTCTTCAAGCCCTGTCTTCCTGTTTTCTATGTGTAAAGTATTACTCCATCTTCATTTGTTCATGGACAATAATTGCTATAAAGCTTTTCTTTTTTTACTCCTATTTTTCTAAAACTTTGACCATTTAGGCTCATTAACTTGCTTTAACTTGCAGTTAATACTGAAGAAAAAATGGGTAGTGGCATAAGGGATTTTTTTTCTTTTACATGTGCTTTGGAGGGAACATCTGCAGATTAGCCCAATGCTACATCTTACAAGAGGAGAAAGACTTTGTGCATGATTCCATGCACGAGGAGAAGCTATGGCTGGGTAATACAAAATCTTTTACATGACATTTTGTGCGGCCAACTACAAACCTCATTATTTTAACTATTTAATGCAAATGCCATTTTGCTCTTGCCTGAATTGATGGCAAAATCCCAACAAACCTTAGTGGTTGTAGGATTGTGCAGAGAGGTGTAATTCCTTTAAGCGTCCTGAGTACCCTCCCATTCTGTTGTCTTAATTGCAGATGCTTATTTCCCATCTCAAGGTAGGTCCAGAGTACTCGGTACATCAGATGTATAAGTGATGATGTAACAGCAGTGACCATGCAGACTGGCTTTTCTCCATGCAGTTAGTTTGTGTCTTTCTGTGAATAAGGCTTTAGAAATGAAGGCCTGAATCATGGCAACACATATGGGCATCTTTCATTTTTTGCATGCAAACAGTCTGTTCAGTGACAATGCAAATACCTATCTGCACCAAGTTGTACATATGCATGTAAGCTTGTAGGGTGGGAGTCTTTTTGACTTGTGCCCGAGGTTATTGGGTGCTACAATGCAGGTAATCATTAGTATATTTTCTTTGGCCATTTAAATTTTCAGAAAATCATGAATTTGCAGGCAGCAAGTACTGCCCAAGTTGGAGACTATTAGTTTACATAGCAACTCTGCAACACTTCCACCCCATATGCTGCAGTCTGCCCAAAAAAGCCTTCTTTCACAAGCCTAAACCTTCAGAGCAGAAACATTGCATTGGACTGAACTGGCAACATTGTGATGCTCACAGATTTCCACAAGGGATTAGAAACAGCCCAATATGTTTGTTTTTTCTTGAACATAAATGGGTCTTCCATCACAGTCCCCATAGGCAAAATGGTAGTATATCAAACCATAGCACTGTATGAAGATATGGAAGTGAATACAGCTTGGTATGTACAATGAAGATGTATAAGCAACTGCTGTACGGCACAGACCCTCAGCTGATGGAAATTACCATAGGTGCAGCTATAGCATTTTAGTCTAGCTGAAGACAAGCCCTGATAGGTACAAAGAAGGATTGCAAAGCCATTATTTGTGGTACTATCCATATTTTGCACTACCGATTTCCTTGCCCTGTTTCTATACAATCATTTCAGACTTTGCATAAATTTGCCATTCTTTGTCAAAAGACTTATCTTTTGTAAGTTACTTCATTTGTGGAAATATATTTTTTCCTGTGTACCACTGCCCTAGTTATCTTTGGATGAAGACACACAACAGTTGAAGCATTCCCAAACATCATTGACTGGGAACCAGTTCACAGTTGTCACAGGTCAGAGGTGTCTGTACATATAGTGCCTTAGCATTTAGGGTAGAATCTTCTAGGTATTGAAGTGGTGTGGTTCCAACTCTAGGGTGTCAAAGTGAGCATCTAGCCCAGCATGCTCTGTAGGGGCTGAGTTAGAGGAGAGGGGAACAAGGAGGGAGAAGAGAAATTGTACCCATGCTTTGTGGCAGGTGGCCTGTAGCTGGGGGTGTTTTCATTTGTTTGCTTTCCCATCTCCCTTAAACATGAGTTCAGTAAACTTCAGTAGCCTTCCCTTGGCTGAACTTTGCAGTGTACTTGCCTAACTTGGGAATGCCCTGTGTGGGGATGCTTGGAACCATGTTATTAGGTTTCCAGGGGCTGGGGTAGCATGATGAAGAGCCACAGTGGAGTAGAGGGTGAGGACATGGCTTATTGGAAAGAGAACAGATTGACCCAGCAGTGCAAGAGTAAGTGTGGCTTAAAAAGAAAAGGGCCAACAAAAGGGGGGTGGGGGGGAGTTTTGGCTGCGTGTCGGAGAAGCCAGTTGCGGTAGTGGAAGGGTGGGAGAAGCAAGGCATTGTGGGATACCTGGAGGACAGGACTAACCAGACCCATGGCATGGAGCATTTGGTTTGCACACACAACACTGACCTGGTTCACAGTGAACTGTTAAAAAAATGTACCACTTTTACTCGTATGCTACATGCATCTTTTTCCCAAAAATTAGCCATCCAAAATGGGTGCATATGTTAAGTAAGGAAGCTGATTTCCGTACTGTAGTGGGGGCTTAGCAATGCTGCTGGGGGCTGTGCTGCCTTCTCAGGGCTGCGCAGGAGGGGTTGAGTCCAATTCACAGTGGCACTCGCCCTCTCCTCCCAGCCCCAAAGCTCCAGATTTAACCCCTGCGGCCAAAAGCTGCTGCCATTGCAGCTGCAGGAGCTGGAAGGAGGGGGTAAGTTGTGTATTTGCCCAGGAGCTTTTAGTTCTGGGGGCCCTGTAGTGTGGTAGGCAAGACTGGATATTATTTTGTCTTCCTTGTGCCTTTCCAAAACAAGGTGTGTGTCTTATTTGAGGGAGTGTCGTATGCGGGTCAATACAGTATGTAACTTCAGGTATATTTTTTTCAACTGTTCCAGGCAGCTATAAACTGGTTTAACAGGCTTATACAGCTATCCATTTCAGGTTTAAACTACATTTAAACTCTTCTAGATGTCCATGCCCTCCTAAGTTTGGCTGCAGCCATCTTTTTGTTCTGTATTTGAACAGTGCTTCTCACAGTGAAGTCCAGATCCATGATTGGGGTTCTGCGGTGGCATCGCAGGACAAGTAATGATAATTTAATATCTTGTTAAAATCTAAATGCAGCCAAGATTTACAGAGGCACTTGCATTCTGTTTCATCAAAATTAATCTCCTTAAATTTTAAAGTAGGCCAGACAACTTCAAAACTACAGGATTGTTTAGTAAAGTAGAACTGATCATCACACTGTTTCCACAACACTGTACACAATCTAGATTGCAGCAGCTCTGAAGGACATTGTGAGCCCTTCGCCATGATATGGCACAGGATCAATGTCTCATGACTACTGCTTGCCATGGTGTCAGCTTCATCATGTATTTTTTATACAGCCCTTGTTGTTTGGGCATGTAGTGCCACACAATTGACAAGATAGAATCTCTTTGTTCTGCTGTTCTCTCTGATTTGGAGATTAAATAGTGCTGTAGCTTGGCGGGGGAGGGGGGGAGAAGTAGAGACTTTCCTTTGCAGGGCAATTAATTGTCTTTTTAAGCATTGTACAGAAAAGCACCAAACAAGACTTTGTGGAAATTTCTGTGGGTTTTTTTTTTTTTTGCTTTGACTTATTTTTCTAACTAATATTTTTGTGATTTCCCCCCCGCCCCCCATTTCAGGAATCGCGTGTGTGTGTGTGAGAGAGGGAGGGAGAATAGATTCAAATTATTTTTCTGAAAATTTAAACATTTTGGGCCCAAAACTTTTTCCACTTGTCCGTGGCTGATGAGAAGCTCCTTCAGGGTTCAAGTAGGACAAGACTTGGAGCTCTGCAACTCGAGTGCCCTTCCCTGCTCTTCCAGTAACAGGTTTAGTAATACCTTGCACTTTAATAGTACTTGTATAATACCTGGGAGTGTGTAAATGAATGCTCCTATTTGAGAGAGTGCTGAGGCTCAGAGGAGTTTAATAAGCCCAAGTAAAACCACGGTGCTTCCCAGGCATGCCTCATAAATTTTCTCTGGTTTTGACTTTCCCATGCTCTTGTTACACCTACCTGCTCAGCCCATTATCTGAGGCCACAAGACCTGGTGCTGGTCAGCTGAGCTCCCTTCCTCTGGATTTGTACAACTGGTCACACATTGCAGCTGCTGTTGGCAAATTCTACATGCCTGGTGTGACACCCTTCTGGATGCTGCTACAACATTAACACCACCACAGCTTCCCTATCCAGGATGCCTCCCTGAAAGCTGAATCAACTCCCCGGTGCCTCGACAGTCAGATGGCTGGCCCTGTCTTCATTTTGAGGTTACAAGGGTGCTGGTTGTAGCCATGTTGATCTAAGTACATAGACAAGGTTCTTAGGGTAAATCTGTTGTCTTTTATCAGTTTTGAGGTTACGCATTCTCTCCTATGCAGGCTTCTCCAAAGTGACAAATTCATGCCAATGAGTTATTTTTAATGCAGAAGGGTTTACAGGCCCTGGTCAAGATTGGTTTCTTGATGCCATACACAGACACAGTAAGAGATTTGCCTGCATTCTCTGCTTAGGCTGTAAACAGTTAGGTACAGAGACTGGAGAAAGAGAAAGATGTACAGGGGTTGATGGCAGATCAGGGACTGAGCTGGATATAATCCATGTCTCGTCTAATGCCTGTCTACTATGCCATTCTGCTGACTTTAAATTAAACTGGATTACTGTGAGGGGGGTGGGAAATACCACCTCAAAGTGGCTTTTTTACCACTGGAGTTGAAATGCATCTGGCTGATCGGCATACATTTGCATTGCTTTTAACTTTGGCTGGTCATAGGTCTTTCCTTTGAGAAGGCAAAGGTTCTTCTTCCGCTGCTGTTGTTAATCATTTATTTAGTAAGGAAAGAAAAGTAAAGCTTTTAGGTGGTCTGGTCAGAGGTGTGGTTTCCTTACAGAGAAGCTGGTTTGGGTTTTAAGTAGTCTTTCCATTTGTGTGTTATCCCCAAATACACTCTTAGCAGGTGAATGATTGGCATTGCTGCCATCTGAGGTGCAGTGCAGAGATCACTCCCATGGTGTCCTGGAGGGCAGAGGATGTTCTCATAATGGGAATAGATATTTCTTGTTGAGTTTCCTATTATTGTCAGTAGCTTGAAAGCTATGATATCCAGAGTGCAGCAATATGTAACAGGATATGCATCTCCTCATTGACACATCCATCTTTTAAAAAAAAATGGAAAGCATCATTTACAAGCTGTCATTTTAAAGCTGCAGCTCATGGTACCAATATCCAGAAGAAATCCTGTCATACATAGCCTTACTCTAAAACTGACATGCTCTTAAATAATTAAAAAGAGGGTACTTTTTTTTTTTTTTAGATTTTTTTTTTTTTTTAAAGACCCTGTAGGAAGGAGATTGAAGGAAGCTTTTAGTCAACTCTGAGGTTAGATGTATTGATCTGGTGATCAATCCCATCTTCTTTCCTGAATTTAGAACTAATGGGAGATTGTGGTCGAAGATGAGTGGCTTTTAGTTAAGGTTTTTGACTCTTATAAATAATACAACAAATGTCCTAGTAAGTAATAAGAAATAAGATACTCACTCATTCATTTTAAATAGAACAAATGTGGCAAGCAAGACTCAGCTGTAATTTTTGAAGTCATTTATTAGACAAATTGCTCTTCCCTTCTTTTTTTTACAAGAGAGAGACATAAACCATGATATTATTTATTCATGAATCATAGCCATTAAGATGATAAATCAAATTATCAGCTTCCTGTCTCTCTCTAGTTTTAATCATTTTTATAGTTCATGTAATATAAAGGCAGCTTCCTTCCTATGAAACAAGGGACCTTCAGAGACCTTTTTATTGGAAACGTACATTTCCTTCCCATTTTTAAGTATATCCTAATGATTTTCCCTGTCAATTTTAACTGTAATAAGTCCAATAAGGGACTTGTACATTGATTCAATATAGCAAAATTAGCTGTGGTGCAAGTAATTTTTTTTTTTTTTTTACCCTTTGAAACATAAAGTTAGATAACACTGGTAAGGTGTTTCTCCCCTTTCCCTGCCTTTCCCCTTCATCTGCATTGACGTGCCATAAGCTTAGGAGACACAAGTCTTGTTCAAAGCTTCTTAAAGAGGTGTTTTCTCTGTTGGGTTCAGATTTTAGGATTCTCCCTTTCTTTTCAATTGAAAGTCATCTTTGTCTTTGCTCCCTGTACAGCATATGCACACCTGGTACGTTTTGCTTCTCCGTGGAGTGGTCCAGAGGTAAGGTCTCTCCTACTTCAGAAAGCAGCTAATGCATAGTGCAAAGGAACAGCTTGAACATCTCGCATCCTCTCTCCATTTGCATTTCATCTGTGCCTGCCTAAAGCTTCGGGGTTTTTTAAGTTAAGAGTGATGCAGAGGCAATGGCGGGGTGGTAATGTCTGTTCAGGAATAAACTAATACAGTCGACATGGCAGAGGCAGTCTCTGCTACCCTGAGAGATCCTCTGCACATCGATTTCCATTTGAAGTAGTTGCTGTTAGCTGATTTTTAAACTTGATTGTCCGTGTTCTGCACTGCTCTCAGGAAGCAAGAATGAGGTCATAGTTGCCAGGAGTGTAATAAGAGCTCCTGGATCATTAGAAATACGCATCTTATGCTCCTGTATAAAAATCAATGCATGTTTACTCAGCTGTATGAATGGTCTGCTAGGGCTGCATATGCAACGCTGCATGCACAGGATGAGCTGTGGTAACTCCCAAACCCCTGTTGTTCATTGTAGTAATTCTCTTGATGAGCATATGTGGTGTGTTGTCTTAAATGTCCTCTTTTAGTCATTTGGTCAAGATGAATGCCATCATGCTAGCATTTGTCACAGGTTTTAAAATGCTGATAAATTCCTCCCCTCATATACTCATATTGATGTTCAGAGGCAGGTTTTTTCTACTTGATGGGCACCTTTTGGATGGGTTGTCAGAAACCCCAGTAAATTCCTTTTAACATGTGATGCATTATGACTAAGAAGTGGTCATAATAGATTAAAAAAAAAACCCCCTAAAAACTATTAACTCTTGGGATAAGACCTCCAGTATTAATTTTGGTGTACAACTAATGACCCCTGCAAACAGAGTAGTATAACAGTAATGTGCTGATTGGTACTGCTGGGGGGATTGGGAAAATACATTAGCAGATCAAAAAGGGTAATAAATCTTCTGCCACAACCTTCCTCATTAAACTAGATAATTTGAAATTGCCTCTTGGGTATTAAACAGTTCATTATTTTGTAAGGGAGCGATGCACAAGACAAAGGAACAGTGTTCATTTAATTGATATCCAAAGCCTGACAATCGATCAACAAACGTTGTTGGGTAAAACTCAGAGCAGCGGCTGTGTGACTGTACAATTTGGTTACATCTGTCCTCAATGCCCATCTATTGGTTTTGATTAATTTTCTCTAGACTACTTTTTTTAAAATAATCACTCAAGAATTTTGCATCAAGTAGGTCAAGTATCATAAATTCAGAGAGAGATTGGTAGTTTCAGGCTGGTCGATTTTGTTGTTGTTTTGAGCTGTTTTTCTAAACTGCATTTCTAAAACAGCAGGCTAGATCAATGGGCTTGTGTGCATTAGCAAAACATTGATATAGCGTCCAAAGACCATTGGTACTTGGACTAGTTTCACCCGGAGCAAAGGGAGGAAGGGAAGTATTTCAGCACAGAGGGCATGAGATTTGAGTGGAAAACTGCAGGAGCAGAAGAGAACTGGAGATGGAAGTTAAATTACAAGCACTATAGAAGCAGGGTTGGAGTGCTGTTGTAGCTGGGAGGATCCAGGAAGTCTCTAAAGATGAGGCTTTTTTCTGGTATCTTTTATTGGACCAACCGTATAGTTGGGAGAGCTGATGGACTATTGAATGTGTCACTCGTTCATCAAGCCGAGTCCCAGCCTTTAGACACTGACAGCTGTGGCTCTCCCCTTCAAAATCTTCCCTGCAGTCGCAACCTTTTTGCTTTGGAGGCTGGTTTAAATCTGTCCGCAGCCAGGATAAAATGGGATCAGTGAGTGAAGCATGCTAATGATCCTACTTGAAGGGCCAAATGAAGGTGAGGTATAGTTGCATTGATACCAGCTAGCTTACACCAGGAGTGGCAGGCATGGAAAGGGTATAGGATAAGTTTAGTGGGTTCAGTGCACCCAAGCGTAACATTGTGAGGGTTTGCATGAATTTAAATTTATAAGTGGTATCAGGTATTTGTGGTTTACTCATGAATACGCTTCTATAAAACTCTAGGGAACTATAAGCTTAGGGGGCTTCTCAACCAGTTGCATTAAAACTCAGCATCTTGCCCATCTCGCTTTCAGCCTTTCCTTGCGGCATGGTTGATTAACTCCAGTGCAAACATGCACAGTAACGAGAATCGGAAGCCAGTCCCCTTCAACCCTCCCTCTTCACCGAAGGAAAAAAGGGCACGTACCTACTTTTAAACATCTGCTGAATAACGTGACAGGGCAGATAGTACCCTTTCACAGGTTCCCTAGCACGTTTCCATGGTACAAATTATCTGCAGAGCTGTGGTTGGAGAAAGACCAGCCAATGAAATGGGGGATTTTATGCAAGACAGCAGGATGTACTTAATACTTTCACATTTTTCTTCATTTCATGCAAAAGCAGAAAGCCAGCTTATTGTACTTAACATGCGTCTTTATTCTGATTTCAAGCAGTCAGGATTTGGGGGGGCTGGAAGGGGACATATGATTCATCTGTTTCCAGTCACTCATCATACCAACAACGGCATCATTATTATTTCATCTTAATGCCTGCCTTCTCCAAACCTGCAGCCTTAATTACTTAAACTCCTACACAACATAACCAAATAGCACTTTAGAAAACATCTTTTGGAGCTCATCCTTTCAATGTTTTCTGAGGCTGCAACAAATTAATACTGTGCCAAGCTGTGTAACCCTTTGTGATCCAACAGGGAAGCTAACTCAGTTCCATGCAAATGACCCTCTATATTAGCAATCAGAAATGGCCTTTAGTCACAGCGGAGATTGACAGCACGTTTAATCCATTAAAAATCCTGGAAGCATGGAAATAACAAAAGGGAAAACCTGTGCATTCTTTTCCACAATATATGTTACCTTACACTCTCAGTAATGCATTTCAGTGTGCCATAAAGACTTTTTCTTCCACCTGTAGTAGGTACCCAACAGCGGACATCTCTGTTCCACCAACTTTGTAGTCAATACAAAAATTGCTTGTTTTTTGCATAGATTATATCAGCCTGAATCTCCCATTCATTTGAAAACTCATTCTGCCAGGACACGGCTGACATCACTGTTGAAGGTTTTGTGTCAGAGTGCATGTAACAAAACACAAGACATCAACTACTCTTTTGCTAGCATAAAACTGATACTCCTACGGTCAGCACCCATGGACTGACTCAGTGAAGAAGCGCATGGTACTTCCAGTTTCTTTGGAGAGAGGTACAAGAAGCAAGACAGATCAGTGATCACCCAAAGGGATGACGTTAACATCCTTATTATTTTTTCCCAATTCATTTTTCGCCACCACAAAGAGCCCAGGTTGATAGCTTTTTGTATGGTTTTGCACCACCTTAACAAATGCTTACAAATGAAAGGCTGAAGCTCTGCTGAAAATGAAATCTTTAACGCAGCCCTAACTTTGGAGATGTAACTCTTGCTGCGATCTCAGATTGTACCAATGGGATAATGTGGTTAAGGGCCAGGCGCACTAATTTCTATAGCCAACAGCCCAGCAGTGATTTCGACTCCCCAGAAGAAATAGCCAGGTATCTATTTGCAGCTGGGCCAGCTGCAGGCAGCTTCCAGCACAGATCTAGAGTAAAGCTCAAACTTACAGATCTGGATATGTAGTGAGAGGCCTCAACTCTGTGATTCACAATCAGGGTGATGCAGCTCCCTGAGACACTCTGAGATCCTTTTAAAGGTGCTGTGCTGCTCAGTGTAGAAACACCTGTGTATGATTGACAAAATAAACCCAGAGATTTCCAGTGGGAATCCACAGTGTAAAAACCATTCTGCTGTGCTGTGGTCTTTGCAAGGAAAAAAATGCTCTAGTATTTTTCCACATTCAAAAAAATTAGTTAAAACTAAAAGCTGGCATTTTCCAAGAGGGGAGGCCCTGAGTCTAAAAAGTTTGAGAACCTAGCTGCTCTACCTTACAGATGGGCGTTTTGTATTCAAGCTCATTCGAGTGATACGAGCAAGGGAAATGTGTAGGACCGTCTTATTTAATGGTCTATTTGACACATTTTGTTTCATGGCAAGCTTGCTGTTCACGTTTACATTCCAAGTAGGATAGAGTCCTGTTAATTTGCACTAACACCAGGAAAAATCATTGCAAATGGCTGAAATTTCACAAGATCGGTGAGTGAATCAACAAATATAATAAAAAAGGAAAGCAATCACATCATAAAAATAGTGTTAATTGGTCAGCTGTAGTCTACTTATACTTTATAAAAATATAGTGTAGTATGCTGTGGCATTTAATGTGCATTTTAAAAAAATGGAATCTTAAAAATAGGAGACATGAATACCAGCACTGCAATTAAATCTTTGTTGGAAGGGAAAGGAAAGAGGATGCCAGATTTCAGTAAAATCAGATTGGTGAGGTCCTGTTCACATTCGATTATATTGTGGCTCTCAAAGGAATGTACACACCTTATCAGACATGCAGGTCATTCAATCCCATATCCAGTCTTTGACAGCGAGGACTAGATGTTACCAAGGAGAATGTATGACTTGCATGCCCATAGAAAATGTTTCTGACTTTGTTTATTTAGAAATTAATTTACTCCCTGCCATCTCTCCCAGAACACTTGCGGTAAGATTTGGCCCCATGAAAATTGATGGCAAAGCTCTCATCTGAGTTCAGTCGGCCCAGGATTTTCCTCTTACTATTCAGGTTTTTAACGCCATTTGTAACAACTCTGGATACTCCTGCTGCATTTCTTTTCCCTTTGTGAGTCCTGCTATGGTCCTGGACCCTATACTGCCTTGTACAGTCACTTTCTTGGTGAAGTCTTTCTAACTCTCTGAAGTTTGAGACTGATGATGACTAGATCCACAAAAGGACTTACAAGCTTAAGTCCCATCTCACTGTTTCTTTTTGCTGTCTAGTGCCTAACTCTAAATTCAGGGCCTCAAAACCTGTAACCAGCTCCTCCTGCACCTGGAGGTGCATAAGCTCTTCAGATGCCGATGGTTTTACCTGCAGACATCCCTGGGCTCCTACAGCTCTGCTTTTGGGAATGCATAAGAAATACCTGAGGGTGGACAGTACAGGGCTAGGTACCTACGACCTGTCAGTATTCACAACTTAGGCATTCCCCCTGCCTTTCTAGGGCCCCACCTACCAGACTGGACCCAAGTGAAGAAGTGGTCTCCTTTCATCTAGACCCACATGAAAAAGAAGTAGTTTCCTTTCATCCAGTACCTTTGTGGTTACCCTTACCCAGGATGTCATGGATCTCATTTCAGTCCTCCTCTCTGCTTGCAGGGTTTTGAACGTGTGCTTCCACTTCCCAATGAAATGCTAAAAAAAAAATGGTGGGCTGTGACAGCCTGGGATGGGGCTTTCATTACATCCCTTGGTGATGTTGTTCTGTCTTGCATAAAATGATAATCATTGGCCAGGGAGCATGGCTTTCTATCCTAGCGATGGTGACATTCGCCTGGGATGAGGATGGCAAGGTTTCTGCTCCCTGGCCCAACTGTTTTAACTATTTTATATCAAGGCATCATAGGAGCAGGGATTTGCAAAGAGGATGCAGGCTTTTCTGCAGTAAGATCTTTTCTTCTTCTGGACCTTTGGTAGGTGACTGTCTAGAAATCCACATGGGAGGCACAGCGGAAACGGGGAACATGCTGTATTCCCTGCCTGCTCCATGGGTGTAGGCATGGACATGTAGTACAATTAACACGTGTTCTGCATTTAAGAACAGGACTGGAGAGGAGTTCCTGGATCATTAGGGCTAGTTCACTGAAATTGCAGGCAACCACACCAGATAATCCCTGTTTATAAATGTAACAAGCCCCATCTTAAAATCCCGTAGGTTTCCTGCTCCTCCTGTTCTTGGAAGGTTGTTTATAACCTCACTGCTCCAGTGGCTAGTACCTTCCTTCTAATTTCCATCCTAAATATATTCACAGATGGTTTGAACCCATTTGTTTTTGTGGGAACTCTGTTCTTCATTGTAACTTGTCTCTCTCTACTGTTACCCCTGATGTATTTACTCAGAACAGCCATGCCCTCTCTCAGCCTTGGTTTTGTTAGGGAAAAACAAGCCAAACCTCACTGATTTCTTCCTGCAGGAGGTTCCCCTTGATTATCCTAGTAGCCTTGCTCTACTTGGAGTGCCTCTTGCTTCAACATGGGAGGCCAGAAATGCACGCAGTGCTCCAGGTGAGATCCTCCCAGTGCCTTGGACAAGGTGCGTTAGTGCTGGAAAGCCAACAATGTGGACAAGCAGACCCAGAAACCAATCAGGGGTTAAGATTACTGGATTGGGGCAAAAGACAGAGTTGAAAAGAGCAAGAAAAGTCCATGGACAAGAAAGGTTAGGAAACCGGGTGGTCAAGAAGCAAGCAAATTAGCCAATTATAGTCTAGATTCAGGAAGAATCAGGCTGCCCAGATACTTCTTGCTCCTCCCCCTGGTTTTATAGGGGTCGTGTAAAGTCAGGTGATGGAGCCTAGCACACGAGTGTCAGGGAGTACATCAGGTGTGGGCAAAATGCAGCCCGCGGAGGAGTTTTGGCCTGCATTGGCCCCTCAGTCCTGCCAGGCCCAGACACCACCTGGCCCATGGTGTGTCCCGCTGCCCCTGAGCACACAGCGGGGCTGGGGCAGCTCCGGGGCTGGACTCGATATCCAGGTAGCCCAGGAGGGGATGGCTTCTTGCAGCTGCTGCCACTGGCCCCAGCCCCATGGAGACTGGCAGAGACCTGTGCGCACAGCCTTGATCCATCCCACGCCTGCTCCAGGATCTCTCCAGCCAGAGTGGACTAGCTCTGGACCACCTGGGACTGATGGGTACAGCCCTCACCCTGCTCTGAGCCACCCATGGTAGGCAGTGGCAGCAGCTGGGCAAAAGCTGCTGCTGGGGGAAAAACAGCTCCCTTGCCTCAGCCAGGCCCGTCTTGCTGCAGCTGCCCATGCCTGGACTGCCCAGTGGCTCCTCTCCACTGCCCCACTGGGCAGCCCAGAGACAGCATTGGTGATGCTGGCGTATGGCTCTGGGTGACCACAGTAAGGAAGCCCAGTTCATGTTGCAGTTTTGGCAGCAGGTCATGTTTTCTCAGAAGGTGTTTAGCTAAGGTAGTGCTGGGGAAGAGAGAACCTCTGTGAACTGTTCCAGAGCATGACTGGTTTTTGCTGGTCAGCAGCCAGCCCTGGTGGTACGCCTTACTGCAAGAGGTCCCTCTGCAATGTGTGATCCAGGCCAGAAAAGATGAAGCTGGTGGAGAATTGTTTGTATGAACTCCACGCATTACAGTAATACCTTGCAGCTGTAATCCTTTTGTTCAGGCACTGGAAATGATAGCAAGATAGTTTCCTAGTAGCTAGGGTCAGGAGGGACCTGAACAGATCATCTAGCCTGACCCCCTGCCATAGGCAGGAGTGAATGCTGGGTTCACAAGATGATGATGCCTCTCGTGAAGAGTTCACAAATTCAGTATAAAACGAGACAATGGGTGAATACAACACACAGATGAGGGCGTACAAGGTAACAATAGGACTATTATGTCCTCTGATTCCTGTAGTATTGTTATATAATTAAACCTAATGATATGTTTGTTTGCCCTGTGCTTTGTCAGACACTTCCATTCTCTTTCTAACACACATGATTATGTTACAAATATTGTCACTAAAATGAATAAGATGTATTTCTCCCTTTAAAAAGATTGCAATGGGAATTTGGAGTCGGTGTATGCAGACAATATTATGAAGCTCTATATGAACAAACCATTATTTTCAGTAGATATAAAAGAGATGGGATAGCATCTAATGTTCCAGGATGTGTCCTGTAGTTTCGAGGAAGTTGATCTGCCCTACTTTGCTAGAAAACCTGGGTGCTAATCCTGGCTGAGCTTGCCTGAAGTCATTTGACTGCTCTCAAGATGCCCAGTGCAGCTAGCCACCATGTTAGCTAAACTGTGAAAGCAGGACATGATTAAATGCTGGATGATGCACTTGAACAGTGTGTTAAGATCAACATAAAGAGGAAGCATCGATTATAAAGCAGATGAAATGTGTCTATTCATGTGGGAAAGTGGTGTCATCAAAGAACATTGTTATCACAGATGGCCTGTTCTCTGTATTCTGTCTCTTTGAGCAAACTGGTAAGATCAATCTGTTTGGAGATGAATATAGCGAGGGAGAATGGAAACGAATTAAGTGGCATGACAAGCTCATTCAAGGAGCAGAGAAAGCTTTGGTGGTAGTTCATGCCTGTGATTGGTTGTCCTAGAAGACGGTCCAAGGCTGGGTTAAAATGTCTACAAGTCCCACTCATCAGCATGAGATCCTGTTATTGAAACCTATTGAAGCAGCTGCCTGCAAAGAGAGTCGTTGCAGTTGAGCCCCTCCAGAAAAGACCTTTTCATGATGAAGATTACCCAAATCCCTGGAATCAATGTTAAAACTCCCAGGAACGTCATTGTCCTTTAGATCCATCCCATAAAGACCAATTGATTATCCCATTTGAAAGGCCTAGACTGAGACGCTGGCCAGGGCTGAAAAATGCCACCATCCTGTATAATTTCTTCCTCTTTTCAGAAAAGAGAAAAGATAAGCGTTATGCTAATTGCCTCAAGAATCAAAAGAACAGAGATTTTCTGGGGATTTTCTGAGTTCATTAACACTGCTCTCTGTGTGACTAGAAAACCCGAAGGTTAAAATGGGTTGCTCTTCTTTTTTTTTTTTTTAAATGAGAGTTTTGCTTGAACTCATTGTGCTTTCAATTAATTGCAGCCTAATGTTTTGGACTTTAAAACAACCCTGGCAAGTGGTTTTTCAAAACATCTAGGTTTCTAAATTCATTTACAAAAATCCTTTGCCCTTTCATGCCTATTGACTTGGCAAATCCATTTGACCTAAAATACCACTGAATAAGTGTATTCATCAAGAAAAGAAACCTCTCCTAGGCTAACCTCTTTTTCTGACTGTACTTTTCCGGAGGGCTGCTGCAAAAATACATCCCAGCTACGGAAATGTTTGTGTGCATTTTCAATAGCCATATTGCAAGGATGCTTTTATTTCCTCCCAGCACTTTCACATAGATTGGAGATGGAGGCTGGCTGTTGGCATTAGCAGCCAAAAGGCATTGATTTGGTACTGAAGCAAGTTCCCGCATTAGGGCCTAAAGCCCAAGAGAAGAACGGAAGAAAATGAATAAAAGTATCATGTACCAGATTCTCTCTGAACAAGCAAATGCCCCTTAATTTTCACTGATTCATAGAGGCTAAACATGATGTGGCCAGGCATTTCCTTGTCGATGGTGCATTCGATTTGAGAGGTCCATGGCTGCTGCTTTCAGTACGGGTTTTAACGCAGCCACAGAGCAAGGGTGTACGTGCAAAGGAAAATAAGTAGTTGAGGGACAGGATGTGCTGCATGCTTAGCTCCTGCCTTGCTTCAAACTAACAGGGCTAAATAACTACCTCTGTCCTACCTCTCTGCCAGCACCGCCTTGCAGCCAAGCTGTTGCTGGCCAAAGAAAGGACGTAGCTAAATCGAAATGTCTCCAGCTTAATCCCACTGCACACTTTCTCTCTCCTGCTTCTACTTGAGAAAACCTCAAAATCCCTAATCTTTACTGCAGGATGCTTCTATTCCCCAAAGTCTGGCTGGGTTTACCAGGGTAGTCTGGCTGGGTTTACCAGGGTTCAAATTGCAATTTGACTCTCAAAAATTAAACCGGTTCATTGATTAGCAAGTCCACCTAAGTTGAAGGAGCAATCCAATCGGAGACCCCACCAGGGTATGATTTTCAAACCTTACGGGGGGGCACTCATCTCTTATGGGGGAGAGAGGGCTTCCCATCCTCCGAGCTTCCCCTTCATTTGCACCCTGAGGTCTGCACTAGAAAAGCTGCCTGGTAGAGCAATAACAGCAAAATCAGCAAACCAGTAGTTCTGGTTCCTATTAGCAAAACTATGTTTTTGCCTGTTCAGTTCATAAGCTATACCAGCACTGGCACATTTTATGCCAGTATCATTGCATCTGTAGGCAAGTTTTGGACTGTATAGAAATAGTTTTAAAAATCGCACCCCACAGAGATGTTTCTGTAGTGGGACAAGCTTCTAATCCAGATACGATCTTATTCTGGGGCTGGACAAAATCAGGTCGAACAAAGCTTTATCTGTGCAGCTGCCCTGAAATGCAAAGGGCAGATAAAAACTTCAGACAGGTTTGACTAAAACCAAATGTCCTTCACAAGTTCCTGCCAGACAAAAGGGAATATTTAATCCACATAATTCATCCAAATAGGGTGGCTCTACCCAGTCTGATTTTCTAGGTCTAGTCTTTCCCAAGTGTTTCATGTATTCAGGGTAAGAATCTATAATATGCCTTTCATTAGCCCCTTTGTCATAAGAGCAACGTGCAAATGCAAATGAGCCTTGTAGGTACCATTTTAATCACTATTACAAGCCATCTGACTGCAAATGTGTTCTCTGGCAACCATCACTGGATCACTGACCTTAACAATATCAGGATGTCATCAGTTAGCATTTGAAGCAGATAAATGAGGAACTTAGTACTGAATACTTAATTTCATATATAGAAATTCATACTATAATGGCTGTGTAGAATTAGGCACTTCAGAGGGACTGGCAGAAGAAATGCTGCATACTCAGGAAAATATGATGCAAACGGAGATACAGCTCTCTAACCATGACCAAACCAATCCAAACAGCTTTGTACTGAAAGATCGTGGGAGACCAAAGACATTTGCCAATGGACTTGCAGGACAGCAGTCCTGTGGCAAATGACTGACTGATGTATATATATATGCACAGTATTGACTGTTGTCAGTTTAATTTGTAATTTCATACAGCTGTGAAAGCCTTTTAGTTTTCATGATGGGTAACAACTGTCTGCACAGAGCCATTTACTTGGCTCTAGAGTCAAGCATTGGACATAGTGTTACATGGATGCTCCATACCAAATACTGGCTTTTTCTTGGAATTGTACCTATATGTGCATGCGTGTGTGTGTATATATGTATATGTGCATGTATATATGTATATGGTGGTGTGTGTGTGTATATGTACATATCCAATTATATATACGGATGGGGCATGAGAGAGCCTGAACGGCTTTACTGCTCTTTGAGCAAGAACACGACATAAAACAGCTTCAGGAAAGGTTGCAAAAGACTGTATATAACTTGACCCATATGTCTCACCTTTCTGCTCCGGATTAGGAGTATAACATGCTGGGAAGTAGCACCAGGCCTAGTTATGGAGCTATTACTATTCACTGAAGGTTTGGGGCCATCAAATACATTTGTATCTGCAGTCCTGCCATGCCCAGTTGCTCAAGAAGAGTGAGTCTGGCGCTCAAAAATCATAAGCTTGACTTTAACATTAGTTTTTGGTAAATTAGTGTTTTGGAGCCTATAGTGATCACATTGTCAAGCCTTCCTGTACAGCGTAGAGGACTAGAAAGATGATTTAAAAAAAAAAAGAGAAAATGTAAACTAATGTGTAACTGCCTGAGTCCAAGAGCCGAGGCTTTCGGCAAAACAGCAAACACCATGCACGCTACAATGGAAGTGCACGAGTTTTCAGCACGCGCGCAGGATCATAAATACATGATGGTTTGCAAGTTAGGACTTGATTCAGTTCCAACTCATTGTTCACTCTTTAATACTATTGTTTTTCCTTTTAGAGACTGGAAAACTCTCTGAGCAGCTCCATTCAGGCACCTTGTTCTGGGGGTCAGCATTCACAGGAGAAGTCTAATTCCTCCTCACTTTGCAGCAATGGAAAATCATCGTTGTCCTTTATGAAGGGGATGGCCCTGCTCTCTGCTAAGTGCATTCATTCGGCCTCTGTATTTCGAGCCTGAAAACAAGCATGTACAGTAGTTTGACATATAATCAGCAAAGGCGTAACCGAGCACTTTCTGTAAGTGGGTGGCAGCAGAGGCTGAGGCAGTGACGGCAGCCACACTGGCGGGGACTAGGCCAGCAGCTGGGGCATAACATAAATCCTCCTGGATGCGAGCATGGTGTCCCATGAGACGGTCTGGGTGAGGTCAGCCGGATCTTCCAGGTCAAAGAACAGGATTAAGCCAGCCGCAAAGCCCGTGCAAGGGCAGCAGCAAAACTGTTGTCTCTGAACTGTAAATAGTCGCGTATGTTTTTACAAACAATAAAAAGTTATGTCCACATCACAAGCCTCCAGAAACTACAGCGGAGGCAGCGGCTGCCTTTCTCGTACCTCTTCAAAACTGGTGCCTGAGGCTACAACTGCCTCCGCTCAGACACCTTAGTTATACTCCTGGTAATCGGGGTCCCACCGATTCCACAGTCCCACACTTAGGAGTTATCCAAAATTAGCCAGAATCTCAGGGGTTATCCAAAAAATGTCTCTAGTGACAGCTGACCTGTTCATAATTTTGGAACAATCAATGTTTGCTTTCCGGTTAAATCCAGTCCATCTGATTTTTCTAAAGAGAATGGATATTCCCTCGTATTGCCCTTTGAACCAGTTTTATGACTTTATCTTCCCAGCAATGAGGATTTGCCTAGAGAAAGAGCATGTCTGAGCTCAAGAGATCGTGATTTTCAGAGTGATTTATTTTACGAGGGTTATGAAATAAATTATCAGCCAGTGATTGGCCATAGGGGAGAAGCACATAAAAGCTTACCACATGCATTGAACATACCATCTGGTAGCCTTTTAAAATCTAGCTTCAGGGTGGCTCCGCTATTTCTTTCAAGTGCATGATGTTCCCAGTGCACAGTGAGGCCTGAATATAAAAACTGCAGGAGGATAACCCAGTAAGAACCAGCGCTATACATCCGCAGTTTATTTTCCTATAACTTTATGATTCTTCTCTATTTTGAGTGATTGGCATTTTCGTCCTATCTTTACTAATCCGTTTTCTAACTTGAACCGTGCAAAAAAAAACAAACCCCTTTTATTTGGCTGGGTATTAAAAAGAGGCCTCCTCTCCATTCTGCAATGGGTTTCTTGGGTCTGAAGAGCTGGATTTATGCAAATGTGCAAGAGAAGCCCGTGTTGTTATTCTAGGTGCCTTGTTTGTGATGCACACAGCCTGGAGGGTGTGATGAGAATTCCTCTCTGATATCTGTCCTATCTCCAGATCTTCCCCGCTGTCCCTTACGTCTCACTGTTTAGGAATGCAAAAATACAAACACCATGAAATATCACTGAAAACATAATGTGAAGGGTACACATTTTCATTTGCCAGTATTTAAATCCCTCCAACCCTCATGTAGCCATGTAGGTATCTATGGGCAATGAAGTTGCTAATGTTCCTCACGTGATCACGATGCTGCTGATACTCGTTATTCATGCCTTCAATTTTAGATGAAGTATTATCAAATAATCTTTTCCAAACCCCAGTCTACAGCAAGCGCCTAAGAATGACAACACTGCCACTAAAAGAGAAACAAATCCCCGCAGTGCATACCTGTAATGCAGCCTGTGTTTAACCACATCCTGTCCAAAATCCTCATTCACATGATACAATCCCAAGCTTCAAAAATCATGCCCGGAAAACAGTGTAAAACATGTTCTTCATTAAGGAATGAAAAAAGCTCATCAGTTTTCTATTGCTTCTGCTGACCTCAGTGAGAGCCACGTGCAAGTGTTAGGAACAGGGGTGTACGCCAGCTGCAGATGCTTCCTCCACCTGACGAAGGGTATTTATTCCCGAAAGCCTGCTAAGAAGAATTTTTCCAGCTCGGAGTTGGTCTAATAAAAGATATCAGATCTACCCAAAGAACCTTGTCTGCCAGTGGTAAGAATGGGCTTTTATTCAATTGTGTTAGTTTTTTCCCCAAATGTTTTACAATGCACAAGTAGTGTTGTCTGGTAAATACAAGGAGTGTGTGTATACACACATACATGCTTACCAGCTCCTGACTGTAACACAGAATTGCACACAAAACCCACAAGGCTACTTTTTCTCAAAGCACGTATTCCTTCTGCATGTGTTGAAATAAATGGCAAACAGGAGGTACCAATGGATTTTTTGTGCAAAAACAGGGTCCTTTCTGCTGCTTGTGAAGGGAAGAAAGACATATGCATAAAACACATCACCTGCCCCTAGCTGCATGCTAGTAGACTGGTCGATTTGTTGATGGATGTTGGCAAGTCTGGTTCGATTTTTACGGTAAGACGCCGTAACCTTCCTTAGCTGCTCATTAACATTTCTAGCTATTGTCTTGTTCAAGTAAAATGCAGGCACTGTCTGAACTCCTGCTGTCACTGCTGTGTAAGCCGTGCAAGGGGGGGGCCTTTTCCCTGGAGTATATGGGACTTTTCTAGTTTGAAATCAGCCGTTGTGAATGACGCAGTGCTGGGAAGAAGGACAGCTTGACTATTATTCAAATTTTGTATTTTTCCAAGTGGGGGGGGGTCCTCTTGATAGACCCACCAGTGATAAAGATACTGGCCAATCCATCAAAAAGCCCAAAGACAACATTAAAGAGGAAAAGGGTTTGAAAACGGGCTTTAGATACCTGGTTAAATGCTGAGTGAACTGAGGATCAGGGATACTATTAAACGGTCATTTGCTTCACAAAAGAATAGGGGCTTAAGATTCAGGAAACAGCGTTGGACGCAAATCAGCGGCATCAGCGAACTTACTACATTTTCATTCCTCCAGCTACGAGAACAAGTGGTGCCTGCTCCTGTTGAAGTGTTTTCCCCACTGTCTGCCACGGGGAGCAGGGCAGGACCTTGAGCATTTATAATAGAGGCACACCGAGGACGTCAGCAACGAGCAGGGGATGAGAGTCCCGATCCTATAGACTCGTATATGCTATCTGAACCTCACCGCCACCAGCAGTCCCGTAGCATAATCACACCTGTAAACATTTGCAGGATAGAGAATACCCATTTCAGGTTGAATTTCATTGTAATTTGTGACATTAAAACCATACAGAAGGTTACCGGCAGGGCTCTGGACAGCACAGCGCGAGGTACATGAGGTGGAGAGAGAGAGCTGTGTTGGATGGACTCCGCACCACTACGCTCTGAATGTACGACGGTTCCTAAACGACATTTTCCCAGAGAAGTGGGTAGGCAGAGCCGGGCCAATTGCTCGGCTGCCCTGTCGGCGTCGTACTTTTTACTGGGACCTGTTGAAACCTTGGTTTACTTGTCAAAACCACGTTCTTTGGTGGGACTTAGGGCTAGGATCACCCACGCAATTAGTGCAGTAACTCAAGAGCAACTGGGAAACGTTTTCAAGGAGTTGGAAAATCGGACTGAGCACTGCATCATGACGGACGGTGGTTATGTTGAAGTCTAGCGTTGTGTACTCCAGTTGTCCTAAAACTTTAATACATTTGCTTCTAAATGCTGTTTGCCGATTGTTTTTACCATACCCACAACCTTAAGTTATGGAAGTTTACAAGTGCAGAAGGACTTTATGAAGACCCTGTATACTATGTGTGGTGCAAGCTTTCATGAGCTGAAGCTCACTTCGTTACTGCTTGTTTGTTTGCCTCTTCTAGCATGTGTCCCCTGCCCTCTTCTTTTTATACACTGCTTTGTGTTCATCCTTTCATAGCATCTGATGAAGTGAGCTTCAGCTCATGGAAGCTTGTGTGTGCGTGTACATAAATATACACACACACATACACACGCATCTGTCCAGAGGCCTTGCTATTAACAAGCAATGAACCTTCTATAGTTTGTTAATCACACACACACACACACATAAACATCATGTCACATGGATACTGTATGCACATATAAACACACACACATATACACATTTACATATATAAACACACACACACACACACACACACACACGTACTTTGGTTAGCAGAGATCCTGGTTTACTCTGATTTATAAACATCCCCAATTTTCAGTTAAAAAATATACCACATTTTTCTGTGATTTAAACGAAACACCAATAAAGAGAGCGAGAGAGCGGTGTTTCACTTTAATCATGGGAAAAATGTGGATTTGGGGTTACTTTTTTTAAATGGAAAACTGGGGATATTTTTTAAAATCAGAGAAAACCAGGTTCGCTGTTGGTTAGTCTATAAGGTGCAAACCTACTTCTACTCGATGTGAAGGCAAGGATTTCTTAGGGTGATATCTTGTATTGGACCAACCACGCAGTTTATCCCAGCTGCATTTAGCCCAATGGAAGATCCCACCTAAAGAAATCCTTGCCTCTGGCATAGTTTCTAGTCTGTCGCCGTTACAATATCACTCTTACACTACCATGGTAGGTGACGGGCAGAGGTAGGTAGGTGGATGGATGGCCCGGTAGGTGGATTAATGGATCCATAGGTAGACGGAGGGACCTGTGGCTGGGTGGATGATAGATGGATGCATGGTGGTGTCAATGGCTGGGCTGGTGATGGATGGAAGGAAGGATAGGTGTGTGCATGGACTGATTCATGGCTGGGTGGGTGGGTGTGTGCATGGATGGGTGGATGCACGGATGTAGAGGGGTGGGTGGGTGGTGGATAGAAGGAAGGATGGGTGTGTGCATGGATTGATTTGGGGGTGGGTGAGTGTATGCATGAATGTAGGTGGGTTGTGGGTGGAAGGAAGGATGGGTGTGTGTGTGGACGGACTGATTCGTGGCTGGGTGGGTGGGTGGTGGGTTGAAGGAAGGAAGGGTGGGTGGGTGTGTGCATGGATTGATTCGTGGGTGGAAGGATGGGTGTGTGCACGGATTGATTCGTGGCTGGGTGGAGGTGTGTGTATGTGCGTGTGCGTGTGCACAGACGGGCGCATGGCAGGGCGGTGGGTGGACGGAGGTGGATCATGGACAGACCCGCCCCCTCCCGCCGTAGTTCCGCGCGCCGCCGCTAGAGGCCTCCCTCCACCCGGCCCGGCCCGCACCACGTGACTCCCTCCCCTCCGCTCCCCTCCGCATTCCAGCACGTGACGCGGCGGGCGCTGCCGTGCGGAAAGGGCGGGACGAGCGCTCGTGCCCTTCCGGAGCGGGGTCAAGACGCGCTTCCGCTTCCGCCTGGGTCGCGCCGCCGCCGCTGCTGCCGCCGGGCCGGTTCTGCCTCCTCCTCCTTGTCCCCGTCCCGCCTCAGGTAAGGGGGCGCCCCGCCCCCGCCCCGGGGTGCTTGTGGTGGCCGGCTTGCTACGGGCACGCGCGGGGTGACGCCCGCCAGAAGGCTCCGGCGCCCGCTCATGTGTGGGCAGGCGAAGCTGCCGGCGGGGCGGGGCGGGGCAGGCGTCGGCAGTGGAGAACAGCGCTGGGTCTGGATGCGGGGGGACGTGTTCGTGCATAATAAAATAAAATAATAGAAATAAAATATAAAAACCAGCTGCTGATAAAATTGGCGAACGACAGAAATGCGGTGCGGGGCCGCGCGCTGAGGGGCGCAAGAGCCGCCCGCCGGGGTCGGGGTCCCTCGCAGCGGGGCAGGCGAGGTTCCTGCAGATCTAAAGAGCATGACATACAAAAGCTATTACCCTTGGCTGCAAAACGATGCCTTTTATTAAGCCGACTGGGAAAATTGCAAGAAAATGGTGCTTTTCTGCAAGCTCTTGGGGATCAAAGTCCCATCGTCGGGCAGGGACCATTTTCTTGCGATTTCCCAGTTGGTGTAATAACAGGCATTGTTTTGCAGCCAAGAGTCATGGTTTTTTGTATGTCGTCTTGTCTCGGGCCAGTGCGGCTACGGAGTGCCGCCCCACCCCGCGTGTCATAAGCGCTTTGTCCAAGAGGAAAATGCAGGTAGTAGAGGGCTCTTCACCCTAGTGGGAAAAGGCTTAACAAGAGTCGATCGGGACTCGTGGGAGAGGTGATTTCCTTTATTAGACCAACTAGATTTTTGCAAAAATAAAAAAAAAATCGTTAATTGCAAGCTTTGAATTTTGTGCCTGAAAGCTTCCAGTTAAAAATGTCTTTTAATTTTTGCAAAAATCTTGTTGGTTTAATAAAAGAGATCATTACTATGAGTCTTGTTTGCCTTTTAACGTATATATAAGCACTTTGTCCAAGAGGAAAATGCAGGTAGTAAAGGGCTCGTTAACCTAATGGGAAAAGGCTTAACAGGACTGGGTTCGGGCTCATGTCTTTTATTAGACCAACTAGATTTTTGCAAAAAAAAATATTTAATTGCAAGCTTTTGGTAACAAACATCAGGCATCGGAGAAAAGGTTGTAAAAGTTCTCTAGAGTAGAAATGAAAGTTCATATCTCATACAGCGTCAATAGATGGACTATCTCTCTGGGCAGGCAATTAATTACACCTTACCAGTTAAGAAAGGTGGGCCCAGAGGAGCAGTCCATCTATTGACTCCTCTGTGAAATCCTATGAAATATGCACTTGCATTTCTACCCAGGACAACTTTTACAATTTTTCTCCAATGCCTGATAGTGTTTGTGCCCCAAAACTTGCAGTTAAAGAATTTATTTATTTATTTGCAAAAATCTAGTTGGTCTGATAAAAGGTAACACCTCTGCCACGAGTCCCAGTTGCTTTTTCCTCTAGACCAATACAGCTGCAACCTGGATACCTAACAAAAATCAGCACCTGGAAGCTGAAATGAGGTCAGTTAAGACTGGAAATAGGGCATACATTTTTAACAGGAAGGATTGAACCTGTCCATGGAAGTAATGGGATTGTCCATCTGTTGTCTTCAGATCAACAGTAAACACCTTTCTGGAAGGAATATTTTAGCCCGGGGTAGGCCACATATGGTCCATGTAGATCTGGCCTGCAGAGCTATGGGGCCAGGTGCCTGGGAGCTGTGTCCATGCTGTATCTGGAGGGCAGGGGGAAGCAGCAGTGGCCAAGTCAGCACATGGCTCCGAAAACCTGGGCACCGCTGTTCTAACCGAATACAAATTAATTACACTTCAGTTGAACCCAGGTTATTGGGTTCACTATATGGGTAGCAGGATGTCCTTTTAGTCGTATGCAACAAAGTCCCTTCCAGCCTTAAGCTTTATGGAGCTGAGAATTGGCTGCCCAGTGCAAACAGATGGTGTAAGAACAAAAATGTAATGAGACAATGAGCAGAAATCCCACAGGGGAAGGACAAGAAATATTAGTATGGAGGAAGTTACATGCCTGCCAGACCAAAGGTCTTAAATGGTTTGTTTGGGGGAGGGGGTTGGATGATGGGAGACAATTGTTTTGAAGAATGAGTCCCTTTATATGCAAATTTACTTTGTCCTCTTGGAATCCTAGGTAATTGTAACCACTGACTGTGTATTTATGGCATTTGCCTTTTTTGGTCTTCATTATGTCTACCTTCAAAACAGTTTGGAAACTTCTGATAAAACCCCTACTCCAGCCCTTTTCTAGTTGGCACAAAGATAATGGTGGTATCAAAAGTGAGATTAATTTGCTAATGATGAATGATCTAATGGCTTAATCTACTCCCTCCACGTGTACTAGTCATATTTATAGTCTCATAATGATGCATGGTTGTGAGGTCAGAGTCGATGATGCATATAGGGTGTGTTGGCCTGTCTTTTGATAACTCATGAAACATGGGAAAGGAAAGCTTAATAGACTGACACAGTGACTGAAGGAAAGAGCTGTAGGAACTTGGCAGTGGAATAAACTTCAGGGTGTCCCTTTTATAATTGATCCTACATTTACGGTTTTGCCACCGCTATTATTTGTTTGGACTGAAGAAAACATTGGAGTCCTTGGCATAGCTGCGCAGAGCAAAACCCATAATGTAGGTGCAGTTATACTAGCTAGGAAGTCCTTTTGCTGTTTTAGTTTATTCTGTTCAGTGAACTGGGTTAAACTGTGCTAACAGAAATGCTCTTTGCCAGTGTAAGGGGTATCTTCAGGAAGGAGGTCGTGCAGTCAAACTAGTTTTAAGGATAAACCTACAAATAGAAGAGAAATGGCCCTGCCCCTTAAAATATCTAAAAATTTTATAAAAGGATACAGAAATGGACACACCACCAAGGCAAGAGGTTGTGAAAACTCTTGTGTTCATTTCAGATACTTTTGGCAGCATGATTAATATTTCATATAATTTCTTTGGGCAGGTTTTTGGGGGGGGGGTGTTGGTAATGAACGTGGAGGGTGGCAACCACAGAGAATATCACAGACTCCCCCACAGATTGGGGAAGCCCCAGAGAATATTACACTGGGTGCTTTAAGTGGGGTGGTGTTGGAGGTTGGAGGGATTAGCAGGTAGTCGGACTTACTTAGGAAAGAATTTATAATTCTGAAAAGCCAGTGTAGAGGCCACTTGTGATTTCAGAGGGTGAAGGCAGTTTGCTGGTTCTCCTGTGACCTGAGGGCTTCTAAAGGCAGAAGGATTTCATAGTGTTCCTGGAGGCCTCTACATACCTGGTTGTTGGTGTGTAAGATTGGAGATTGCTGCAAGGCTGTACGTTGTCTCTCTAGGGGAGGAATGAGAGGGTCTAGCAGACCCTCCGACGTTCGGCTATGGGTAAATGATGAGGGAGACATTCAGGGGCAGGCTCCAAATTAACCCTGATAGTCTTGAGTAAAGATTTGAGTTGATTTGGTGTCAAAGCAACTGGATCTGTCCCCAGGGCCTGAAGCTACCAAGTCTCTGTGCTAAAACGTACTCTTGGGAAGAAGGGATGGTTTCCAAGGGTAGAGGAGGGGCCTTTCCCTTTGTTTTTATAGACTTATCTTGAAGCAGAATGGATAAAGACAGGACTTTGACATCAGTGTTGCTAACTCTGTAATCTTTCCTGTTCCCTGCCAAACTATTTAAACCATAATAACTCCTCTGCTCCCAGCCCCTGAAAAAGAATAATTTGAAAATTGCTTCATCCTCTAAACTCTGGTGCAAAAACTGTGTCAGTTAATTTAGCTGGTTTCATTTTTCTTCCTTTTGACACATAATAGTACTTGTGTAATGCTCGTCTAGGAGGCACGTAGCAAAACTGTTCAAGCTGAAACTGAAATTCCATTTGCGGCTAGCCCCACCTTTTGCACAATATACAGTCAGTGCAATTATTTGCTCCTTCCATGTAACACTGAGTCCATTGACTCCTGAAAAATCTCATGAACTATTTTAAAAGTACTTAACCTGACACCATCCAATTATTTTACTTAAAAGTTAATCTGATGTTTTGCTTCATGATTTTTTTTTAATTGATGCACTTCCACTCTTCCATTGAGGATGTTCATAAATATAAAAGTAATACATATAGTCCCACCATGATAAACGATGTGGGGGGGGGGTGCCCAGTGGCTGGCGGAAGAGCAAACCTAGAAGTGCTTCCTTGTGTCCCACCTACACGGCCGGTGCATCCCACCAGGTTGAGAAACACTGTCTTAATGCATTTCATAGTTATTTTCTAAAAAGTTAGCTTTAGATTTATGAAAAGAGAAGGGACGGGGACATGGTAAAACTTGGAGTAAATCTAAGACTGTAAGGTACTGAACGGTGTTCTTTTGACCTGTTCCACTCGTGTCTTTAAACTTTATCCTACTTCTACTAGGCTTAAGGTTCAGGTTGACTTGGGAAATAATAACTGTCACTAAAGCCTCTTGTTCCCGGCTTTGTCCCTCCTGCAGTGTTAAGGAATAAAACAATTGTGCGTTTTTAAATTCTTATTCAGTACCTTTGTTCTTTGTCAAGATTTGACTAGTTTACTGGCATTAGTTGACTAATTGTCACGTATAGTGGTTGAAAGGTGTGGAAGGTACTTTGTATATAGCTGTTGACAAATTTAATTGGTGTTGTCAAATTCTGCATAAATGCTCCTTTCAGCCAGCCCCGTTTCTTCCCTTTCTTGACTCACGATCTTCCTCAGTTCTGTAATAGATGATGGACGTCTTTTTCAGAGTCGTTTTTGAGGTCCATCTGCTCCATTACTCTGCCCTCTGTGATATATATTGTACTGCCAGATATCTGATTTTTAATCTTGTTCTGTATCCCCTCCACCTCTTTCCTGATTACTTTTAATCAACCAGCAGGAAGGCTTTATTTTTATGATGTCAAATAAGCTATTTTAATCTTAAATTGGTGCTTTTTATTTACTTTTTTTTTTCTTAGAGTTTAAGTCTCATTGGCCTAGCTTGGCTTTTCTTTTTATTAGCTGGGAGTTAGCTGTACAGATCTATATTGCAGTACCTCTATATAATTCATCATAAGTTTGCTTAGATGCTCCCATTTTTGTTAAATGATGGGGAATGGCCTTTCTCTTATTTACTAGATTTGTATGTTCATGTTGAGCTACATGCACATGGAAATAAAAAAAAAAGCGCACTTAAATAATTTTAAAAAATTGTATTTAGTCAAATAATAGGTGGTGATATATCATAGTTCATAAACTAAGAGCAAGATGTATGTTTTCCCTTAAACTAGGGGTGCTAAACTCACCTGGCTCCCTGGGCCAGACCCAGCCTGCAGGGCCTTCTGCAGGCTGGATCCAGATGCAGAAGTGGCCCCCATAGGGGTTGACATGGCTGTTGCTCTCCTGCTGCTGCTGACACGGATCCCCAATGGCGCCTAGATTGCAGTGGTGGGCTTGGCCTCTCCAGGAGCCCTGCAGGTCATATGACATGGCTTTCTGGCCTGGATTCAGCCTCTAGGTCTTGCATTAATGCTTGGACCTTAAAGGAAATATGAGGAGTTGGTGAATTGAACTGGTTATTTCTAGACATCAACCCCTTCAGACTCTAGAAGTAGCAAATCTCATCCTCTCACTGCTATTTTATCTTCATAGAGTAGACAGGGAAAGCTAAATTTCTTGCTTTCTCACCTTTGTGTGAACTTGTTTTTCAACTAGTACTGTTCAGTAAACTGAAATGAAGAAAACAGTCTTTTCTGCCGATGCAGAGAACGTATCACCAGAAGCTGTTTAAGCAAAAGCTAGTTGCATTGACTTCCACAGGCTCTGTGTAGTTTGACTTCCTTTAAAATGTTTTAGCAAGAAGTATTTCTCAAACTATATTCATTTTTCACTATTATAACAGATTATGCTAAGTTGAGGCTTGAACATGTTGAATTTTAGAATAAGCTATTCATATCCTCTCTATTTGCATCATAGGCTTAGGAGTTGATCACAGTGCTGAGGTTTATGCTGCCTGGCCACAGACTGATGCAGAGATGGAGAGGCAGCACTCCAGGGACAATCCCTAGTTGGGTAGTTAATGTGCCCTTGGTTGCAGGTTGCTGAAGAGGGTTGTCCTTTGTGGTTTCTGTTTAGGTGTTGTTCTTGCACTCTGCTTTGATAGTGCTTTGGCTGCTTTACAGTGTTACCCCACCTCGTAGGTTTTGACTTTGAGAAAGAAAGTAGAAGCCTTTTTTTTCCCCCCGGTTCCTCCTCCCCAGGAGCTTCCTGCTGTTGGTGAGGGAAGAGGAGTATGATTGTTTCCACTTATTCCTCCTTCCATGCTTCTGGCCACACAGATGTAGGTGTTGTACATTTGTCCCTCTAGGCTTCTGGTGGTTGCCAAAGAGTTTCTTTCCACTGCCTATTCTTCTCAACGTTGGGCATCTATTTAAATGAATAGTTGGATTCCAGATCTACTCCAGTGTCTCAGTTTGCTGAAAGAGCAGATCAAAATGAATTTATTGGGTTTGCCACTGTTGTGCAGATCCAGACAGCAGCTGTGAAGACTGCCAGAGCTGGTTGGTTTTCACCCTGCTGCAGTTTGGGTAGGTTCCTGGTAAGCCATTCCCGATCTTTGTGTGCGACCACCTTTGCAGTGCAAGCTGCAATGCCAGGATTGCGTTTCTGTGGGTGTCGCACCTCCAGCTTTGAGAGTGCCTGATTTGAGCAGCAGTAGACTGGTTGGTTGTGATGCACAAGAATGGCATTTGTTTAATCACTTCGCATTTTGAAGGTTATCGCTGTAATTTGGATAGTATATTTTTAGACCTGTTTAATATAAGACCTTAGGACGTGCGCAGTTGGGTTATCTTTGACTATTCCACAGGTGCAAGAAATGCACAGAAGATACCACGTATTAAACTTTGTAGGTACCCTTATGCTTCTGAGAATTGCGCTCGGGCAGTGGAGGGCCAGTTTGCTCTTGAATGAGAATACCATATTCTTTCACATATAACACCCTCCCAAATATAATACTGTCTTCATAAATGTTTAAAGTAAATAAATAAAGACATTTTGTGCTCCCCTGCCCCCAAAGTTGTAGCTGCAGGGAGCCAAGAGAGCCTCATCTTCACCTGATATTTCCCTGCTTAACTAAAACCCTTTCTACTGCTGAAGACTGGTCTCCATGGGTCTTGAAAAGAGCTGTGAAATAGAAGAGACCAGAAGCTGGAGCAGCAAAGTTCCACTAAAGAAGCTAACTTTTCTTGGGGGAATTCGAGGCCATTAAAAAGGAGGGTTGATCTTTACGCCTGTGAAGTTTAAGAACAATGGGCCATTAACTGAATGGCCCATTAATAGCCCATTGACTCCTTCACCTGCCTTGAAGCTAAAACCAGAGTTGCTGCACTGCAGAGCAAGGATCACAGCAGGCTGCAAAAAAATCTGCTTCCTTTGTAATATATTCACCCCAGTTGTAGGGGGGTCTGATTTTGGGGGGGAGGGAGTGTGTGCTGTATGCAAGAGAATATGTACCCGTATGTTTAACAAGCTTTAACTTGAATACAGTGACTGGAAAGTTGAAGCAAATCAACTGACGCTAAGTGCCTCCCTATAGACAGGCCATTAGATTTTGTAGAAGCTGAGATTGCTTCTCTGGACAAATGTCCATCTTGCAGTTAATAAATGGATATTACAAGGTCTGGTTATAGGATCCAGGCTGGCCAAATTCACCCTGTTTACCAGTCTGAGTCCCTTTATGTGGTTATAATCCTAATATAGGTGAGGGCTGTACTGAAGCTCTGTCTCTTCACCCACGGCAGAGCTGCTTGAGGCTGTACTGGTAACAGATGGGTATCTGTTCAAGTCTAAATCATCAAAGCAAAACTGTGTGAAGCAGTACTACCACTTGAAGTGTGTGCAGCAGTTTCTCTCTTTCTAGGCAGATAGCCAGCTTCCTTACAAGCTGTTGCCTGAAACACTTGCAGAATTATTTTTAATCAACTTTGCTTTTACTTTTCAGTAAAATGTCTGGAGCTGACGACTTTTCGGTAAGTAATCCAACCACTTTCCTTTCACTGAGATCATGTGGTCCAGGCACTTGATTCTGAATTCCAGATGTAATGGTTCAAGAAGTGGGGAGGTCAGCCCCGGGAGCCTTTTTCTTTGCTGCTGCGGGTGTGATGCTAGCTTTGAAGTGGGCATCGCACTTTGCCTCTCTGGGTGTCCGGTGTGGGCTGTCTGACTTCTGCAAACTTTCAGGTCTGATACTGCTTTTGAATTGTAAATTCTGTTTGTTGCTTTTAGTGTGGCTAGGTAGGAAACTCTTAAAGGCTTTTCAAATCTGTTTTTGAGAAATTACTCTCTGCTTCATGCAATAGCTCACCTCCTTGCCCTTGGGTTTTTATAATGACTGCATGTCCAAATATCTCTTCTTTTCATCTTAAAAGATAAAAAAGAAAGTGCCATTTGTTGTGCCTTAGCAGCAGCAGATGCAGCCAGTTCTCCCCAGTAATACAATACACAAAAAGGAATAGACTGTCACAGCGGATGATTGCCATTGTGGGCAGCGTCCATTCTCATCACTGCTTTATTTTTCAGTTGGCAGATGCTTTACCAGATCAGTCACCTGCTAAAGCCTCCAAAGTGAGCAACACGAAACCCAGTCAGCAACCTGGGCAGCCACCGCAAGGTTGGCCAGCTTCTAATCCTTGGAACAACCCGAGTGCTCCACCAGCAGTGCCATCTGGATTGCCACCAAATACGTCCGCCTCCAATGTGCCGTTTGGCCCACCACCAACAGGAATGTATCCTTCAATGCCCCCTGGACCACCTGCTCCATTTCCTCCTCCTCCTACTGGACCCTCTTGCCCTCCTCCTACTGGTCCATATCCACCCCCAGCTGTTCCAGGTCCTGTCCCACCAGGGCAGTATCCTCCACCAAATATGCCCTTTCCAGAGCTTCCAAGACCATATGGTGGTCCAACAGAGCCAGCTGCACCTCCTGCTCCTGTTGGGCCATGGGGATCCATGCCCTCTGCAGCATGGGGAGCAACAATGGGAGGGCAGTATCCTGCACCTAGCATGCCATACCCACCCCCAGGGCCATATTCCACTCCCACCCAGACACCAGGGGCTGCACCCACAGTGCCATGGGGTACTGTCCCACCTGGACCATGGGGACCTTCACCACCAGGCCCGTTCCCTCCACCCACAGGATCTTATCCAGCTCCTGGACTGTACCCGACACCCCCTAATCCTTTTCAAGTGCCGTCTGCTCCTGCTGGTGCTCCATCAATGCCTGGTGGCCCCCATGTGAGTATTTTAATATTACCATGTCAGACATTGCCAAAATTCCTTCTGGTAAAAATAGTAGGGCTGGGTATAATAATAGTAGGCCTAATGGGTAAGACCCATTAGCAAAAAGCATGACCTTTTAGAACAGCCAGCCATTTAATAGGAAACTCCTTGCTGAGGGGAGCAGATTGTACCAAAACATTTGGCTTAAGCAATTACTGTAGAAAATGAGGGTTGGAATGGACCTCAGGAGGTCAGCTAGAGGGACTAGATTGGACTTTAAATACTGTTACGCCTGTGTTAGTGTAACAGTGATCTCTAGGTTTGCATTTTATGGTCCTAAAAATACCACCTGCGATTTAGCAGTAGCTTTGGTTGGCTCTCTCTGAGCACAAATTAAAAATGGGAAGAATTCAACTCTGCTTTCTCTTCAGATTGCATAAATCTTTCGCCTTCTAATCTCTATACAAATAGACAAATATAGACCAGTGCTGTTCACCTGGCATCCCACCAGGGGTTAAGTTGTAGCCCCCCCTGTCCCTGCCCTGCTGTAACCCCCCTTATGTGTTGCAGATGAAGTCTTCAGGCTCCCCCTTCCTCCTCTGGTTTCTGTATTTTGTGCTTGCATGAGGAGGGGGCATTTGCATGAGGCGGTTGTAGTTGATGTGGGGGTAGGCATGGGTGCTCAGTGCACTGAAGGAGGGTATCCATGCAGCCCATGGGGGCCCATGAACCTCACTGGTGCAGCCTGTGGAGCATGCAGCCCCTGGCCACTAAGCAGTTTGACAGGCCTGATAGACCTGTGCTTAAAACACGGTAGTAGCGATTGACTTGTGTGCTTATCTTGAGAGAGACTACTTTCAACTGTACTTAAGAATGGGTTACTGTCTAGATGCTGTACATTGATCTTATATTTTTATTGCTTTTTTTTTTTCACAGCCTTACCGTTGAACACATGCTGGGCAACAAAGTACTGTAGCTTTCCACCTTCATCTGATATTTACAGAGATTTTTACAACTTTTGTTTCAGTAACGTTTGGGGTCATGAAGACCACTCGCCTCTTGTACATGAATTTTGAGGTATGAAGGAACACCCTGCATAAATTTAACTTGCTGGCATCATGTTTTGTTTTGTTCAAATGACTTAAGATGAGCAAGCAGAAAAATCGATCCTGTGGTTCTTGGACAAATGTTCTTGGGAGGGTGGGGGTGAGGGGGAAGCGGGAGTTGCCAATTGAGGATTATAAAATCAGGCCCAAAGATTAACTAAAATGTTTAATCTTAAATTTCAATGACTGCTTTAAGTGTTGATGCCAGATTTGTGCTGGCTGTTAAATGAATGGATCGTCATATGTCATGTTGGAATTTTCAGGTTCATCTAAAATGTCAATAAAAGCAATGTACTTCGAGATTTTTATTTTTTTTCCCCAAGGGGTCTAATTTAAACATGCTACAGTAATTCAGCAAACTAAGGAGGGACAGGGCATGTGAATTTGAAGGCATTCTCAGCATTTTGTATATACTCATTCTCTGTCTGAGACTACAGCAGAGAAGCTCTATATTGAAATATGTGGTCTGACTTGTGCGCACACCTGTTCATACTCACCAACAGGCATTTCTGTGCAAATCAAGTACCTGGATGTGCAGTTAATTAACTTGGAATGAACAAATGTGAGGTTTGTGCATGCAAACAAAGGTCTGATTTTGCCACTCCCAATTATGAAGTGGTGGCTGGAAGTTTGGATTTGTCTGCATAAGGATAACTAATTCCCACTGGAGTGTTGGTACTTATTTCCCTGTCTTGTAACCTGGGTCGTAATTATTTGAGATTGACTTGGCTGCTGAGTTGTGTAATCTCTACACATTTTATTCATAATCCCTGGAAACGAGGCCTGAGATTAAGAGTACAAATGACAAAATGGCAAAAAATTGCTTCTTGCATTGCACATAGTCCTACTAGATGCACCAGATCTTGGGCTGCATCTCGCTTCTGCCATATCTGGAAAAGAGTCGGTCTTGTC
>JAGPOW010000304.1:4957615-4973905 GCA_030014935.1 Caiman crocodilus
AAAAAAAAAAAATAAACTGGGTTGCCTGGTAGTGAGACTTGTTAGGCTGGCTTAACCTCCATGGCAATTGCAGAAGCCCTGGCATCTTTTGCAGGGCAGAGCAGTCTGCTGTGGAGCTGCGGTCGTTCTAGCATCTTGTCATGAGGTCTGGTAGCCAGGATAGATCTGTCTATATTAGGAAGAAGATAGTGGCACTGAACACAATAAACAAAGGATTGTCCCTAACACTTCAACATAAATCATAGCATTTTTGAGTCCTAGAAATAAGAACCAGAAACTTTTATTTTTCTGTAAGATTTTTTTCCTCATAAATTTAGTGTGGGACGCTATCCCTATAGAATTGGAATAAGAAAAAATTCAAATTCAATTCAGTTAGAGTGTATTTGCTTACATTTCCCCACTACTAATTAATTCTATATCTGACTTTTAATTGTGCATTTGATGCCTGCAGCCTTAGTTTTTTAAATCTAATGAAAACTTTTTATTTAAATGAATGAATTCTACTAGTGACACTCCTGTTTGAACTTGCACTGCTCTGGATCTCTTGATCAGGGAATGAAAAGATGTAGAAAATGCTCTAGTGAATACTGGGGAAAGGAGATTTCCCAAAGTAGATTCTTTAGGTTCTTCCTCAAATAGGCAGGATTTATTACTGGAAAGTCTAGGCTAAAATTCAGATACACATGGGACAAATTTTTTTCAATGTATGTGTGTATTTCTTGAAATCATGAAATCTGTTTCCTAGCCCCTTTGTTTTGTGAGCAAGGCTCCTTGCATAGCAGTGAAAGGGTTTACCTGTTAATCTATTGTATAAAAACTCCAGTTGTCCCTATATGCCGTGTAGTAACTTTATCACATGTTATGTCAAGTGTGAGCAACTTCTGGCCTGAAGCTTTTGCGATGGACTTTGTACATTTCTATGCATCATTTGAGTTAAATTGCTGAGAAGTTTGTTTTTGACTTGTGCTTTGAGATCGACATACTGCATTTGTTTACAATATGAACTATAAGCAATCACATCTTTAAAGTATAGATTATCACCTGCTGCTGTATTTTCTTTAGATGAGACAAATATTGCTGTATGATAGTGAGAAGCTATAAATACAGGATTTGATATTTTTTGAAAATGCTGTCACTTTTGTATAAGATTAGACATTAAACGTATTTTCAAAACGGTTGTGTTCCTGTCCTTCAGTTACTGCTTTATCCCTCTGTCAGGCATCAAAGTACAAACTGCACCAGGATGGGGAGCAGCCTGAGCACAGAAACCAAGGAGAAGGTGACTATACGGAGTCACAGAAGTTTTAAGGCTGAAAGGGACCTCGCAGACCATCCAGTCCAGCCCTCCCTGCTCTGGGCAGGAAAGACTGCTGGGGTCAAACAACCCCAGCAAGCTGTGCGTCCAGTCTCCTTTTTGAAGATCTGTAAAGTGTGTGTTGCTATCGCAACCAAGATCTTCTACCTGATTGTCATTTTAAATAAATATATTTTGTTATTTGTTCAATTTATTTGCTGCCCTTTACCACACGGGCTCAGAGCAGCTGAAAAGAAAAGAACAAAATAATGTGTAATGAGAAGTAGCAAAACAAAACAAGAACCTCCTCAACAGTATACCAGCCTACCTCAGTATGCTAAGTGCTTGTACAAATAGGAATCTTTTACAGCACTTTTGAAGGCTGCCCAGTCTCAGGTTCTGCATTCAGAAATGGTCCACTTCTGCAGGATCCTGGCACCTGGTATTTAAAGGTTGTTATAAATATGAATGCGACTGCTGTAGCGGTGTAATGCATTAGGCCGGGGGTTTTCACACATCCTAAAGTTGCAGAACCCTTTATATCACTTCTGCCACAGAACCCCTGCCCCCAAGCTAAAGACTAATGGTGACCCTACCTGGCAGTGACAGGGCACCACGTCCCAGCCTGCTTTCTTTCACCCACCGTCTCCTCGCAAAACCCCTGATGACCTACTGCAGAACCACAACATTGAAAACCACCGCGTTAGGCTGTGTGTGTGGAGCCTGCTTTAAACCTGCTTTGTTCTATCCCTGTCCAGTTACCTTCAGCTACACTATCAAAGCCTCCTGTCCCTTTTGGTATCCTTGTTTAAAGGTGGGGCAGAAAGGCAGTGTGCTAAATTGAAGACCCCTTTTCCTAAGCTAGGCACTGTGTGTACATGCACTCTTTCCTATCCTTCAGTTACTGCTGAATATTATAAGCTGTGATAATTTGGAGGAAGAAAACATGTTGAGCTCATCCACTCGACTCATGACCTCTAAAGTTACACTCCAGTCTTATAGAGGAAGTAAAATCTTTACCTCAATGATGTAAAATTGAGGTGGTTTGTTTTCTATCGCTTGTTACCTTCAAGCAAGAGAGAATATAACCAAGTTAGAGACGAGGAAAAACCAAACTACCCATTGACAACAGTGGCACTTTTTGGGTGTTTATACACGTGCTCTGAGAGGTGTGGGGGGCGATTTACTTAGAGCAGCTCTGATCTCTAATTAAAGCACCCAGAGCGTCACATGTATCAGCATCCCTACACTGAAAAATGGCAGCAGGGGCACTTTAACTAATGCACATCAAACAAGCTTTCATTAAAACACCCTCTCCACCCTTCAGTGCGGGGAAGCTGATGCATGTGATGCTGGGGTCTCAGTTTCAGCAGACCTGATTAATTAGGTCTGCTTTGACATGCTGTAATTACAGTGCATTGGAGCAGCCTTGATGCATGTGTATAAGCAGCCCTTGTGGTCAGCTATGTTGAATTGGGAACCAGTGCACGGTACTGCCTAATTTAATGTTAGAGCCTAGATACTATCACTACAGGGCTAACAGCATCTTTTGTCTCCTTGTTGGTCTCCGTATTCACTCTGCCAAGTGCAAGGCCTCTTGTTACCTGTCATGGGGTGAATCTTGCCATTCTTCCACTCGTGGAGGCCAGGACCTTAATGTATATTGGCTACTTACCACCAGCTGATGTGCACGGAGCAGCATGCTCAAGTCTGGCTCTTCACATCACCTTGCAGCTCTGAAGGGGTTCAGGTAACTTTTTTCCTCCTTTAAAGTTGCATTTAACAGCATGAACAAATATTCAAAAAGACTGAAAAACAAACTGCTTCCATGCATGCTTGGCCTATCTATAGTGTGACATGCAATTAAAATAAGAAACAAAGATACTTTTTCCTTTACAAGAATAGGAGAGAGCCAGTTAATTCTCCCCTAAAAACCAGACCAGTCAAAACAGTGGGCTTGTACTATTTAAGGGTTTTCACTCTGACGTTCATTAACAGAAGTGGTTGGGTAACGAGGCTGTTACTTGGTTGTGGAGTGAAGCTGTCTGTGAAAATCAAGTGCAAAAGTTCCACACGGAGAGCTATCAGTCGTACGGGTGTTGGCATGCTTTGTTGGAGAATTGGGCCAGGTGCCTAGCAAAACAACTTGGTGAAAAAGCACAAAATTGTTCATTTGAGCTTTCCCTCGTACCTTCCTGAACTCCAATCTTGTATCAATAACGTGCACTTTGGAGCAATCTGCGTACGTTGAGCAAAACTTGTGTTGCTCTTGTTAGGCATTTTTTGGCATCCCTCATGCAGGCTCTTCCAGAGCCGAGGTCGGTGTACTTGGAATCGGAGTAGCTGAGGCATTGGGACGAGCAAGCCAGGTTTGGGCAGTCTTTTCTAAGCACTTCAGGAACGTTGGGCAACGTGGATTCTCGTGCTTTAATTGAGTTGGTCACGCTGGTCATATGGTACCTGAGAATTGGGTCTGTTCAAGATAATCAGCTCTGCTGAAGTCTTTGTTGCAAGTGGTTATAATTCAGTGGCGCCTGAGGGCATTTATGCGCATACATTTGTCTGCTCTGATCTGGCGTGTCGGAGTAGACTCAATCAAGTCCTCGCCGCGTGCGAGCTGACGCATCTGGCGCTGCCTCACATACGATTGTATAAAAGGCGAAATGCACATTAGCACTGAGAAAATGGTGGTGCGCTTTTGTCCTAAAACACCTTTGATGCGTTTTAGTTCAAAAGTGTGTTGCCACCATTTTCTCAGTGCTGATGCACATTTCACCATTTATACAAATGTATGCGCCGCAGCGCTGGGCGCGAGCATATGTACAAGACGACCTCTCTTCTGAGAACAGAGCTGGCCTTTACTTTCCCATTGTTAAATCTAGCATGGGGGGCAGAGGCATAACTGCTTGGGGTAGCATCATGGCGAGCCATCATCTGCTGTGGTGACTGTTTGTGCCCCCCGCAGCACGTTTTCCCATTAGGTTGGTGTCTGGGGCTGCTGCTTTAATTGCCTCCTTCGGGTACAAGACCGGGGATGGCCTGGGGCAGAGCCGCTATCTGTTGCCCACATGCCTCTGCAATGGGCACCGGCTCCACAGGCAGGGACATGCAGGGAGCAGGTCGCAGCTTTGCCCTGGGCTGTCGGTGCCCCATAATCCTGCCCCCCCACCTGTCCCACTTCTGGGTGCCGCTCCCCACCCACCCATGACCCCATCCCCTTGGCCGCGCGGGTCTTAGCCAGTCTCCATGTAGACCCCAGGGATTGCTGAGGGGTGAAAGCATGGGGCCAGGGCCCGGGGCAGAGGCGCGATCTGCTTCCCGCCCATCCCTGCCCAAGGAGCCGGCGTCCATCACAGGGCCACGCAGGGAGCAGACTGTGGCTCTGCCCTGGGCCCCGGCCCCACTTACCTATCCTGCTCCTGGACGCCCTTTCCCACGTCCCCACAGCCCCGGCCCATCCGCATGGACGAGTGCAGAGCAGAGCCACGTCTGAGTTTTGGTGAGCTGCTGGGGGGTGCTGACCCAGCCCAGGACAGCTCACCGAGACTTCCTAAGTGCCCCTCCAGCCCAAATAATTTCCCACCCCTGCTTTACAACAGTTCAGCTCCCCCCCGATGACGTTCTTGCAGCTTCGGGCGGTGTTCGCTTTTAGAAAACGCGCATCCCGGTGAGCACCCGTGCCGCGGCGATAGCATTCAACAAACCGCTGCGTGCCCTCGGCAGCTTCCAAATAATCCAGACGAACTTCTGCTCTTCAGACTGGTCCAAAACATTAATTACTGAGCATTTCAGTCGAGTCCCAGTCAGGACGGTAGAGGGCACTCTGGTTATGCTTTATCAGACACCGGAGACGGTGGGTCTCCAGCTACTCCGCCAGACAGGTTTCCTTTTCGACACTTGCTTTGTGCGGGAGCTTACCGTTTGGTTAAATGGGAGGGGAAAAGGAAACCCGTTTTGCAGAGCGATGATGCCTGTCTCGGTCCTTCACAGCCCCTGTGTCCGTTTTGGCTTTGCTCGGTGAAGGCCCAAATAATTATCCCTGCCCTGGTCTCTGATGGAAGAGCAGGGCTGGCACAGCTCCCTGTATTCACTCTCAAGAATCAAGGTGTGTGTGTGCATATGCTTGTGTGTGTGTGTGTGCGCGCGCACACGTGCACTCAAGAATCGAAGTGTGTGCATGTGCGACTTAACCATCAACCTGGAGTAACAATGTCTCAAAATGTGCATTCACATTTGGACAATGACAAGTCTTTTCCCGGGTACTAAGATCGACTAAGGGTACTAAATTGGCATCCAAGAAGGCTGGGTTTAATTCCCTCCTCCCTTTCCTCCACTTTCTGTTGGTTTCCATTAAACGCCTTTGGGGCAAGGCCTATTCTGCCCCGTCTTGCACAACTGACACCCAGGTTCTCCGGGATCCCTCTCTGGTGATCATCCAGGTATTAAATGATGGTAAGGTGGCCGACCTTGTCAGCAAGCGCGCTTCTCGCACGCTGCACTGACGTTTCGCCTCCCCTGCAGCCAACCCAGGAAGGAGCAAGTTAAAGTTTGGTTTGAAGATCTCTTTAGATGTCATTTAGCTGATTTTTTTGGATTTTAAACTTCATTTCAGAACAAGAATGACTTTTAAACCTCCCTGCTCGCTGTCAGACGCCAGGGAAGGAAGCCTACCCGATCTACACAACAAAGAGCAACTCAACAACTCACAGCGATGCTCGCTCTCCTGGATGCAGCGGGGCAGATTTTCCATCTCCAGCTCCCTCTGTGCAAAAATGAAGTTTATTTCTTACCAATAAGGACTTTTTACCATCTTTAATTTTCCCAGAGCCTGATGAAGGGCGTTTGAGCTTGAAAGTTTGCAGGATAAGATTTTTTGTTGTTGTTGCAATTTCCTAGTTGGTCTAATAAAAGGTATCATTTCTGAACCAAGAGTTTGAGATTTTTGCATTTCTTTAGATGTTGGGCTATTAACGTCCAGGTTCTGCAGCTCTCCTGCTGGTTTGTGCTTGGAAAGTAGCTTGACCTGAACATGCAAACGGAGGGGCCCGGGCCTTGCTCCTCAAACACAAAGTGCTCCTGGGACTGGGCACTTTCTTCATTACGTAAAAGCTGCAAGTTGTAGCACTCTTTGGCTCTGCCCAGAGCATCAATTAGTGTGCAACCTCCCCAGGGGGTGGAAACGCCTTTTGCACTGGCTTTGCAAGAGGGGAAATGCAATACGCCAGTCTTTTACATTTGTAAAGCCAAGCAGAAATTATGCGAGCAGGCTTGGGATGGTTACTGGAGAGAACAAAGCTCTGCCGTTCAACAGAAAAGCAAGCAAGAGCAAGTCAGCCCTGGGCTGTTGGGTGCAAAGGGGATACCCCAGCTTGACAAGGCAGCATCCCAGTCTCCCATGCCAAGAATGGCTTGAGCTAATTGGGCATGAGGCAAGGATTGCTTAGGGCGCTGTCTTTAATTGGTCAGCTGGGGACAGGACCCCAACCCTTCTCTAGTTTGCTAGCTCAAGTAAATCACGTTAACTGATCACACTAGCTCTCACTGGAAATAGCCATCTCCCTGCTTCTACCCAAGCGTGTAGTAGGAAGCCAGAGGCACGTGTAGGAGAGATCAAGGGCTGTTTAATTGGCTGTCAGGACACAGAAAAAGTCAGTGGTGTAACTTGGGGTAGGGGTCCCCGAATGGCAGTCCCTTGAAGTCCGTGGTGCTGCTACAGGAGCCACTGGATGCAAGGACACATTATCCCCTTCTTGTAGATGAAGAAACCTGGCCAAAGAGATTGAGCAACTGGACTAAGGTGCCAGCGCTCCTGGGTCTCTTATCTGCATTCAGGATAAATCTGGGGATTTTTTATTAGACCAACTCAAATGGTTGGAAAAATCCTTCTTTGCAAGCTTTCGGGTACAAATACCCTTCGTCAGGCTGAGGAAGCAAGTTGGTGTGTGGTCTTCCTGGATGCATTACAGTTTGTCATGGGCTCCCTCGAGGCCTCGAGGTTTGTCATGGGCTCCCCTAGCCTTGCACGGTCTCCTGGAGCACCCCTGGCATAGCTTCCAGGGTGGCTTAAGACCACTTTTTTTTAGTCCTTGACTCACTGGGTTATCCATGGCCTCCTCAGGAAGCTGCCTTCTGCCTGAGCTCCTGGAGAGGGGCTTTACTTGCTTAACAGGACGGGGTGCACCTGAAGGCTCATGCAGCAAAGCAGGCGCTCTTTTTAAAGCCCAGCAGCTTTTACTGGTCCAGAGCAATACGACAGGCAGCATCCTTGGGCCCCGAAGCCCCTGCGGTCAAATGCCCTGCTAAACAGTCTCTGCTCTTGCCTCTCAAAACCCACCTCTGGCTCCTCTCCTCCTGCCCTTCCTTTTGTCTTGGGGAGACTTTTTGCATTGCCCTCTCAAGAGCTCTCCTGGTAGCAGACCCTGCAGGGAGTCCTGCAGGTGGTCAGCTTCTTAGATGGGTTCATCCTTTGCTTGATGGGCCATCCTTTCTTCCTGGAGCCTTCCAGGCAGGTCGTCTTCCAAACACAGCTAATCCCTTCTTTCTCTGTGTCCAAACTAGGGAACTGAGGTATGCAGCACTAATAACGTTAACCCTCTCAACTTGGATATACTTCAAATCACCGTCAGGGACGGTCACAGACCTGGCAAAAAATGTTGGATAAATCAGGAAACGTAGCGACTAACTGCATGTCTTGGATTGCATCAATCGGTACGTACGCCGCTGCCGTGTGGGGGGGCTTATATTGTAATAACTCTGATTTTTAACATTTTTGAATGAACTTCTAAAATCAGATTCATCAAAACCTGTACTGTCTAGCGGACCTAACCTGCCTGAGGATTTGGCTCTAGCTCAGCTAGTGCTGAAACAAAGTAGAAAACAAAATTCTGGAAAAAGGTAAATGCCACAGGATCAAAGGAAAACAGGGCTGGAAGGGATCTTTTAAACCCTCACATAAATGTTGTCCTCTGCATATGACATGGACAGACCCTTTCCATCTGGGGAAAGGATTCCTAAACCTTGCTCACCGTAGCCCAGGGATTCCCAACCAGGGGTGCTCTGAGATGCTTTCAAGGATGCCAGGAGGCACCCGGCACCGTGAGATGGATGTGCAAACATGATCCACGAGATAAGCCCAGAGATTTCAAATAGGAAGCCATGGCACTAGAAGCAGATCTGCTGTGGTTTCCTGAGTTCTTTGCGACAGAAGAATTGCTCCGTTATTTTTCTGTAGGCAAAAACCAAGAAAAGTGAAAAGCTGGTATTTTCCAAGACAAAATATGGCGAGAGAGGAGGGAGCACCCGGACACAATACGGTGACGTACATCGGCTCTGGCTTTGCGTTCTTATGTCTGCGCTGGATGGAGCCAGTTCCCACTGTTTGTGCCTCGGGGCAGTTGCAAATCTGCCTAAGGTTTACCAAAAGGCCGCTCCCTGCAATGAAAGAAAGACTATGAAGTTGTTGAGGGTTGAGGATCCCATCAGGAGTGTCTCACCATCTCATTTCCAGGGTAGCAGACATACCCTGTGCATGGTTTTCTGGCCAGTTCCATTCTGGGGATCTCCAGGCTAATGACTACGCCCCACGGAGGTGCCCTGTTCCTGCCGGCGGGAGAGGGACTGTGCCGTGCTGCTCCCTGCAAGTACATGAGAGTGGTGCCCGTTATGTGCGGGTCGAAACATCTTTGTGAGGCTCCAGGTCGGTGGCGTTGCAGATACGTCTCAGCACGCAGGGCTCGGAGAGAGGGGGAAACGGGAAGGCTTCCCTCCCAGGATCAGTGGGTGAAGGGTGCTGGAGCTGGCCAAGGAGTCGGCAGCACTTTCTAATGCCAGGGTCCCCGTTTGGAGGGAGGAATGGCTCTGACACGGGACGAGATGCTGAGACTGCGGTCACTTCCCCAGCCTGAGATCTGAAGACTATGGGCAGCGTCTGAAAAATGGTCGGTCACGCCAATGAAACGTGCAGGCCAACTGGGGCCCTGCAAAATCATCACATGGAGGATAAACCATTGTTTGGGACAAAGGGGGCTGTTGGCACTGCAGCAGAAATTCGTGAGGACGACTGGAAGACCAGCAGTCCCGTGCATCTCTTGGCCCAACCGTAAAAGAAAATGCTACGTCCGTGGTATCTTGCCCCATTTAATGTTACACGTATCTAGGGTAGAGGAACAGGCAAGTGCTGGAGGGAGCGTGCGCAGAGTGGCTCTCTGGGTACCGGCATCCTGCTGCGAGTCTCTGCTCTCTCTGCCGGGTTAAATAGTCGCGGCATTGTTTGTAACCTATGGGGCTAGCATAGATTAAAGGGACCTGCGGACATCAAGCCCAGGCCCCTACTATTGCATGCAACCGCATCCTATAATCCCTTTCCTGAGCTGAGCAAGCTCCATTTTTAAGCTAGTTGAGTTTTATGACCCCGCTACTCCTTTGGGAAGCTCTTCTAGAAGCTCTCTCCTCTGATGGTTAGAAACCACCTAGTTTCTACCATAATTGATTCCCGGCCAGTTTAATCCCTTTAGTTCTTTAGCTTCGGTAGCTTTTTCCTCGTGTCTTCCCTAACGGCTCTCTTAATAAACCAAATTAACATTAGCCTAGTATAACGTAACCCTGTGTGGGCATGCGGTAATCATTCTCTTAACCCAGTTGCATCAAGTACTTCAATTCGCCAACAGCAGTAGATAGCAGCACCCTTAAATGATGATATAGCCGTTCCCCCTCGTGTTCAGCCCGGGCCTCTGTGGTGGGGATGCGACAGAAGTTCAATAGTAGATAAGAGGGCACGTCAGCGCAGCAGACTGCGGGGGCCGAAGCTAGCCTGGTTTGGTTAGGAGTTCGGCTGCATCAGGACGGTTCAGCGCTGGTTTACTTACTGTGCAAGGGGCTCCCATATTTCTTGGAAAGATGCTTGCATGTAGCTTGAGTGTGCAGACATCCCATGCATGTGCACACACCATTACAGCCGTATATAGCTATATAAAATCAGAAAGTATCTGTTTGATAGTGCTCACAGGCTAGGTGGAGAGTCCGCAGCTCCCCTCGGCGTCTATCCCACTGCCTCGCTGTCCTCACAGTGAAGAAGTTTTTTCCGGATGTCCAATCTAAGTTAACTTTCTGCAACTTCCAGCCGTTGATCCGCATCCTCCTCTCCGCAGCGGGAGAGAAAAGGTGCTTTCCCTCTTTTATGGCAGCCCTTCAAGTATTTGAAGACCACTTTCATGCCCCCTCTTCTATGGTTTGCTATGGGTATTTCCCGTGCTTCTGCGCTTTGCTGGTTGCTCTCCCCCTTGCCATTTCTGGCGCATGCATCAGGGTGCTTTTAAACCTCCTTTAGAGATGCTGGATGTTGGCTGCAGCCCAGGCTGGGGATGATGACTGGGCTGAGCCAATGCTCCTGCTGGGACCAAACTGGGAGGGTCCTGGCTAAAGGGTCTTGCCCCTCTGCTCAGGGTCAGATGGACAACATATTTGGGGTCAGGAAGTAAGTTTACCCCCATGGCCAGATTGTCTTCCTCTGTAATGGGGGTATGGTCTCCACCTGGGACCCTTTGAGCATATAGTGACAGCATTTCACAGAAGCAGGATCCTGGCTGCCCTGTTCCCTGCTTTCCCCGTGGCGGGTCCAGGTGTGAGGTCTGCATTGTGTCAGGGTTGATCGTTGTCTTATGCAGTTTAGATTATGGTTGTGTGGGCTGGTTTGGGTAGGGCTGATCCTGCCTTGAGCGGGGGTTGAACTAGATGTGACCTCTGGGGTCCCTTCCAGCCCCACTTCTCTGTGAGGATGAGTGTGCATTAAGCATGGATCACTGTACCCGCTGCTGTAATGCAGCCACTTCTGGGGTGGTGGGCAGCAGCTGCTTCGTTATGCATGACGCTGTATGACAGTCTGAGCAGAGAAGTAATAGCTCTGACTCATACATTACTGGAAGCAGCTTTTCCATGTGTTTGTTTCCATGGCAGTAAACCCAGTGATTCTATTATAAAAAATATATGTATTTTGCATCCTCTGATTCTATTTTATATTCCCAAGGAGAAAACTTTGAAATCTTGTGAGCCGTATCCAGGCCTGTGGCCACACCTCGTTGCTCTCCTGCAATTCCTGTTATCCGAGGACAAGGCTAAAGGATGCTACACAACTTAACAGCAACACATGCAAAGCGCTGGTTGAATCCAGCCCTTCCATATGGAAAAAGCATCCATTTACTGCATCTGGCCAACACTGCTAAAAAACCAGACCCCTGAAACATGAGCTAAAAGCTGAGATTTTGATGCAGGTTTTCATCGTGTGCTTTCGTCAGCGTATTTTGGATGAAATGTTGCCGGTGATGTGTCAGCTGTGGCATTAACCTGGGCTGTGGGATATGGCTTCAAGGATGGACTGAGGGGCTTCCTGGACAAAGCAGTCCCCAGCAGAGCACCTGGGGACCCGTGTGACTTGGCAGTGTCAGTGCCCCAGGGAAGTGGCTTCCCAACATCCTTGGGGCAGAGGCCAGATGACCCTCTTGCCGAGATCAGAGCCCCGTGCCGCTGCTCGATGCTGTGCAGACCCCCAATGCCTCCCCCAAGAGCTTAGTGTCCCTCCAGACCAGGGGAGGGAAGGGTGGGATGGACCCTGGGGCGATTGACTGACCTGCCCTTGGGCAGGTCTGTGCCAGGAGGTGTGCGGCCCTGGCCTTTCTGGTTCCTCGTCCTGCTCACGCAGCCACCTCTGGGCACCACGTCTGTAGAGCCTGCCTGTCCTCCGCAGCCCCCTTCAGCACCTTCTCGGAGGTGCTGAGGACCTGCCGTGCTGTTTCCACTGCGAAACAGAGGTACAAGCTGCTCTTCGGAGCGGGGTTGGCTCCAGAGTGGGACTGACCAGGCGTGCCCGACGTTGCCCCTTCCTTCCTCGGGCTGGATGCAAAGCCTCATGCAGCTCCCAAAACTGGCTCAGAAGTGACATCTCCCTCGACAGGAAGGCAACTGCGGAGGTCCTGGGTGTCCCCATTCACACATTATCCTGGTTGTAGCCGTATCGATCTAGAGGAAAAAAGCAAGCAGGACTTGTAGCAGAAGTGATAGATAGTGATAGATTTTGCAAACATCTAGTTGGTCTAATAACAGATATCGCCTCTGCTACAAGCTCTGATTGCCCATGCATATAGGCACTCACAGGCAGGCCTAACGAGGCGGGGGTAATGGGCATTGCAGGGGCAGAGAGGTCCAGGAGAGATGGGAGGCCTCAAGATGTGAGGAGCCAGCCATAAGTTCATCACAGCCACTGTCACCTTGTGAGAGGTGGGAGGGACTCGTACATGGGAGACCTTGAGGGAACAACCAGCAAAGACCCCTGTTCCTACCCTGCTGCTCTCTTGCTTTGCTTTCCACGAGGTCAGGAGCTCTTGTCGTTTCCTGGTCACCTCTTCCTAAAAGATCGCCCTTAGGGACAGCAAGCCCTGCCAAAGGCTGTGAGCAGCAAGCAAGGCTTTTTTGTGATTCCTTATCCTGGACCAGCTGGAGAGGAGGGAGAGCTGTTGGTCGACTTTCAGGCATCCAGTGCCCTTCCTCGGGCAGCCGGAGCACCCCAATGCAGTCACCTCATCTCTGTATCTCCTGACCAGGCTGCCGCGCCTCTGGGATCACAGCCGATTCCTTTTGCTAGCTCTCCTTTTAAATAAAAAATGACAGGAGATCCTAGTGAAGCCCAGAGAAAGAGGAGAGTTAGGAGCATGCCATTTCCTGGGGGATCTTAAGAAGAGTCAATACAAAAAGATGCAAAGGCGAAGATTGGCCCTGCCTAGCTGCATGCCTTGGGGGCTGAAGCTGAACTCCCAGAATATGACGCTCCCTTTTAAAACAGTGCCTGAACGAATGACGCTTCAACTGGTGCTTTCCTTCCAGGGGGGCAGCTTTTCTGTCTGTGTCATTGAGTCACAGAGAAGTGGGGCTGGACGGGACCGCCAGAGGTCATCTAGTCCAACCCCCTGCCCGCAGCAGGATCATCCCATACGAACCATCGTCTAATTTCTACATAAGACTCTCTTAGTCCAGAGTTGTTTGAGAAAATACACTGGAGTCCACTCAGCGCTTGAGCAGACACAAGTGCTCGCAGCACATGGGACAGGAGGGACAAAGTTAGCAATGATGCTGGCTGGAGACAACCCTCTCTCCTTTGGCTCTGCTTTCTTCTGCAGAGATTTCTATCCGCCCTTTATTGCTCTGGTGCGAGAGCGCTCTGGTGCGAGAGTGCACTTAGTGCTGTGATTGTCGTAGTCTCTCGTCATCTCTTCGGGGCAAGCCTTGCATGTGTGGGGCAGCCTTTGCATGGGTGGGGATCAGTTCTCATTTTGCTCGGGCAGTCTGGGATGCTCAGCTTGGGCAGGCCAGGTTTGCAGAAACATGCCTTAGCTTGGGACAGGAAGGTGATGGAGTGGGTGATGGCTCCCATTCCTGGACCGGTTGGGTCCACAGCCTAGGGCCATCGCCCAAGAAAGGGCTGTCTCTACATGCAGCAGCTTTCCCCTGCAGAGGAGCGCCAAGGTACCTGAGAGCAGGGTGCTCCACGCCAGTCCTCATTGCAGAGCTTCAACTCAGGCTGGAGCTGAGCCCCATAAGGAACTTGGGGTGAGGGTCAAGGCTTTGAACTGGATGGGTTCATGTTGTAGAAGTGCATGCAAGGGGCAAGAAGTGCGTGCAACAGGGTGGAGGCAGCAGGGCCAGAAGTGCCTGCAACAGAGCCTGAAAGCAAACAACGCAAAGGTGCAATAGGACCCTGCAACATGTTCAAATGAAAGCTGGATAGAAACCAGCACTAGAGTTGTTACACCACTTCAAGCACTAACTTTGTAGCTGGCTGGCTCTTTTCATAGCTGAACAGACATTTTTATGGTGTGATGATTCCTTTGCACGCGTGGCTGGTCTAAACCTACTGCATGATTAACCAGTTAATTGTGCGATAATGACTTTGCACATGTGGCTGGTCTTACTTTGCATGTGTGCCTGGTCTAAATTTATTGCGCAATTTGCCAGTTAATTGTATAATATATGTTGGTCGTCCTCTTGCTGCCATGCTTCAGCCGCAGACGGCACTGACCACACACCCTGGAAGCACCAGGACAAGGTCCTCCACGGAGAGTGGGCTCAGGCCTGACATGGAGGTGGGAAGTCCACGTTTCCTCCTGGCCCACATCGCATTGCATCCCCTGGGTCTGGAGCAGCTGGAGCCTTGTGACCTCTCTTGGTATCAAGCCAGAGGAGCCCTCCCACCCAGACACGGCCTTGGTTCCTCCATCAGGTCCCTGATGGAGCTGGGGAGACCCTGCCCCTACCAGCCACTGATCAGCCTTGCTGCCTGGGGAAAAGCTCCAGCTTCTCAACAGTTTCCACTGACGGGGTTTTCTTGCCTGTCTCACTAAGACCCATTCCCAGCTGAACCTGGACTTTCATTTCCAAGGGGGCTGGAAGGCCCCGAATTTTCCTAAACCCAGTGTAGGCCAGGGCCTGGCTCATGCTGGCTTGTGTTTGATGGAGGGGACCAGGCAGGACATTGGTGGAGACTTTGGGACAGAGTTAAGTGGCTATAGCTTTGGGGAGGAACATACGGTAGGACCAGAGCATTCCCATTTATACAGACAAATGTCCAGGTGTGGATACTAACCCGCCAAAGCAATAACTCGGACAACTCTGGTGTGTCTGTCACAGTAGGTTAGTCTGGGGGAAGTGGCCAGTTGCTGGTGGATCGTGTGCATCACCGTAGTTGGCAGACTCTTCTTTTTCTCTCCTCTTTCCTTAGGCAGACTAGAGAGCTTGAAGCAGCCCAAAAGTGGCAAGTTTTGGAAAGGAAAGCAGATGCGGGCAAGGGTAGAGTCAGATGCCAGGGAACAGCGGTGGGCTCTGCAGCTCCTGCTGGGAGTTGCTGGTGTTCGGAGGCTGAGCTGGGAGGGTTGCGTGAGCCGGGGCATCCGCACAGTGCCATGTGCTGTTGGGAGTTTGCAGTGTCTTCTGCTAGGGGGTCAAGGACGTTTGCAGCCTGCGGTCTTGTTTGTACAGACCCTGTGCAGGATGGGAAACGGTGGAGCTGCGTGCAATGCTGGGCGAACAGACCTTCTGTCCTTACCATGTCATGGGCTGTTGAATCTTGTGCCAGGGCACCATCCTGGCGTTGTCTGATCGCTGCAGTAGTTGAGGTTTCCCCGTGAGAGGGGGAAAGAGGCCGTTCCCTGTGTGAAGCCTGTAGTCAGGAAGAAGGCAAGGCAGGACGGCACTGTGAAGGCTAACTCGGTCAGTGTGATAAGAGCTTTCATAGGCAGTCGGCTGTCACCTGCAAAAGCTCATGCATGCCTGGCAGAGTTAGTCTCTCAGGTGCCTCCCTGCCTTGTCTTCTGCTTGGAATAGACATGATCAAGGCTGCTGAGTGTCTCCGTGCAACAGCCGTGCTCTCCTCTCCTCTACTCTGCCACGTCACGGCAGCGGCCGGCACAGCAACCTCCGGTCCCGGGCAAGCCCTGCTGGCACGCTGGCTCATGCCTGCAGTCCCAGCTGCTGGGGAGCACAAGCTGGTGGATCACTTGAGCAGGGGAGCTCTGGGCTGCCTTGTGCCCTGCTGAGCGGGTGCCCACCCTAGGGCTGGCATCAACCTGCTGGTGCACGGGGAGCTGCAGGTCCCCAGGTCGGCTAAGCAAGTGAACCAGCTCCAGCCGGGAATGGTGCAGGTCAAAGCTCCTGTGCTGACCAGTGCCGGGACAGCCCCTGCGAATGGCCCTTGTGCCCAGCCTGGACAAGAGAGGCGGCTCAGCCTCTTCTGCACACCCCCAGACCAAGCCTGCTTTTGGTGGGGGGATGGACCCTGCCGTGGAGCAGGAAGGGGTCGTGAAGGAGTGCCCAAGGGCAGAAGGGGTTAATGAGAGCTAACTCCCCCACACTGGCAAGACATCTAGTCCAACCCCCTGCTCACGGTGGGATCATCCCCATCTAGGTCCTCCAGGCCAAGGCGTTGTCTAGCCAGGTCTTAAAAACCTCCCAGGAGG
>JAGPOW010000304.1:4983567-4997081 GCA_030014935.1 Caiman crocodilus
ATATAATATATATATATACACACACACACACATACATACACATACACACATGCACATCCATCCATGTATATACAGATATGTACATATATATATAATATACACACACACACACACACACACACACACATACATACATACACATACACACATGCACATCCATCCATCCTTTCTTTCTTACTAATCTACAAAAGCGCATTGCTACCCTGCCTTCTGATTAACTTCAGACTCATACTGCCTCTCTCCCACCCCAACCTGGGATAGATCAGTTATATTAATCCAGGGGGACAAGTTCTTAGATGCCTGAGCAGCGCATGAAAAGGAAATAGGTAATTGCACAAACCATTCGAGTTGCTGACCAGCAAGAAAACCTGTGCCTGCCCAAATTTCTGTTTGGGGCATGCAGCCACTTGTTCGTGAGGGCATGAACTCCCTGCTCCCGCACAGACTTGCAGGTATGACATAGGCACCCAGATGAGAACATTTGCCTTTAAAGAGAGAAAGAGGCCCTCCATAGTCACAACTGCAATCGCTGTTTGCAGTAGCATTCATATTAGCCAGCAGCTTTCTAGGCATTCAGGAAGGGGCAGCTCATTCCCAGAGGAGCTCCTAAATTAGAAACAGAGCTTGCAAGCGCTGGAGGGGCAGGGGCAGGACTGTACCCACGCAGCACAACTCGGCCGAACAATGCAGGGTCTCATTATTCCAGCCTCAGACCCAGGCTTTTAGAGCTGGAAAGTGTAAACAGCCACAGAGAAGAAAACTACCTCCTAGGAAGGACCAGCCTTTCGATTTAGAAGGAAAATGCTGATTTCTGTTTGTGGTCGCGCTCTCGGTTGGATAAGGCATGGAGCGCAATTTCACGCATTAGACCCCGTTATGAGGAGAGCACAGTTTTGAGTGGCTGCAATCGGTTAGCTGCTCACATGCATTAACCTTCAAGCAACACCCACGCAGCCCGAAAAAAAATCCCTTCCCAAAAGGCCATGCAAGGAGGGTTGCTTTCGCCAAGCGTTGTCGAGCCCCGGTGTTTGTCTGTGATCACAGCAGCCGCCCTGCCGTCACCCGGGAGGAAAGCAAGGCAAGTGTCTGCTCACTTCACAGATCTGAAGACCAAAAGAGAAAGGCGGATTTCCTATACAACATCACCGGCCTGGATTTCACCGCGCCGTTCCTGTGTCTGGCCCACCAGCCTGTGGCTGCCCCGGGCGCACCTTTGAGAAAGATGGTCCATCTAGAGGCAAGGGCCAGCGGCGCTACAGAGCTTGCAACACCCCTTCCTGACCTTCCCCAATGGGCGGCTGCCCGTTACCCGGTGTTTTTCGTCACAGGAGGACTCCAGTGAAGTCAGAGGATCAACCCTGTGATACACACCGCTTATTTCAGCTGCCAACCCCCGGGTCGTGGCTGGCCTTCGGCTGGTAGATCAGACCTCTTTTCCGTGGGCGAGGAACTGCCGACCACCACCGAGTGGTCTTTCCAATCTTTCCCTCTATAACCAAACAGACTGAGCCATTAAGTTTGCAAAACATCCCATAAGCCAGATTTATAGCCTGTATTTTCCCAGGGGTCAAACCACAGGAGCAGAACAGCTCTACCTGGCCTTCAAATCTGCACCCAATGGTGCAAAGGCCCAGAACAGGTGAATGAAATACCTCGACCCCAGCGTTACCTTTATTCTGTCGATGTTGGCCTCCATCTTCAGCTGCTCCACCAGTTTCCTGGCTTGCGCTATGCTGGCGGTGTTGTTGCTAGCCATCTGAGGCAGGGCTGCACTTGTCAGACGTGCTGCGGAAACAAAGTGAATTAAGCAAGCGCGCCGGGGAATTCAACGGGATCAGCTGCGTGTTCCTCAGGGCCACGAAATCTAATAAAGGTTGCTGCAATTAACCCAGGTGGCAACGCCTCAGCCGAGCTGGAGCTGGCCTCAATCAACTTTTGTGTGATTAAACAGCCTCGGAAAGATACAAACCCGCATAGAGTATCGCCGCTGCAGTCCTGACGATTGCTTGCAATCCTGACCCCAGGGAGAAGGAAGGAAAAAGGGTCCCAGAGGCAGGAACCCTGTCCCAGCGGGACAAGGGCAATGGTTTGAGACCTTCAGAAATGCATGCGGCGAGGCCTCTGGCATACAGGCCGTGAGACACGGAGGACTTCAGAGAAGTCAGCGAATCACACAGAAATAGGGCTGGCAGGGACTTCCAGAGGTCGTCCAGTCCAACCCCTGCTCAAGGCAGGACCAGCCCTGCCTGCAAACCATCCCCTGACGAGCGGTCGTCTAACTTAGGGGTGGGCAATTATTTCAAGCAGAGGGCATCTTACCGAGTTTTGGCAAGCCATCAAGGGTCGCATGACAGGCAGCCAGGGGTAAATAATTATTAATTTTCTTAATTTTTTAGGGGCTCCACTGGCTGGACAGAAGAGCCTGGCGGGTTGCATCTGGCCCGCGGGCCGCATTTTGCCCACCCCTGGTGTAACCTGTTCATAAGCGGATGAACAACCGTTGCGCGCAGCTCCCAGGCACAATGCCCCACGGACACCCTAACCTGTCACAGGTAACGCAGAGGGATGAGGGGACCGACATCAAGCCTAGCTTAAAAAAAAAAGAGGGGCAAAAAGATCAGGCTCACAGTTTGCTCCCTCACATTCGGCGTCTGCGGTTGAAGGGAGAGGGGCCGGCCCTGAGTTTTTTGCAACTCTTACTGCACGTAGTCACCAGGGCTATAAGTATCACGGTGTCCTCAGTGGGGGCCAACCTTTTTGCAAAAATTACCCCTACCCCTGAGTGCCACTCCGGTGCCTTTCCCCTCTCCGATCTGCTGCTGTGCTTTCTGCTTCCCCCGTTTTGCTCCCTGCCCAATCTGCTGCTCTGCTTTCCGCTCCCTGCCCTACCTTGCAGCTGCGTGGCCCGCGCCCTCTCCGGTCTGCTGCATGCAACGTGGAGGCTGCCCGTGCACCCGTGCTGCCGGCTGGGCGCCCCGCTACGCTTCACTTAGCTATAACAAGTGCCGGGATCCTGTTCATTCGGCCGAGGCTTCAGAACAACAACGCTGTCGCCAGCTCGCTTCGGCATTTGGGGTGTGAGCTAGCTGGCTTCTGACGAGCGGCTCGGTCACTCGCTCGTTAGGATTTTAATTTCCAGGTGGGGATGAAAGAGAACGAGAGAGAGAGAGAGCGAGCAAGCAAGCGAGAGATCACGGCTACTGCAGAGGAATTTTCTCCATCACTCCCTTTCCAATTCAAAGACCTGACACTATAATTACGGTCAGAGTGGGAACAAGCTTTTCCTCTAGCCTTTAAGCAAATGGCACCGACTTAAAAAAAAACCCCAAAACCTCTTTCGGTTCCAGTATTAGGCCACAGTGGGAAGACGCTTTCAGCAAGTTCCCTGCTCCGCTCCTCGGGGGGTCTTTCATGCTAGTGTCAGTCAATCTAGGCTCGTCCCGCCAGCCCCCCGGCGCCGAGGGAGGGAACGTGCCCCCGGGAATGCGAGCGTCCAGTTATAAACAGGCCGATTTCTATGGGCAGAGGCCGTGCCCTTGCCCAGGGAGGCGTTAACAAAGCGACCAGTGAGCGGCTCGATGCAAAACAGGATACGGGAGCTTCCTGTTTCTTTAGACGCTTCTACAAAGAGGCAAGCTGCCGGTGCGCGTTTGGTCACCCGCTCCCGGAGACTTTCGAGCGCTGCCAGGCTCGGTCAGCAGCGGGCAGAAAGGCACGGCGCCCGTACCCTCCAGCGAGAGCCTCGCGGACGCCCGCTTAGCACTGGTCCAGGGAGGAGATATAACCTGGTGCAGGGCGCTTTCAGCGTAAGCGTGCCGTGCTACCAGCATCTCATTTTGCTGGTGACTAGGCAGGGAGAAGGGGAGATGCACCTTCCCCTCGGCCTTGGGGATGCAGCTGTTGTGTCCTCACTTCCTCCATCCCTGGCCTTCCCCGCAGACGCCGTCCCCGGGAGGCTGAAGCAGTACTTCCCCCATGACAGGCTGCAAGCTCCGGGGAGGCCCGGATTCCCTCGAGCCCACGGTTAACGGGGCGGGGGCAGGCGCCGCAGCTGGTCCCCACTGCATGTCCTTCTCCCCACAGAAGCTAAACCAGGGTGCTGCGGGTTAGCGACTGCCCCAGGCACGAAGGGAGCTGCCCCAGAGCAGCTGAGACACAGATGTGTCCCAGGCCCCGTCCAATGCAGGTGCACGGACCGTTACCCCCAAAGGGGGTTGCAAAAGATGCTGCGTCTAAGTTGGGTCGTGACAGGAGCCAAGTGGGAATCCCAAGGCTCGAGGGAAGCCGCTCTCTGCTCAGGCTCTGGCTGGCTGTCCCCGTGGCTTTTCTCTGCAGGCAAACAGAGGAATTTCCTGCCCACCGTGCACCCCAGGGAGTCTCAAACTGGGTGCTGACAGCACCCCGGGTCCAAGAGCACCAGTGCCCAGGGGAGCTTGAGTCGTGGAGAAGTAAGGCTGGAAGGGACCTCAGGAGATCATCTAGCCCAAGCAGGGAATCAAACCTGCAACCTTCGTGTCATGAGCACCAGGCGCTAACTAAGCTCAACGGCTGCTCCTTCAGCCGTTCATTCAGGGACTCAACGCAGGACCTAGGCAGCAGCATGAGGCGCTGCCAGGCCAAGACTAGCTTGAAACGGCCAGCTCTGAAGGAAGGCAAAGAAAACTTGACCCGTGGTGCGATGCTCTCGCCACAGAGCCCACCCTGGAAAGCCTTCCTGGTCCCGGCCCCACGGCCGGGCGATCGGTCGTACTTACAATTCAGAGACACAGCGGGCGATGCCCAAGCGTCTTGTCAGCAAATTGCTTCTCGAGTGGGAGTGGGTCGCCTGCCAATCTTCAGCAGCCGCTGCCTTCAAGGGAGGGAAAGAGAAGGGGAGAGAGGAGGAAACGGCGTTAGACCAGCGTCATGTCAACACGGGTGTCGCGGAATGAATGCACGGGGAATTTTGCATGCGGTATGAGGAAATGAGTGTGTCTGGCAGGGGAGGGCAGCCTGAGATGGCGGTGCTCAAGGACGGGTAGTACAGCAGCGTTTCATCAGGGTCACAGAGCAAGGGGGTTGCCCGGGACCGCCGGGCCGTGCAGTCCAAACCCCTGCTCCAAGCAGGACCAGCCCCAACTACATCGTCCCAGCCAAGGCTTTGTCTAGCCGGGTCTCAAACACCTCCAAGCATGGGGATGCCACCACCTCTCTGGGGAGCCTGTTGCAGCGCTTTACTACCCTCCTAGTGAGAGTGCTTCCTAACATGTAACCTCCACTTCCTTTGCTGCAGCTTGAGCCCATTGCTGCTTGTTCTGTCATCAAAGAAGCCGCCGAAGAACCGTGGCAATGAGGCCTGTTTCCACTCTGGTCCGTTCTTCCACGCAGGAACGGAGGGGGCCAGATCAGAGGTTTGCAGATGCTGCAGGGGTACCGACGAGCCCCCAGTTCTCACTTAGCCACGCATGGTTTAACCACCCCCTGTTACGAGCGACTAGTCCCAAGCGGCATTCAAATCCCCTCCCCTGGGAGGGCAGTTACATCCTCCTGCACCATCCTGCAAGACTGGGGAGGTCACTGGGGTGGGGAGCTGTTGCAAAAGGAGACCTGAAACCCGTGGTTCAGACGATGGAGCACTCTCCTTCTGCGCCCATTCATTCTCCGCCGCGGGCACGACGCAGCCAAGGGAGCAAGCAGGACTGGCCTCGGGGGGGAGAGGCGGCCTGACTCGCCGCTCCTTCCTACGGCCACCCCAAACTCCTGCCGTTCAAACCACATTGCCTGTAGCAACTCATCACACATCCTGTGTTGTATAAACATACCCCCAGGTTTGCGCGTGCACACGCACACTTCTATAGCAACACTAGGCAGAGGACAGCACTGCGATCTGACCTCTGGCACATCTTCAACATGTCCTATAGATACCTCCAGGAGCTGCTGGCTTTCTCTCCAACAATTTGCCAAGGTTTTGGGGAGGCTCTTGAAGAGGTGCTTGGGGAAATAAGCCTTCTACATACAAACGCACACACAGCTTTACCCTTTCGGTGCTTACCTGCTCATGGAGCAAGAACTGCTCCCTGTCCGTCTCCTTTGCAGGGTTAGGACCCAATGTCAGGAGCGGCTGACATGCCAGAAGGCATCCTCCCTGCCGCCGAGACGCTCCACGGCGCAGAAGCCATTGTTCGTTCCGGTTAAACTACGCCGCTGCTTTGTGGTTAACCGAGAGCAGCCGCGATTGGAGAACGGCACCAGCAAGACTCGGAGGGGAAGTAGCCAGCTTTCCTCTTTGCCTCCCTGTACGTTCATGCAACCTTTAGACTCTCCTCTAAAACCCGCCTGGTGCAGGGCAGACCGCGCCGGGCAAAGGATGAGTTTTCACAGCGCTGTTCGGGGCCTGGGCCCGGGCTTGTTCAGGACATTCATCGCTGCCTGGTGTGTGCCTGGAGCTGCAGCTTCATTAGGAGAAGCTCTTTACAGCTCCGTTAGCGCTCGTCAGCTATGCTAGCGTTTGAAGGTTGCATTCCCCACTTGGAGGCGTCAAGCAGCGTGGTGGGGGGTGTGATGTCTGTCTATCCGGTGGAGTAGGATTTGTATCTTGACTGGTTTTCAAATTACAGCAGTGCCTAGAGGCCCCAGGGACTGGCTCCCTTTCATGTTCATGGGACGAACACCAAGCAGGAGGCAGTTCCTGACCGGGAGAAATTGCCGTCCAAAAACCCAAGATAGGCAAGAGGAGAGGAAGAGTCACAGACACAGCAAGGGATGCGACCAAGGACACCCACCTGGTCTGTGTCAGAGCAGAAGCCTAGCTGGCTGACTCCCAGTCCAGCACCCTAGCCACTAGGCTACACGACCTACCCATCGCACCGCGCTGCTCAGCAGACGAGCGCTAATGCATACGCAGGCAGGGCATCGCCGAATGAAATGCTTCTGGCAGGGGCCTGAGGCACTTCCGCATGCCTGGGGGATCAGCGCTTCACCCCATGGACAGACGCTCTCTGCAGCGGTGAGCTTCCTTGCTCACGCGAATGCTTTGCCAAAGTTTTGACACTGTTCACCCTGAACCCTTTCAAGTGGTGCTGCTCGTGTTCACCAACGCACGTGTCCTTGGCTTGGCCTACATGCCACGCCACAAGGAATTAAATGCACTTCCCCTGCCACACAACCCTGTAACTACAGAGAACAGCACGGGGGGGGACGCACAACCAGGCTTGTGAGGGCAAGACGCAGCACTGCCGCAGGATTACAAAGGACAGCTCAAACCGGAGCAAACCAGCAGGCTAGTGCCCGGGTCTGAGCTGCCTTCGAGTTAGGAAGAACTGTGTGTGCACGTGCGTGTGCACGTGCAGGGATGGAGGAAGGACGGGAAGGAAACAAGGGCCTCTCTCCCACCTCTCGCGCACACAAGGATCCCAGCGGCTCAGACTCTCACAAGCTGCTCGCTCATCCCCTCCAGGCAACACGTCCTCCTTGCCAGGGCAACCTCCTCCCTTTCTATCCAGCTCCCTTCTGGCAGGTCCCACCAAGCCGAGTCCTTGTTTCAGGCCAGCTCAGCAGCCCCTTGCTGCCCAGGCCAGCTACCTGCGTGTACCCTAACCCAGCCCAGGGTGAGGTGGGAAGAAAAGAGAGACTCCACCACTTCCCCTGGCGGCTTGCTCCCCTGCCCCGCTGCGCACACCCTTCAGCTGCTCCTCTGGAGATCTGACTTTAGCAAATGTATCTCTCCTCTTTTACTTGTTACATTTTTTTCCCCCTTCTGCTTCCTTCAAAAACACGCATCTGGGACACGCCGTCCACAGCAGGATGGCGTGAAGGCCCGCCGCTGCAAACACGCACTTCTGTGCCACCAGGAAGGAACCCACCGCGAGATTGGTGGGAAAGCCCGGCCTGTGGGTAAGTGCCTGCCGGTCAAGGTAAGTGCATGCCAAAGCGTTTGCAGGCCTGGGGCCTGTGGTTGCAAAGCGGATCAGAGACGAGCACGGGGGTTGGACCCGACGATCTCGCGAGGTCCCTCCCGGCCCTAAACTTCTGTGAATCGGCAAATTCTGGGACCAGACAAGCGATGTTTTCCACTTAGCTGCATTGCATATTTACTCCTTTTTCTCCCCTCTCTGAATACGCCGCTACTGATAAGTTGCTACGAGACACTTGACGTTTGCCCCTCCTTATTGATTTCCTTAAGAGGAAAACAGCAGTACGCAGCCAAACTGCTGCTGTGCCTCTGCCCCTGGAGCCAGCTCCGCCACCCAAGGGTAAGATGAGTAGAGTTTGACTTGTAGGAGGCATTCCTCCCGCCTGTCCCCTTCTGTCTGTCTGATGGAAATCATAGTTCAGACGAGGAGCAGAAAATAAAAGAGTGCGATCAAGCAAGATCCTTTTGTGTAGTGTGCAAGAGCTGTTCAGGGCTGCGTGAATGCCGTTTCTGATCTGATGGCATGTCAAAAGTCCTTGCCTTCAATCTGAAGCTCTCCTCCCCGCTTCCAGCTGTCCGCCCCCAACCACTCCTCTTGCAATGCGGTTTGTCCACGATGTGCCGAGGCAGGTAAGCCGCAGGGAGAGGTTGCCACTGCCCGGCAGGGAGAAGCAGTCTAGCCAGGAACAGGGGGCTCACGCAGGAGGACGGCGGTATTTTCATACCCAGGACGATGACATCTCCTGTAATGCAATGTGACAGTGCACGCAGGAGCAGAAATGAACGTAGGCGTGACACAAAACACGCTCTTTTTATTCCAAAAATCCACCTGTTCTCATGGCAAACCTGTACTTGAGCAAAACTTTGTTTTCCCAGAGGGCCAACACTTCAAAATCCCCCTTCCAGGCCTCGCTGGAAGGGCACGGATGTCTGCTTCTGTCTGGACACAACGTCCACTATTTTGGATGCAAACATATTTCTAGGACCCCGACCACGTATATTTTTCACGGTGGTTTTCTATTACTGATCCAACTTGGGGGGCTGTGGAAGGAGTGGGGGTAACAAATATAACACTCAGCAGACGTGTACTTCTGCGAGGCCCTTTCCACCCGAAGAGCATGGGAGGGAAGACGGGCCACTACGCAGGTGGAGAAACTCCACCCAACACAGACGCTGGCTTTCTCGCCGATCAAACCTTTCCTGGAGATGGAGGACATTTATATTTTAGCGTCATTATACAATGCACTGCTAGCCCAGCCTCACCCCAAGGACACTGAAGGCATCCAAAATGATGTTGCTCCTTGTGGAAGGATAAAGGCGGCCCACACGTCCTTCTGCAGCAGGAGCTACTGCTTTGCCGAGGACTTGGGCAAGGCACTGCCCGTGGGTCTGACCCACTTAGCTACTAGGATGCCTCTGTGCAGGGGTCAGCCCCTGGCTGGCCATGGAGACAGAAGCAGAGCTCGAGCTGTGTGGATGCCCAGTTGCGTCCCTGCAGCCTGCTTTGCTCAATAACCCCCTCTTGGTTTAAATGCATGATGACACCACACAGCCTCCCGAGAGGAGTCTGGGATAGTGGAAGACCCTCTGGCTCAGTCCTGAGTGCTTGCCCGTGGGGAACTGCCAGACACGGCCCAATTACTGACGCCCCATGCAGAATCCAGGGCCCGATGCCCACGGCACACGTTGGTGCTTGCAGGCTGTAGACCATCTGCCATGCTTAGAGGCCAACCTGGAAGTTAAAGAAGTCGGGCTGGAAAGGACCCCCAGAGGTTGTCTTGTCCATCCGTCTGCCGGAGGCGGGGAGCTGGACTAGATAACCGCCTCGTGCTGAACGGACAACCCATGGCCCATGTCAGGCACCCATTCACCAACACCCAAAGTCCTCCCGCTCTCCTCAGCTCTGGACGGGACTTCCAAACCGCCCACCGCACAGCTGTGCCTACGGAGGCTGGCGAACGTCAAAGGATAACGAGTCCAAACACGGTGGCTCCCAATGCAAATGGAAAGCAGCAGATGGAAATGAGGCAAAGAAACCCTTTTTCTTTTTACCCGGCAGAGCTCGTCATTAGAAAGTGTTATAGCGAGAGCTTAGTTGACTCCGAAAGAGCTGGATGTTTGCATCGGGGTGCTCAGCCGTTGGCCTGCAGGCTGGATCCAGCTTGCGAGGTTGTGTCCTCCTTGCTCCAGAAATGTGGGTGTGGGGAAGTGGTGACATTAGGAACAGCATGGGCCTGGAAAGGGCTGCCCAGGCTACAGAGCCCAGTCCTCTGAATCTCCAAAATGACCTCAAATACCACACGTGAAACCAGGAACCACCCTATAACACACCACAGGTGGGGACGGACACTGCCGGTGCAATAACAGGGAAATAACTGCTCAATAAATGCTCAGAGGACCTTAGGAAGAGGAGTATGCCCCATGCTCCAGAGGAAGGCAACACCTCCACAGTCCAGCCAAGCTGGATTAGGGGAAAAATTCCTTCCTAACCCCAAATGTTGGCGATCAGTCGGAGCCCGAGAAGAGCCTCATGCCCAGAAACTCCATGCCCTTGACTGTCTCAATGGTCCTTTTTGACGGGCGTTCAAGTGAAGCTGTTGTGAACCCTGGCAACCAGAACAGCACGCATGGGGCCTTACCCACGTCTTGAACAGGAGGCTTCCCCAATGGGCAAATTATTTCACAAGGACCCACTCCGGGGATTTTTGCACCTTCTCCTGACACGTCCGGGCTGACTGACTGTAGAGACAGGACGTGCAAGTCAACAGATCGCTTGGCTGGTCCAAAGATGGGACGTCTTGTGCTCCTAGTACAACAGTTTCATGTAACATGGGGTGAACTCGACAGCTTAGTGTGCAAACGGTAATACGGGTTAGTAAATCTATGGCGGCTAACCAAGTAAGAGAGGGTTTGTATGTGCAGGTGTGTTAGGCATCCCATTTGTGTTACTTGATTTGATCCACATTACGTCCCTCCCTGCTTCCAGGCAACGGACTCTGCACTTCATCATCTCAACGATCCTTACAGCACAAATGGAGAGATTATCCTGAGCAGCATTTTTCCAATGATTAGCAAGAGACCCATTTAAGCAGAGAAGGAAGTCAGGAGAAAATTCAAGCCTAAATTGCCCACCTGAACCAGTACAATAAAGCAAATCAGGAAGCAGCTTCGCTTTGCAAAGGTCCCTGAACCCCAATGTGAAAGCACTTAGCTCTTTTTATAGATAATAAACACATGTATATCGTTGTGCGGGACTTCGAAGAAAGACCCGGGGTTTGTTTTCTTTCTTTCTTTGCAGAGAAAAGAAGCCATTTGGGTTAAACTAACCATGGCATATTGATGGCTCCTTGCTTCTGCTGCTTAATGATGCGCACATGTTTTGGACAACAGGGCTCTGCCTCGGAGACCGCAGGTTAATGATGGAGGATCCCATTTATTTCCCTGATAATGATGTTTATAAAGTACAGTATATAGGTGCCATCTCCCCGAGGGATGGCACTTTAATTACAACTGTGTATTTCTGAGGACTGTTTTGATGCTTGTGTGTATTGTCCTAGGTACAAAGGGCTTGGTTGCGAGTTATTAATTGCATGTGTTCCTGGGTGGGATTCATTTGGAAAGAAAGGACAAAGAGCTCAGATACTGGCAGCTTTCTAGCTGATTTTTTGCCCCAGCCAGTACCTGTACTCAAAAAAAAAAAGAAAAAAATAACCGTCTCATTTGAATTTTCCAATGCTTTTTAAATGAAGAAGAGCGCTTTGTATATTTGAGCAACATTTTCCTCTTGCGTGCTTTCCTGGCTTCAGAACAACGAATGGCTTACTTGTGTTCAAAGGAGGAATACTTTCTTCTGCATGGAAAAATGCAGTATTTCTCTGTCTGGACTATGGCAACTGAAAATCCTATATCAAGCCTTGGTGATCAGAGTCTCTTGCAAGAGCGGGTCTCGGTCTTTTTTAGACTCCAGGCCCCCCTCAGAAAATGCCAGCTCTTAGGGCTGCTACACGTGGCACTCTGAGCTGCTCAAATGTTGATCGGGGTTAGCGCTAGCTCGAGTTTGGAGCAGTTACACCTTAAGGCTAAAACCCTTTTCTGACTGTCCCTGACCTGCACAGCTGGGACCTGAAACGAGAGGCCTGGTGACTAGAGGCCCAATCAGGAGCTTTCGCTAGCTGTTGCCCCCCCCCGGGGCTGGTGAGCCGGGGCAGGTCTCCATCCCTGCTCTAGGTGGGGCAGGAGGTGAGAGCTGGAGGGGACAGGGAACATGAAGCGGGGAGGCAGAGAGTTAATGGACAGGGGTGGGTCCTGACCTGGGAGGTGGCAAGGAAATGGGGATGGGGAAAGGGAGTGAAATAAAGGAAGTCAGCCCCTGAAGGATAAAATAAAAAGTGAAAAAAAAAAAAGAATGTAAAAAGAAATAAAGAGGAAGGAAATTAAAGAAGGTCTCAGGTTTTAATAAGTTGGGATTTGGGACTGGGAGCTGCTGGATGTGCTTCCCAGGGTGGCTGAGAGGTGGGAGCGGTGAGAGAAGGCACTTTTGGGGGGAGCTACTGCCCCTATCCCAGGAAGAAACCCCAGGTCATGGGGACCTGGTCCAGCCCCCTTCCTTGTCCATCCCCCCAGACCACTAGACCCTCACTCCTGGGCCTCTCCATGCCCTGTGACCCGGCTAGCTGGCATGTGCTCTGTGGGCTGTTTGCAAAGGGCTGCACCCCTGGGGGCAGGATGGTCAGACTCCTGGGGGAAGGAGTGGGAGTTGGCTCAGTGCCTGGGCAGTAGAGTTCAGGGGGTGGAAAGTTTGCCAACAGCGGGGTGGGGGAGGGGACACTGCATTCTGGGGTGCTGGAGGACTGCAAACCTAGGGGGAGTGGCCACATCAACAGAACATGAGCTGGGAAGCGTGGATCAGAGATACACCTGCACTGGAGTGGCGCAACTTTAAGCTGCTTAAAGTGTGCTTAAATCTAGTTTCAGGTGTTAATGTGTGGACAATCGAGGGATGGAGAGCTCCAGGAGTCACCTAAAATTCATGTGGAACAAGGCCCTTAATTTTCACTTGCTTTCTGACTATAAATACTAGAGCAATTCTTCCGTTGCAAAGGACTCAGAAAGGCCACAGTAGTTAAATGTTTTTGACACTATGGCACCTCCTTGAAATCTCTGGGTTTATCCTAAAAATCCTGTTTGCACACCTAACAGCGCGTAGCACCCCGCAGCACCCTTGAAAGGATCTCGAGGCACCCCAGAGTGCCAAGGCATCGTGGTTGAGGATCGCTGCCTTAGTCGTTTTTCTGAATTTATGTCAAGTTATGCTTAGGAAACATGTAGCCTTTACAATCCTCACCATCCACATCTATCTTTGTTCACTGATTACTGGCCATTTATACTTGCTGCCTGTCAACATTAAAATATGGTTGCCATGAGTATTCTGGGGCCTGGGAGGAACTGGGGAATTTGTGTGAAACATACATTTTGGTGGCGTCATGGAAAGTCCTAACATGGGACAGGTCAGCAGTGGGCTGACCGCGTATTGTGCCCCTGGCTGGAGGAAGGTAGGGGCAAGAACAAAGGAACCATCAGCCCTAACAACTGAACTGTGATCAGACAATAGCTTTGCAAGGCC
>JAGPOW010000304.1:5014133-5026452 GCA_030014935.1 Caiman crocodilus
GTGCCACAGTCACCTCGCCGCACACGCCTGGTGATTGCACCACAAAATGGAGAACACGCGGTTTTAACCCGACAGTAACGTATTGCTGAGTATTAAAAGATTGCAGCGGCTCAGCGAGCAAGTGCACCAAGTAGGTGTTCCCGCCTGAGCTTCTCGAGACGGGCTGGCAGAGTCCGTGCCCGTCTCAGCCAAAGCAGGTCAAGTCCTTGAACAGCACCTGTATCATGAGCATTGCTGGGAGGTTCCTGCCCTCCCGCAATCCCACATCCAACCTGTCTTTTTTAGGCCCTGGTGCACATTCAAATTACAGCTAGACTGAAACCAGCTATCAAGTAGCTACACATCTTCAGGCATGAACTTTATAGCTGGTTAGCTCTTTTTGTAGCTGGAGAGTCATTTGTATGGTGTGATGATTATTTGCACGGGTGGTCGGTCTAAATCGATTGCCCGATTAACCAGCTAATTGCATAAATAGGGACCGTGTTGCAGGGGCCTTTATCACAAGATGCGCTCTCCTTTATTGCCCACTGACTTCTGAACTGGCTGTAGGGTGCTGCTTTCCTCCAGGCCAAAAACCCCACCGCCTCGCTGCCCTTCCTTCCCACTGCTCGAAAGCAAACAAGACCGAGCTGCCTGATCTGCAGTGCTCTTGCTCCTGGGGGAAATGCTGGGTCAGCACAGACGGCCGTGACCTGCCTTCAAACCCTAGTTATCGCAACTTAAACTTGCCAACGTGGTATCTCACAGGAAACACGAGCCTCAGTCCGGCGGTGTCCTACAGGCTCTCGTGGTGAAGTTGCACGAGATCTTGCCGTGCAGCTAGTCCCCACGCATCGCTACGGGAGTGCTAGCACAGGAGGCTTCACACAAGTAGAGTAGCACCTTCATACATACGAGACGCATTGTTTTTTGCCCAAAAACTGCCACTGGAAATTGCAATGCACCGTATATGGGGAAATACGGTAAGAACAGTTTCTGCTGCTTACCAGGCAAAAGCCAAAATAACACTGCACGGAAAGGGCAGGCGCCATGCCCTGGCTGCTGCTCCCCCGTTACTACGGGGAAAGATCCTTCTCTCGCCATTCTGCTTTTCAAAGACAAGGTGCCTATTTTAGAGGGAAGGCAAGACAGACGTGTATTTGCAGACATGAAGACTCTCCATCCCTGCTCATAGCCACAGGACAGGCTGATACACATTGCTGGGGACCCATGTTGTAATTCCAGTTTGGGACAGGGTACCTGGGCAACCCTCCCTAGCCCATGTTAGGCAGGGGGCTCAGTACAGACTATCTAATGGTTTCTCCTAGCCTTAAACTCCTTGGATCCTTAGACAAGGGAGCATGTGCATTTTTGCAGGGTTTCTGCCACATCCCACTCCGTCTTTGTGGTGGTTTTAGCAAGACAGGGCAGAGTCTCGTGTCCTGATAAGTGCCTAGGTACGAGGCTGAAGTCGGAGTCTTCATTAGACCATAATACACAGCCTGGAGAGCCTTGGGATTTGGAGGGATGAATGATTAAAAGGAAATGCAGGCTGCATGAGAGGGGCTGTTGAAAGGAGAGAGTAAACCAATGGGGTGGAAGATGAGTTTGGAAAAAACAAACAATTCATTTATTTAAAAAAACCCCAGGACCTCAACATTTGATCATGGGGAGAGCACAGCTCTTGGAGAGGTGTCGAGGGCTGGGCTGGGGGCACGTGCAAAAAGCATGCTTTGAACATGAAGCAAGGCTGTGTGGGCAGGCCTGGTGTGCTAGGACTCCGTTGACTTCATTCTCCCTGAAGTGGAAACTTCAGGGAGTGCTGATTTTGCACGGTTGAACGTTTCCCTTTTTTTTTTTTTTTTTTTTTTAAAAGAGGAACTTGAATGCTTGAAGAGGAAGATGTCGGAGCTCTGTTTTCTAAACTATTCCTAGCTTTCCCCAGGCCGCCTCGATGCTGGCAGGAGCAGCTGCACATTCAAGCATGCAAAATGACACTGTTATTTCTCACCTCGCCTGCCTTACCTATCACCTAACTAATGCGCTCACACAGAAGTCAACAGGAGCCACATTGAATAGAGAAAATCTGATTAAACAAAATGCATGATGCGTCTGTGCCAACCCCAGCTACCTTTTGCTACTTACTGCACTTTAGGGACTGCTTAAGTTATGCCAGCAGGCGATGATCCTTTTTGGCCTACTGTGAACTGGCGTATTTCAGGTGTTTCCTGCCACCCTCCTTTATATCCCCGTGCCATCAAGGTGTGTGTGGTGCTGGCAGAGGAGGGACAGCTGACAAAGAAGCCAGCTCCTCCACTTCACGGGGGCTCACCCCCATTGCTCAGGGAGCTCTCAGTTAGGGTCAAATCTTGACCCCATGAATTGCAAAGCGGCCAGAACAGCAGGAGAGAATCGGGGCTATCTTTGGAAATTATTTATTTCACAATGCGAGTTGAACACTGGGATTTTAAAAGAGAATTAATAAGCGTTGGCATGGCAACCGAAGAGAAACGCAAACGGGAAAGAGCCTGGAAATCCAGAGCTGGCGAGAATGCAGAGGCTTTGCATAGCTGACAACTTTGGACAGGCACTTTTTTCTTTTTTTAATTTGCAGAGCTCTGACTCCTGCCCCACTGAACTGTGATCGGCTCAGTTCTGCTTAGAGCCGGGAAACATGAAGGTTAAAAGGAGCTGGGTAAAGATTGGTGGCTATTGTTGGTTTCTAGCTTTTAGTTTACTTAGACTATAGGATGTGCACCAGTCTGCAAGCAGATAAACACACACACGTGCACGTGCACACGTGCACATACAGCATCCATGCCACGTAAACAGTCAATAGCCTCTGAAACAGCAGCACGCAATTTCTTGAGCAACAGTGTGAATGCTAACATGTCTAATTACACCACATCCCTATGACAACAGCTATTTCCGTCGGACACGGGGCCCGAGACCAGCTAAAGTAAAGTAAATGCAAAACCCAAAAGCCTGTGTTTTGCAGCTTATAAATAGTCCTGGAAATTACAAAACCCACACTGCAAACCGAATTTATTAGCAGCTCCCAGCGAAGCATGCACGGACTTGCTTTTCCTAATATCTCACTGAAGGAAGCAATTTTCTGCCCCAGAGAGAAGCAGTTTTGGGTGGCTAGTAGATGCAGGTCTCCATCCGACTTTGGGAGATCCACTGCCCCCACCTCTGCAGCAGCTGAGTTTATCGCAGTCGACGGAGTGACTCTACACAGCTCCGAAGTGCTGCTGTCCTCACGGATTTCCTTCCTATTAATAACGCTCTCCTCGGACCTGTGACAATGGGGCCATTAGCCATTTGCAGCCAGCAGCTAAAACCAGCCCTGCCAGTACCGGGGGCATGGGAAATGCCTCATCCCCGAGGTTCCTTCCAGGAGAGGGAACGACCAAAGCCAGGTTAATTCAATCCTACTTTGCAAGGCGTGCGGCCGATTCCTGCTGAACATGGGAAATTCCCCCCTTGGGACAGCCAACGCCAGCCCGTGGATGCCTGTTTCCATCTCTACTGGAAAGGCTTCCCTGGCAGGCTGCATCTTCTTCCTGAATGAGCAACGTCTTCACATAAAACATGGGCACATCTTACTGCTCCTCCTCAGGCCGTGGGCGTACGGGTTTTCATAGCAATAGCCAAGAAATGCTCTAAAAGGGATGGCCAACCCAATGGATGGAGAAGACTTTGGCCAAAAAATGGCACTGGCTTGTGGTTGGAAGGCCAAGGCAGAGAACAGATGCACCCATGGCCACATGGCCATTTAGGATAGGGGTGCTCAACCCCTGGCCCGCGGGCCAAATCTGGCCTGTAGAGACTGCCTGTGTACAGAAGGTCTCTTTTGATGCCTAGGAGATGGAAGAGTGCTCCGTATTTTGGGCGCGCCTGCTCTAACAGTGCTGAGGACTGCCCGCCTGAACAAAAAGGTCTATAGTAGGTCTTTTGAGACAAAGCTCTCCACTTCAGAGCTTGCCTGAGTGGAAATTACTACCATCGAGAGACCAATTTGAACGGCAAAGAAGCATGATGACTTCAGGCCACAACTCTTGGAAAACCCTCCCCCACCAATTTTAATGACAGCTTTCATCATCTCTCCAACTTCCACGTGCCTTCATCGAAAGTGCAAACAAGTCACGGTGTAAATTAAGTTCATGAGCATATTGCTTGATTAGCACACCCATCTTCCCTTCCCCCAGCATCCCAGGGCTATATGCAAGCTTTGGCTTGTTACAAAGGAAGCAGTACATTCCTATAATAGCAAAATTATTTCCACATCTGTTCCATACAGCTCTGAACCGCTGACCCTTAATTAATAGGAACAGCCAAGAGCAATTATTGCATGTTATTGCATGCTAATTAGCTGATCCTTTCCGAGTTTGTGCTTCCGATGTCTTGTCCTGCAATACTTGCTAGTCTCAAAATGTGGAAATTTTGCAGAAGGTGCTAAGAGTGAACAAAAAATGAAATGCATGTTTTAATTAAAAGAGCTAGGTTAATTTACAATACGAGTGCTGTGTTCTGGAGTATGAAAAGACTTGTGGCTGGTTCGGAGATAATGACACTGCTACCAATGGAAAAGATTAACGATATCACTAACTTAGCACCAATGTAGTTCAAAACCAGTGCAGCTCCAGGCACGGGCCCTTTTAAACTGGTTTAAACCAGATTTACTTCAATTGAGGCAAGTGAAACCATTACAAAACTCCTACACATACCTGGACACTACATCAGAAGAACATCACACCTTTATGGTTTTGGAAAGCTTTTGGGATGTATCGTTATACTCTGCAGCAATCCTAGACTGCAGGCATCGTACGTCAGCAAAACTGGGCTTTCACTTATTCCTCCCAGCCCCACCCTCGCCCCAATCCCAAACCAAACAAGCTTTCCCGGCAAAAGTTAACATAGATTTGGCTTGAGTAAATACATTACAACCACTGTACATAAAACCAGACCTAACCCCTGCGTATTGTCGGAGGCCTTCATTTCTCCCTTTGCCAACACAAATCGAGGGCTGCGCCGAAGACAAATTCACGTCCAATTCACATACGTTTCTCTCCCACCCTCTACGCGGCTGACTCGTGCTTTGGGAAAAATGGAAGGCAACAGCATATGTAGATTGAGAACTGCTTCAAAGACAGGAAGCAAAATGGGGGGCTAAGTGGTCATGTTTCAGGAAGCTCAAAAGTGGGGTCCCCGCAGGGAAGGGTGCAAGACCCTGTGTGGTTCAACCTTTTCACCAGTGACCGGGAAATGGAGGTGCACGGTGAAATCCCCAAGTTTGCAGACGACACCAAACGATTCCACGTAGTCAAGTCCCACGCCGACAGCGAAGCTGCAGAAAGCGCTCACTAAGCAAAAAAATGGCAGGCGAACTTCATAGTCTGCAAGTGCCAAGTAATGCAAAGGGGGAGGAAGAAACCCCCTCAACCAAACCCACACAAGGCCGGGTTTTGAACTAGCTATTGTGACTCAGTCGTTATAGACAGTCGTCTAAAAACAGTCGCTCGCCGTGCTGTGGCAACCAAGAAAACAAATAAAATGTTGGGCATGATTAAGAAGGAAACCGGAAACAAAACAGAGAACACCATCATGCCATTATACAAATGCACGGCGCAACCACATCTTGAATACTGTGTGCAGCTGGGGTGCCTGCGTCTCAAAAAAGGATGTGGCAAAATTAGAAAGGGTATAGAGACAGACCGTCAAAATGATCGGGGGGCATGGAGCAGTTGCCGTACTGGGCAAGTCCGGGACTCTTCAGTGTGGAAAGGAGGCTGAGTGGGCATGTGATAAAGGTCCGCAAAATCATGAAGCGTACAGACCGAGTGAACAGGGAGCTGGTGTTCACCAAGGCACAAAATACTAGAAATTAGTAGGTGACAGGTTTAAAACCAACAAGAGAAATGCCGTTTTTATGCAGCATGTCGTTAACTTGTGGACTTCGTTGCCACAGGCGGTGGAGGGAGCAGAGAGCACAGCCAGGTTCAGAAAGGGACGGGGTGAATTCATGGATGGTAGGTCTATTAACGGCTATTGAACAGAAGGGTTGGAGACGTTTCCTCTGGCATCTCTGAACCAATAATGGTGGATGTCAGGGAGAAAACTGAATAGGGGCTAGATCACATGAGAGATACTCAGTTCACTGCTCTTCCTCCATAGCAGCGGTTCTGAACTGGGGGTACATGTACCCCCAGCGGGCACGTGCAGCCTCATCAGAGGGTACGTGAGATATATTTCATATGTTGTCTTACACAGGTCGAAGGGCCTAAAAAAATTAATTTCCCATTGAAAGGGGGTACGTGAAGTCTCACTCTGAGACCAAGGGGCACGTCGACTGAAAAAGGTTCAGAACCGCTGCTCGATAGCATCCGCTTGTGCTGCTACTGGAGGTGGACCACGGGGCTAGACAGAGCATCGGCTGGACCCAATGTGGCATTTCTTATGTATTTACGTATCGCGCATTGCACAAAACCAGCTCAGCAGAAACCCCTGTGCTCACCAAACAGGTGCATCGTGCCCGTCTAGTAGAGAATAAAAAGTTGATTTTCCGTACCCGAGAACGGCCAACTCAACCTGCTGATCACCAGGGAACGTGCCAAAAATTCCCTTCACAACCTCAGACCGTCAAACTCAGGCCCTCTCTTTTTGGTGGCATTTTCCCTTGCTCCAGAGCAATTAAAAGAAGAAGAAAAAAAAAAAGTACAGCTTTGCCGTCTCCTCCGGTGAAACCATCCAAGGCAAGCTTTTATCGGAGTTTTATTTTAAGCAACATTCAAAGGAAGCCTCATAAAGCTGTCCGGCCTGTGGGAATCAATTCAACAAGTTACATCAGCGAAGAAACAACCCTGTTAACCCTCCTATTAGTTCAAGGCCTCGCAGGAGTTCTCGGAGACTGCTTTAATTAGGTATCCATCATACAAATGAATGAGTGAATTAGTGATATGCACCTGACGCGCATTACGTGTGAGGATCTATTTGAAGCTTCAAATACACCGTATGGGTCGCACGCCCTGGTAGGGCCACAGCAGAACAAAGCCGCCAGCTAACTCCGGCTTCATCTTCCTTCCAGCTCCCTATTTCCAACACAGCCCAGAAAGGAGGCCGAGAGTGCCGGTTTTAACCATTTCCTGCTGCCGGAGCGCAAGGGCTTCCCAGGAAGCATCAGCTCAAAGAATGAAGATCTCCAAATTAAGACTGGATGAGTCTCCAGAAGATGAAATTGGATTTGGTTGAAATTCTTGGGCAAGAAATATTGGGCAAATATCCATGGCTTAGTTGTCACAAGGCGTTCCTATGAAACGTTCTCCGTGCCCAGTGCCATTCAAGCACACACAAAATGGATTAACTACTGGCCAGCTGACAGATCTCAGGAATGCATGGTCAGGACAGAGTCCTTGTCAAGTGGGCTAGGATCAGCACTGAGCAGTTTTATCCGTGACCTGCAAGTTGTTGCTGCCAATGACGTTTGCAAACGATGCGCAGACTGGCAGTGTGGCAAATTAAGAGGAGGACAAGGCAGGAAGAGCAATGGGGTTACTTGCTGAGACATTTTGGAGCAGAGAATACAGACCTGTGCACTGGAAAGCAGAGCCTCTGAAAAGGATGGACAAGTTATACAGGGTGAACAACTCGCCACGAGCTCCCGGTGAGATGCTGTGCAATATGGGCTAGTGCAATCCAGAGGTGTATACCCCGGGGAGCCGTGAGCAGGGGCAGCAAGGTGATTTTGCTCCTCTAGATACCAGTGATTCTCAACCAAAGTGGTGGGATGCCTCGGGGTGGCTTGAGATCCTTTCAAGGGTGCTGTGGGGTGCCACATGCCATGTTATGTTAGCACTCAGATGTGCAAACAAGAGCCACAAAATAAACCCAGAGCCTGCCAGAGGTTATGCACAGTGTTCAAGCCATCCTTGGGGTCTTTCTGAGTTCTTTGCGACAGAAAACCCTGCTCTAGTATTTTTCTGTAGTCAAAAAGGAAATGAAAACTAAGAGCTGGCATTTTCCAAAGGGGGCCTCGAGTCTCATGAAGGGCGCTGTGAGTCTAATGAAGTTGAGAAATCACTGCTGCGCACCATTGCTAAGGCAGCATCTGGTCCTGGCAGTCACCTTTTAAAAGAGAGGTTGAAAAATTACAGACTGAACGTAATTTCCAGCCCTTCAACATGACCAAAGGTCTGGAAAAAATCCCTTTAGTGTCTCTGAAAGAAGACTGAGAAGCAACTTGACTGAAGTGTAATAAGCACCTCCAGTTGAAGGAAATGCCGCTTGCTGAAGAAGCCTTTAATCTAGCAGAGAAAGACACAACAAGGAACCGAGGCCAGACGGACTCAAAAGCCAAAAATAAAAAGGCGCACCTTTCTACCAGGGAGGGTGATTAACTTTTGGAGCGAGCCGTCGGAGGAGGTGGCAGTTCCTTTCTCTCTTGTAGTCTTCAGATCAAGAAACCGTGCTTTTTCTGGCAGCTTTGCTTGAATCGAAACAAGAATTTTTGGCCTCCGGACTAACTGCAGGCCAGCAAGATGCATACCATCGGGCTAGATGACCCAGCGGCTTCCTTTGGCCTTTGGACCCGGGACAAGATGTTCATTCTGCTCTGTTCTCATCCCCACAACGTTGGCGCACCCTTCCAAAAGCTCATTAAGTGACCTAACTGATGCTGATCACACGTGGCTTGTTATTCTATCATCTAAGGCAGGGGTGGGCAAAATGCGGCCCGCGGGCTGGATGCGGCCTGCCAGGCTATTCTATCCGGCCCATGGGGGCCCTAAAAATTTAGGAAGTTAATATTAATCTGCCCTGGGCTGCCTGACATGCAGCCCTCGATGGCTTGCCATAACTCAGTAAGTGGCCCTCTGCCCAAAATAATTGCCCGCCCTTGATCTAAGGAGCACTGAGGTCTCAGGTCAACTTTAAAATGTTTGAATCGACCAAAGCCAGGTCAGAATGGTTAATAAAAAAAATGTTTAAGTTCTTTAAAGTTGTTTTCTGGCATTCCTGGGTAGAGACCTGAAGCCCCAGGAAGCTAAGATGCTGGTTGCGACAGCTCACTCAGCAAGTCCCGCATTTGAACTTCTGTACAAACTCTCGGGTGGGTTATCATCCCGCAGGAAGGGGCTACTCAATACATCCTCTTGTCTCTGGAAAAGCAGACAAGCAAGCACAGAATTAAGCTGTTATTTCCTCCCTCTCCACAACGTTAATATGAACCGAAGGTGAAAAGGGCACAATTTTCCAAATGCTCTCTAAAGGGCTTTGCACAAATGGAGTGGCGGCTGTGAGAATTGGCCACCTCTAGCCACGATATGCCACCTCCACCCGCAACGACCGCCGCAGCCGTCTGGGTGCTCTACGCTTGCAGCTCCCCGTACGGGGATGCGCAATAGGAGCAGCAAGCAGATGGGGTCTGGCAAAGCCACGGAGCTGGTACAAGAAAGATGCCAATAAACAAAAAATAATGAACTATTTGCATGCGTTTCCCCACCTCATTTCCTCATCACTCTTGATGCAGCCTTCGGACACAGGTCAAAATCTCCCACGGCATCTAGGACCCTTCCACTTGCCCTGACCAGGGCTTCTCATCTGAAAAGGTCTCCCTCTTTGGTTTCTTCTCCCCTTTGCTCTATTTAAAAGGGTGATCTCGTCTTTAATCTCCCATCCACTTCCCCATGTAACCCACTGGACATCCCAGTCACCTGATGAAAGCCCCCCACCAGTTACCAGTCCCTCTTTCCCACCCGAGAGCTCAGACCTAAAAACCTGCTTTGACCAGGGACGCCACCTGCTTTGTCCAAAGATGCCCCATATGAGTTGACTGTCCAAGCCAGGGGCAACATTTTTGCCTAATGCTGCCTGTGAATTTTATCTCACCAAAGACAGCAGCAGGGTAGATAAAACATAGATTTAGAAACTTTAAACTGGATCCTGTCATTTAAATTAAGACTCATTTTATTTTTTATAAATAAACCTACCTGGAATTAAAACCTGTTTTAAGGCCCAAAGCTGATGATCCGTGCAACTAGTTTCAACTGAATTAAAAAAAAAAGACATCACCCGTGTTTAAAAACCAAAACAAAGCTCATAGCGCTTTGCAGGGTAGAAATCCCTAGACCCAGAGTTTACTTTGTTTCCGACAGCGGCACTCTCCTCTACAGATGCAGAGAGAATGATTTCTTGATTTCAGCTCAACGACTAATTCGTTCAAGTTTGAGAAAGTGCGTGGAAACGGAAAAAATGCAAGCCTGAAAGCTTGTTTCCTTCTTCCAGTCTATGAACAGCTTGATGTTAGCGCGTGAGATCTACTCGTTCGAAAACTTTACACAACAAGAAAAGAAAAGATCTGTTCCTTCATTACCTGTATTTCCTGCACGTAACAAAAGGAATCAGAGCTCCTGGCAGAGGTGATATCTTTTATTCGACCAGCTAGATTTTTGCAAAACCATTTCTTTACATTTTTTAAGATAATTACATTTCTTAAAAATTTTTTTTTTGCAAAACTCTGCTTGGTCGAATAAAAGATATCCCTTTTCCACAAGTTCTGATTTCTTTTGCCTCTAGGCCAATACGGCCACAACCTGGATACCTGTATTTAACAAAGCACTGTTCAGTGCAAAGCATGTTTCGAAAAGCCCACTTTTTATGTATCCAGCATATACAAGGTAAGTCTATTTGATTAATAAAAGCAATTTGAAAATGCTGGTTTTGTGCATTTCTTTATTGAATTCCAATTTCCAACAAAAGAGATCTCAAATCATAAGTAAAAAAACTACTTGCCCATTAAAAAAGGAATGAATCGTTCAAGATAACAGCAATGGAAAATATAAGAATGCAAATAAACATGTGTCGATCTACATAATGGCTTAAATTAACGGGCAAAGACCGAGTACGTTCTGTTTGCAAAACTAAATTCCAGTTTTCCTGTAAAACCTATATTTATGAACACGCTCGTATGGTTACCAACCGGTGAAAGGCAACCTTGCCTTAAGAAAAGAAATTAAAAAAGCAAATAAAAAAAAAAAATCTTGTGAAAATAAATTTGATATCAGGGTTTCAATTTTGCAGAAGCAAATCAGGATTGAGAATCAGTTCTCTGAATCGGGTCACTTAAATCCCATCCACCCTGGAGAGCAGGGCCCCAGTCACGGTGGAGTTTGCGGTCTGACACGAGCCCGGGAACGTTGCTCGAGATCCCGCAGAATTTGCTAGCGTACGGCGACGGTCCCTTGACACCGCATCCTTCGCGGCTTTGGATGCAGAAAACCGAATAGCGCGATGAGAACAGGCAAGGAGAGGGCTCCCCGGCCAGCCCTCCAGCACAGGCAGACGGACTAATTAAGAACTTAACTTTCCCCACCTCCTACCAACAAATTCTTCCATTATCATCCTGGCACTGGGTCCAGGCAGAGGACCCGAGAATGGCTGCTACCGCACGTCCACATGATAAGAAATGCAGACTATGGTAGGTCCCAAGATCCTTAAAGATAATATGGCCTGGCCTAGCATTTGCCTGAACTTACTTGACCACGGTGTGGGTAAGAAGCAGCAGCAAAGGCAACGAGCAGGCAAGAGAAGGTCTGAAGTGAGAATAATTTTAGGAAGTTTAAAAGAAATAGGGTAAAGGCTGTTCAGATGACATTTAGTAGTTTTACGCCGGTTAGATCTGCCTGGAGAATAAAAATAGGTATATGAATATTAATTAGAGGCAAGCCTATTTATTAGAGTCAAGCCTATTACATTAAAAAAAAATTGGCCTTACTAAAAAAGTTTTTTGATATGGAGCTGGATCAGAGTATAAATATCTGGGTTCATCTCAGCATCGTTGCTCCTCAGCTCTGACTCCTGGTTCTTGCTGCCCAGCCCGTCTGCGCATGAGCCACGGACCCTCTTTAAAACCTGCGGGGAAGTCCTTTTCCCTACCAGGCTGCTCATCTGCGACAGGGCTTTTTAAAAAGACTTTAGGACTTAAAGACATGTTCTCTCAAACGTTAATAAGATTGTTATTTCTCTGGATGAGCGACCATTTTACAGAACTTCACCATCAGTTGTCTGAAACGCCTTACCTGTCCTGTTTGGTCATTTTTATCTTGTCTGCATTTTATCGTTACGTTTGCTGTTACCGTTTATGTTTGCGAGTATCTCATTTTGGTGGGGCTGGCTCTTCCAACCTCTCCTGGATCTCAGAGTACCTCCAGGGGTCCACAAAAGGGAGGACAGCCTCTCATCTGCTTAGTGAGCCCCAAAGTTGGCCCAAAGAGAGGCATGGGCAGAAAAGGGCCTTCACCGCTTGCTGCTCTGCAAACCCTCACCTCCCTGGTACAGGTCCTGA
>JAGPOW010000304.1:5026552-5043200 GCA_030014935.1 Caiman crocodilus
TTAATTGGGTTCCCACTGTGAACTCAGCTCGGCTGTGCTTTCTCTTAACTTCTCAGGCGCTGCTGTTGGGTTGAAGGGCTCTTCCTTCCTTTTCCTGGTCACTCTCTCCATAACTTTCCTTGCAGAGGGTTCAAAGGCTTTGCTCTCCAGATGTGGCCTGACGCTCTGATGACAGTGTGGGCAGCATCCAGCACAATGAGGTCTTGCAGCTAGGATGCCCTGCCAAAGAAAGACTGCACTACAGACAAGTCCTAATCGGAAGTGGGAAGACTGTTAGGAGGAGAGTTGGCCAACGAACCCCTTAACGAACCACGCGGAGGGTACCAGTGGGGACCTATTTCATGCTCAGACACAGAAAGCGGCAGGTTGCACCATCTGAGCCTGGTCTGGGCTTCGAGCAGGGGGGAGATAAGATGGCACAGCTTCCCCTTGGCTTGGCTCCCCTCAAGGATTGCCACGTACAACTCTGCCATTCGGTCATCCGGGCCGATTCTCCAGGGCCGACAAACCCCAAAGCAGCTGAATGCGCTACCTCCACCTCCGTGTCCTCTGGCACCGGGCTTGCTCCCTAGTCCTCACCAGGACACTTTCTCACCAGCCTCAGCCAGGTACCGGCTCCATCCTGGGGACTGGAGGAGCGTGGGCTGCAATGGTCGATCCCTCCTGAAGAAAGGTCCTCTGTAGTGGCAAGGGGGTCATCTCGTCCCCCCTTGCCTGATGTAGGATCATCCCTATCCAAGCCACCCTATACAAATCCACCGTCTAACCTCTTAGCAAAAACTACACAAGACATAACATCAAACCTGTCACAGGTACCGCAGGGGACCGGGGTGGCCTACGTTGTTAAGACACTGGAGAGATGCAAGAAAGAGGGCCATGCCCCCCGCTGCACAAGTCGACAGACCCCCCTCGCCCCTTCCAAGCCTGCACCAATCTGACTATGGGGGAAAATTCCTTCGTGACCAGTGTGTACTTCTTAGTGAGTACACACACGCAGGATGGGCACACGTGCCCGGGCCTCGCCAGTGCTCCTGTGGCTGCCTGTATGAAGGCAGACAGACCATCGGTGTGTGCTGTCTCTCTGCTGCGTGACAGTCACCGCAGAGGCTGCACAAAAGGTATAAAAACAGGATGGCTGGTACTAATTAAAGAACTTGGGGCAGCAATAGTCCAGCCGGGATGCTAGAGCACTGTACGGCTGGCACGCCCGATGCACGGATGAGACACAGCCCGAGTGGGGAATGCTGCTTCCCTTCTGTAGCAAGGGAGTCCTTTCCACCCCAGCCAGCAAAGCAGGAGCTGGGCTCTCATCAGATCCCCCTGTTGCATCCTCATCAGATGCTGTCCTGGACGCTAGTCTCTGACAATCACAGAGTCACACCTAGTCCACGAGGCAGGACCACCCCATCCAAAGCACGCTGTGCAAACCCATGGTCTAACCTCTTAGCAAAGCTGCGCAAGGCATAACACCAAACCTGTCACAGGGAGCAGGCTGCGGGGAGAACTATTCTTGCAGAAATGGCTGCTGTACCCGCTGCTGCCCCAGTCCCTCCCCACCTCTGTGCCATCTTTGCAATGAGCTGCCAGGCTATCGGGCATCCTGCATACATCCTGCCCCACCTACCTGACACGATCCAGGGCTGCCTAGCAATTGCTGGCTCCCAGCAGGCAGAAGTCCCTGGGCCGTCCGTGCTGCGGGACACATAATGCCAACCAGGTCCCACTCCCCCCCGCCGGATGCCCCAGCCCTGCACTTGTAGCTTAGGTTGCCTCGACCCAGAGGATTCCCTGCCAAGCTTTGCATACTCACAAGCCTCAATCACACCCCAAGACGCACCTCAGGCGGAGGGAATGGGGCCAAGGAGTTTGCCATGACATGCAAAAATCCTTCTGGATGATATTTATTCATGCACCTCTGCTGCCAAAGGAGGTCAGGCCATGGGCTGGTGGGCTACACTTAGGAGAAGAGGATTCAATCCCTTGAGCATTGTTTTAGCCTAATGAGCTGGGCCCTAGAGAAGAGACAGATGAGCTCCAAGTGTGATATGGGGTGCGGGGGAAAGTGGGATGTCTAAAGCATTTGGCAACCCAGTCGTAAGCCTTTGTTCCAGGCTGAAACTCATTCCTCATGCTCTTGGCTCAGCTATTTTTATTTCCTATTGAGTAGTATTCCCCGCCCCCCCCGGCTCTCCATCTCATTAAATTAAATAAAGCTAAGCTTGTGTGAATGTCACAGCTCATTTAAAGGAAGGGGCTGGGGGTACGTCTGAGGCTAGGGGGCCAGGCTTTCTCAGATGGCTGTAAAGGTACATAGGATGGCAGCTGGCAGCCCCCTTGCTCTTCCAGTCCCAGACCTTTCCTCACTCCCAACCGCTGCCATGCGGATCTTGGCGCTGGTTTGGTAATAAGGGGCAATGACTGGTTAGTGGTTTGCAGGCTTTTTAGACTCAAGGGCTGTGTCTACATGAGACGTAGCTCATTACTCCTGCGCAGTAGTGTTGTGCTGTGCAAACCATGATGCGACGCTACTGCGCAGGAGTAATGAGCTACTATGCAGGAAACCATGTCAGGATGCGACAAGTGAAAACTGCACAGTAACGTCCCAGCCTGGCTTCCTGGTGATGCTACCATGCAGTAACGCTGGCGTTACTGGGGATGCAAGTACTAAACGACCATGCAGTAACAACTGCGTCACGTGTAGATGTGGCCAAGGCCGCCCTCATTAGAGTCAGTGCATCCCTTATAAAATGCCAGCTTTTGGCTTTCACTTGTGTTTTTGGCTACGAAAAAACCAGACCAGAGCAGTTTTTCTCTTGCAAAGAACTCAGAAAGCCCGCAGCAGGGCAGGATGGTTTTGTCACTCTGGATCCTATTCGAAATCTCAGAGTTTGCCTTGTGAATCACGTGCAGGTGTTTGCAAACTAACGCTGCTAATAGCACGTGGCAGGAATGTATATGGCAGGCAATAACGGATCCAGTGATGCCAGGACAAAAATCGATGCGGACGAGGGATTTTATTAGCCACTCTGTGACGCGTACTTGTGGTTTCTTACCATATTTTCTCACATACAACACACTTCCCTGCTCCCCAGACTAGCTGTTGGAAACAGTACTGCGCGTTATGTGCAAGAAGAGGGTGTTGCACGTGAGTAAGTATGGTATCATTCCTTTGTATTATCTCTGCATGAAGGAGGCCTATTGTGGAGGGTGCTGCACACACGCAGATCAAAACTGCTGTCCCCGACACAGGCAGATTACATGAACTCAACCTTTGAGGCCGGGGTCTCCACGCACGAGCAGCCGAAGCCTTATCGAGTGTTTTGAGGTGTCCCGGCAAGGCAGAGTTTGAAAGGAGGGAATCAGAAGGAAGCTTATCTTTATCCTGAAGCTCAAAGAGACTTGCTTTTCCTATAAAGGTCAAGACTAAACAAAGCCACCGACATGAAATCATTTTAAAGCGCAACCCTCAAAGCATACTTCTTCCCTGAGCACGTTGCTATTTAAAGTAACCCCCTGGAAACATATGAAAGCTGCTGGTGTTTCCTTACTGCACTTCCTGCAGAGGTGAGGCCACTGAATTTAAGTATTGTTTTAAAAAAATGTGCAAAATGAGACGGACTTCGCAAGAGTTATATTATGCAGAGGGGTGAGGAAGGAAAAAAGTACTTGAAACCACCCAGCGTTGGGATTCAAACCAGGAGAAAACAAGACTCAATTCCAGGATAACATCCCATTCTTAAGACGCCATCAAAGGGTCTAAAGACCAAGAGTATGGCATTTCCACATCCAATCTGTTTTCCTGCACAGCGCGGGATGCAATGACCATGCTGCATTTCATCCATCCTAGGGCCACGTCTTTCATGCAGCATTAAAGCACGGCCGGCAGTCATTCAGTCCCCCTTAACACATACCCCATGTGTCCAGTAGGTCACGGGGCAAGCTCTCTACCATCCCCGTTGGGCAAGAGCGAGCCGCTAGAGCACAACCCGAACAGCCTCAGTGCTATCAGCACTGGAAATGTCTCCAACTCCATCCCGTCTCTCACTGTTGTGCAAAACCACACGGAGCTCTTCACTGCATCTCAATGGGACGGCGTAAGCAGCTGCAAGCAACCCGCCCTCCTCCGCCCGCTATCTGTACGACTCGCGCAACCAGACGCGATCAATCCCCAGAGCATGCTTTTGCTGCTTGCTTTCTCCTTTTTCCTCAACTCGAACTATGAAAATCAAGTTAGTCCACTGCAAAGTTGAGTAAAATGGTGCAGTTTCGGGCCTCGCAAGGGAGCGTTTCTTGTTCCCACGTGCGCACACACTTCCTGCTGAGGTCTGAAAGAACTGATGGAAACGTTTCCATTGATTTTATTCACTTCTTTCCCTCAATCCTTTGTTTCTGCTTCAGAAGCATCACTTCTACCCCAGGTGATCTGGAGAGATGAGCCCGGTGATTCCCAACCAGGGGGCCAACGCACTCTGGGGTGCCTTGAGATCCTTTCAACGGCGCCGTGCGGTGCCATGCAATATTAGCACCATTAAGCGTGCAAATGTGATTCACAAGATAAACCCAGAGATTTCAAACAGGAATTCATTAGTGGCAAAACCACCCTGCCCTGCTGTGCTCTTTCTGAGTTTTTGCAGCAAAAGAACTGCTCTAGTATTTTCCTTTGGTCCAGAAACAAGGGGCTGGCATTTTCCGAGGGGGACCTTGAGTCTAAATTGAGAAGTCCTTGAGTCTAAAAGGGCTGAGATCCTGAATAAGCTTTTCTATCCTGATTGGGTACAGCCTAAATGACAGGCAGGCAGCAAAGGAAAAAGATCCCAGAATGACACAAGGCAGGAAGAGGAACTGGGGTGGAAGGGAGGCAAGCTGTTCCTCCAGCCTCTCTCTCTGAAGCATTAGCCCAGGAAGGGAAGGAAGCACTGGATGTGAAGGACGGACTGGCTCGTTGAAGACGAATGTCCAACTGACAATCATATTAATCTCCGAATAAATAATGCATTCTGTTATTATAGCACCAGCCGTCGGTGCTTCTCCCAGAGCCCACTGCAACTCGACCTATTAAAAGTGCAACAGATGGAACATGGCAAGATAGAAACCACTGGCATAATTGAAAGAAAAGCTGGGCCGCAACCTTTCCAGATGACAAGGTCTTGACTTGCCTTAAGATACGGTTCCAGCTCTCCTCCAGGAAGATGCACGCAACGGGTCCTACCAGAGCCTGGTGCCCAGCTGAAGTTGCTGGGGTTCCACATGGGACCAAGAGTCCCTCGAAGTAGATCCAAGTTCAGGGTCAGGACCTAAGTCTATGCTGTGCCCTACATCCAGCCCAGAGCCTGAACAGGTCTCTCTTCATGGTAGAGTATCAGATATAACACAGACTCTACCCTTGTGCCCATATCCCTAAAGCCACCTCTTCCACTTCACTCCTAGATGGATTCTAGGCTATGGGAACCTATACAGGAGAGCTGCAACTACTTGGCCTTTGAATGGTTCGGGGAGTTACACCAAACCGTAATCTCCTTCCCAAAAAGCAGCCAGTGCAGAGCCCCAGGCATCGGCATCCTTATTGCCCTGTCTTCTCTTCTGGAGAGCATGAGCACCATGGGGCCCAGTCCTGGTTTGGGCATTTGGATGCTACTAGTACGTGACAAGGTATGGTGTCTACGTTCAACACACACCTCTCCCACAAAAAGCTAGCTGCCGGAAACCGGAGCGCTTGTTGTACGCGAGGAAATACGGTAAGAGCAGTTCCAGCCACTTACCGGGGAAAACAGGTGCAAAGTCTGCACTCGAAGCACTTGGTCTCCCAGCTGCTGCTACGTGGTGACTTACTACAAGGGAGGATGTTTATTCTTCATTCTGGCTTTCAAAAAGAGGTATGTTCCAGGTCATGTTACACACAAGTAAACAGGATTATAGCAGCAGTTAGGCAAGACCTGCCTGAATCAGGTTATGTGCATGTGGGTTTGCAGACTGTGCCTGGTTCCTAGCTAGCTTTCCACATGAAGGCCTGGCTATGGATGTGTGTGGAGGTCCCGACGCTCTCTGGACGCCACTTAAATAATACCGTCACAAACAGAACGTGCGTGCGCTATGTTGGACAACATCAGCCAACAATTCACAAGCCACCTGGGAAATGGAAGAGCGAACTGGAGGGGCAGAGGTGATCCAGCTGTGAGGAGGGGGCTGGACTGGATGTGGCCTCTCAGTCCCTGATACCCACAATCTTTACCCGGTTCGTTCCAGATGTGTTCATCTGGAAAAGTTTAGCAATTTAGGACAATGTGACAGCGAGGGCTGACTAGCCCTGGCCAGGCCCAAAACCTGGACAAATTTCCCCATAATGGATTACTCTCTCTGCTCACACGTTTCAGTCCAGAGCTGGGCATCAGTCTGGGCTTTGACCAGATTTCCCATTGCAGTTTGCTTTCATTACACAAATGGGCAACCAAACTCTTTGGACCGGCTCAGATCAGCAAACAGATCTTCAGATAGAGTCCACTGCCCGCTCAGACCCAGGTTTCCCATAGTTTCTCTCTGCCACAATGCACTTGGTTAATCTGACAGAAGCAGAGAAAATGCACGGGGCAGCGTCTGGGACAAAGGCAACCCTGGCCTGGACTTTTGAGATCTTGGTCTCTGCTCTTTTGCAAACAGCTGCTAGCGATAACCCTGGAGCTGCCTTGCCACATTGCCAGGTTGGGTGCATGCAGGCGGGCAGGGTGTGCTCAGAGGCATTTGGTGCCCCATGCAGACAAGCCCGTAGATGAATGCAACTCGCTGCGATATAACCTGAATGTGCAAAACAAACACCTCGCGTGACCAGCGCAGAAGAACCATCCTCAACCCCAGCTGTCAATAATGGACTACACGTACGTCCATTTAACTTGTTCATTTGACAGCAAAATTGCCATTGCAAGGGCCTTCTGTGTTCTGGGGAGGATTGTGGATGGGCTGCAGCGAGAAAGGTCTTTGCAATCCCGAATGCAGATGGTGGGTCATTATTAGCACATTGTCTGGGAAATTGCAGGGGAAGCTCGAGCCAAGGAAGCCTTTGATAATCACAGAACCACAGACAACGAGGGCTGTACGGGACCTCAGGAGGTCACATCTAGTCCACCCCCTGCTCCAAGCCAATTGCTCACTATAATGGGCATGACAAAGAGCAGAACTTCAGAGTGAGTTTGCAGAGATGGGTGAAGCCTGGTTTGCAAAGAAGGATCAGGACATTTCCGACTGCAGCTCCCAAGTGGTTACGTGTCTATCCCTCATTACTGGGATGCCGGCTCTGCTAACAAGTGCTTTTGGTCTCTTACTGGTGAACCGCAGGCAGGATGTCAGGCTTCATTCCCTATTTTGTCTCCCCCCAACACTTAGCAGAGGAACAATTTTCTGATAAATCAAATCCTTAGCGCTACCATCTGCTAGGAGTAAGAACCACGTCCCAAGAGCTGCCTGGTTTCCCCTTTGCTGCAAAGACGGGCTCCAAGATGACGGCTGCGGAGAAGGCAACGATCTGGAGATAAAATCTGGCGCTGTGCTTCTGTACGAGGAAGGTTACAGATAAGGAGCCCACTTCCTCCAGACGGCGAGCACCGTGCACGTCACAGCTCGTGCGGGCTGTGGGTTCTCCACTGGGACAGGTACGGAGGGACGAGTCGCTCAGCGGGACGGCAGCGGGGAGGAGAGACTGCCAGAGGATCCTTCTGATCATCTACAGCAGGGAGCTTGCGGGGCAGATCCTGCCTGTGGCTGTGTATCCGTCTGCCCGTGCAGCTCCCCCAGGGTCCAGAAATCTGGGGGGCGATGGCAGCGCTACTTGCTGCTCCCCTGGTGCCAAACAGCTGGGCCCAGGGGGAGTCCCGTGGGGTGGGTAACACGCTTTTTGCACGCTGGACTGTGCTGACGTATGGGCAGAGCGGGGCGGCGCAAGCTGGACTGGGGCAACGTATGGGGTGTGACCCAATCCATTAAGCAAGCAGTGTGCAGCTGGATGGGGGCAGTGCAGGATTGGGCCCATGGGCCCTGCACAGGATCTGGCCCTCTGACTGGCTCCGCACTGTCCATCTGGCCTGCGGAGCCACAAGGTTGGACACCGCTGGTCTTCGTGGATGCCCAGCGTGACCCAAGCCAGAGACCCTCGCCCTGTGGCCACTGCCCAACGCCCATCGTTCCTGGGCACACACGGGCACGTTGCTCCAGATGTGGAGTCTTCTTGCTGCGTGGGGCTTTTTTGGCGCTCCTCAACGTCCCGTACGGAGCACTCCCCTCTGAGGGGCTGTGTCTCCAGCGACATCACGTGCCAGAGCCCTTGCTGGATTGAGCAGGTCCTCAGACCAGATCCTCTATCAGGCAGGGAGCAGAAAGCCGAGCAGGAGTTCGGGCAGGGGAAGGGGATCCGAATGGCACTTGGGGAAGGTGCAGCGCTTGTTTCAAGGGCAGCGCGAGCACTGCAGAGCCGAAACGATCACAGTGGTTACAGACCATCAGTCCACTGGAAATTACCTTTGTGGCCTTGGTTACAGGCCATTACTATTGGACCTATTATCTGCTATTATTATTTTGTCTGTTATTTGCCATCAGATACACGCTGAATGGACCAGGCGCCCTACCCAACAGCAGTGTTTGCCTGGGGAATGACTCTAGGCTTCAGTTCATTTTGCATTAACTCCTCCTTGGGCACTGCCAGGCTATTACGGGGCTAGTAACAGAGTCGACATGCCCGCTCCGAACACAACGGCGGAGGAGGTTGTTTGCTCTCCTGCCTCTGGAGTCACAGCGAGGAGTCTGACCCCCGCCGGCAAGCCAGGGGGGACATCTGTTCCCCACCTCCAAGCCCGCTGCTGTCACTGCATCTTGAAGCCCAGCTCTCTGGGAGTTATTGCAGCAACACAATCACCCCCAGGCAGACGTGGGAGTCCATCTCCTTACCAAAGCATCCGAGGGCTCGTGGTTTTCCCTGGATGCATCATTCGAGTAACCTTGCGAGGCCACGCAGTGAAACTGAGGCACAGCAAGGCAAAAGGATCCACCCAAGGTCACACAGGGAAGCTGTAGCAGAACGGGGATGTGAACCCATGCTAAGTCCCATGCTGATGCCCTGACCACTGGGCCATCCAACCTCAGAGGCTCCTTTTGGGTTTACCTGTGCATTTTGCATCTGTAAAAATGGCAATAAGGAGTTTACGACTCAGAGGATGCTGCGGTTTATTCTTCTAGCGACCTGCACTCACCAGCACTAGCAGCCGGCTAGACTGTACGAGCACGGCACGAGGTCGAAGCAACCCCTGAAAGAAAGGACCTCATCCTACCGCCAGGAAGAGTCGCTTTTTTTTTCCTTCATCTGCTCCCTTGTCTGCCTCGTTTGGCGATTGGTTTTCTGCTCTGCCCAGCCATGCGGGATAATCGACACGGGGAACGGGCACTGGAGCCGGGCTCCCTCCCATGGCTTTGTCTCCCGAACACATCATTAGTGACAGTGGTGCTCTATATTTAGTGCGGAGAGGCCGGCTCGTGAAGGAGCACGGCTGGTGCTTTTCATCATAAAAAGCACACCAGCACCTCGCTGCCGCGCAGGGGAAAGCTCTGCATTTGAACCCACATTGCAGCACACGGGACCAGGCAGAGACTGAGCCAGTTTGCAAGCTTCAGAGAGCAAACGTGGCACTGCCCACTGGGCATCTGTCTGCTAGCTCCTGCCCTAGCATCGCCAGGCCATCTAGCTCCCACAGGCAAAGAGCATTGTACCCAACAGCCGGCCAAGGAGCACCACGGCCACTGACCTTTCAGCCCTCGGCTTGAACAGCCAGGTCCCATTTACAGCTGGGCTGACTAAGGGCAGCCGTTGGCCCGAGTACGGAGCAGGGTGGGAACGCAGCAGCAAGGCCTCTCAGCGGCTCCGGCAAGGAGAAGGCTATGGAGGTTTCATTAGGATTGCTGGACAAGCCGTTCTACAAGACGCACAGCACAGCAAGGGAGAAGAGCATGAACTAACAGCGTGCAAACTCCAGGGACGGCAAGAAGCATTCAAGGGAACACACACTGGAGGCCGGGGCATGCTCCTGGAAGGATGCAGGTGTCTCTGCTCATCTGGAAAGGATACGCCACCCATCAGACTATGGTACTACAGGCTGCGCTGGGAACACGGAGGCGTTTGTCTGCAGTTTCCTCCCACCTCCCCCTGGCATCGTCACCGGGGCTGTACCAACGCACACAGACGTGCTCCCCAGCGTGGGAAACGATGCTCAGTCAGGGGAGATCGTCCCATGCGAGTGAGGGGTGCCACCCCACTGCTTTCCTTATAGCGAATGGCTCCTCCTATTACCCTTCTCCAAATTCAATCTCTCTTCAAAACCTGGCGAGCAAATCTTTCATGCACGTGCCTCCGCCACCCTCCAGTTTTGATGCTTTTATCCTCTCCTGTTAAGTTTAAGCAGAAGTGGAGTGGGCACCACCTGCCTGGTTTGGAGTGCTCTTGGCCTTCCCACCCTTCAGCTCGTCTCCGCTGCAGAGTCAACTTTAGTTTCAACTCTTGATCTGGCCCCGGTCACACCCAAAATCCCTTTGCTCAATGACAGTGGTGCTTTTAACTCAAGTCAGCCAGTCCAGGAGGCAGCTCATGTTGAGCCAGCCCAGCCTGTCTGCTGCTCACACATCTGCTCCCAAGTGCGGACAAAGGCTAGTGTCACCTGAGCCCAACGCGGCTTCCGCCCCTGTCCTCGTGCTCTCCCCACGGGCCCAGAAGGGACAGATTCCTCCGCTCACAAGTCACTTGGAAAGCATTTGGAGAATGGCCTGGCTTTCTGCAACACAAAGAGTTACGGGACAAGGTCTCATCTTGCATAGAGCCCCACGCAGCACTGGCGCGGACCACCTCGAGTGTCATTATGCCACATGGCTGCTTTGATCCATGCTAGGCTAATGCAAGAGCTATATCACTGCCTTCCCTCTGCAGTGAAGAGGTACCTGCATGCCCCAGACTCCCTTCTTCAGGAGCAATCTTACTGCCACTTTCTTCCCCAAAGAGCCTCCGATGCCGGACAGACAATCACGGACCCTGCTGCAATCTCCGTCGGTCCTGTTCACCAGCACAGGTTATGCCACGATCAGGAAAGGCTCTCCCGGGAGAGATGCACACAGCAGGCACCACTTCTTGTACCTCGCTCCTAGGTGACCAGGGAGCGAGTAGCAGACAGTCTGCATTTACTACATAGCTACCTGGGATGGACGTGGGCAGGCAACACCTAAACCAGTGTAACTTCTACGTGTGGAGGTGTACCTCTGATCCCTTTCAGGGTAATTCTCCACTGGATTGGGCAAAGGTACCCCAGGGTAGGGGTCTGCATGGACCATGCATCCCTTTTTGACAGTGCTATTATGCCGAATGCACCACATTAAACATGCCATCTGCCCGTGCTTTGGAAGCCAGGTTGCATCTGATCGGTGGAAGCTCAAATGAATATTCTGGGAAATAAAGCCTTAAACTGAAGGCTAAAATCATAAGAGATGAGAGGAGTTCTGGGCAACTGAGCACCTAATGAATGGCCTTGTGTTTCTTAATGCTCCTGGCCTGAGTGTTTCTGTAGGGCTGCCGTCATTAGGGTACCCCACAACTCTGTCCGCACTTCAGCTTCCCCAAGACTGGTCTTTCTGTGTTGAGCCGAGCTCGTTAAGGGGTAAGTTGAATTTACACTTGCACTTTCTGCCAGTGATTTCTCCCCAAGCTGCTGGCCAAGGAGGTTTCCAAATCTTGGCAGCACCCTGCTAAGTCAAACAGCTCCCTGAGGCCGGAAATAAGAGGCAACGACTTAAAGCAGAAGGAATACCTTTGACTTAGAAATCTGCATTTGCTCCTGTATCTCGAGAGCCGCGGAGAGAACGCTGCACCGGCATTTGCTCGAGGAGATGATTTGCTCTGGAAAGTTAGGAAAGGCTTTCTCTCTTGCATGCGTGCTGCAAGCAAGCGAGGCTTGCCACCCTCCCAGCGCCTGCTCCTTTCCCTTGCTGTCTCCAGCCACCCTGCTTCTCCCTCCGCCCCCTCCTTTCTGAGACATAGTATTTCTTATTCCAAAAAGTTGTCAGGCCAAGTGTGATTTGCAGTGGAGCCGCTGTGAGCAATGCCCAGAATTTCAATCAAAAGGCAAGCATTCACTGTGTCAGCAGCCCGCTGGCTCTGGCTGTACCGCACCCCTGCCAGCTTTTCCAAGACACAGCAGCTGTGTCAAGCTAGGAGAGAAGCTGCGGCTCGTTGGGTTCAAATGTTATTCTGCAAGCTCACGGGGGAATCGACGCATGATCCTCTGGGCCCTATTCAGTCAAGCTCCTCTTCTTTTCAAAGAGATCGGATGTTGGTGGCTGGCCCCTGGCTTGGAAACGTCTGTCAGCCTTAGCCGAGGCGGGCTTGAGGAAGGGGAAGCTTGCTCCCAGCGCAGTGATCACCAAAGGCAAATATATCTGGGTCTCAGTTCTTGTAAAATCATGAAAATGAGGGTTGGAAGAGACCTCAGGAGTCGCATCTAGTCTAACCGCCTGCTCAAAGCAGGGCCAGCCCCAGCTAGGTCATCCCAGCCAAGTCTTAACAACTTCCAAGGATGGAGGTTGCACCACCTCTCTAGGTAACCCGTCCCAGTGCTTCACCACCCTCCTAGTGACAGAGTTTTTCCTAATATCTAACCTACACTTCCCCTGTTGCAGCTTGAGACCATTGCTCCTTGTTCTGTCGTCTGCCAGAGGAGGAACTGAGTCCACACAGCGAGTGGAAAAAATGGTGCTCATTCTCTATCTCTACTCTCAACACAACAGGGATGCCTCTGCTTCCTTTCCTTTCCAGCATGTGTTGTTCAGTAGCGAAGCAGTCAGAGTTTGCATACGTATCGTGATCATTAGGCTCCAGAGTCAACACCCCACTCACAGCCAAGGGGGCAATCACATCTATGAAAGCTATTCCTTCAGGCTAGCTGGATTCCCAGGCAGACACTACGACAGATTTACAGCCAGTAGGCTATCTTTGCTATGCTCAAACTTAGCATTTATACAAGGAAAATAATGGAGGCATAGAGGGGAGGGGAGGTGCAGGAACACCCACCATCTAACCCCAGCTCTAGCCAAAACTGGGCATTTGGGTTTGTAGATAAAGAGGCTATTTAATGATTACGTTCACACAGAGACTGCCTGGCAGTATCTACATATTTCCCCCCAATACTAGAAGCTGAAAGCATGGCTCTTACGGCCTTTGCCACTTGAAGAGCTGTTCTCTGCCAAAAAAATCAAATGCATTTCAGCATCATATTCCCCCTTCCTTATCTCAGACACTATCAGGTACAGGAAGAAACATCTGGACTCCCAAGCAATTACATCCATGCCGGACACCTCGCACCAGTGTCTGGCTGGGTCATTCAACAAGCACAAGGTCAACAACGTAACACCCAAATCCCGGTGCTGGTAAAACACACCCGACCGACTGCACCGGCAAAGCTCATTCCTAGAGATGCAGATCTCAATGCCACAAGGGACTACTGTAATCACCTCATCGGACCTCCTTCATAATACAGGCTGTAGGATATCACCCAGGTGCTCATGCATTGGCCTGTGCCTTTTAGTTACCTGGAGTCGCTCTCTTTGAAAGCCACCTGATCTTGATCCAAGTGATTGATGGAGATTCCTTGATTCAAGTGACCTGGTCCTAGGTAAGCTGTTGATCTGTTAAAAAAAAAAGCACCTTAATTCCTAGTTCAAACAGGCTGACATAAGCATCCAACTATTCCTCATCTGTACAGCACAGGTGGGGACAGCAGACTTCCCCATGCTATTCTCAATAGCATTTGTATGGGCTGCAGGGCAATGGAGAAGCACAAAAAATGTACAAGGCAATGGGGATTTCTGGGTGGAAGGCAGCCCCCACGTTTAACCTACAGGCCAAATCACCCCCAGGCAACAGTGTGGGACTCTTGGCACAAAATACCAAACTGAACTGGTTCAACAGAGAAAGCAGTGAATAACAGCCATTCCCATGAGCAAGAGATGGGTGCCCATGTGCATGGCAGCTGGAGGAGTGGCGGAGAGGCTTAACCCCCACGCCTCCACGGTCCCGACCCTCTCCGAGATGCCCACGAACATGTCACGTGCGAGATGCAGGGCTCTCACGAAGCTGCCGGCTCGGCCGCTGAAATGGCATTTCAGAGCCGTGCGTGCCGCTTCTGGCCTGGTTCTTATCTTCTGCACATCACCGGGAATATTCGGCGCCTTCTGGGGTTATGAATAAATAACTAAGCCTTGTGACTACTGATGTGGGCTGGAAGAAGCTGGTAACCTCCAGTCTCTCCTCCCCCATCATCTTGCCTGAGTGGTCCAGACTCGGAGTACTAATAGCTCCTGAGATTCATTAGGCATGAAGAGGTGGGGGCTGGATCTGCTTGTCCCTGTGATGTTTAGTGAGATGAGAGCACGGGTCCCCCCTTCCGTTCTTCACCCCAGTGCGTCCCAGCCAGCCCGAGGCAGAGCCTTTCACCCCACCCGTGCCTTGTTTCTCAGGGGCCATCCCCACCTCACTCCTTTCCTAGCGCAACCCGCTGCTGCGCCTCCCGAGCTTGCAGCACTTTGCCCGCACCCCGCCGGGGCAGGAACGATGCCGGACACAACTGCAGCTGTTCTGCCAATGCCCGGAGCCACTCGTGCCTGTTCAGAAGTGGGAAGCGGGTTGAGAAGCTAATGCGAGGCAGCCCAGCCGGCGGGTCCTGCATTCCTCCACGGCGGCGAGGAAGTGGGAACAAGGGGAAGAGACATTTTGGAGCAGGGAGCCACCGCCTGCAGCCATCCGCGATGTCTCAGGCAGCACCCACCGTTGGCTGGATCAGACCTTTGCAGGCTGGATCTGACTCTTCATGACCAGATCTGGCCGGCACGCTGTAGGATTGCTGACCCCTGAGCTATCCACGACCCAAGAGCTACCCACAGCAAGTGGGAGTGCTGGATGCTCACTGCCGAAGTTGCAAATAAAGACTATCTAGTTGGTCTAATAAAAGATATCGCCTCTGCCACACCGACTACTTCAGAAGTGAGGAAGCCAGCGCAAGCCAGCTCCTCTCTGACTCCCTCCGGAGAAAGCTCAGCTGCAACGTCTGGGGCAGATTGGGCTTTTCAGAGAGGAGCAATGTTTTGCTTGCTGCGGGGTTCAAACTTGGGGCGAAAAAAATCAACAGGTTTTTCCTCCATCTGTCAAATCATGGTGTGTTTCAGTGCTAGGGTGGTCAGATGGAGCTTGAGGAGTGAGTTGGGAAACTTCAGAGATCTTGCTCTTTCCTTATCTGGTTTTCCCACCCCAAAGCCCCTCTAGAAATCATAGAAATACGTATGCTTGTTCCAAAGGTGCCAACACATCTAGTTCATGTGCGAGAATCGGGGAGGGATGGGGAAGAGAGACGTCTCCCAGCAGCTGGTTTGGAGTGCTAAACCTCCCCCCGCCCCACACGCGGTAGAGCTGGCAACGCTTTCAAAGCTTTGAAGTTTGGGGGGAAGTTTCAAAGCCATTTACACACTGCTCCCCCGCTCTTTTCCCTGAGCAGTCGTACCACGCTGCTCCAGTCCTCTTCCCTCTCCCGGGACGGAAAAAAGCTCTCGTTAGTTTTGATCTGCAAGGTCTGTGCCTTGCTAACGAGGGCCCGGGTCCATGCTGGTTTGTACTGCGGGAGCACCCAGGTGAGGCTGCACGCTCCATGCATGCAGGACCAAATGATTCAAGGCCCTGCTCCTCGATGACATGTTTGGGGTCTATTTGCCTTGGCTCTGGCTGCCTCCGGACTCTACTTTCTAGAAACAGCCCTTTTTTTTTGAACCGAGTCCTCCTCCCTCCTTTCCAAAGCTGATTTTGCGAGGGACTTAGCTGGGTCTCCGTGCGCAGGCGAGGAGGGGGAGCGCTGCCGAGCCCTCCGCCGTATTACAGTGGCAATGGGGTGGGAGAAAAAAAGCCCTCGTGGTCCCCAGTTATAAATGCCTCTCCTCTTCCTCACGGCCTTCCTTAGTAGCCCAGGTTTTGGGCAGCGCAGCGAAACGCATACCACCCCCAGAGATGCACGGCAGAGCCCGCAGGGCTGTCCGAGAACGAGCCCGGGGAGAAGAGTCAGTCGCATCCCTGCCTCCCTCTTCCTCGGCAGCTCAGACGGAGACAAATTGGTGTGTTGCCTAGCTACATCTGTGCAGGCAGGCTCCGGAGAGGAGATCTCATCTCTGACCGGCCTCGGGAGCGTTGGAGTGCCCGAATCCCCTCGTCGAGGGGCCGCGCGGGTTTGCAGAGGCTGGCGGCTGCTTTTGTGCCTTTGTCCAGCATAGGCACCTGGTCGCGGGATCCCTAGGGAACGCATTACGGGTGTTCCTGTCTAAGCCCCTAACTAGTGATGTTGTCGGAGGTCGTAGCCAAACTGGCCTTGACCTTCACTGCTCTTGAGCTAGCAGCAATGGTGCGATTGGGAATGACTGACATGCAATGGTAGTAGGCCTCTACTCAATGGCCTGTAACGCCTGGGCCATCACCTCGCGTTGATTCACCCAGGAACCACGCACCTCACCCACAAACGGAGACAAGACCGGCATTTGAAAGACAAAGGACCCTGCAAAACCGGCAACTCTCACCATTACAGACACCCGAAACTGCACGTCC
>JAGPOW010000304.1:5047968-5059051 GCA_030014935.1 Caiman crocodilus
GGCTGCTGTTGCTGAGAAGCCCGGTGCCATGGGGTCCCCTCTGGCATACAAATTGGGCTTGTAGGGAAAGCAATTGTGCATGGATCCGAGCAAGTCTGGAGCTTTATCAGAGGCTACATTTCACATCTTCAAAGTCTCACGGGATGGCTTGGATAGGGGTGATCCTGCTTCAGGATTTCCAGAGGTCCCATCCCGCCCTACCCGTCTCGGGTTCTAGGAAGCGATTTGTCACGGGCTTGGAATACCTCTATCCAGACCCGGCCTCAGCCTTCACAGGCCCGGACTTTGCCATTCACTGGACTTGAATCAGACCCCAGAAAGGAGGAACAGCAGAGCTAGGAGAGAGGAAAGAGTCCCAGCAAGAAGAAACCAAGCCATGCCCACGTGCCTGAAATGCTGGCTTTGGTCTGTGCTACACACAAAGCCATTGAAAGGATAATGTGGCCCCACTCCATCCATGCCAGGGGATAACGGTGGCCCTGATATGTTCAGCAGAAGGGGCGAACGCCTCCTGGGGAGAGGATCCAGTTCAAGTGCCGCTGTAGCACCCGGGCCAGGGCATGCATTCAGAGCCACCTCCCAGTGCAGGATTCCCCTGACGCCCGGGAGAGCTCTCCACCGGCAGCGGGGGAGTCTCTCCATCTGAACTGAGCACTCAGTCACTGTCATCGAGAATGAGTCACTTGTGCCAGCGAAGCTGAAGGGTATGGGGAGTCCCCACCCTCGGAGATCTGCTTCAAGGCTGACTTCAGGCTCAGGCAGACAGCGCTGCCCTCACAGACACTCAGAGGAGGAGCTGTCTCCCCAGCCTAATGGCGAAACGTACAGTCAGCCCCTGCACGCGGCGACGGCGCAGAATCCAACGCCCTTGCAAGCCACCTGCGAGCGTGCAATAGGTTGGACTCGGCCAAGGACCAGATGGACATCCCCTCCGACGCAGCCGGCTCCGTTCCACATTACAGCCCTCCTTTGTCCGCTCCCACCACCTTAGGAAACCCACCATCCAGCTGCCTTAGGAAACCCACCATCGCTCCACGGGCAAGAATGCGTCTGTTTTGGGAGGGGTAAAAACCCCAGTCACCGCCCAACCCGAGCAGAAAGGAGTATGGAGGAAGCCAGGGAGCAGCTTGTGGAAAGCAGGATAGAAGAAGGTAGAGCGGGCTGCCTAGAGCCAGGGGCCTGAAGAACAAACCGGGCGGATGCGTGTGCCACGAAGCGCAGCAGACCCCAAGGACCCCGCGCGAAGGCAGCGAAGCGAAAACACGCACGGGCTGCAGCAGGAGAGCAGCGGCCGACGCATCGCATCAGCACGTTGCTTGGGCTCTGGACAGAGCTCCATGAACGGGACTGAAAACCGTCCTCAGGGAGGGTTAGCACGCAGAAGGATCGGGAGGAAACCCCACGGCGAGCTTGTGGTGGGTGGGTATGGGCCACGTCTCCCTCTGGCCTCGCTGACCTTCCACTGCTGTTTCCCATGGATGCCGGTCGAGTTCCCCACGTGTCTGCAGTTCCCAGCCTCAGGGCTTTGACCTTCCCTGCCCCCGGGGGGGTGGGGGAAGGCACAGATGTCCCATAAGCAACACGAGACCTGTGCTGCTGCAGAACGGGGAGGCACAGATGTCCCCCAGCGCAGCACAGGGGGCCTGCCCCTCCGTGCGGGCAGTGCTGCCTAGCTTCCCCCTGCAGAAAAAGACCCCCGATTCCCCGACGCAGCCCCAGGCCTGACCACGAACTCCCTAGGGAGCCCACCCCCTCCTGGGAGCAGCTGGGTTTTTTTGCTGCAAAACTTGGGCCGGCAGCTGCTAGGGCCCAAAGCTCAGAGGCCATGGTGGTTTTTTGCTAATTGTAGAGTCTAAAGCAAAAATGACACCTGCCACGGCCCACCCCGGGAGCCTTTCAGGCAACATTCTCCGCAGGCGTCCACGTGGCATTGGCCGTGGGTTGCAAGTCCAGCTTCGGGGCCCCGAGCCCTTGTGGGTGTCTCCGAGGCCACAGAGCAAGTCTCTCCTGGCGAGGGCTCGGGCTCTCGAGAGGATTTGTGCAGGATTTTCACGTTTGCTCAAGAACATGAGAAGCCAGCCAGCTTGCCAGGCCTAATTACTATGGTAACTACAGGCACCGAGGCTTGGTTCTCTTCTGAAGTGACTCAGGCTTTTAAAAGCAGAAGCGATGCCTCTCCCGCACACGGTTTTTAGATTGAAAGATTGAAAAGAAAACTCACGTGCTTTGCAGGGACGCTGTTAACTGAGGACTATCCTCACATGCTCCGAAACGGCGCTGCCGTGATCTTCAGCTTCATAATCTGTTAGGTCTTCCTCTTGTTATGTACGGGGCGGGGGGCAGGAGCGGGTGGGAATTAAGCGACCTTCACGCTTTTTGCATAGCTCCAGGATGAATCTATGTCAATCCCAGCTCTAAACAATTTACAATGTTAAATTAATTGGATTATAGTGATAACGTATCACCTTCCATTGCGAAAAAGCTTGTGCTTTCATGGCCTGCCTTGCAGGTGCGACTCTGACTGTTAGGAGAAAGAAGAGCACGGGGTTTGCGAGCAGCGTGCATGGAGGGGGGAAGCTGGCTTGGTGGGGTAGATCCTCCATATAACCACGCTCAGCGGCGGAAAGCGAGGAACCAGAGAGGAGATGGCCCACAGACCCTCTTCTTAGCATCTCCTGAGCATATATTAACAACCTTTAAAGCAGCAGGACTTTGGCTGCCGTGCTTCCCTTGCTTTGCCTGCGGCAGGTTCGGTGTTATGTCTTGCGTGGTGTCAGGCTTGATAAGGGGCTGGACAACAGGTTTGTATGGGATGGTTTGGATAAGGATGATGCTGCCTCAGGCAGGGGGCTGGTCTAGATCAGGGGTTCCCAAACCGCGGTGCATGTACCTCTGGCGGCACGTAAGGCATCTCTGGGGGGTACATGGGAGAAATTGTGTAATGGCGAATTTAGTTTTCATAATAATCATTGGCATTTAAGGGGTTAAAATATCAGAGGCATACTGGTAGGGGTACGCGGGCAACCAGTAAATCCGGAAACGGGTATGCAGTAAGAAAAAGTTGGGGACTCTCTGGTCTGGATGACCGCTGGAGGGGTCTGCTTCTCTCCGACCTCTCATCCTGCAGCAAACAGCCCCGGGGTCGGGCAAACTTGACAAGGGAGCATCTGACTGCGTGGACTTCCCACCAGTGGAGGATGAGGAAGAGCAGAGCCTCCTCCCCTGCTCAGGCTGGGCACAGCTCTCCATGGCTCTTTCCAGCTTTGTTCACTGGGAGACAGCTCTGTTCACCCTCCTGCAGGCAACACTATGCTTCCACCTTTCCTCCAGGCCAGAACTGCTCCTACCAAACGCTGCCCTCCACTAACCATATATCCTAGGCCTCTCAACAGCTGCCCTTTACTGGAGTGGGTTTTACTGGCAAGCTAGGAGGAAAAAAGGGTGAATCATTCACCTCAGTGTGTGCTGGGGATGGTGCTCCGGAGCTAAAGTGACTGAGCATCCATCCCCCTGAAATAAAACACCCCTTTCTTCTCCCAGAGCACAGTGCTTGCAAAGCCAGGCCGAACCCGAGTGCCGGCTGAATGGTGACAGCCACCCTCTGCACTGCACCTCTCAGACCGTGGAGATGGGCCTGTTCTCGGCTCATCCCTCTAAGCAAACAACAAGCAAAGAAACGCACACATAAGAGAAAGCCAGCGCCCTGGCTAAAAGCCAGACAGATAAGGTGCCCAGCTGTGGTTGAGTGCTCGGTGCCGCGGAGGTGGAGGTGAGCAAAAGCCTCGACTGTTCGTGTCTGGGCTGGGTTAGAGCAGCCTGGAGACTGCTCTAATTTGCACCCACGGCCAAGAACCCAATGCAGCTGTTACGGCAGCTGGAGACAACCGGAGTCAGTGAGAGGCCTGGTCGCATCGTCTGCGTTAGCAGCTTGGCAAGAAGAGCAGTGAGTCTGCTGGTACAGGGGCTCCCCCGTACACAGAAAGGGTCTTGCAGCAGGGAGGGGAATTTCAGGCTGTTTTTTTCTGGAGCCATGCACAGACACCAGGCCATCACTTCAGTGAGCTGGCAGCGAAGTCACAACCTGATTCATTAGTCCAGAGATATTCAGCTCATACCAATTCATCACTCAAGCACCCCGGCACAGCTCTGAAGCACACACACGGCTGTACTTAGGAGCAAGGCTGAGACTCTCCCTCGCAGAGAAATGCAGGAGGGAAACATTTTGTCTGAGAAATGCAGGGAAGCCAGGTTGAAGAAGTCAGGGCCTCTCTGAAGTCATCTCAAGTCAGAGCCCTGCCCAGACCAAACGGCCTTTCCCGTTATCCTCGTCGAGGCAAACCAGCTCTCATCATAGAGGCGCCTGGAGGGACGTGCTCACACAGCACCCACCCTCCTCTGACCCCCCAACCCGATTCACTCAAAGGCTGGCCGAGGGCACCTTTCAGCACAAGTCTGGAGCAGAACTCAAACTCAGGGCCCTGAAGCCACAGGCAGATACCTTCACACTTTGCCAGTGCAGCTGCGAGTAAATGAATCCTACCCGGGTTTCCTTGAATGCCAGGACCAGTCGGGAGACGGCGCTAAGCACTACCCCATGCGGGTGCTGCCTCGCCTGCAGAGAGCGACACCCATCTGCCTTCCCCCGGCAGCTTCCCACGACTGTACCCTCCTCTGTCCTGCCACGAGCAGGGGAGGACGGCTCGGCGGCTCCCCACACCTAAACGCAGCGCGAATCCACAAGAGCAACACCCGTTAATGCCAGGCCCCCGGGGGAGCAGGCTTCTCCGGCGCGCTCTGCATCCGGAGACCGAGGCTCAATATGTTCGTAACAAATTGCTGGCTCTGGTGACAGCTGGGACGAAGAGCCTTGTCAGTGGGACTCCCGAGAGATGCCCGCGATGTCTGGAACCGGTGCCGCACCTGATCTCCAATCTTTTCAGATTAACCGCATGCTGCAGGCAGCCAAAAAGCAAGGCCCTTTGTTAAGGTTTGGTGTTTCAGGGCTTATATGCTCCCAGCCTGTTCAACGCTCCCTCTCGGACAGCGAGGTGTGGAACGTGGTCCAGCGTCAGCCGTGGGCTTGCTGCGACCTCGTGCCGCCCAGGCAGGGGCTGGGGAGCAGCCCTCCTCAGACAAAACCACAAGGGATCACAAATTGGGATGAGCAAGCCTGGAAACCTAACACCCCTGGCTTTTATTTCTTCCCCTCTGTGGACAACCACGCCCTGGTGCCTACAGCTGTCTCAGCAAGGCTCCATCACAGGAGCTGCCGAGCTGGAAAAGCACGGTGGCACGACACACAGCCCGCAAAGTGGCAACCGCAAACAAGGAGCTTCACTTCCACCTCCGGCACCCCCGAACGCTGCTTAGCAGCCTTAAAAAGCCATTAGCAGGAAAGCATATGGATCACGCTGCAGCCCGTTCACACCCCGGGCCCGGCTCAGCCCCCCTGCCTCGCCAGCCCCACGCCTGACCCGTGCTCTCTAGCTGCCGGCTCCCCCTATCTTCCGACGGCTTCATTTCTGCCTCCCCGCGCCCACCCGTCCCGATATCCTACCAGGCCCCCCCAAAACTCAGTGCTCCCTCACCCCTCGGCCTAAAGCACAGCAGCAAACACCTTGGTGCCAGAGTCCCAATATTAAAGCACCGGCAGGCTCCGGGGGTCACGTGCCCTGATCCCCCGTTCAGTAAATACTCTTATATTCCAGGCTCCTAGCCCAGCTCCTAAATCCTGTAGGAAACAGTTGAAGTGAGAGCTGAATACTGTGTATAAGGCTTTAAAAAAAAAGGGAGAGAGAGAGAAGTCTGTTTTCTGGAAGGGGGGGAAGGGAAATCAATACTGTTTTGCTCCTTCTTAATTAGGGGAAGAGCGGAGGGAGTGACCTATGCAGACAGTCGTCAGGAGGCTGCTCGAGAATTGATCGGCAGGCTAGCGGGACTCATTTATACCGACGGTCACGGGGAACAAAGGGGTAGGGGAAAGGATGGTACCAACCGCAGCCCGGCGCCGAACACAGTAATGCCATAATCAAAAGATTTGTGGTGTATTAGAAAAGACCCATTATAATCCCCTGAATAAGTGCCCAGCACCGCACACAGGGCCTCATTCTCAGCCCTGACTTACCCGACACGTCGACCCCGGCTCTCTGAGGCTCTTTCACCGCGTTAGAGACGGGCTTTTGCACGGAGCAGTCCCGGCGTGCCACACCTACTCGGGAGATGCAGGCAATTTCAAAACCGCCAGGGCTTTCGGCTAGCGCTTCCTATGGAATAATTAATCGAGTCATATTTCAGTCCAGCCACCGGCCATATGGCAGAAAAGAGGATTAAAAATCGCAGTCTCAAAATGCATTCGGCGAAATCCAGTTTATAAGCACAAATGAATACATAAATCAGGGCGGCGGTGGAGACAGCAGGCTGCCGGCAGAAAGGGAAAGGTTGCCATCTCGGGACGCGGCTAACCTTTCCTCTCCTGCAGCACGGAAAGGAAGGCTCAGCTCAGGTCCAGGCGCCTGGGTCACAACGCAGAGAGAGGGGTGTTCGCCGGGCAGAATAAAGCTGCTTCTTTGTCATCTTTGCAAGGGCAGCGGGAAGCTGGGAGCTGGCCAGAAGAGGAGAGTCCAGCGCCAACCCCCGAATAACACAGTGCACCGATAAACTGGATTTTCAATGACTTTCGTGGACTAGACCCAACGAGGACCAGGCAGCGGACATTCGTCCTGTCCAGCCCGCTGAGGCTCCATCCCTCTCTCCCAAACTTGATTAGCTCTAACTTTATTAGCAACGAGCTTGCGGGTCTGGTTTAAAACACAAACCCGTTCCCAAGCCCCCGCGACCAAGGGGAACGCCGACCCACACCATCCTCCCCCCGCACCCGTGTCTTCCCCCCGCACGTTCGTCAACCGGGACCACGGCAAAGGCGCCTTTGCTCTGGTGACTTTTCTGTGTCGCTTCCTGCCACCGCACGGAAACACAAGAGCCCTCAGAAAGTATTTTGAAAAACAATTGGTGCAGGAAGGGCGGCGCAGGGCAGGGCATCTTTGGGGGGCTAGGCATGAAGTGCTGGGGGTGGAAATGCTTCGGGAGAGGGGCTGTGTTTTGGAAGGGGAGCACTGGCATGCGGTTGGGGGCCAGCGCTTGCCTTTGCTTGGCAGGACCAGGCGAGGAGGGACAGCGGGGAAAGAAGCGCTACTCCACATCCCCTCGCGGCGGAGCCCGGGCCGGGGCCGAGCCGCGCGGGGAGCGGAGCGGAGCGGACAGACGTGCAGCGCGCTCCGAGCCCTTGCACACGCACACGCACACGGACACACACACACACCCTTACCTGGAGTGGCGAGAGCCCGGGCCGACCCGCTCCCACCCGCTTTGTGCGCTGCCGCCGGGGGCAGGAACCAGCGCGGCGCCGCCTCCCCGGCCCCGCTCCGCCCCGAGCCCAGCCCGGAGCCGCGGGAGCCCAGTCCTGGCCGGCGCCGCACCCAGCCTCCTGGCAGCCCTGCTGGGCAAACTTCTAGTATCAGCCCCGCCTTCACTGGCGAGAACGATGAGGAGAATAATCCTGGGGCGATGCGGGGAAATGTCCCTTTCTGTTTGGGCGCCCAGTTCACCCATGCCTGTGTCCGGGCCTGGCCCGCACCTAGTCCACGCATCCCCCTCGTCCAGCCCTGACTGCCCATCAGCCTCCCTGGAACCCAGCCCTGACCCCTGGAGACACAGTCGGCCCTGAACCCCAACACAGCCTCCCACCGCCCCGCCTGCCCTGACCCCCTCTGCCAAACCGTCCCACACCTGAGGCCCTCTCCAGGTGCCCCCAGCCAGCTCTGAGCTCCGGCGGGATGCCTCCCGCCTCTGCCCCGGGGGTCCCTGCAGCGGGGGAGTTGTCCCTCTGCCACCCGCGGTTGTGTGGATAGGATGGAGGAGGCCCCGCTGGGCTGGGATCTCCGGCTGGTCCAGGGCTCCAGCCCTGGGGCAGCTCTTGACCACTGTGATGGAAATGAGCAAGGCAGAGTGGAAAAGGGCATGTATCCCACCCAGGATCCCCGTCCTGGAGCACCCTCCTGCAGGGTGCTCCCTTGGGCCTGCTGGAGCCCTGTCTGGTCTCAAGAGTCCCCCTTGAAGCCAGCTCAGGCTTGGCTTGTACGGCAAGAGGGGAGTCTGAGCTCCTTCCCACTCTGTGAGAGTACCCGTGAAGTCCTTCACCTTCCCTAGTGCTGTGTGGCTCTGATGCTCCTCCGGAGAGACGGACTTCACCCCATCAGGGTGATGCAGTGCAAGCCACAGCACAGCGCGGTGCAAGCCCAGCCGAGAGCCTCTTCAGTAAAGGGGCAAGGGCTGCCCAGCCAGAGGTCCTCCGTCTCCTCCAAAGGATTAAAAGCAGTCCCTCTGCCCCTGCTCCAGACTGCGCAGCCCTGAGCACCGTCAAAAACACTCCGCTGTTCCCTTCCAGTCTTTCCCAGCTCCCCAGATCTCTCCCACCCAAACTTTTCTGGTTTTAAACTGTGTCTTCCAGCCTGCTCTCCCTTTGGTCATGTTTTTCTCCCTTTAGCACTTCCCACGTGCTGGCTGGTTGATGTGCCAACACAGCCATTAAGACTGCTGAGGCTAAAGGTCTTCTGTAGCCAGCCTGGGCACGAAACCCCTCCTTCTCCGCGCCAAGGCGGTAACCGGAGTCGTACAATATTATAACAACAAGGCAAACACAGTTAACAGAAACACCACAATAAAGCACGTGGTCCAGCACAGCAAGGCAAAGAAAAAGTATTGGAGAGCAAGGCTGAAATGGGTGCTTATCTCGCCCGTAGCTTATCACGCCCACAGCAGAGCTCAAAGGGATGTGATCCCATCCCTGGCACTGCTAGCAGGGAGGTGGTGGGGAGAAGGTTCATGAAACGGTTGTAGAGCTGGTCAAAAATCAGAACTTCTGAAACTTATGTTCAGTTTGGCATTAGAAATGCCAGCCTTTCTCTCCAGAGGGAGACTCTCCCAAGCCATCCTCATCTGGAAATAAATTGAAGAGGGCAGGACTTAAATCCAAGAATTTTGCCTGGGAGCCACCGCTTCCACACCTCGAGGGACCAGCTCAGGTCTGACTTCCCACTCTATGCTGGGCCCTGGATACCCCTGTTTGAGCTGGGCTCCCTACTCGAGACAGGTGCCTGGATGCTGGGCAGGGAGCCTGGAAGGACTGCGAAATCCCCAGTCTACATGGCAGCGGTGCCCAGAGCCAGGGACCTGGAGGCGCTGACGTGCCTGACCCCAGCAGACACAGAGACAGCAGCCTGCTATGAAGTGCGCAGCCCAGCACACGTGCTTCTGTCGGGACCCAGCCTGCCTCACTATTGAGAACAGCGCACCTCCATAAAGTCGTGCGGTTTCAGCGAGCGTGCATTTTCCCAGGGAAGAACTGCTTCACTGGCAAACTCCTCACCTGTTCTAGCCACCCATCCCGCTCCTCCTTCCAAATCCCCGGTATATGAGCAGTTGCAGCTGCCTGGGGACAGGGAGCATTTCCGGTTGTGCAACAGGAGCGGTGCATAGACCCAGGTACTAGACATGGTCTTGCTCTCCAAGGTATGTCTCCCTGAGGGCAGAGCCAAGTCTTGCAGTAAGGGGGAAGAGTAGGGATTGCCCCGGTGATCTGAACTGAGGAGTCACATCCACCTCTTCAAAAGGGACTCGATTTGGATCACTCACAAAACGTGCACACTTCGAGGCAGAATCTGCACTTGTGGGCATGCCAGCAGGTACCTGCCCTGCCCATGAAAAGCCTGGACTTCATATGTCTCTCTTGCTTCATATGTCTCTCTTGCTCACTGACAAGGAAAAATACGCCTTGCAAACATGTTTTCTGGGCATCAGCTGGAGCAACTACATGTACCGCATGGGCAGAGTTAAGGAGGTTGGTTTATGCTATTTGCCTTTATAAAAAAAAGATCGAATTAAATTTAAAAATAATATCATCTAAAGTGGCCGATGAGAATCTTTCCACGATGTGAAAGCTTCAAAAGGGGACACTTGCAAAGAAGACGGTACCATAGGGAAGTACTGCTTTATAAAGGAGTTTGGGGGTTTTTTGTAATTTTTTTTTCTGCCCAATATATGCACCTAAAAATAACCCCAGTTCAGCTGTCAGTACGTGATTACATCAACAGATCAGGTATTTGGGAGTCTAAATAACTTAAATTGTGCATCAAGATAATTGTTTGCACCTGCAAAATTGCAGGCACCAGGAGCAAAGGCAAAAAAAAAAAATTGCTTTTGTTCTTTCAGAAACTATTGACACCGGAGGCAGAATCTACTGCATATTTCCCCCTCTTTTGGGATTTTTGCTGAATGTAGCAGGTTTGGATGATTCTGGATTCTTTGGGCACTGGAGACCAAAATTCCCAGGGAAATCAGGGGCCTTTTTGTATGCAGCAGCTCTATTAACACTCTTAATGAAAGCTACCTGTATGTTAATCAGCTTGGCTCAGGCAATATATGGAGCTAGTTGGGAATCTGATTAATAATAAAGGTAGTAGAGAGAGAAGGAACAAGGTGGGGCATGGTGATGCCTTGTCCCTGCTCTGTGTGGGGAGACAGGCTGCCAGGAATGCAGGGAAGCACAGATACTTTTGCAAGCATCACATCTCTGAGTCCCAGACTGCCCATTTACCTGCCTATCAGATGCCCAGCTCCAGGAGTGCCGACTGGAACCTCTTACTGCTCTGTGGCTACCGATGCATTGCAATCGTGAAGGCTTTGCAAGGGAAGTGCTCTACTAACACTGGCATTTCACAAAGGGCTTTTGGTTTGGGTGTCTGTGTGGCAGAAATGCCACTGTCGGTGCCCCTCTCCAGGAACCTCTCTCTGTGCCAGCCGGAGAGGCTGGCGTTGAATCCCTCAGGGCGGGGATCTCCTCCCTGTCTGCATGACAAAAGCCTGGGCCTGGGAGGGGATGCTGTGGTCACCTAGGCAGGGGAATGACCCGGCCCTGGCCCTGCGCAGGGCCCAGGTAACCAGGGATGCTTGGGAAATGGGTCGGCTTGTGACCAGTTTTGGCAGCTTCGATTGGACCGGGCTGCTGAGGTCAGAGAGGGGATAAAAG
>JAGPOW010000304.1:5059151-5077921 GCA_030014935.1 Caiman crocodilus
AGGGAAGGGGTCGGCCGGACGGAGGCACCCCAGGGAGGCACTCGGAGCCTGGAAGGTGGGCGGGCGCAGGGAGGTGGGCGGCTCAGCGTGGGAGCGCCCCCTACTGGCCTGCCACAGTCTGCACCATGTCTCCAGGCCAGGGCTCCCACCTGGGCCCTGCTCGTGCACGCTGTCACCCGTGCCAATCCTAGACGTACAGCCAAGTCACTCCAAGGGTGGAGACTCTCAAGCATGCCTGAGACCAGAGGTTTAGGGGTAGCTTCAGAGGGCACCTCTCCGGAGCAGGCTCACCTCTGCATTTCCAGGCTCTGTGGGTGCATGTGCGCGCACATGTGTAAGCAGGTAGGGCATACACCTTCCCTGAGGTTCCTGGAGCTCAATTTTGAGCAGCGCTTTGTGCCCCAGAAGACCCATTAAGCTTAGAGAGTCACTAAATAAAAGGATTGCTATATGTTTGGGGGCTCAAGTGGTCTCACAGTCCAGTCCTCATACATCATAAGCCTTGGCTTGTGTCTCCAAATGGTCTCAGCCACTTTCTGATGCCAGGTGTGTAACCGCTGACATGTAGCCCAGGCAGGGACCCAGGCCTGTAACTGCTGACGCACCAGCATGGAAAGAGATGACCTGTGTGACCTGGTCTAATCTCTCGCACGTCCTATAACCTCATTTTCAAGATGATCCAAACTCATTTTAGAAATAATCAGGTTCCCTCCCTGCCTGCTGCTGCTGCTGGCACGCTGCTCTGGACCCTCACCAGCTCTGAGACTACCCAACCACTTCCCATTCCCTTCCTCAGCTTTATCAGGGCCAGGCCATGCCCATCTCCTCTTGCACCAGGGCTGACTTTTTGGCTGAATACCTTGCTCCCTCCCTGGTGTTTATCCTGCGGATGTGTTCATAGACAGCCCCTCCATCCCTTCTCAGCCTTCAGTCTTCAAAGAATTAACACGTTTTGCCATTCTCAGGGGTGTTGGGTGCAGCCTGGGCTGTGCCGATGCTCCTGCTGGGACTAAAAACCAGAGGTTTCTGGCTAGGAGGTCTTGTCTCTGCAATTAGGGTCAGATTTATCATCACGTTTGGGGTCAGGAAGGGATTTCCCCCATGGTCAGACTGCAGGGTGTTGGACTAGATGGCTTCCAGAAGTCCCTTCCAGCCTGACTTCTCTATGAAACAAGCTGATTCTTGGTTTGAGCTCATCCCTTTCTGGATGGGGGTCACGTGTCCAGACTAATGACTTTCCAAACCAATGTCATCCACCGAGTGGCAGCCATAATAGCCCAGCTGAATGCATTGGGTTAGCACATGTGATGATGTGTCCGTCTAGCAGCCGTCTTCTTGGGCTGTGACAGCCTTCTGCTTAGAGCGAACACTTTCTCCTTTCCTGCCACTAGCGGGGGATTGAGGCTTTGGTTAAGCCAGTGGTTCCCAAACTCGGATTGCGCACCACCAATTTAAACCAATACAACCTTAAGCCCCACCAGCAACTGTTTCAGTTCAACCTTCAGGACTGCCAGCAAAGTTTTGTCATCTAAGATAATTACAATAAATCTGTTCACGCACACCACCGACAGGTTGTCTGCGTACCACTGGTGGTACCCACACCACGGATTGGGAGGGGTAGGCAGCTACCAGATTTGGTCCTTATCAACACCCTTGTTGTACAGAGCCACAACTTGCTGCGAAGGCTCAACCCCTGACCCACAGGTGCCATCCTCGCGTGGCATCTTCTATTTGCATTTTGATAAGCGCATGTCACCTAGTAATTGCTTGAGCGCTTAACACCTGCCACCATCTCATTAGCAACAGATTTCTGACCTACGCCCTAGAAATGTAAGGCTTCATTTATATACCTGCTAGACCTATGCAATGATATAGTAGCAGCACATTGGGTGAAAAAAACCCACTGAGAGATGGGGAGTCTCAAAGCATTTTGCAAGCCGAATGCAACAAGGCTCATTAAACCTAGGAGGCATGCCACCATTCTGGTTAGTCACAATGAGGAAACGGAAGCAGAGCGAGTAAGCGCCCAGCACTGAAGAAAAGCAAAGACAAATGCAGAACTTGAGACCAAGCACTCTCCTTCCTGCCTTTTCACCGCAAGCCCTTCCCTCGCCTCGCCTTGCGCATCTCTGCAAGGGCTCCCACCCACGTGGGACTACGGAGCATGGAGCCATGCTGTAAATGATTATTTTTACCAACTTAGTATGTAATGCTGGACTTTTAAATAGCTCCCAGGGCTGGATCATGCACCTGCAGTATAAATCATCACAGTGCCAACGAAACTGCAGTCATTCGCACCAGGGGAAGGTCTGGCTGGAACCTTTCAGGCTGAATCGGTTGCCCTGCCTGGGACGTGCTAGGATTTCTGTACGGCTGCAACTTTTCCTGAGCTTGGCATGCAAACACAGGTTTCAGTGCAGTCAGACATGCTGTAAAGGTACCAACGAAGGCATCATGGGAACAAAGACTTCTGCTCCCCGGGACGGACCTTATTCCCTGCAAAACAACTGATCGCCCACACGCGCGGTCCACAAAGCTCGCACTTTTAAATACAAGTATCATTTTCTGCTGTTGCTTTCTTCTAGCCTTTCTGTGCGTTTCCTGGAAAGGATGCGACGGACTGTGATAAGATGGATTTCCCCTCCGGTTGCCGTGGCAACGCCCAGTGACTGATTTCCTATGTTGCCATGCGAGTGCGGTGTGTGATCTCGGCCTTTGCACAAGACAAAACAGTCAGCAATCGAACGAGAGAGAGAGGGAAAGCTAAAACTTCTTTCCTTAGACCCATACGCTCTCGTGGTCGCTCCAGCCCCGTCCTGGGTAGCAGGCCTCCTCTTTCGGCGGGGCTGAACACGAACAGAGGCATCGGGCAGCACATCCCCTTTGCCAAGCGCCTGCTGGAAAAAAAAAATGACAGGGCAATTACCCAGATGTCATTCCCTGCGGTGACTGCGATTCCAGCAGGCTGCGAGCTCCGAGCATCCATTTTATTTATAGCACCGCCGCCTCGCTGGCAATTTGCACTCTCATCCGATCGTGCCGGGTTTCGTTTTAATTACAGCCGAAAAGATTCACAAGTCTTCATTCTGCGTGCCTGCATGTTGCTGCTTGGCATCTCGCACAGCCGCTCGGGGCTCATCTGTTAGCCCGAAGACCTATGCTAGTCAAGGCTAACGTCAGCTGAAGAGGCACCTGTATTAAGCAGTCCAAAAGAGAGGGGCTGTATCCTCTTCCCATGGTCGCTGTCCCGTGCAACGCCCTGGATTTGCTACCCCATTGCACAGGTAAAGCAAGAACGCCGGTGGCCGACATCAAGGCAGAAACGGCTCGTGATCATAATGTCATAGGAGGGCTGGTTTGAATCTGCTGGGCGTAAGACTTTCGCATCTACTTTCTCCAATCCGAATTACGGCACGCCAACACCCTAACTAAAAACCAAGGGTGTTATTAGAGTCTTGTCACTCGGTCCCCCAAGCTTTTCAAGCCATTAAAAAAAACCAAACCCTCAAGCTGCAACTTCACGAATCATTTAAACTTGTTTTTTTTCTTTTGCCACTTCCCATTTCCTTTGCTTCTTTACAGCCCAATGTGCTGAGAGAGAGAAAAAACCCCACTCACAAACAAACCTGCAGGAAGCGAGAAGAGCGCGTGACCTAGGACTTATGTAATTCTGCTTCTTCTAACATGCAAATGAAAGTTTTCGCCCTGGCCCAAGAGCATACGTGCCCCTGGTTCAGTCCTCTTGCTTTCGGGAGGCTAACAGCTGACCCCTTTCGGTCGCTTTCAGTAATACGTATCGGTGGCAGGCGTGTGCTCTTCACGTGCTTATTTTCAAGTAGCTAAAAAAAAAAATTAAAACAAATGCAGATGCTCCGAAAGGCACAAGCCGAGGTGGGAAAAAAATGGTGTTTGAAAGAGTTGGCTGAAATTTTTCAAACATCACTGAAATGGCAACTTAAAAAAAAGTAAAAGATTTGAGCCTTTTTTTAGGTCTGCTCCCCAGCTAGCTGAAGTTGTTCCTGTTTTCATTTTGAAAAGAAAAAGGAGAAATAACATTCCCAGGATTCCCAGTAGCTGCCTCTTAATTTTACCCATTTTCTTTTGAGCTATTTGGGGGTCGGACTTGATGATCCGTTGAGGTCCCTTTTGATCCTAGAAATTAGAAACTATGAAGGTATTTGTTGGTTTCTTTAGGGTATATATCCAGATTGAGGTTTTTCCCCTGTTAAACAGAGTGAGGGGTTTGCTCGTTTTTGCGTTAGAATAATCAAGTCGGGTTTGCCTAATTTTGTCAATTTTTCTATGGAAAGATGATGTCCGATTCAAGAGCTTGCCTGTTTGATTGGCAGAGTAGACATGCTTTTTTGCTGTTCTGGTTATTGCTTTGTTAAATATCCGTTTCATTCAAACTCCCGACGGCCTCTTGGGAGGAAAGCATTTTTTTGGTAAAGAGCTGAACGCAGGGAAGAGCCTAGGGCTCTCTAATCAAAACAAAAAGATGGAGACAAGATAAAAACAAAGCGTGATACCTTTATCAGGGTGATGGGACGTGTATGCATGCCATAGCAAGGACAGGAGCTAGTGCCCCAAGAGCTCCCTCTAGTCCCATTTCCTCTGTTCCCAGGGCTGGATATTCCCCTTATATTGAAGGAATAAAACGCTTTGCAGGGTCTCTTCATAAAATCATGAATTGGCCAAAACAAAAATCCAGTAGAAATATCGCCCTCTCCCCTCTTCTTTCCTGGTGAAGCAGTAATATTTCCAACAGTGAGTTATGTGGTAGTATCACCGTGCCCCCTTTATAAACCGGGGTGCATCCACACCTTGACTCTTGTGCCTACCTCTCAAAAAGGATACAGAAGAAGGGCAACAAGGATGATGAGTGGCATGGAAAGGTTTCCATATGAGAAGAGAGGCCAGGCCTATTCAGTTTAAAAAGGTTTGGGGAACCTGATAAGGGTCTACAAAATGGGGAAAAGAAATCAATAGGGATTGATTATTTACTATCTCCTACAAGAAGGAGGGGTCACACAATGAAATGAGTAGGTTGTAAGTTTAAAGCTAACAAAAGGAAGCCCTTTTTCACCCAAGGTGGGACTCATGGCCACCAGATGCGGTGGAAGCCGGCAGCTTAATCAGGTTCAAAAGGGGACTGGACACGTTCTTGGAGGAAAGGAGTTAGGGGTACAGCCTCTGAAGTAGATCTCCCTAGACCATAAATGCTGGAGGCTGCAAGTGAGAGAGGAACAGGGGGAAAACCCCTGGTCAGACCCAGGCTGCTCTCCCTTTCCGTCCCTGTGTTACAGGCAAGATGGACATACGGCAAAGGGACCCAGCAGATGGCAATTCTTATATGCTTTTGTGGTGTTAAGTCTTCAGCAGCCACTTTGTGATTTCCTCCTAAAATGAGGTGTGGAGCAGTTACTTTTAGGGAACTCTTGTCCATAACTAAGGTGGGGGGTAATGTTTTCCTTGCTTGTTTTATAGGCGTGAAGTCACCTGTCCTGTCTGTACTGATGGACTGCAGAAGACACCTCTTTTGCCATAATGCCATGGGCATGGCAAGAGCATCAAGGGAAGACACATGCTTTAGTCTAGAAAACTCCAGAGATACTTCCATCCTTTTAGCTTGCTCAAAAGGCCTGGAGGGAACCAAATGGCATGAGTTCAAACAGCAGCATGTGCCTGTGGATTTGAGGACGGGCCTAGCGGGGGGCTGCAGAACCTGGAAAGAGGTTCTCGTGGTATCCGAGGTGAGTGATACTCATCCGTGCTTGCTGGGCTGTTTGCAATGCAGTGAATTAGTTCAGACCCGCACAGTAAGATAAGCCTCCCAACACATCAGTGTTGGGAGGCTACAGAGGTGCTGAGGGAAAAGCAGGGATGGCTTGGAGAGCCGCCGAGGAAGACTGAGGTCCAGAGTTTCCCTACTGTCACCCCCCTTTCTCCTGCACCTGGGCACTCCCTGTCCCACCTGTAGCTTGTCTAAGACGAAGCAGGTTCAGGCTGGCCCCCCTTGGCTTTTGCATTAGGTCTGTAAATGCTGTGTGCCCTGCTGTGGCCAACAGTGATGCTGTCAGTGAGCACACAGCATGGCTTTAGGGTGACCTGCACCCAGGCGCAGGGGCCTCTTGCCACATCCGTCCTTCCTTGGCTCAAACCCTAAGTGCTTCCAGCTTCACTTGAGGTAGCTTCAGTGGCTTGCGTTCACTTGGGTGAGCTCAGGCTGCAACAGGCACGGAGAAGAGGCTACCAGGATGATCCAGGATCTGGAGAACTGATCTTCTGAGAAGCGACTGGAAAAGCTTGACTCGCTTAACCTTGCAATATGCAGGCTGAGAGGGAACAGGATGGATGTCTACAAGTGCACTAGAGGAACAGGCCCTGGGATGGGAGAAGAGCTATTAAAGCCAAAAAGGTCCTGTTGACCCAAGAACAAATGGGTATGAACAAGATTAGGTTGGGAATGAGAAGCTTTTTTATAGCATTGCCAGGAGAAACAGCGGGGGAGAAGCCAGCTTCACCATGGTTAAGATGGAGCTCGATCCATTCAAGACTTGCAGGATGACGGGGTGACAAACAGCAGGCCTCCCAAGCCCAGGAGGGCTGTTCCCCTGGGAGCAGAATCAGGCAAATGTTACATGCTCTTTGGATGTCCCCTTGATATTTCTGTACCTCCAGGCTGCAGAAGTGGCTGGAATCGGTCTGCTCAGGACACTATTAGATCTTCATTTAGAAAATAAAACGAGTTTTTATCTGACACTAATGAAATCTGGAGGATATACTTAGTAACAGACACACACACACTCATAATTGACCACGAACAGGAACTACTGCAAACTTTAAGCAAGACTCTGAGGCTGTCTGTACTGATTAGTGCCTCAGACTGTCCTTCTTTGCTTCCATCTCTTCCAAGGGCTATTTTGGGAGGACAGAAGTGAAGCTGGTCAGCTGTGATGGATTCAGGAGGCCTCAGCAGTGGTATCGCACCGAGGGGAGATCTCCTATAACACTAGTGCATCACGGACTGCCTCAAGGAGCTGATCGCACAGTAAAGGAGAGACCTTCCAAGTTATCTTCTGTACTGAAGAGCAGGGATTGCTTAGCTTCTTAAAACTGCACTATGAAAAAGTAAATGATGCACATGTGATCCAACAATGCATGCATGATCAAATGATGCACGTGATCCAAGGATGCACGCATGATCAAATGATGCACGTGATCCAAGGATGCACGCATGATCCAAGGATGCACGCATGATCGAACTCCATCCTATCCGTGGTTATGGAGAGCACTTGCCTGGACTCCAGACCATTAACAACCTGTGTAGGAAAGTTAATTACTGCAGTATTTGCACCCTGGAAGCTAAGTTGCTATCCCTCCCAGGCAGGACGTTGGACTGTGCTGCGACCGTGTTATTCATGCTATGGTACCGACTCAAGGGTCATGGCACCTTTGCGCTTGGTGCTGTACAAATTAACAATGACAATTACCCGACCTCTGAGAACTGGCAGCCTCCAGGGCTGGCGGGGCTGGAAAGAAGGAATAAACACAGATTAAACAGACAGTTCAACAATGAAGTGAAAGTCACAACTTACCTCCTCCCAAACCAGCAGCAACCAGCAGCGGCTCATGGTCTTCCTGGCAGAGGTAGGTTGGGGGAAGGGGGTGGCAACTGTTTGTGTTTTGATGGGGTGTTTTTTCCCTTGTTTCACGGTGAAAAAGCCCTGCTTGATCACGGACGCGCTTCAGGAGAAACAGACAGGAAGGCAATTCAGGCTACCACCTTCTTTGGCAAGACCGAGGCAAGAGCAAGCGGTCAGCTAGTCCAGGGGTACCAAACGCACCTGGCCCAGCAGGCTGGATGAGTGGGGTGGAGCTGGTCCATAGGCCAGATGAATGGCCTAGCCATGGGCTGGATCCCATGAATGGCTAGCCCCAGGGGCTGGATCAGGCCAAAGGAGCTGTGCCTTCTGCACTGGATCCAGTGGACATGGTTCTCGCTCTGGCTGGTCCACAGCTGCAGTGCATGCAACAGCCAGTGCACTCCATATCTTGGACACCCTGGATCCAGTCACTTGTATGGATGAAGTAGAGCAGAATGACCAGGGACCTAAAATGAAGACCGGGAGGTTCTGCTCAGGCTCCTCTCTACAGCTGCACATCGCGGGAGGTGCGGGGCTGTGGTACTGGCAGCAGGTGGAGTCCCAGGTGCAGCATGTGGAGTGGACAAAAGGGAAAGCCCCGAGGCTGGTGTCAAGCCCAGGGAGGAAGAAATTGCAGTGGTCAAGAAGCACGGTGAGGAGAAGGATGTTGAACAGAAGCGACAAGAAGACGTGGCTTTAAAGCCAAGCGCTGGCCTGGGACATCCCTGAAAACCTTTGGCTCTTGCTCTGAGGCTCTGGCTCATAACGATGGATCGGTTTCCTAGTCTTAAATCCAGCGGCTGGCTGGAGAAGCTAAAAATGCCTCGAAGGCACGTCTCTCAGGTGGGGCAAGGTAGCATCACATCCTCTCACAGATCATCAGCCTCTGCCAGGCTAATAGGGGATCTTCCCTCCTGAAGCTTGCTGCAATTGCTATTGCAATCCACCCCGCACTCGGAGCCTTGCCCACGAAAGGAGATTTCTCTGGCTCTGAGTCATGTTTTACCCTGCAGTGAATAAGATTTCCAGCCTCCTCTTCCTTTGATCTGCCACCTTTAGACAGCACTTGGCAAACCTGATCCTGCTGGCTAGTAGGAGGCTCTAGTCAAGCAATAGGCCCCACTGCAGTGGCGGCTGCATGGGAAGCAGCCTGGAGAGGGCCAGAACGGGGAAACAGAAGGGTGGAAAGCCCGAAGCTGGCATATGTATGGCTGCGTACGCCCGCTGCTTTTCTCCTGATGTCTTGTCTTCGTTCACACCTTGCTCATCTCCTACTAACAGAAGACAGCAGCCCCCCAGGCATGGCTTCCAGCTCGCAGCCATCAGCTCCTGGGCACACGACGCCTCCCACCTGCTCTCTCTCATCACTTGGGAGTGCCCCGGTTTTCCAGCTCCGGCAGGAAATCAAACCCCAGCGTAACTTGGCCCAAACTCCTTTAAAGGACAGAAGAGCGAGGCTGTTGGGCAGGATGGCAACTCCCAAACCCTTGGATGGGTCTGGTTTTTAGGCACGTACCTGTAAGAATCCTTCCCTTTCTATGCCTTTCACTGGATGGATGAATTTGCACTTACAAAAACCTCAGCAGTGGGCCCCGTTACAGGCTCCTCACCCTTCATGCCAGCTATGCGATTAGGAATGACCTTCGAATTGGGTCACTGGGTCATCTGAAACACCGAAACAACAGCCCCGGCTATGGCTGCTTAGCTATGGCTGGGACACGGAAGTGGGGCTGGAAGGGACCTCCAGAGGCCACATCTAGTCCAACCCCTGCCTGAGGCAGGATCATCCCGACCCGAACCATCCCAGACAAATCCGTTGCCTAACCTCTTGGCAAACTGACACGAGCAGCCCTGGCACAACACAAGACGCAACATCTGAACCTGCCACAGGTAAAGCAACATGATAGCCGACTCCTCTGCTACTGCAAAGGTTGTCAGAGCAAAACACCTGATTTCTGCTCCGATATCATGCTGTAGCCAACCGCCACGTGCCCTGGCTTCTGTCTCACCATGAAACAGGCAAAGGTGCAGGGTTTGCTCATGGCCGCTGGGTCTGGTTTGTGTTTGCACGCACCAGCCAGGGACTGGGGACCTCAGGGATGGATGCACACGGGGTGCGGTGGTGCAGCACTGCACTCTTGGAGTTGACCACACTGTGGGAGCCTCCCGGGACTTTTTTAGCCCTTTAATGGAGGTGAAAACCTCCCCCTTCCCCCATCCCCAGATGAACCCAGCTGCAGCACGGTCTGGCTGGAGGCGGGGGAGGGCAAGAAGAGCTCTGGTGCTTCCCCAACTCCTGAAACAGCCAGGAAAGGCAGGGAAGAGAAGGAGAGAGGGGATTTTCACCTGCTTTAGGGACTTAAAAAAGCCCCTGGAGACTCCAAAGGGTGGTGTGTCCTCACTGGTGGGGGCAGAGGAGGCTGGAAGCATGGAAGAGGCATCCCTGCAGTGAAATTTCCCTTTGGGGAATCTGGGATCTGCCCTTGAGGGAACCGAGCATCCCGTGTGCGAGACCCACAGGGCATAGCCACTGCCCCGCCGCACAGCTACCAGCGTCAGGCCTTGCTCGAGGGACCTGCCGCAAGTCGAGGCAGCGTGCGAGCACCAGCTCAGCCCCGGAGATCTAAGCCTGCGTGTAAACGCTTCTCTGAATCAGGACCCGCATCCTGCAGCTCAAGCTGCCGGGTTTCGTCCTCCGTGCTCAGGACATGCAGGTGCGACCTACAAGGCCAGCCCAGGCAGGGTCACACACCTGGCTGGGCTCAGGAGCCTGCAGTTTGGTTCCCTGCTGCGCCGCAGGCTTTTTGGAGGGTGTTGGGCAAGTCACTTAGCCCCTCTGTGGCACAGCTGCCAAGGGGGGCTAACAGCCCCAGCCTCTCTCCCTGGGCATGGGAGAGGCTAAGGTGCTCTTACAGCCTGCGAGATGCTAAGATGCTACAGGCCTGGGAGCCACGTGCAGGCTGAAGGCAGCGATACCAGCTTTGCTCCGAGCGAGAAAAGGACCGCGATGCAGATGGCTGTGGCTCTGCTACCGGCAGCCAGTCGAGCTGTCTGTAAACGGGTCCCCTGGATGTTTGCATCCACGGAGCCCAACCCCGAAGGCTATGGAGGGCCTTCAGGGAGGCTAATGTAGTCTCTGCAGAAGGCAAGCACGGAGCGCTCTCCTTCCAGGTGTGCCACGTGCCGTGGGCCCCATCCAAGGGGAGCAGGCTCTCCCACCATCCTCGGCCTCTTACAGCTCTGCCTATGGTGCGGCTCAACCCCCTACGAAGATCTGGCTCAACTTTTGCGGCAGGAGACTGGGCTGGTCAAAGCCAACCAGAATCAAGGCCCTAATTCAAGAGGACCTGGGGGGCTTAATTCCCTCAGGCGGCCCAAAAAGCCCAAGCCTGAAATCCTGCACTGATCCGTGGGAGAGATTCGATGCTGGGTCCCGGCTGTGCCTCCTGTCCCGCTTTCAAGCCCTTCCTGAAGATGCAGTTGCAGAAACTTCTGGCTTTTCTCAAAGCCCAGAACGACTCCCAGTGTCTACAAAGGCCCGTCCTCAAATGGGAAGTTACCTTCACCCACCTTTGGGCAAGACGCCCAAATCAAACTGAAACCAAGAACAAGGACCCGGTCACGCGCTTCCTGAGAGCTCCCTGCAAGCCAGCAGCTCCTTCAATTTGGGAGTCAGAGCGCCGTTTCTCAGCACCGCCGCCCTGGAAATCCTCTTAAATGACATCCCTCATATTAGAAATGCCCAGCTCGTGAGTTTAGCTTTGCAAGAGGTCTGTGCACTCTCTGTAACCCCCAGCGAATATCAGGATCAGCAATCGATACCCAATTTTTACCTTGTTCTTCATTGCCAGGGGTAGGAGGCCATCCAACCCTGTCTCTTGGCTCTCACTTCCTGGGAATGTTTCATCCTCCTCCAGCCAACAGCAATAAAGCTAACTAAAATAAATAAAGCTAAAATAAAGCAATTTTTATTAATTGCTGGAGCCAGGTCCCGTCACTACCCTGAGCTGTTGTCTGATAGCCACCCGAATGGTGCCAGGATGGGAAGTATCCAGCTTTGGCTCCAGTGTTTTTGGCCAAGGTCTTCTGATCCATGAAGCCAATGGTATTTTTCTTTGTGGAATAGCTGTTGGGAATGCTACTGAAAGCCCCTAGCTTTCATTTGGGAGTTGTGGCTCTGGGGAGGTGTCTGATAACCTGTGCCTTAGAGTTTTTGTTGGTGGCCTGAAGCACCCAGGGAGGGTCCCCCACCCATCTCTTCACCCCCCCAGTGAATGCTACTCGTTTCTGGAATAGGAGATCCTCTTCATCTGAAACACCGAGACAACGGCCCCACCTATGGCTGCTTAGCTATGACTGGGACACAGAAGTGGGGCTGGAAGGGCCCTCCAGAGGTCACAGCCGAGGCAGGATCATCCCTATCCAAACCATCCCAGACAAATCCATTGCCTAACCTCTTGGCAAAACGACACGATCAGCCCCGGCACAACACAAGACGCAACATCGGACCCTGCCGCAGGTAAAGCAATGCAATAGCCAACTACTCTGCTACTGCAAAGGTTGTTAGTATAAGCCCGAGAGATCCCAGGAAGAGACATGGTGATGCCCTTGCAGTACTTAAAAACCCAGAGGTTCCTGCCTAGAGGATCTAGCTCTTCCACTTGGGATCAGCCCGATTGCCACATTTGGGGTCAGGATGAATATTTTTTCTAAGTCGGACAACAGAGGGGTTTGTCTTCCATTGCAGCATGCTTCCTTGCCCTTGGGTCTTCTGAGCGCTAGGAACCGAGGCCCCTGGCACTGCACTATCTCCTCTGATTTTGCCCCTGGCAGGCTGCAGGCGCCCCTGTTCCTGGCGCTTCTGGTCCATGGCTGGGCGTGAGGATTTGCAATGACAATTCAGGGCAATTCTTGGTTAAATGTTTGCTTGTGACTGCAGAGTACTGGACTTGCAGACCCAGCTATCTCCTCCCAGCCCCATGGGCCTATATTCCAGATGCTCCGAGTTTTCCCCCTCTTGTTCTTATAAGAAGTGTGAAATGGCAGCAAGGTGTCATGGGCTGGTGTTTGGGGCAGCTCTAGATCAAAATGTGCCAACAATCAATGTCCTTGATTGTAACCTCTCCTCTAAAGCTTGATTTTCCCTTTCTGCCCAAACCCACTTGAAGGACAGATATCAGATTGGATTAGCAATGATCAGCGTTAGCTTCGGTTGGGACGTAGGCATGCAAGTCCGCAGACAGGCCCCCAGTGGGCAACCAGGAGATCAAATGGGTGCGGGTGCGGGTTACCGGGCCTGGATCAGCAAAGCAGAGATCTGCGGGATGTAGTCTGGGGTGAAAGCCGAACTCAGAAGCCAGAGGAATCAGAGAGCCAGGGGCCGGGTTTCAGGGGAGATGCAAGAGCGGTCGGGGCAAGCCGAAGCCGAGCCAGGAGAACCGGAGGCAGCCGTGAACGTGAGACTCGTCAGAGCTGAGGCTGAGGCTGCAGGGATGCTTAAAAGGGCTGAGTGGTGCTCTCAGAGGCCGGCCCAGTTACAGAGAACTGGGGCAGCCGCATTAGCCAGGGTCAAAGTCAGGTGAGGAAGCGATCGGGCTCAGCCCAGCCGACCCCATCTTCTAAATACTTCTCCTTGCTCACTCTGCACCCATCTCATCTCTCCCTCTGGGGCGTCCTGCAGAGGCTGCAAGTGCACACCTGGATTTCTCCCCCTAATACCGAGTCATCCACACCAGAAGACAGCATGGTCTATCTACCCCTTGCAGAACTCAATCCATCCTCCGGTGAGAGACAGCACATGTGCCGGCTGCATCTTGGGAGAGCGCTTTTATTCCTAAATAGCCCCAGGGAGGAACTGATTTGAGCCCGGCTCCAGTGCCACCTGCCGGCTGGTTTGGGACACGCCTGGCCTGCTGAGCCTCGCCTCGCCTCGCCTCCTGCTCGTTTTGCAAAAAAGGCTAATGATTTAGGAATTGGAGATCGAGCCTTTGCCGTTATGGTGACTTTACAGCTCCCCACAAATTCATATGGGGCCCTCACCCTGTAGCACACATATGCACATGCACATGCATGCATGCACACACGCACACCCCTCCATGTGTGGGGTTAAATCCTGCTGTTGCAATCCATCGTGTTGCTGTCTGTAGCTCTCGCAGCGCGTGGCACAGCCGGGACCTAAGGAAGGTGGGGATGGCCTTGTTCTCCCCTCCTAGCTTTCCTCTTGTGCCTTTTACCAAGCCAGGGGCTGTAATAAGTGCAGCTCTGATTCCTTCCTGGCCTTTTGGTTGAGATCAAGAGAGGCAGAGAACATCTGAACCCCAAAGGCCTCTGGTCCTGGGCTTGCTTCCATGGAGGATGCCTGCCTGGATTTGGGAGTATCCATAGCCCCGGCTGAAAGGGAGGAGACTCGTCTGGTGGTAGAGCCGTACAGACTATCCTCAGTCGAATTTTGGAACTTGACTATCGGGCTTTACTTACCTTGAATTTGGAACCGATTTGGCTTTGATAACGATAAAAAAGTGCAGCGTGTGTCTTTTCTTTCGGTGTTCCCCCTCTTTTTGCCATGTGCTCCATTGCTCTTCTACCCAAACTAAGGCGGTTTATCTATTTTCTCCCCATGCTCTTTAGTTATAGAGTTGCATTGAAATAGGGCTGGCCTAGCACTCTTGTCCAGCCAAGGGCTTGTCTAATCTGCTCTTAAAAGCTGAGACGTTTCCACAGCCTCTCCAGGTAATCTGCTGCACTGCTGAGCCGCCCTGGCAGGGACAAAGTTCTTCCTAATTTCCAACCTAAATGTCCCTTGTTGTAACATAGGCCTGTTATTTCCTATCCTGCCCTCTTCAGTCACTGACAAGAGTCTATCACCATCCTCTTTATAAACTGATCTGCAGGTATTGAAGACTGTTATCAAATCCTGCCCAGTCTCCTCTTCTCCAGACTAACTAATCCCAGTTCTTTCAGCCCGTCCTTGTGATTCATGTTTCCTGGACCTCCGATCATTTTTGTTGGACTCTTTCCAATGTGTCCACGTCTTCCTTAGTCCCATGGCTCATACCTGTAGGGCCAGAGAGCATCCTTTTGTCACAGCCTTCAGTGAGCTATGCTATGCCTGGGAGAGAGAAGAGATCTCCTCCTCAATGCATTTCTTACACAACCACTGAGGAAAGAAATGCTATTTTGCCAACGAGAGATCCTTCAGCAGAGGCAACAAGCGTCGACTTTGTTAGGGAGAAGTCCCACCCCATCTTAACCCCTTTGATCTCCTTCTTACCAGGCTTGGCAAGATGGAGACAGTTTATTTTGGCTATTTTCCCTCGTGGCATTAAACCATGACGTCTATCTCAGTCGTGCCCTCAACTGCACGGCTGTTGCACAAAAATGGCATGTTGCAAAAACCATCTTTTCTCATAACACGGCGGCCCCTCCCGCCGGCTTTATCCTTGCCCTCTCGCTTTTCCTTTCCAATCCCATCCAGGCCCTCTTCACTGTGTTTTTACTTCATGCCCAGAAGAGAAGAGAGAAAGAGCCCCCTTGCTTGCAGTCCAGAACACGAGCGTCTGGCCTCACTAAATGGAAACCGCCCGATGACATCCCTCACCTCGGTGCAAAAGGCGCAGATCACAACCGAGACAGAAAACCAGGACCTGGCCTGCGAGGAGGATCAGCCAGCTCCTGAAAATTTAAATTGCACTTTTTCGGTACCCCATGTCCACCCTCCCTGTCTGTCTGGCTCTGCCTGGAGGGAGCATCTTTAAGGATAAAAAGCTAAATCAGGCTTCGTGCCTTCCAAGTCCCCGGGACTACAGGAATCGCCAGCAAGGAGGTGATCCAAGGGCAAGTTCTCTCCCCTTCGTCTGCCCCCGACACAGCTCTGCACAGGCATCTGCTGGGAGGGACGGGGCTGCCCTGGATGCTGCCTGCTCCCCCTGCCATCCCATCGGTCTCCTCTCTCTACCGCACCAGTAGAGGGGCTGTATATCACCCCAGGCACTGATGCAGGTGCCCAGCCTGTTGTGGCTCAAGTCAGCCCTGTACATTTAATGGCCCTCCTTGGGCATTCCCAGGTCTACCCCGAGGGAGCGTCATGGGTTTCTGTGGGCGCACTCCGATTGATGTCAGTACTCACCCTCGGCATCAGTATATGACAACGGTAGCCAGAAACCCCCCTGAGATCAGTGTCCCGCACAGTGCGGACAGCTCTTGGTCTGCGTAGACAAGGGACCAAGCGGCCCGGAGAGGCGACATGACCAAGGTCTCATAGCAGGGCAGTGGCAGAGGTGAGAACAGCAGGAGAGTCTTCTTGATGCTCAGGGCAGAGGCCTAGTCCAGCTCAAGGGGCTTGTCCTACGTGCTGCTAAACTGCATGCCCGAAAGGAGAATCATGTAGAAAATGAGGGTTTGGAGGAAGCTCAGGAGATCATCTAGTGTCCACTCAAAGCACGACCGTCCCCAACTAGATCGCCCCAGCCAAACTGGGAGAGCTCTGAATTCCCCAGGGCTTACTGAGGAAACCAAAGTGCACGAGCACTGAATACGCAGCTGTTCAGAGGGATTTGTGAACAGACCAGGAAGTCCCACGATGCCCCTTTATAAATCTGTGGTGTGTCCGCACCTTGAATCCGGCGCCTAGGTCCGGTCCTCATCCCTCTGGGGTATGATCCTCAGACCTTCAAGGATACTGAAGAGCTAGGGAAGGTTCAGAGAAGGACAACAGGGATGATCAGTGGTTTGGAGGGGCTTCCCTATGAGGAGACACTAAAGAGGCCAGGCCTGTTCAGTTTAGAAAGGAGATGCTTGAGGGGAAGACACGAGAAGGGATTTAAATAGAGAGCACCTCGCTCAGACTCTGCCGCGGCAGCTGGAATCAGAGCCCGAGACCCTGCACGACCCAGTGCCCCCTTCTGCAGATCGACTGGCTTCGGGTGCATCTGCTGCTGGCCGTGCCGGAGGGAAGAAGCCAGGAGAGCCCCTGCCCGCTGGGACCGCTCCCTCCCCGGGCACACGCAGCAGGGAGGAAAGCAGAGCCCGCCAGGAAAAGAACAGGCAGGACACGCTGCCGTGTCTCCCCGGGGAGAGGGGCTGGTGAAGGCATAGGAAGGCTATGCTCCTGGTGCAGCTTACCCTGCCCTCCCGGTTTCCTCTGCCCCCACACACACCCCGCAGGGCTTGTACACCCGTCGATAGGGCAGGTCTCAGGTGTGGGTGCATGGGGCCCGTGTCCTTGGGCTCAGAAGCATCGCTGTGGAAACAGTCTTGCTCTGCCCAGCTCCAGATGTGCTGCAGCTGCTGCTAAGGCCCTGGAAGCTGGCACGCACGCTGGCCACAGGAGCACCATCTCGGGGAGGTCTGAACAGGCTGCCGTCGCTCCCCGACTGCAGTGCAGACGCAGACACCGCTCCGGGGAGGCAACGTCACCCAGCAGCAGGGCAATCTCCAAGCCGAGTCTGACGCCTGGCAATGCTGCTGCCACATGCTCTGGGCCTCGTCTATGAGAAAAATTGATGCCGGGTCGCTAAAGTCCTATGTGCTTGAAATGGAAATGTCAGCTATTGATCGAAATGCACCAAAAGCCAGCCAGAGGTTAGGGCAGCCTGTCTCCTCAAGGAAACCACAGGGCTCCCACAAGCCAGGTGAGGTCTCTGGATGTGAAGCATTGTGCATTCAATTGAGATTATTCCCAGGAGAAGGGCTGCGTCCTGAGGGAAACCTGCTCTCTCAGAGCCACAGGGGCGGTCTCAGCTCTGGTTCCCCGTGCTCGGTGGATGTGTTGCACACAAGGAGCCGAGGGGACTTGCAGGCACAAGACAGGCCACAATTGCAGCGAGGTCCACCTACAGAGCGGAAAGGAGATGACAAGAGCTGATGCACGCTCCTTTTCCAAGGTCTTGCCAAGAATAGAGGTGAGGCTAACTGGCCTATAATTACCCGGGTCCTCCTTCCTCCTCTTCTTGAAGATGGGGACCACGTTGGGCATTTTTAGTCCTCTGGGACCTGTCCCAAGTGCCACGAGCGCTCAGACAGCTGCGACAGTGGTTCTCCTATGTCATCGGCCAATTCCTTTGGTACCCTTGGGCGAAGATTGTCGGGGCCCGCCGACTTAAATACGTCCAACCCCTCCATGTGCCCCTTCGCTAGGTCAGTGCTGACTGTTGGTGGATTGGTATTACTCTCATTCCAGACTAAAGACTCATTGTGAGGTGCAGCTATATCCATGTCCAGGAAAACGAAGCAAAGAAATTAATAAAGAGCTCTGCTTTTTCCATGCTCATCAGTGATGAGTTGCCCCAGTCCATTTTGCAGTGGCCCTATGTTACCCTGCGCCCTCTTCCTGCTCCCTACGTACGTCAAGAAGGACTTTTGTTGTCTTTAATTTGTGTTCCCAACTTGAGTTCGGTATCTGCTTTGGCCTTTCTTGCTGCTTCCCTGCGAGCATGAGCCAAGCAGGTGTACTCCTTGGTGGCTGCCCCCTGCTTCCACAGCCTGTCGGCCTCTTCTTTCCTCTGAAGGCTCTCCTGGATTTCCCTGCTCAGCCAAGAAGGGTTTTTGGCTCTTTTGCCCCTTTCAGTGAATACTAGGATGGTGCCCCTCTGTGCCTGTAGGATCAGTCCCTTGAGGAACTCCCACCCTTCTTGGACCCCCATCTCACAGATGTGCTTACCCCTCAGACCCACCCTAACCAATCTCCTGAGCTTCTTGAAGTTGGTCTGTCAGAAGTCTAGCACTACTGCCCTACTAGTTGTCTTTCCCACCTTACACTGGACGGTGAATCCTATCAACTGATGGCCCCTCTCCCCTAGGTGACCTTGTACCTATAGCTCCCCCACCAAGTCCTCCCCTAGGCCAGCACCAAGTCAAGTAAGGCATCTCCTCTGCGTACCTCCTGTGTTAGATGCAGGTGAGAAACCTATGTGAGCGAGCAGACCTGGCCGACTGCTCCTCTCAGCATATGTCCGGGTGATTTAGGTCACCCATGATCACTAGGTCATGAACAGCTCATGAGAGCTGTTTCAAGGTCTAACTCTTCTCCCTGGTATCATAGTATCATAGTATCATAGTAGTTAGAGTCGGAAGGGACCTGGGCAGATCATCTAGTCCGACCCCCTGCCTTGGCAGGAAAGAGCACCG
>JAGPOW010000304.1:5106766-5118108 GCA_030014935.1 Caiman crocodilus
TCAGATACCCATATCGATTGTCCCAGGACAAACCCTAAAAAGGTTCGTTGGATAAGGAATGCCAACCGTTTGTGTCAGGGCATTGTAAACCACTGTTCTGGGATTGCTAACTGGAAGGGCAAGCCATGTACACACCAATCCCGCTTGCTAACCCCTAACTGGAAGGGCAATCCATCTACACGCCAATCCCGGGACTTGCTCCGGGACAAACGCAGGCAGAGCGTGCTCCAGGACAAACGCAACATCTGTTTCTAGTCTAAAACCGCATCGTCAGATCTGAGTGCACCCCAATGCACGATGCGTTAAGGAGAGAGCTGGCCCACGCCGTTCTGATTCATTTATGAGACACGTTTGGAATACGTCCATGCCATACTCTATACAACACCCGAAAAAGCCACGTTTGATCACATAAAAATACCTACATGATAGGAGGCATTATTTAAAGAGCTCCAGATGTGTAACAGAGAGGTGCTGGGCGAGCCTGGTGGCAGGGGACACTGACAGCACAAGAAACCAGAATGTCTTCATAAAAACCCTCTTCTAAAATGAGGAGAGCCAGGTCTTCAGCAAGTGCAAGTTGGTCTATTGAAGCCAGGGGCACGCGAATGACTGATCCACTAATGCAATAAAGTTGTTGGGGGAGGGAGATGAGCGGGGAGGTTGGCCCGCTGACTTTGACAGGGCCAAGACTTAAACTTGGCGGGTGCCGATACATGACCAGCGAGGCTGCCCCAACGCACTGTAGTCACAGCGTGTTGGAGCAGTCTCCATTAATCGGGTCTGCCGGAGCGTAGCAATTACCGTGCTCCAGCACCTCATTCGACGAGCTTTAGATAAAGCACCCCTGCCATCATTTTTAAATGCAGGGACGCCGACATGAGACGCTCCGGGTGCTTTAATTAGAGCAGCTTCCCCGCAAGTCCCAGAGCACGTGTATAAACGCCCGGTGTGCGGGGAAAATGCACTGATTTACTTTGCTATATCAGGCCCTCTGGCTTCGACCAAGGTACTCCGGACTCACTCAGATCTCAGTTCACCACTGCACTTGCTCCAAGTTAAGACGGCTGAATGATGGCCTGAGCGATCATCATATCAGACTGCCGGCACGTAGGAAGGAGTCCGTTTCAATTTTACCCCGCGTCAGACCACGAAGAGAGAAATCAAGGCTTATGCCTTTACCCCGGTTCTTTCATTCACCTCATCTGCCTCTTCCGAACACTGAGCTGGATATTGTTAATTAATGAACCGGGAACGAGAGAGAGCGAGCTGGAGGGAAAGTACATGTTGTTAGAGCCTTTCAGACATCTAGCTGGAGCAAAAGTGAGCAAAAAAGGGTCATTTCAATGATTAAAAGCCAAGAAAACAACATGGAGAATAAATCTGGCCGATATTTCCAGCCTGTTCCAATCTTCACAGCCTGCAGCTCTCCGGCTCTTTTTAATAATTCATTCCTTTGTAAGGATTATTGTGATTTGTATTTGCAGCTCGCTGCCGCTTTGTTTTCCAGAAGACAAACTTCTCTTTAATTTGAAGAACGTTACAAAACGGCTCGCGAAACATCAAACAAATTGCTTTGCTCCCAGGAGACAGCACATGTAAATGTGTCGTGGGCGATGAAGAATTACCCCGGAAATCTCAGAGGCTGCGGTGGATCCAGCCCGTCCCGGCTTTCAAACCGGGGCCGTCTTCTCTCTCGGCTCTCGTTAACTTCTGCGAATCAAAGTCTCGGCCTCGCGGAGTTAAATACCACCCCCAACTGCATCGCAGCCTGAGCCGCTATAATGATCAAGGGACATTTCGAAGGCGACTCTTCCCATTGCGCACTGGAAATGATTCAGCAGCTCCAAAGCCCCCCAGGTCCCGAGCGCATCCCTCGGGCGGCAGCCCTCCCTTACCTTGTACAGCCTGTAGTAATGCACGGCCACGTCGTCCAGCCGCACGGCCTCCTTAATGTATTTGAGATGGGCTTCTGAGGCCGTCAGCTCAAACTGGTCTTTGTGCATGTTCGGGATGTGCTTTAGGATGTAGTCTTTCCCGCGCTTGGTCACCACCTGGGAGGAGACAAGCAAGGGATGCTGTTCAGTGCCCGCAGCGGGGAGGGGAAGAGCGGGGTGCAGCCAGCCGCTGTGCCCTTAAATGCTTGGCAAGTGCTAAAGAAGGGCTAGGCTATCACCCTCCAACCCCTTGTTAGCCTGTCTGCTTTAGACACAGTCCATACCCTTGGGCCTCATAGTCTGTAATGTATCAGCCCCATCCTTGCCACCACCCATCTGGTAGGGAGATGCTATCATCGCCCTTTCCAACTGGTAAACTGAGGCACGGAGATGCTGGACGCTTCTCTATTGCATCGCAGCAGCGGGTCCCGACTCGGTGGGGGTGGAAAACGGGGGGCTCGAGTGCACCCTGTCCACGTCAGGCTTTTCCCAGCGCTTGCCCTTAGGCTTGTGGGCGACTGAAAGGTCAAGATCAAACCCAGAGGAAGGAGCCTTGTTTGCAGCTTGCGTGAGGACGGGGGTAGGCTCATGCGACCAGGGATGGGACCTGCCCCAGTGCTGAGCGACGGGGCCGTGGTCACATCAGACGTGTGCAGCTGAGGGGGGAACTGAACCCAGGGGTCCGACCCCCCAGACCAGAGCCTGCATGGGATGGGATCCTGCCCGGTGCCATCTCTCCTCTCCCCGAGGGGCTCGGCTGGTCACGGGTCAGGCAAGCCCCTCACCTCCCGAGTGAAAGCATCCATCTCTCCTTCACCCGGGAAGCTTTCCAAAAACACTCTGGAGCTGCCAACACCCATGGCAGATGCACGGCGAGCCTGCGCCAAAGGAAGCCAGGGGAAAACTCCTCTCCCTCCATTCCCGTTTCGCATCAGGCCCGAAGGAGTCCCAGGAAACCCACAGCTGTGGCCTGACTTTCCTGCAGCACGGAGCTGCACGACGGGATTCACGACTCGGGGCGGACCTGGGGCTCAGGCAGGGCATCGGCCTATATATGGAGCACGGTCACGGAGCGGAGGGGTTTATAAACAGGGCTGACATTCCTCCCGGTCGCAATCGCGTGATCTCAGCGCGGGCCCCGGCTGGGGGAAGGGGGTGGAGAGCCGTACTGCAGAGCAGCTGGCGGCAGCGCCGCTGGAAGCGGGGTAAATCAGACCCAGCTGCGGTCTGCGCGGCCGTGCCCGAACGCGCTTGCTGGAAGCTGCCTTGCCTGCCTCCACGACAAAGGGTTTTTGAACCCGAAAGCTTGCTTAAATCACTATTCTCCAACCATTTGGGTTGGTCTAATAAAAGATCTCAAATTCACCCGAGGAACCTCGTCTGTCCATGTCGGGCAGCATTTCACCCGGCAGACATCCCCGCCCGCCAGCCCCCTTGCACGAGCTGCAGCAGAATAAAGGAGTCTCCTCGTTTTGCAAGCGCGGAAGCAGGAGCAGGGAGGCGAAGCAGCAAGGGAACGGATGTACATTGGTATTTGACTTCAATGGAAACAACCCCAGGGCAGGGGTGCGTCCGGAGGTGGGGGGCGGCAATGCGGTCCCATCGCACATCCCTGCTTTCAGCCAGCTCCGGAGCCTGCCGCGCGGCTCTCGAGCAAAACCTGCTCGAGGATTTGGAAGAGTTTAGGCAACCTCAGCTGAGCACGTCCAGCCTGGCGCAGTTCTCGCCAAGGACCCTTTCCAGGGAGAAGCATCGACACAGCTGAGGTTAAAACCCGTGGCCCTCACTTTGCGGCGTACCTAAAAGTAGCGGGGTGTGAGGGGGGAAAGAAATCGCCCTTGTAGCCGACATCGCTACTGCAGCAAAACTGAGCCAAAGCCGTTATTCCAGCAGCCAAGTCCTCTCCTTGCATCACCTTATTCTGTTCAGAAAATGATCCTGGTTAAAAAAAAACAACCCCAAAACAACCAACCCCACTTTCGCCGGTATAAGCTGGAGGGTTTCCCAGCAGAGCTCTAGCAGCAAACGCTGCCTGTTTTGGGCAATGCCTTTGTGTTTACGAAGACAGCTGCGGTGAACCGCAGGCAGAGGTGGGCACAGCAGTTAATCAAATCGCTTCCCCCACTCCTTTCGTAAGCAGGAGAGCGATCCAGCTCGTGCGTCTGAGCGCAAGCTGCGAACGCCACTGTAACAAAGCCTGCCAGCGCCCACGGAGCTCCAGCAGAATTACTCCAACCGCTTAACAAATAAGACGCAATCCCAAAAAGCATGTTTTTCCTTCCATTTTAGGCCGCTGCTTTCAAAGGAGCCTAAAGGAGTTAAATAAATATGTCAGTCCCATTTGAAATGCACAGGTTGCTGAGTGCCTAACTCCCTTCGGCTCCTTTGAAATGCTCGAAGGGGGATTTTTAAGTGCTCCCGCAGCCGGTTATCAGATCAGCGGGCAAAAGGATGCCCGTGTCAGTACTGCGCAGCGTATTAGAGCAACCTGCCAAGGCAGCTTTGTTAGAAGCTCCATGACACGCAGCGACCCCGGGCTCAGAAGAAAAGGGAAAAAAGGGGTAATTACATTCGGGTTGAAAAAAGATGAAAAAGGACTTGGCTGACTTCAGGAAGTGCATAAATCACAGGGAACAATAGGGCCTGCATCTTTATTGGCCTCGTTATGTGGGGCAGCCAGGCCTAGCGGTGGCTACCGTGAAAAACAAGAAGGCATCCAAGGGCGTAGCCATATAGGTCTAGAGGAAAAGGCAATCAGGACTCATAGTAGAGAGGATGCCTTTTATTAGACCCACAAATTATTTTGCAAAAATATGAAAGACATTGTGCAATTAAAGAAATTTGGGGTTTTTCTGCAAAAATCTTGTGGGTTTAATAAAAGATATCATCGCTACTACAAGCCCCGATTGCCTCTCGCACCAAGAAATCATGGGTAGGTTGGTACCGGGCCATCAAATACATACCAGCATATTGTGGGGCAGGCTCTGTAGTTGCTCCTTTGCTCAACTAATACTGATGGCATCTGCTCTGCCCTGCCTGGAAACTGTTCACCTTTTCTCTAACGTTGTTTGAGGTCGCAGCGATTGCGGGAAGGACGTCTGGGCAAGGCTGGGAGGCAACTGAATGTGCGGTCCCGGTATGATGTGGTAGCTCAAGGATGGACGTATGAAATTGGGATGTAAAGGGGGATGACTGTGAGCCAGTTGCTCTGTGCCAAGTGCCTCTTATCCTACGGGAAGCAGATGCTGAACTGATATAACTTACCCCTTTTACTGAGGGATGAGCTACTGTGGTTTAAGCTTCTGCTAGCCGCGGCTAAGAGTGTGCACACAGGCATCTGCCATGCAGCAGGCTGCTTGTGCTAAAGCCTTGCCTTGTCACGTTAAACTGCCCGTGTGCCCATACCTTTGCAAAGTGAGCGCAGGCCGTGGTGGCATAGGCAGAATATCGAGTCTGCAGAGGGAGGTGGCGTTACCCTGACATGTGGCATTGGCAAGATCATTGCTGCAACTCTGGGGCCAGCTCCAGTGACCGCGTGGCTGAAGGGATGCTGACAGAATGGAAACAGCCCAGGGAAAGAGCCACGGGAACGACTTGCGGCCGCAGTGGAAAAGCATCCAGCGTACAGTTAGAGCGTTGCTGAAACGGGAGCGTGGCATTTGGAGCCGCTCTGCTTTCTGTCTCCGGGCCGGGGTACAGCAGGGGTCCAGCGCTCCGGCCTGCATGTCCAAGAAGGGTGCTGGCACCCAGGCTTTTAAGTCTAGAGTCTTTTACCTGCGTCAGGCACGTTGCAGGGTATCAGAGCTAGCACGAGAGGCACTGAATGGGGCTTAGGATGGGGCTTCAAGCCGTAACGCTGTCAGAGAGAGATCAGGGACACGTCACCTACTCTCAGGGCCAGAGCCTTGTCCACCTCTTAAATGGCACCTTATTCCACCCTGCTCAAGTCCCTGCAAAAACACTGACACGTCTAATATCGCCCATCTCTGCCTACATCGTGAAACGCAGGGGGCCTTTCTGCCTTACTGGTTTTCAGGGAACAAGCTGTGGCCTAGCAGCCCCTTCCTCTTTGGGGTGCCACGAGGTGCTCACACCCTATATAGCTAGGGACCACATCGAGATGAGGTTCGCATGTTTGAATCCCAGCTCTGCCTTCCCCGCCCTGGGAGGCATTTTTTTTAAGTCACCTTGCTTCTCTGCCTCGGTTTCCCTGTCTGCTAAATGGGAACGGTGCTCTCAGGGGATTCGAGAGCATGGGTTTAAAGGTGGCAGGGTGTGAGGTGTTTCCAAAAATGGCAAAGGGTGAGACTCGTCCTCATTTATTTCCAGCCAACAGCCCGGCCAAGCCGGACGGGGAGAGAGGCGCTCGCTTGCGACGATGCGCGGCCATGAGCCAAACCAGGACCCGCTCCCCTCCTGCTCTCGCCGGCCAGCGGCAGCCCGAGCGGCAAGCACGCTGCCTCTGCCCGTGCATACAAAGCCTGGCGCGCGCGGGAGCTGTTGCAGGCTTGGAGCCCGCGATACAGGCAGGCTTCACGCAGCTGAAGACAAATGAGCTGCCCCGCAGAGCTGCTTAAAAAGGCCTCATTACCTTGACGTGCCCCTGCGTGGTGCGCCTGAACGTGTCAGATTCCAGCGCCTGGTAGAAACCCCCTCTCCCCAGAATAGCCCGGCGGCTAAAAATAAGCCAAGTGTTTTATAAATGGCACTGCTGAGCCTCTGCTGAGGTTTCGAAGGGCCTTCTCAGCAAAGCGGACGCCGACCCAGGGCCCGACCCAGCAAAGCAATTAAGCACGGGCTTAACTTAAGCCCATGAGCAGTCCAGATGGACTGCACGCACGCTTAAAACTTCAGAGCGTGGCTGGAGCTCTGGCAGGCCAATAAATCCTGTGCAAAGTGCGGTCAAAGGCCCAGAGAGCAGCACTGAAGACACGGAGAGGAATGGCTTCTCCTCCCCAGTGCCTTGGTGCCTGTGCCGAGGTGACGGCAGCAGGTGCTGGCCCGAGGGCACCCCCAGGCCGAAACGCAGTGTAAAACAGCCTCCGTGTCATATTGCATCCGTGGGATTTTGGAGGAGATTTGTGTGCACCTGGCTGGGGTGGGAACCGAATGCACCGTGCAGGATCCGGGCAGGGCGGGAAGGGGCTCTCCGATGGGGGTGCTGGGAGTGGGGGCAGCCAGCTGTGAATGGGGCGCGTCCCTGGGAGCGTGCCGAGGGGGATCGAAATAAGCGCTGGATGTGCCTTTTCCTGCCCTCGGGGGATAAGCTAAGGGAGCCCCGCTGAAAGGCCAGAGCACCCCGGGGTGACAGGCGTGGGCTGGCCTGCACCAGGGTAGGGGCCGTCTCCCTCTTAGGGTGCCCCATACTGAATGCAACAGCTGCCATCTAGCAGCCTCCATCACAGGTGACCCAACCACCCAGCACCTCCCGGGGCGGCAGGACCCTGGGACCTCGTGGGAGACCTCGCGGGACCGCCAACTGCTTGCAAGGGCCCGTCGGCAAGCGCAGGGTCCCGTGGGGCTCCTCTTGCTCCCAGGGAGCGCACCGGGGTAGCACAGCCCGCTCCTCTCCCCGGGCCTGGGCATGAGCTCACCCTATCACGCCAGAAGCATGAAGGGCTCTTATGTAATGGGCATGACATCATGCTTTGCAGGCTGCAGCTATTCGCAGCCCCGCAGCTGTCACAGGCTATTAATAATCCAGACTGAAGCATCGCCGGCGTCTCTCGCGCACGGCCCTCCGCCTCGGAGGGGCTGGAGCGGTCTGCGGGGGGAGGGAGTGCCCCCGGCTGCCCGCGTCCCGCCAGCGCTCCCTTCCCTGGCCTTTAGGAAGGGGGTAGGGAGGGGTTGCTGCCTACAGCAGCCCCAACCCAACCCCTGCAGCTTCCTATGCAGACAGTGACGGGCTGGGAGGGAAAGAGCAACCCAGCCTCCCCTCCTGCTTCTTGCCAGGGCCCAGGGTGCGGCTGAAAGCACCAGCTCAGCAAAATGGGCTGCTCCCTCCCCCTTCGCAGCAGCAGCTGTGCAGAGGGAGGGTGAGGCAGGGGCGCCGGGTGGGAACGCCACGATGCCTGGCTGAAGGCTTGGACTCGGCTCTGCTCGGGGCAGAGCATGCCTAAACGCGGCACGTGCCGGCACGCAGGGCCCTCGGGCACTTCCCCTTGCACGTCAAGCCGTGTGGCATCGTCCCTGCATTCGTGCCATCATCCTTGGGCACCACTGCCACCCAGCCCCAGGGGGGCACGGGCATTGCACAGCTTCACCTGGACTAGTTGTGGGCTGCAGAGGTGGTTTCCACCGTTGGCGCATCTGATCTTCATCTCTTTTTCCACCCCAGGCTGCAAAGCCCCTCGTTGCTCTCTGGCAGCCTGGCTGCAGCAGGTGTAATAGGAGGAAGGCCACCAAAATGAGTGCAAGCAGCATGGGTGCCACACACCAGCCTTGCAGTCACCCCCCATATGCCCTTCCCTTGCCGCTCTGCTGCTTTGCACCCAGTAAAGCACAGCTAAGATGGCTGGGGCTCCGTCTTACCTATTCATCCCCCTTTGAGGCTATTTCTTCCCGCATCCACATCCTATTCCCACTGCCTCCTGCTCCCCGCGCAATGGGAAGGATGCAGTAGATGCCACGGGGGCCTGCGCCAGGGAAAGCACGAGGAAGCACCTACCCAGGCGGGGAAGTAGGCTTCTGGCTCGAAGTATTTTCCAAAGTGCTTGTTCCGCTTGAAGTTCCCCAGGTCGGCTTGCAGCGCAAACGCCGCCAGAAGGAAGTAAGCCTCCTCGCGCAGCACGCACTGGGAATGCAGCACTTGCTTCCTCAGGTGCCAGTAGTAGTAGTAGCGCGCCGTTCTGTCACTGGATGGGAGAAAGAGAAGAGGGCTGGTGAGGACCCCGCAAATCTCGCCCAGCCCTGCAGGAGCATTGGGCCGTGGCGTGGAGCAGGGCAATGCCCAGCCGGGGGCTGCTCGCCGAGATCGCCCGCCCGCCACTTCCACCTCAAAAGAGAGCCCAGGGACTAAAGCAACCGGTTGTCCCCAGCAGGCTAAAGCAACCTCGCTGTCCTCTCTAGCAAGGATGCAGCCCCCTGGTCCTGTTTCATTTGGAGACAGGTTTGTTGGAAATAAACCCTTGGTGGCTCTATTGCCAGCCGCAAGAATTAGCAACGCAGGCAGAAAAGCAATAGCCACCATTCATCCTTTTTTGCCTCTCGTGCCCCCCCAGCCAGAGCTGACAGGGCCAGGACTGGACATGCAGCAGCGCTGAGCTGTCTGCATCCTCGGTGCTCACCCATCCCCTTCTGGGGAGGTTTGTGGGCGCTCTCTCTTGACAAAGCCCTGCCTTCAGCGCACAGGCAGCAATCAAGGAGCGGGGAATACAACAGACACCCCAAGCCCTGACCTGTGAATTCTCCATGCAAACCCGTTTCCCAATGAGACAGCGCCAGGGGCTGCATTTGCCAAGGACTGGCTCTCCCGGTCTTCAGGCAAGCAATGAGCCAATATGCACAAACCCTGTTCGAGATGGCAAGCCCAGCTCTTCAGTCCTGGCTGCCCTGCCCCAACTTAGGAGGGGCGAGGGGCGTAAGGTGAGGAAAGAGAACTGGGGCATGGAAACATGATGATATACAGAGAAAGGGAACACAATTAAGTCTGTTCACCGCATGGAGGAGACATGAGAAACGCATGCTGAATAACGGGACGGTCTGGAGATGGACACTGGGGGATGCAATTTCTAAGGGCAAGTTCTGGGTAGATGCAGCAAAGCTCTGGCCTCTCAGGAGTCAATGCAAGCTCTATTAGGATTTCCAGAGGGCCAAGGTTTGCCCCAAACATTCTCCCATTTGCACAGCAACAAAGGGCCCAGCAAACTAGAGCTTTCTTATACGAGATGCAAAGCGCCTGCAGCTCCCAGTGGGATCAGCAAGGACATCTTAGCACTGGGCCCCTTGCACGGGGAGCTACACGAGCGCACGTGGGAACCGAGCTGCGTGTCAGTCTGTATTAGGCCAGTGCCGTTGTATTTTTCCTCCTTCTTGGCTTTCAAGGCCCCCGCATGTGCCCTTTAAGGCGGGATCCTGCATGCCCTGACTTGGTCCGACATGGGGACGGGCAAGGCCTGGCGGGGTTAGCCATTCACAAGCCCTGCAGTATAATGGCTGGACACAAAGGAGGATTGGTTTAAACAGAGTTAGATCCACGGTGCAAAAATGCAGGGGAGCATTCGTATCACAAAAGCAGACCGGACTCAGGCTCTTCGTCTTGCTACTCTCTCCTCCGCAGTGAACAATTCCCGCCGGTTATGAAAGCAGCTATTCCCCCTCGTCTGCCAAACCCGAACACAACCTCAGCACTTCACTCCCTCTTACGGCATCTGGCTGGGGACGTCTCGCCCTCAATGCCTCTTACGGTTGGCAAATAAAGCACGTGAAAAACGTGCCGCCCTGCGTTCTGCCGAAGGACTCCACCAAACGTCTAGGCGACGCGTGGCTTAACACGCTGGCAGAAGTATCTGCATGCCCGATCCTGGCATCCCCGAGGCTGATTTGGATTTCTCCAAGCCGCAGACTTTGCAGACGAGCTTGGCTGCGTACGTCAAGGAGGTCCCAGGGACCTGGGGCTTGCACTGGGGCAACTCTGCTCAAGAGACGGGGCGGTGTAGAAGGCACTCGTGCAAACGGGCGCTTGCACCCGCAGGCTTGAGCTGGCCCATGGGAAACGTGAAGCTATACCGCTTGCACGCCAGGAGCTGGGATCGTAGCTGGGCGTTTCAATCAGGAAACGCCTGCCCTGTTAGGGGAGCGTGTCAGCAGGCATCCTGTGTGCGAGCACTTTTTGAAGAGTGTGGGCTCCCTGCCATACGCTGCTAATTAGCCAGAAGCTGCATCCTGCATGCTTTTGGCTTTACAATGGGAAAAGAAAGGCTGCGGTCCCCCACCCCCCAGCCAACCTGCAACTTCCCGAAGAGACTTGCTGAATCTTGCTTAATTAAAGAAAACCACCCTTAATATCTCCCTCTTTAAAACAGCCGCGCAGTAACACACTATCCATTTTACATTTCTTCCTTGCCCATTAACGGAGGCTAGGAACCCATAAATATTCATCTAGCAAAACCCTAACCCGCTAGAAACACCCAGGATGTTTTCCATGCGATCCCCTTGATTATTAAGAGGTTTTTTTGCTCTTATAAAAATGCACGTGTTGGCATTTTTCCCCCCTACCTTATCAATCTGCCGTTTTCCACGTAATATTGCACTCGAAAGTGGATAATCATCGGTGGACCGAATTGGTCGATGCCCTGCATGAAACACAAAAATGTTTAGCAGTCTCTCTACGGAGGGTACAGAGAGGCAAATAACTCAACGGGAAGATCAGTGTTTACGCTGGTCTCTGAAACGTCGGGAAGATAACGC
>JAGPOW010000304.1:5135590-5147149 GCA_030014935.1 Caiman crocodilus
ACAAGAGAAAGCAGATGTCACAGAGGGATGGAGATGGAGGGGTGACGTAGCCAAAGAGACAGCCTGGCCACCCCACCTCTGCTATGGTGCTAGGCATGGATGGAGCTGGGCAAGACGCCTGCGGGCAAGGCCAGAGAAGAGGATGGCGTGGGAATGGAGACACCAAATGAGAGCTTGGACAGGAGTGGGTGGAAAGGACAGGCCGTGTCCTAGCAATGCAATGCAATGCAATGCAATGCAATGCAGAAAGGATCCGCAAGGCTTACCTGGACGCGGGCTGGAGACAGGTTGGGGGCAGAGAGGACTGAGAGGCAGGCAGGGTGTTGGCATCGCCCGCAGGGACCGAGAAACAAGGGCATGGGGAGGGCTGGTCTTGGCTATCCTGGCATGCCGTCTTCCAGCAGCTGGCTGTACTTCCCTTGGGCCAATGCCTCCTCTACAAGCACGGTGGTAATGCTGGCAGAATGGGAGCACCAAAACAGCCGAAAAAGCGCCTAGGAGCAAGGGGTCGGCCCATCTCTCCATACAGCAGTGCCATAGGGTACTCATGGAGGCAACCTGTGGCAATCAGCCGTCAACTCACATTTATTCAGCAGCCCGTGTCCCAGCGACCGCGATTGCCAGGAATGACATAACGCGCTTTGAAAAGCCAGAGATATGCTGAACATGTGGAAGTGCCCTGGCCAGGCCATGCCGAGCACGGGGTGGGGGGCCGCGCGAGGCAGCTGGCGGGCGAATTCGGGAAGGACTTGCTGGAGTAACACGGTTCCCAATTTCTTTGAACTGAAACAGCTCGTTAGGCAGGAACAGTTCATTAGCTGGTCCAGCATCAGCAAAGCAGCCTAGGGTACGAGCCAGCTAAAAGTCAGGGCTAGTTTAGGAGCAACTTTGTCGGGATCAATCCTCTCTTCTCTTTCCCTCCCAAACCTCAGGACGGACCTAACCTGCGCACGGTTGTGCCTGGGCCCGAGGACACGGCTCATTTCTAAGCGATGCCACCACCGGCTCCTGCACACCCAGACGTCCCAACTGAACGGCGAGTAGGTGACCGGTCACCGTGCAGAGATCCCCGCTTCCTTCCTGAACAGGACCCAGGCAGGAATTCGGGTGGTGGCTCCAGCTTCAAAAAGCAGCAGGGTCGGGCACATCCACTTTGTGCATTTAAAGTCCTAGGTGCTGCCTTCGCTTTGGGGCTTTTATTTTGTTTTGGACTAGCCATCTGCAATACAAAGCCGCGGCAGATTTAGCAACCCGGCACAAAAATGCCTTTCAATTGCGATGCGTTTCTAGCAGCCTAACAAAAAAGTGCTGGACTCAGGAAAAATTCTTTTCAAGCATCTGCTTCTCATTTCTACAATGTAATCTTTGATTCCTTCATGCTCCGAGCTGCCACACAGCTCCCTCTGGCACATGCGCTGCGCTATTTACCAGCAAGCAGCTCTACTATGAAATTCCTATTATCTGGTCGTTAGGAATGGAATCTGCACATTTTAATCCGCGTTACCCCGTCCCCAGCATATCCGCCCTTTGTTCCACTTGGAAGTCCCCGGGTGAATTTTTGCTAGGGGCTTGCTCAAAGGATGGCTCAAAAGGTCGGGCTTGGTCCCCAGAGGTGGGATGCACGCCCCAGCGCCTGCTGACTTGAATTATGACCCGAACGGACGTTTAATTTACACCCAGCACAAACAGGGTGGTATTGCAGACAATTTTCTATAGTAGCCATTAAAAGCCAGGAGCAAAGGCAAGTCCTGAACACCCAGCAGATCCCCACGCCAACACCAGCGCCGGTGAGTCCACTGCTGTAGGAGCGGCGGGCATGCGTTCCTATTTGGGGTGCTACAGCAGATCGTCCACCTAATGCATTTACACAGTTGAGAGCATTTTTAAATGCCGCCAAGACAAAGAACGAGTGTCGAGAGATCTTTTCTGGACCAGAACAGGATGCAACAGATTGCCCGGGGCCGGGGTGGGGGGAGCGCAGCGTTTCCATCCCCTCTCAATGCTGCAATTCGATCAGGAAAGGCAGCTCGACACAGAAGCATCCTCAGAACTAGAGCAGGGAGGACAATCCCTTTCTTGTCGGGCGCTGGTATCCGTTTCACGGGAAGAATGGGGCGATTTGTCGTCTCAGGCATGCCCAGCGCCCGGGACAGCCAGCGGGGCCGGCAGCACTGGCTCCACGCACGCCACGAGAGAACAGCTCCTGCCCCGAGGAGCTCGGGGCCGGAGGAGACAAGGAGGAGCATTGTCATCGTCCCGCTCCTGCAGATGGGAGGCCGAAGCGCCTTGCCCAAGATCACCTGGGAAGTCTGCGGGCGAGCCAGACGCTAAAACCGGAGCTACAAGCTCGTCAGCACCTGCTGAGCAAGAGGCCGGTCGTTTCTCAGGCAAAAGCGGGGTCAAACATGCCCTCGCTGATCTGCGGCGCGCAGGAGGAAGAGACGGGGGTGCCCCCACGGGGGCCCAGGAAGGTGGCACAACTCAAACCTGGCTGCTCCATGCCCTTGCACACCATACTTCAGTGGTCCCAGCCTTGTTAGGCTCCAAGTCCCTCTCTCAGAGTCCAGATCCCTCCCTGGCTTTTTTGAATTGAGGCAACCTATTTCAAAAACTCATTTCTTTGACGGTGTTTTTCCCCTTGGCAGGGGAGGAATGGGCCAGGGAGAGCCCGAGCCTATTCATCTCCACCTCCTACCGGCAGCACCCTTCAAAGGATCTCGCCGCACCCCATGCGCTCCGGTACCCGATAGAGAATTGCTGCCATATATATCCTATTCTCTCTCCAGCCACCATCTTTCGAAGCACAGGGCTGGTGGCAGACCACCGATCACTGGTTTTCCACCCCCCTGAAACCATCTTTCAAGTCATCCTGCAAAGCCATACCCCAAAGCAGCGGTTCTCAACCTGGGTAGACTCACAGGCCCCTTCGGAAAGTGCTGGCTCTCACCTATCCCTTTTCATGTCTCTGGAAAAAAATACCGGAGCAATTCAAAGGACTCAGAAAGCCCCCACACAGCAGGGCAGGATGGTTTTGACCCTCTGGGCTTATCTTATGAACCACGCGTCAGGGCTCGCACAGGTAACCGTGCTAACATTGCGCGGCACCTCTCAAAGGATCTCGAGGCGCCCTGGTTGAGAATCGCTGCTGCAAGCAGAGGATTGTGCTATAAACCTCTCACAGCTAAAGCCCAGCTTGGAAAAAAAGTTGACATCATCTCAGCTGACACTAACCAGGGGAATGCTATTTAATCCGGCACGGCTCTTACAGTACCGCTCCAGAGCAAGTGGAGACCGAGTTTCATTTAAAGAGGTGCAAGAGATGTTCCTTGCGGGAACCAGACGCCTCTGAGCGACGTAAGTCCCGCAGGATCGGGGAGGGCTTGGAATAACATTTAACCGTGGGCCTTTCCGGTTCAAAGGGCAAAAGACTCTCAAGAAACCGATAAAGCAAAACCTGCCTCCTGCTTGCAGTGCCGCCACCGCCGATGCGATTCGAGACACGGTCGTTTATCATCCCGTCTTTTGGTCGCTCCCAATGGCTTCTGGGGCGTGCGAGACCGGCATTCGTTCCTTCGCCGCAGTCTGCGTTTCCCCCACCGCGCACACGCGCCTGGGGCCTTCTCTGGAGGGATTACAGACACGGCTTCGAAGGGCTGGCAGGAGCCTCCTTGGATCGCGGCGGTGATGCCTGTCGCTCACGAAGAAGGTGGGGGGGAAAACGAATCTAGGGATTATTCCAAATTTTGACAGCACGTCTTAAAACGGCAGCGTAAATCCTCCTCCGCTAGGATGCGATTAGGCGCTTTCAATGCTTCATCAGAGCCTGCACTGTCACACAAGGAGAGGCTCAAGGTTCATCACGGATGGGCGTCGGAGTCCCAAATAAGTCCTTGCCTCTTCCTTTTCCCTGTCACTGCCAAAATGTCCAATCCCTTTAGATCCACAACCAACTTGCTAATCATCAGCTGCTGCCTTAGCATGTCGTTCTCCAAGAACTCCGATTTGATAAGAGGGGTGGCTCACATGATAATGTTTTCAGGTAAGGGAAGCAGTAGTCAGAGCCAAGTGGATTATTAGGAGGGGAGAAAGCTTAAAATTGACTCAACTTTGGATCACCAGGCAGGGATTACTTTTATTTTGGAAATGTAAAAGCATCTGCTCTACCGTACCTCGCTTTGAAGGTAGGCATGCAGCTGTTTTACAAGTTATAAACCCTTTGCTTAACGCAGCTTCTGCTAACCAAAAGCTGGATTAAGTTCATGTTTGCGGTTGCCACATAATTCAAATCGTCTCCAGGTCTGCCTGAATTAAAGGGTTTCCACGCGCTGAGTGACGGGGGATGAAAGACTGTCGCTGGATCCGAGCATCTCGGGTCTACCTGTCGGATTTCGGATTACGTCATCCGCCGCAGGAGTCTCAGCACGGAGAAGCCACCGCAGGACACGAGGAACCCGGGATCTGCTGTGCTCGGACGGCGGATCACTCTCCTGGCTTCCACGCCCCGCGCCTGGCCGCTGCCAGGAGTCGACGGGCTGGAGGGAGGACGAGAACAGCACGCCGCAGACACCTCGGCAATGTTCTCCAGGGGGGAACGACTTGGTCCTTGCTGGCATAAACAGGTCGCAGCAACGCTAGTGCAACCTGGAACGACACCGCGGTAGTCCAAAGGACGGCTAGATTGCAAAGAACTTTTTTCCGGCTACTCAGTTGGTCTAATAAGAGAGATCGCATCTCCGAACAACCTTGCCTGCCTTCGACCAACGCAGCTACAAGCAACAACCCAAAGAGCTACTATGCATTACATGGTCATTAGCCATGGCTATTTGCACTCGAGTACCATGCCCCCCTGAGACGCACAGGTGGTGCACGTGGCTGCAAATGCACCCCCCGAGATCGGCCACGCACCCCTGGAAGTGCCAACCATGAAACTAGTTTCACCGCTGGCTCGGCAATCAGCAGCTGGGAGACCCCCCCCCGGTTGGCGATCTGGTTCCCCCACAGACTCGGGAGGCACCAGTCGCCCATGCCCCCAGCAACGATGCTGGCTCGCAAGGTCCACATCCCACGGCCCGATTTGCCCACACTTGCGGCTGTGACAAGGCTCCTGCTGAAGCCAACAGGACTCCTGCCAGCGCACGAACCGCAGAAAGTCGATTCTGCCGTAGAGCAGCAGATGGTGGAGGCAGCCGAGGGGCCGAGAAGGAAGAAACCCAAACCCAACTGGCAGACGGTGCTGGAAGGGAAGGCGGTGCGGTGCATGCTTAAAAAAAGCTCTCGTGGGATGAGTGCAAACAGCCGACGTCAAAGATCACCGGCAGCGATGCAGGGAGCTGGAAATCGGAGCCACGCGGCCGGCTGGGTGGTTCATTCCTAGTGGTCAGACAGGTGGCAAGAAGCGTGGCTGCCATTATGCCTAACGGTACTAGACACCAACTGCCCTGCCCCAAAAGGACACCGAGAGCCCAAGGAAATGGGAATTACCATTAGCTACCAATAGGACACTCACCACTGAGCAATTCCTCCCCACAAGCAGTCACTTTCCTTTCCAAGAGATCATCGCTCCCAGCAGGATTTTGTCACTGCACTTCTCTCCCACCCACTCAAAAACAAGGGCCCGGCACAGGGCCCGGCTCTCGGGTGCGCAGCGCAGGGGTCCCATCATCCCGAGACAGGCTGGGGTGGGATTCACCCCAAAGCAGACACCTTATAAACCTGCTCAAATCTGTGCCCGGCACGCGCATGCTGAATTTCTCCTAAACCAGAAGTCACGCTGCTCTTTCTGCACCAGGCGAGGGTCCCTAGCGAAAAGACGACAGCAACCCGATCAGGGAGAGAGTCACGCGGCAAAGCACTCGGTATCTGGCCTTCACGTGATGCCTTTTCCGTCTGCTTCAGACGGGTGCGTGCAGTACCCTGATGAGGTGCAATCATTTTAGGGCAATAAAAAAAAATGAGCAAGCACCTGCAAAGGATGCCTATAGGAAGCTGATTTGACCCAACTCTAACAAGCAAAAGCTGTTTAGCTTTTTTTCCTTGGATCAGGCTGTTCATTATTACACACAAGGTAAACGTTACTCTCTCCATGGAAATGTCGGCCCAGCCCTACCTGGCGAGAGCTGCCAGCCGCAGCGAGCCCGGGAAGTCTCGTGCCAGAACTTGCTGGCGGTTTCTGCCCTGCCCGATCCCGCTGCACATCAGTGTGGGTCGCATCAGAGGCTGCCACACCTAGGGTTTCGCATCGGGGCTCCCCCGCCAGCGGCAGGACGGCCCGGAGACGGTCAGGGTACCGGGGCATGTTTCAAAGCCTGGAAGCATTACATCTCCGCTGGGAAGTGACACCATGTTTTCAGTGGGTAACCAAGGAAGCTGGATAGATAAAGATAAATTTCGTCTAACGCAGAAGCAGCCAAACAAGACCGGAGAGCTAAGCTTCTGGAGACCACGCCAAACGCTCGGCTCCGCCGCAGCACTCAATGAACATCATGGCGCATGCATTGTCAGGGCTCTGAAGCCTATAGGTTTCACACTCCCCCAAATTATCCTAACAAATAGGCTCATAACGTCTCTGCTTGCAAATATTTGGCTCCATGATATTAGTCCTCCCGTTTGCACACATGATGTTGCACTGTACTGGAGCACCAGCACGCCCCTGGCCCGTGCACTCGCCAAGCCTGCCCTGCACGGCGCGTATTTTGCATTTCAATTGTGCCAAGGTCATCTTGTGAATTATGTTTGCACAGCTATCCGTGCTAAGATTGGGAGGCACCCCCGAAAGGATCGAGGCAGCCCAGAGTGTTGCATCACCCCGGCTGAGGATCACCATCCTGTGGGATTACCTAGAACAAGGTGGATCCCGCACCTGGAGATGACGGGCTCCAACTCTGGACCCTGTACCTCTCGGGGCATGGATGGGTGTTCGTGGGTTTGCAGCAGGCACCCCACAGCCTGGGTTTGCAGAATGGCTGCTAATTGCAAGGACCCAGCTCAGAGGCAATGAGAGTGACTGACAAGACGAGCACCCGCCGCTACAAAGGGCGCAGCAGAAGGGCAGATGCTCCAAGCGTCAGGACCGAGACATCCAAGCCGAGCATGCAGAACCAGCTGCGTGTTTGCAGCTCCATCTCTGGGGGAAGCAAGGGGAGTCTTGCAGGAGCGGGAACACGGGCCGAGACCTTCCGTATTCACTCTGACCGGACCTGGTAGCTCTCCAGACATGTGCAAGTTCACTTTGCTCCTCTGCCCTGGCTCCCGAAAAGGTTCCCAAGAGCTCTGCATGTCATCAACCAGGGAGGGTGCTCAGGACCAACAGCCCATCTATCACGGCACTATGCCCCAAAAAGCCTGCCACGCTTCTGGCTCCTGTTTGCCCCAAATGGATCCTTACAGACCAGAATCCAGCGGCTCCTAGCTGTTGCTTTGCTTTATCGTCGTACTTAGCAAAGCTGTCCAGGAGCATGAATACATGGCACCTCCCCACCCTATACATACAGCAAAGGAGATTGGAGTCAATGCCATGCTTCATTCCTATGGGTTCAATCTCCAGAGAAGGAGTTTCACCCACGATGGCAGGGAAATACAATCTCCGTCCTCCTTTTGCTGCAATCCATAATAAAAGCTGCTTTCACCCCAGCCTGACCCACGAATATGAGTCAAGAAAATCCTATTCTGCTGACAATTAGGCGGTGCGATACCAGCCCCATGGCTGTGCAGTATGAGCAAGACACTTGGGAATCTCTATTTCTCCTCCTTCGCCCCCGACTTAGTCTCCTGTAGACCTGATCAATGGGAAGGAGATGTTGAGCACAATTATGGCCCAGTTCATGGATGGCTTGTTGGCATATGGATGGAAACAATTACCCAGCCAGGCAGGAGCTTTCAAGAAGAGACGTAATGATGTTTAAAAACAGAGGCTGCTGGCTATTAGGAGAGAATGAGGGATGCTAACTGGATCAATTAGCATTGCAAAGGAGAGACAGGGTAATGCACACCCTGGCTAGCTGGCACGACCTACCCGGACCTCCCGTCCAAAAGACCCGAGATGCATTGACGGTACTGCTGAAGGGAGGAGCTGCTGGACAAGAAGGTGGCACTTGATCCAGAAATCAGTCATTCATCTTTGCCAGGTGGCCGTTCTCTAGCACTCGCTCTCTCTAGTCTGGAGAGCCTACTCGTTTGGCCATTTCCTATTTCATAAGCAAGGAGAAGCATTTGTTTCATGCCAGTTTATCCAAACCCTTACCAATGTCCCTGGAAGCCAGCTCTTCTTTCTGAGAGTGTCAGCCCAGTGCCAGGGGCTTTAGGCAGGATTCGAAGAACTACCCAAGGCATCTGGGTACCCGATTCCCAATGGGAGTTAGGTGCCCTGGTCCACAAGCACTACTGAAAATCGCAGCCCATTATCATCATCTTGCTAGGAGCCAAATGGGCACTTTGGGCGAGACAGGGGTACTTCTGCTCTCAGCGACTTGCACTGCAAGTCCACCCCCCCGGGGGCGTTACTTAGTTTGGAGAACAGAAGACTAGCGGTGGGGCGGGGATTTGCTAACAGTCTTCAAATACCTGAAGGATGATGATAGAGAAGATGGAGTCAGATTATCCACTGTGGCTGTAGGGCACGGGACCAGGAGCAACGGCCTCAAACTGCAGCAGAAGAAATGTAGGTGGGAGATTAGGAGGAACTGGCTGGCTCCCAGCCGTGGAGTCTCCATTCCTGGAAGTTTTCAACATCAGATTAGACGGATACGTGGGCTGGGATGGTTCAGGCAGGAAGAGTCCTGCCTTGAGCAGGGGGCTGCGCGCGATGACCTCCCTTCCAGCCCTGCAAGTCAACGTAGTGTTGCCCGCCCTCCGGCATCATCTGACCCACAGCAGGGAAGAGAAATGCATACAAGGTCCTGGCTTCGCCCGCAGTCCTTTCTGCCACCGAGACTTTTGCATTGAGTCAAACAGGAAAGGGAGACCCTGTAAGCACAACAGAGATTTCCTGAGCAGCTCCCGTGACTCAAGGAGACAGGGACCAGGTCTGTGCGAGGGAAAGCTATGGAGCCGGTGCCTTTAACGGAGCATGCCAAGCACTCTGCAAAAGCAGGCCTCTGAATTCAAGACGTCTCCTGCCCCAGCTTTTCTTACCAAGTCTACAGCTAACGCCATGCAAGTGTCCAAGCCGTGACAGATTCAGCGCTATGACTTGGCTGCGGGCTCGGGCAGAACCCAGATTGGATTGCACGGTCATGGGGAATGCATAACTAAGCATTTCAAGCCATGAAGTCCCTCGAAAACCGGGAGCCCTCCTCCGTGTCCTGCATTACATCTCCTCAGAAAAACACAGATGCCCAGGATCCAAGACTGGCTCTCACAGTGGCTGGGATAACGACCAAGTCATTGCTTCGAATGGACGTCCCAGCTGGAATTCGGCTGCAAAGATTCCTCTGCCAGAAGCTCCCATCCTTTCCTGGTCCGTACCAGATGCTGCACACCTGGTCCATCCCTTCAGGTCCGCCCATGTAAACCCTATCCGGCCAAGCACGCGGGGACCAGGCCTGTGTGAAGAATTGATTTTTTTCAGTTCAGCAGCTGAACTAAAAATAAAGAAAGTGCAGCCCGAGCCAGGCCCAGCCGTTAAAACCAAACCAAAAAACAACGCAAAAAAGTTCCAAGGGTTACAACAGACTCGCAGGGGCGGGCAATTATTTCAGGCAGAGGGCTGCGTGACAGGCAGCCCAGGGCAGATAAATATTCATTTTCTCAATTTTTAGGGGTCCCGTGGGCTGGACAGAATGGCCTGGGGGGGGGCCGCATTTTGCCCACCCCTGCAAGAGAGCCACACACCCAAATCAGCTCACCAGGCAGAGCTGGCACGTCTAACTGGTGCACGACTAAAAAGGGGGGCCGTTCTCAAACGAAGGTGGTGCTAGCTTCCAACTGGGCAGCATCACTACTATCTTCATATACCGAAAATAAACACCGGGCACCTAACAGAAATAGTATTAAGACCTGTCACGTATGGAAAAAAATGCTGAGTTTCTTCCTAGGTATTTGGATGGGTCTTGATCTCCCAGTAACGAGGCTTCTTTTCTTCCTCTAATGGTTTGTCTGCTGCCCCCAGGAGTCCCCCCTCCCTCCTTCCTTTTTCACAGCTCCACTCTTTACATTTGCTGTGCTTGCTTGTGTCCCTCCTTTGACCTGATGAAGGATGTCTTGCATTCGAAAGCCTATTCCAGCCACGGTGTTGGTCCAATCAAAGATTCATAGATTGTAGAGTCGGAAGGGACCCCAATGGATCATCGTGTCCGGCCCTTTGCAGGTAAGCTATCACCCCCCCACAAAAATCCCAGTCTCTTGCACAATTGCTGGGCCATCACAGTTGCTACATCACTCTAACGCTACCGAGAAAAGGCTCGGGAACGTCTCCCATCGCTTCGGACGGGTACCGCTGATCAAAGTGAGCGCCCACAGGAAGTCAGGCCTACCCTCATATCAGGGAAAGTTATGTGCAAGGGAGGCTGCACTCACAGCACCTGCATGGCCACGGAAACCTGCAACCAAGGTCACTCCGGTGGCTCCAAATACTCAAGTCAAGCAAGCTTGTTACTGGCTAAGGCCCCTCATTTCATAGCACATTGCTGGGATCGGATCTCAGTCGCGTCTCCTCCCATGCCGTACCTGCATAGCAGGAGGTGCAAGTGTTGGGGCCAGGGAGCAGATCCCAACCTCGCCGGAGGAGGGGATGCCTGGGGTCATAGTCCTGAGCCCCCTGCACCGGTAAATTGAAAGAAGAGTGCCCGATTGTCAGCTGGCCCCTCAAATGCTATCAGGACTTGAAATGGCTCTAGTGTGGGCTGGGGCTGACTGGGGATCAACTGGAGTCCCCAGGGCTGGCCAGGGCCTGCAGCTGATTTCTGACCTGGCCGGGACAGCCCTGGGGCTGGTCTGAGACCAGGGCTGGGCTGACATGCAGCCGATCGCCAAAACCCCTGCCCTGAAGCTCAGTGAGGGGTGCTGGGGTGGGGGCAAGTAGAGCCGAAGGGCTTCCCCCGCTGAGGACGCAATCCTGCCAGGAACCTCTGATCTCCCACGCCGAGCACAGGGTTTAAAGATCCCTCGTTGGAGCTGTTCCACCTCGTACAGAATAGTTTGGGCAAGAGACAGATCCAGCTCTGTGGCCAGCGCAGGGTTGGGGCAGCTGAAACACCTGGGTTGTGATCCCGCTCCAGCGTTCGCACTGGGTCAACAGGAGGGACCGAGGGTCCTGCCAGGCCTGGTGCGGGGGCATTCCCTCCGGGGAGGGGAGAGCCGGGGGGTTCAACGCCCTTCCGGTGGAGGGCAGGACAAAGTCCCGGTCACCTGCACCCTGGGTGAGTGCTTTCATCCCAGAGCTACGGGGTAAATGCGGGCAGGCTGCGCCGCCGCCATCCGCCGCGGGGTAAATGCGGGCACGCTGCACCGCCGCCATCCGCCGCGGGGTAAACGCGGGCACGCTGCACCGCCGCCATCCGCCGCGGGGTAAATGCGGGCACGCTGCACCGCCGCCATCCGCCGCGGGGTAAATGCGGGCACGCT
>JAGPOW010000304.1:5154854-5166519 GCA_030014935.1 Caiman crocodilus
GCTGGGCCTTTCAACCTCTTCCCCGAAAGCCATCCAGCCCCCAGCACTTCCCAGTCATGACCCATCTGGAGATGGTCTTTCCAGAGGCTCCGTGGACATCACCCTGCTGGGGGTCTCCAGAAACCAGCCAGAAGGCCTAAAGCAAGACCCTTCGGCAAGTTAGGCCTGAGGCCCTAGCCTGGCACCGACTCGCTTGGCGGTGCCGTGGGCACACCACTTTGCTGCTTTCTCCTCTTTGCCCACCTTGCCAGGCGCAGGGGCTGTTCCTCACGGTGTCTGTGCAGTGCCTAGCACCACCCTGCCATTGGGGATGGCCCTGCTTTGAGCAGGGGGCTGGACTAGGTGACCGGAAGGCTCTCCTAGCCCAAAATGATCTAGGATCCTAAGTCTGCATGCCTGAGGCACTAAGAGGGAAGGGCTGGAGAAGCAGCTTGGATAGACAAATCACACTGACACCAAAGCAGCTCCTTGTGGGGAGCTGGAAGAGGAGGAGAGGAGATGGGATTACCCAAGGGAGGCACTTCATAGGCATGGTACAGGTTCAGGGGCAACCTCCCAGCTGCTCATAGGAAGCAAGGGAGCCCAAAGGTGGAGGCAGGTGTGGGCCTCTGGATCAGCATGCCTGTAGGTTGGAAAAGATCACAAGGCAAAGGATGTGTCAACTGCAGCAGCTCACACGTCTGCAATTCCCAGGACAAGAGGACAGGCAGCCCTGCCCAGTCATCTGCACCCCCCACCCAGCCACGGCACCAACACCCTCAACGGATGGGTTCCCCACGACAGCCGACCGGGGCCTCTATCCACAACCGTCGTGCAAATAACAAATCGTTCTGGAAGGTCTCATTCAAAGCCCAGCGGAGTCGGTGCAAGTCTTTCCACCGAAGCAGGCTTGGCTTAGGTTTAACGTCTCTGGCTGCTCTTGGAAAAAGCCTCTACGCAGCTGGAGCGATGGGTCTGGTGCTTTCATGTGGAGACGGGGGTCAGGACTCGGAGCAAGGGTTGAGACTAATGCTCTGCCGTAATCCAAGAAGAATATCCCCTCCATTAAAACTGTGGCTACCGCGAGGGGGAAAAAAAAAGCACACAAAACGACTTAAACAGCGTGCAGCAGGCAGCACTGCTGAGCGCGTAGGCCTTGGTGGGAAGAGAAATGCCATGTCCATTTGAAAGAGCAGGAGCAATCTAGGTATAAGCTGCATTTCCTCTTTTTGTTATGCTTCCAGGAAATGCACAAATCCAGGCAGCCCCATTTGGTAAAGGAGGCCCGACCGGCTTCTTCTGCAGATGGTCAGCGTGTTTAGGACGGGGGCAAATCTGCGCCTGCTCCCATTAGAGCCAGGGGGAGAGACTTTCTCGCTTGCAACACGAGCATTAGATCAAGTACCAGGTGTGCTCGGCCTCATTAGTCCACGGGTCTGTATACAGAGCTAAAACATCCACAGGCATCAATCTCTTTTTTATAGGCGACCCAGGCCTGGAACACCAATAATGCTGTAACTTGGCAATAAAGCATCCCGGCAGACCCACGAGGAGCATAGTGCTCCGCGGGAATGTGCGCAAGGATGGCCTCAAACAAAAGGCTACTCATGCCTCACTTGGGGTTTCCAAAAGAATTGTTTTAAGCTGCCGAGGTGACAAAAAGCGTCAGTCTATTGGGTTTTGATGAGAAAGCAGCCGTTTGTTTGTAAGCCGAAGTGAAGAGCAGCTCCACTGAGAACGCACTTCCGCTCGGCTCTTAAATCCGTCTCCCAGCTGGGTAATTTGTGCACAAGTGAAAAGTGCTCAGAGCAGAAATCAAGGATGCTGCCGTCTCGTCGCGGCAGAAACCGTCATCCGTTCTACCCCCTTCTCCCACCTTGACCCAGGTAGCGCTGCACCACGGGAAGGCGTTGCTACTCCACCTATCTTTAAGTATGCCCAGCAAATTAAATCCAGGGGACTTTAGCACGTGCTCAAATGCTGTGCGGCGTAAGGATGAACGTCTTGAAATCGGGGCCTCATTTTAGAAGCAATCCCATTACTTTAAGGCAGCTGCTTGCACTATCGAGATGCTAAACAATGTGAGCAGATCGAGACAGAAGTTTAGTTAAGTAATCCAACTTCACGCTGTATGACGTTGTAAGGGAAGTAACTGCCCCTCATCATGCTCGGCTTCAAAACGGGCACCATTAACAAAACAGCATTTAATTGTGCATTGCGAACACACGATGCATGTTTTGCAAAGTGACTCCCCCACGCGCGTGGCAAGTACAGATACCGTCGCTGTCTTGCGGCCCTACTGAGAGCGATCATTTATTTAAGCTCCATTGACAGACCGTTTGAGGGCTTGCGCTTAAAATGAACAATTAGTTGTTGCCGGTCAGACATCTGGAAGAAGGCGCAGTTGGGATTTTTCTGTGCTGCCCGCGACTGGTGCCTCATCATCACTAAATTGCTACCTTCGGAAAATAAAGGAAGAGTCTGATGCCTCATAGTAAGGTTATATTTCATATGAAAGGTAAATGAGCTCTGCTTAATATCTTGGAACATAAATATGGTTTCCAAGCCTGCCTTTTCCAGAGCATTTACATCCTTTGCGCTTGCACATTTTACGCATTATTAAATATTGCATTTTCCGAGGTTAGGAAGTTAGTTGTGCTACGGAGAGAAAACAGAGATGAGATAAAGCAAATGAAAGATCACTCGATAGGATGGATAATTTCCTGGGTTTTTCTTATCTCCGCTTACAAAGTGTGGGAGGTAAATGTAAACACTTATATTTTTTACATACACGTGTGACAGTTTGTGGGCCAGATTCTCAGCATGTCGGCACAGCTCCAAGGCCAACAGAGTTACAATTAGTCCTCGCTGCTAAATACCTCCCTTTACGTAGGGAGAAAGAAAAACATTAGTTCGCCTCTTATCTATTTTTAGTTAAAAAAAAATTAAGTAAAAATAACACTCAAAGAGCATATCCCTTCAAATTCTGGAACAAATCTCACTAGAAACAAGGATCAGAAACAGAGGGGAAAAATGCAATCAGTTTTACTCTGTGGACAAGACTGATCAGAGTTAATAGTTCTTCTAGGCAAACTTTCGAAAGGGAGCCATTAATATGGCTGAATATATAATTTACTTAAAATACACAGAAATATTTTCAAGCGAGGCTATATTTGCGTTAACAAAAATAGGAAGTAGCAGCTGTTATTCTGCATTATTGTCAATCAAGTTTCTTTTGTAAGAACCATTCAGTAAAAACATTTTTGAGGGCAGGAAAGCATGTATGGCTCATCTCCTATATAATATTCCCTGTAATTTTGTCTAAAGAACAACACTGTAAACAGTGAAAGAATAGGAACTGAATTCATCTTCCTATGAGTGGCAAGTTAGAAAAGAGCACACCAAAACCAAATGTCACTGGAAACCCAGAATGAACCAAGGCAATTAATATGGAGATTATTTTTCAAGCTATTCGATTCTGTGCATTTCAAGTTTGTGACGGGTTAGATCATGATTCATTAATATGCAATCGTTTCAGAAGCACTGCAAACCCCCCTCCAAACCTTCCTTTTTGAAGTACTTGGCTTTTAAGATTTTTTTTTTCCCCCCATAGCAAAGTTTTTCTCAACAGGCATTAGTCAGAGTCATTAGTTATTTTAGTCGAAAGTCTGGCAGACAGCAGGGTAGATTTGCACCTTGTAGACGAACTAAATCAGACATGCATAAGCTTTTGGAAGCAGCAGCTCACTTCAGATCTATAAGGGACTGCAGGAAGCAGAGCGGCCAAGCAGTCGTTAGAATATCAAGGGCAGGAAAAATGAGAGGATAGTGCTAGGAGAGGCAGGGTGGGTAGCAAAGGGGAAAATAAAGTAGTTAAGCAACTGATGGACAGAGGGGTTGTAATAGCTAGTCTAGTGAACGGGATAAGTGACAATAAGAGAGTCAGTGGTCTTAGTATGGATCCAGGATGTCAAACACACAGCTCACGTACTGGATCTTGTCCACCTCCCTCCCCAGCCGCCTGCAGAGCCCGGCCGGACCCTGCACACGGGCTTCAGGGCCAGCCCAGCTCAGGCAGCACGCAAGGCTGTCCACACGGTGCAGCACACAGTACCTGCCCTGTGCCAGTTCTTGTGCCCCAGGCAGCGCCTGCAGCACTAGGTCCAGGCCACGCACCCTGTGCACTAAGTGTTGGCACCTCCAGGGCTCGAGCTGTAGGCAGCGCGCAGGCTGGACCCAGTGCAATGAGCACTGCCCGTGGCCCAGGGACCTGGCATGGGGCATGCACTTCACGAGGCACTCCACAGCACTAGCCCTGCCCACTGGCTCCAGGGCTGGTCAGTTAGGTCCCAGGCCATCCCTGCATGCCGGTGCCAGCCTCCAGGGCTGTCTGATGGAGCACTGCTCCGTGCCCCATGCCACGAGCAGCACCATGGCACTGGGTGCAGCCCACGCGCTGCAGGCAGCACAAGTCCCGGAGGTGCCAACACATGGTGCACAGGGCGTGGGGCCTGGACCTAGTGCTGCAGGCGCTGCCCGGGGCACAAGGGCCGGCACAGGGCAGGTGCTACATGCTGCACCCTGCCGTCACTTGTGCTGGCTCTAGTACAGCCCGAGCTGGGTCGGCCCCAAAGCCAGCGTGCAGGGTCCAGCCACATCCAGTACGTGAGCTGTATGTCTGACACCCTGGGTCCAAACCAAGACCACCCATTTTCTTATCCCATTTCCTAGACTAGTTGTTATAACCCCTCTGTCCTGCAATGGGTTAAAAAAACTGCTTTATTTTCCTCTCTCCTACCCACCCTGCCCCCTCTTTGTCCCCCCCTGCCCTTTGTATCCTAGGCCACTGCTTTCTACTTATCCACTCCCTTTCTGTAGTCCTAGAGCTCGCGCAGGCAGATCTGGCCCACAGACCTACATTTGGCCTGTGGGGCTGGATGGATTTGACACCTCTCCTTTAGACCATGCTTAACGTAATCCAGTCTGAGGAGGACTTCTCGGACCACAATTTCCCACTCAAGTTGGTTTCTAAAGTTTTGATGTCAGCGATGATGAGCCCAGGACGGTGCAAGTGCCCTGCCACAGGCGTGTCTCTTTTGGCATGACCATCATACCAGCGTTCATTCACCCGTTCACACAGGGATCAGCCCGTCTGTCCTCCGCAGACAACAGCAGGGCACCGCTAGCACGTGGTATTGCCAGAGGAACAGGCAAATGAACCTCGTTCGTTATCATCCATGCAATTTGGTCCAGCGATGGTGTGGTCTGCATGGATGAGGGGGCACAGCTAGCACCTGGGTCCAAAACCCAGTCTGGTGAGACTAGGAGCTGGGTAGTTTATCCACCATGCCCCATCACCTGGCGTAGACTGGACCATGTCGTGTGGTCTAAACCGAGACCACAGATTCTCATCTCATTCCCTAAACCAGCTTTCATCACCCCTCTGCTCCTCAGTGGGTTAACTGCTTTGTTCCCCCCCACCTCTCCTACCTACCCTGCCTCTCCCAGGATTGCCCCCTTATTTCCTCCCCTTTATTCCAGCCACTGCTTTCCATTTAGCTGCTCTATACATGCAATAAAGCAAGCTGCTGCTTACAAAAGCTAGTGCATCTCCAATTTAGTTAGTCTACAAGGTACAAATCTACCCAGCCTTCTGCAGAATACTATAGCAATGAACTCCCAGGGGTTACTTCCTCGCACAGAAGCAACTGCATGAGTTTTGCCTTTTCTATCATTACAAGTTAGTATTCGTATCCTGGTATTAGGGAGACCTTTCAATCAACACTTTGGAGGCATGTGCAGCGCTTTGCCCACCGTGACGCTGCCTGCCTCAGAGGACTAATTAAGTAATGACATATTTTTAGTCTAAAAGCCAGCAAACGGCCACACTCGGTAGATCAGCGCACTTGACAACACAGGAGCGCAGCGCACAGCGTGCCAGAAGCCAAATTATCACCTTGTAGCAATTAATCCACTTTTATTTGTACCTAAATTATAACACGCTCTTTTCTTAGGAATAATCCAGGTGACGCATAAGAGGGGGTGGAGTACGCATGGTCAGAGTTGTATTCGAACACTGAAGTGCTCATCCTGCTATGCTTAAGCTCCCCAAATCTCCTTCTCCAGGGGCATCTACAGTCTTAAAACTAACCAGAAATGTTCAACACCTCCTCCTGAAAAAGTCTTGGGCGACATCAGTGGCTTTCCTGGAGCATGCATATAGGCCCCAGCCAGCAAAGTACTACAGACAGAGAAAAAGCTGCAGCAATTCCCCACACCAGTCCCTCGAAGGCGCTTCAAGATGCTGGGCGGATCTACATGAGACGTTTACTGTGGGGTTGCCGAATTAGCTGAACAGTAAAGTCTACATATGAGTTTACTGCAGCCTAATAGGGCCAAATAAGTGTCACTGTAGGTTAGCACTTGCAAAACACAAGTACTATTCTGCAGCAGCATTATTTAGTGCGCTGCAACATATGGAAGTGCTCATGGGGCTGGCTGGGGCACGAGGGTGCTTCAGTATGGGAGCTGCCTGCTGGGTAGCCCCACACTGGAGCACCCTCGTGCCCCAAACAGCCCCTCCGCAGCATGCTGAGCCAGGCTGGAGCAGTCCCAGCCTGGCAGATTGACCCCCCCAGGCTCTCTGCCAGCCAGGGCTGTGCCACGGTCCTGGGTGCACAGTGTCTCAGCACCCAGGAGCACATAACTCCAGCATGAACTGCCCCAGAGCGTATTACTTTGCATTAATAGGTGTATATGCGCCTACTAACTACCAGTGAACCCGCCCATACTGGTCCTGCATCCCTGGATAGCATCCTACAGACTGTAGTGGAGCATGTGCCAGTTCACACTACAGCAGCACATCTCTTCACATAAATAGCTCTTGTCCTTCACTGGTGTCTCTTCCCCCGGGTATATTTATAGAGAGCAGTTTAAGCAAAAGGACTAGTTTGGCACAAAGACTAATGACTACACATTTAGGCAGGAAATTGCAAGGAGATTTGGGACCAGAGAGGAGAGAAGCTTTGGAACAGCCTTCATCCAGGAGTAGGGAAACTGGTTTTGGGGAGGGGGATGAGGAGTTTATGGATAATTATTTGCAGCAATAGCAGGAGTGCTCTTCCATCCTATATCTGACATACATGGGGTCCACGGCATGGTGTAGATATACCCATACAAGCGTCCAACGGAAAACTACAGCCGGCGTTCATTTAGCTATTGGCCTCTCTGCTGTGACCTCCAGCAAGTGCTGGATCTGGCGGGCCGGCCTGTCCCAATCTCCAGTCTTTTACAGTGTTGTCAGATGCAGAGAGCAAACAAGGGAGAAGTGCCAGATTCAAGGGAGTAAATGTGAACCGTCAGAAGTTCAACATCCACCCGGCCCTTGCCTCTGGGTTGATATTTGGGGCAGCTGCATGGGCGAGACCAAAAGCCCTTTGCAATCATGGTTGTTGGGGATCACAATTAGAAACCGAGTCTGCACCATGGGGAGTGATGATGGGGGGAAGACAGCCTTGTGTCACACCACGTATGCAGCAAGAAAGGCCAATATTGCACGGCAGAAATAGGCGTGCGAGAATCATAACCCTACTGGAAAAGAGAGAGAGAGATGCAGGCCAAGTGTAGCCTCCTTCAACTGCTGAAGGGGGCGAGCCTAGTGACCACCCCGGGGGCAAGCTGTACGAGGAGGGTAGGACTTGCTGCAAGAGCTAACCTAGGTCCAATCTTGTCTGCACTGAATAAATCACTGTTGAATACCTTCCACCACTAGGTCTCTTTAGACATGGGGAAACTGAGTCACATCCAGGAAAAGCAACTTGACTAAAGGCATTTAGTGCCATACCCAGAACATAGGTCTCCTGGATCCCAGCCCCATGCTCAGTCCACAAAGACATCCTGCCTTAGCACTGGAGACGAGAAGAGACTGCTTCCAACGTCAGTGCAAGCAGGACGGGGCTGTGTGGCGCAGTCAGCTGATTTACACCATTTCCACAGGCCTGGGCTGAGCCGGGAGCATGTTTAATGCAACTGAATGGAGCTGGGTTTATGAATGCACGCCTAAGCACCGTCTTAATGAGGTGTCATCATTATAAATCTCCAGCCTGGCTGGTACCCATTATAAATGGCCTCCCATAAACAGGTATTCTTCCAATAAAAGGAATAAAACATGATTTTTGCAAGCTTTATTTGCAGTGAGGAAGCATTAGTGGAGCTGCTCTGAACAAGGGCCGAATCATAGCTAGGAGTCAGATTCTCTTTTTGCACCCATGTAACTCCGCTGGGTTTTGCAGACCTGCTCCTAATATCGGCTGGGGCAGGATTGGCAGCAAGGCTAATGCAACTGCTTGGCAGTATTGGTCTTGGCAGCAGAGACAAATGCCTTGGTTTTCAATGCCATTAAGTCTTAGTGAAAAAGCCTTGCATGGACCACACAATAAAAGAGGAGCACCGTTGGTTTGGGGGAAATGAACAGTTGCTGTTGCTTTGCATTGAGATTTGCATAGAGGGCTTGCTTAGCTCACCAAAGGAAGGAAGAAACCCCCCAACCAGACATGGTTGCTACCGACTCTTAATGATGAGCAAGGGGTATTTCTTTTTCCTGGGGAGTCAGAGCGAGTTCTTCCATACCAGCTGAGCAAAGAAGTCGTATCTGGGTGCAATGTGTGCAGCCTCAGAGCCAATGCTGTGCTGGTGCCAGACTCAGGTATATTTGGGCAGGACTCCCCCAGGTTCCCGCGAGGACACAGATCTCACAGCCAGCAGAGGATGGAGGGGGCCATCCATACGCTAACACCTTATCGTTCGGGGAAAGCGTAGCAGGAAGAGAGGAAGAAATGCTATTGTCAACCACTGTCCCGCTCAGTGTGAAAGAGGGCACCTTCTACAACCATCACAGCCCTCAGGGCAAACAAGAGCCACAGTCTGCTGGTGCAGGGGTTAAAGTCTTTACAGGCCGGGATGGGGAGGGAGTAATTCTCTGCTTAATAAGTCCTCTGGAATACGCAAGAGCTGGCATATCCGTTGGGTCACAGTGGAAGCCATTTGCTAAAGAGAAGACACTATGAAGACTCTGGCATTGCTTGATCCTTTCTGGCCAGCATCATTCTTTTTGTCTCTAGACATATCAACTGTTTTCTGGAGACATAATTAAGCCTTTGTCTTAATAACGTGCACAACTATGGTGCAACATGGACACAAGCATGTGCGGTCTCATACGCACACCCCTCTTCTCCCATCAGGGAAACTTCCCACTGCCGTCAGTGCCCAAGCAAGGAGCTCGGGATTGCGCCGGCACAGGTGAAGGAGGGATGCTGGATGCCTTGCGGTGACAACCACCTCCAAAAAAATCAACTGCAGGCTCCTTTTACCATTCAAAGCACAGAGTGCATCACTAACCCTCTGGGGCCAAGTAGAGACATTTTAAGAAAGCAATTGATACATGCCTCTTGCCTCATACACCTCCCAAGATATTCTTGCAGGGACATTACTCCCAATCCCACCTGCTGCCAGAACTAGCCTTTACTTGGGCACAGAATCAACCCATTTACTTGGCCAAATGGAAAACAGCCTCTCTGGATGCGTACTTATCAAGGAAGGATATACACGTATAGAGGAAACCCACGGAGCAGACTCCAGTCAGAAGCCTCTATGCCTCTTCAAGGCACTTGTTAAAGCCAGCCCATCAAGTCCCTTTTCCCCGCGGCAGGGCTCCATAATGATGCATGCTTGGCTGCAACTGGTTTATTCCCAATAACTGTATGTACCCCCCAGCCAGCTCTTCCTGGGTATCCTTATCAAGGTCTTTTCTGCTTCACCAGGCTTATCCTGCAACTTTGCTTTTTGAGTCCCAAACAGATCCTAGCAAAAAAGAAGTGAGGGGTTGCTGTTTCTTGCATCTTTCTGCATCAGCCAGGGCCTGGGACAACCCCTGTCAATCTTGTCTCTAGCACAAGACCTGCTCCCAGGCAGCGTAGCACTACTGGGAGGCTGACTTAGTCCTGCCCCCCCTTGCAAAGCAACCCCCATCCCCACTGGGACCCTTGCAAAGCAACCCCCCTGCCCCCATCCCTGCTGGTGCCCTTCCAGCCCTTAGGGTACCTTCTAGATCTGCTTTCTCTCGCACAGGTTTGTCTGGAAGGAGCTCCTCTCTCTACACCCATTCAAGCCAGACAGCTAGTTCTGGCCCCAATACTGGGCTTACCTACTGCTCTCACTCCACCTCCTTGCAATCACCTGTCTCCAATCCAATTAACCAAGCACAGGGCTTTCTACTTAGGCAATTAGCTTGTTCTTCCATATATCCCCCTGTGGCCTTCTGACTTTCTGTGGCTAACCTGAAGTTTTGCTTCTGGGTTATAGATGTCCAAGCCCTAAAGGCTCCCCTGCTCCACTCTCTTGCTCCTCATCTCTCTAGGGATACCAGGGTTATACGCTCGGCTGGCAGAAGCTAGCACCACGCTGGGACATCTGCCTCCCATTGTCATGGTGCCGCGTGTCCCCATCTCCTATTGCAATCAGTCGGGCACGCTTAGCTTTCCTGAAGCTAAGTCAGTCACTTTTTCTCTGGAAGGCAGTTTGTGGTTAGAGAGTGGATTGTATTGGTCATTAAAAAATAAGGAGGCTGATCGAACTGGGCAGGCTGCTTTGCCACGCAGGAGGCTTGCGTGCTTCCAGCTAAGGGGGCAATTCTGAGGCTGGCCATACGACCATATTTTTCTTGCAAACCACCCACACCTTTCCCCAATAAAACAGCTGCTGGAAATCAGCATGTGCATTATATGTGAGAAATATGGTAAGAGCCATTTCTGCCCCTTGCTGGGCAAGAGGGAAAGCTGCCCACCGGGAGCAGAACAAGGACTCGGTTGCTGCAAGGAAGGATCTTTTTTCCTTCGTTCTGCCTTTCAAAAACAAGGTGCATATTATATTCCGGGCAGTGTTGTATGCAAAGGAATATGGTATGCATCCGTGCAAGCCTTATCCTACGTTCAAGAAGGTTTATTTTGGTATTGGCTCCACTGGGAATGAATTTGAGCTAAACTGGAACAAGAGCGTCCACCCAGGTGTTTATACACATGGCGATTGTTCCTTTTCAGAACCAATTTAATGCGCGTTGGTGCAATTTGCCCTTGCAGATAAGGCTGAAGTCGGTTCTCAGTTCCTGCAAAGCCTCTAAAATAGGCAGCTTTTCCATCCACCCTCGCAGCTAACGCTCTCGTCAGACAGGCTGTCGTCACCTGCGTCTCAGTGACCACGGCAGCCTTTCCTCTGGGACAAACCCAGGGAAGCCTCGCTCCGACGCGCCCCGAAGGCTGCGGCGGCGATCATCCTCCCAGCCTGTCGCTTGGGCCATGTCACTCCCTGTCACATCGCACCGAGCGGCTTGTCTTCACTTCCAAAGCCCTCCCCTGGCCTGTCCCCTTTCTCATCGTTGTTTCTCACTCAGTCTCAAAGCAGTATCTCTTGCCCCCATCCTGCTAATCTCCCACAGGTTGGCTTCTTTTCAATGAACACCCAGGTTTCTTCTCCCAGGCTGCCCCCTGCACTTGGGAGGGATTCATCCCCTGCTTTTAAACCCTCCTCTCCAGTGATACCTACAACGGGAATCAGGACTCGCGGTAGAGGTGATATCTTTGATTAGACCAGCTAGATTTCTGCAAAAAATAAAATCTTTATTTTTTTTTTTTTT
>JAGPOW010000304.1:5166619-5181950 GCA_030014935.1 Caiman crocodilus
TTTTTTTTTTTTTTGCAAAACATACCTGCAACACACGTGACAATGGTTAGGCCACCTGTGTGCCCAGACTGCCGCCTACGCTGCAATAGTGTCCCCTTGTTTCCTTGCACTCTCTCCTCTGCCACTAACCATCTGTTGTCCATGCTTATGTTGCAGGCTGGGACTGGCTTTTTTGTTCCAGGTTTGTACAGCACCTAGCACTGTGAGGTTGTAGTCCGTGAGCAGGGCTCAGGAATCTTTGTATATATTGTATTAAGATGAGATAATGTGCAATAAAGATATTTAAAAAAAAATAAAAAAAGGGCTTCTGGATGATACAGAAAAAACCTAATTATTCAAGAAAATACAATGTTAGTCACGTTGTGATCTCAAGCCCCAAGCCAGGTTTCTTGTACAAGCTGTCAGTCCCACCCAGTTATTCGGTGGTCGCTTGATGCCGGCAAAAATGTCTACGACCAGCTCATCCGAGCTGGCCAGCATCATTTTACTGGAGAGAGTCCAGTGGAGGGCAATGAAAATGGTTAGGGGGTTCGGGCACATGACTGATGAGGAGAGGCTGAGGGAATTGGGCTTATTTAGTGTGGACAAGAGGAGACGAGGGGGGATTTAATAGCAAGCTTCAACTCCCTGCGGGGGGGGGGGTGGTACCGAGGAGGATGGAGCTGGGCTGATCTCAGTGGGGGCAGATGGCAGAACAAGGAGCAACGGGCTCACATTGCAACAAAGGAAGCTGAGGTTGGATATTAGGAAAAGCTCTCTCACTAGGTGGGTATTAAAGCACTGGAACAGGTTGCCCAAAGAAGTGGTGCAATCTCTATCCTCAGAGGTTTTTGAGACTTGGCTAGACAAAGCCTTGGCCAGGATGATGTAGTTGGGTCCTGCTTGGAGCAGGGACTTGGACTAGCTGTGACCTCCTAGGGTCCCGTCCAGCCCTCATTTTCTGTGATTTTGCGGGTGAGCAAGAGGAAGGAGAGGGCAGCCTTCCTCTCCCACCTCCATTGCCTCTGCCCTGGATGCAAACCCCCATGCTATGCACAGGCGCTGGAAAGCCCAGCCCAGCCTTGGACAGGCGGCCGCTTCAGATTACAGGGGAAACTGACCCCGTCACCGAAACTTTGAGTCACCCGTCCAGCTGTGTTTGAAGGGGCCGGCATTGTTGACTTCGAGCTAACTTGCTAACTCGGGCTTCGGGTGAGATGAGAGCCGAGCGTGTCAGCTGTGGCTGCCAGGCCGATGGCAGGCGGCCACGGCCGCCTGGGCAGGAATGTCAGCAATGCAGAGCCACCCACAGATCCAGGCGCCGTGTCTCGGGGGAGCTGGAAACAGGCTCCTGCCCTCTGCCTGCCGGCAGCGCGGAGCGTGGGTCACGGCATCCAGGCCTGTTCTGCTCCACGTGGGGCACAGCTGGAAAGCTGCGACGTGCAGCTACGAAGCCCGGGGAGAGTCAGGGGTGGGCTTTGGCTCGAATAGGTTGGCACGTTCAACTCGATTCGGAGAGGCTCACAGACTTATTGAGAAGTCAGGCTGGAAGGGACCTCCGGAGGTCACACCGAGTCCAATCTCCCTGCTCAAGGCAGCATCATCCCTGTTCAAACCACGTTATTCCAATCCCTTGCTTCCTATTCCTGCTACATACATCCTTATCCAACTACACAACCAGTATTGTTGCACAACTACAAAGCACCAAGGGCACCCTAACCTGCCACAGGTACTGCAGGGGGACAAGGTGGTTATCCATGTCCCACCTCTGCAAGGTGCTTTCAATACACATGGGAGATCCAAGGAAGAGGGCAACGTCGGAGAGGAAAGCAGCGTCTTGAAGCCAGCAGCGTCTTGAAGTCAGCAACGTTGCAGAGGAAGGCAAAACCCCCACAGTCCAGATCAACCTGACCGGGGGGTAAAATTCCTGCCTAACCCCAACGTGGCAATCGATCTGACCCTGGCCCTATCAGCCCGGGAGGCCAATAGGTACCAGTAGGCAGAGACTAGCAAAATGAATGAATGAGCTCCAAATGATTTTGCAGCGTGACGTTAAACTGGTAGAAGAGGAGAGGAACGAAGACCCAGGCTGGGCTCGCTAGAAACAGGAGAAACACCCATGTGTCAGGTATCCAGGCTGTAGCTGTATTGGTCTAGAGGAAGAAGCAACCAGGGCTTGTGGTAGAGGTGATGTCTTCTATTAGACCAAGCAGATTTTTGCAAAAAAAGAAATCTTTATAGAATTTTTTTTGCAAAAATCTTGGTCTAATAAAAGATATCACCTCTGCCACGAGCCCTGATTGCTAGAAACACCCAGGGTGTTTTTTAAACATACAGTCTTAATTCCTCTTGGTGGGACAATATTTGCAGGGCACCTGACTGAAGGTGGAAATAGAGCTGGCACGCGGCTGCGGCGTGTCGTGCTGCCCAGCCGTCGGTATTTGCAGCTGGCTGAAATTTAAGATGTCATTTCAAACTCTCTCCTTCCCCGAGGGCTATGCTACTCCGGTGTAGCTGCCACCTCCTGCGTGTCCATGGGCAGCGACCCTGGAGCAGCTGGCCTGCCAGAAAGCCCTGGCACCTCTCACGCTGCTATAAATTGCTCCTATGTCCCTGCCCTTGGTCACATCAGTCCCGCTGCAGTCAATGAGCTTGCACTGTATCAAGGAAGGGAGTCTGGGGCTCTCGCTGGTTTATTCTCTGTTGATATTTAACGGATGGGTAGTGCTCCGAGCCCCAGGACGAGAGGGAGGCACTCCTGGCGTGTTGTCGGGGAGCCGTGGCCGTTCCTCCTAGCTGATGATCTGGTTTGGGGCTGCTTTAGGGACTCGCACACAATCCAGGGAGGTCCCCCTGCTTTACCTGTGGCAGGCCGGGGTGCTACCTCTCGTGCTGTGTTAGGATCGGTTGTGTAGTTTTGCTAAGAGGTTAGAAAATGGGTGGTTTGGAACGGGCTGCCCCTGCCCCAGGCGGGGGGTTGCTCTAGCTGACCTTTCGAGGTCTCTTCCAGCCCCACGCCTCTGTGATTGTATGATGATTTGCGCCGCAGTGGCACCCAGGAGCTTCCTGACCCTGCATACAAACACGGAGCAAAAAGATGGTTTCTGCCTCCTGATCTCTGGTCTAAACAGCAAATTGGTGGTGTGAACTGCAGGCGACACCGGCCTGGCCGAGCACCGGTATGCGAGGAAGAGGGACAAGCCCAAAAGCAGCAGCAGCAGGCTGAGAATCACAAGCCAGATCAAAGCTTCCTCACTTTACTCCAGATAATTATCCGGCGTTGTATTGTCAAACCACAATACAATATGCTATTAGAGGAACCTGGCTGTCGAAGCCAAGAAGCTAATTAGAGACCACTCGCACGCGTGCTCTTTAAAACCGGCGGCCAGGTCCTGGTCAGACGTAACCTGGCGCTGCGGCACTGAGATCAGCCACGCTCCCGTGATTGATGCGAGCCAGCGACCGGGGCGGTACATCTATGCTGCGTGTTTACTTTTGGCCGCTGACCTTGGCTGATGAGCGCGAACCCACGCGGCAAGCAGCTCCCGGAGACTCAGCGAGCAGGAAAAGAACAAAATCCATCAGATCAACCGTTTGTCACAAGCGATTTGCTCAGTGCATGCAGAGCGCAGGGGCGCGCTCTCCAGCCAGCACGGAGGAGCTGCCGCTGCTTGAGATGCTCCCTACGACAGTTCACCGGGAGAGGCAAAAGGACGGGTCTCTGGACACCGTTCCTCTGTCGCTCCCTGACGAGGCCGAGTATCCCCCGAGAGGGACAATATGGGTGATGCTGGGCGGGGACCACATCCGTTCCCCTCCACTTGACGGTAACTTGGAGATAGTCGGAGTCCCATCGGTTCCCAAAGCCGCAGCCCTAACCACGTGCAAAGGGCACCATGGAGGTATTTGCCCTGTGGAGACACAAGGGCTCTGTGGATCCAACCCCTTTCTTCCCACCCTTTTCCCTGCCATGGCATTTGGGGTGGCGTCCAGGGGGCTTTAAAGCTGAGCGGAAGAAAAAGTGGCTTCTGGGAGGACTTGCTTGGGAGTTCACGTGGCAGTATGATGAGACTTGCCGTGCCGCATCTGCCCCTGCGACACGGGCCGTCCTGGTAACATGCCACGTCACACTCAGCATCGCAGGGACAACAGGAGGAGCCAAAGGGAGATCTTGGAGGCGAGTGCTTCTAGAGAGTGCTGTTCCGGACTAGCTCTGGAGGCCACATGGGCACCAGGGAGCAGGGCCCTCGCCGGGAGGAAGGGTTGATGGGCACAGGCTGCCTTTCTGCTCTGGTTGTGTTCACCACGGTGGGAACACTCCAGATGACTTCTGGCTGTTTGCACATGAAACGTGCTTGGCTTGGCTTTTGCGCCTGGATTTATCCTTTGCCCCAACTGCCCGCAGTAGGAAGCCTGGACCCCCTGCATCAGTTGCTTTATGCTGTCTTCAGAGTGACAAGCACCCCCACTAACCCCCTGGTTAAGGCATTTATTTCTGGCACTTTTTCTTATGCTGTTCCTTTGTGCTCCCCTTTATGGCCATACTTATTTTCAACAGACCAGAGTCAAATGGAAGCCATAAAATCCACAGTCACGGGAGTCATTCGAGGGTTGCTTCAAAGGTAACACAACCTATTGCCCGAGCTGGTGCAGCTGATCTGCACGAGGTGCTGGATGTTCCTGGATATGCATGGCGGTAGGGTCATAGGATCATAGACAATGAGGGTTGGAAGTGACCTCAGGAGGTCTCATCCAGTCCAGCCCCCTGTTCAAAGCAGGAATAACTCCAGCCAGATCATTCCAGCCGAGGCTGGGTCCTAAAAACCTCCAAGGTTGGAGAGTCTACAACCTTTCTGGGTGGCCTGTCCCAGTGCTTCACTACTCTTTTCTTGAGAAAGTTTTTCTTGATATCCAACCCAAACTTCTCTTGCTGCAACTGGAGCCCATTGCTCCTTGTCCTGTCATTTGCCACCCCTGAGGACAGTCCAGATCCACCCTTTTTGGTTCCAGTCTTCAGGATCATTGCGATGGATAAAAGAAGGCACAGGCAGTGGCAAGATGTGGATGCAGCTAACATGCATATAGCTCATTTAGCATCACGTCTGCATGCGCCATCACATGCTGCCACGCTCACGCCAGCAGGACTCTGCATGCTCTAGCTGCTGGAGCACACCAGGTAGCAGCACCAGCACCTTCATTTGGTTCTCAGGACTGGATCGATCCCATGCCTCTGATCTTGACTGGCCAGCTATACTAGTCCCACGAAGCTGCAGGGATGTACATGAAGTTAGGATGGAGGGAGACCAAATTCGGCCATCCCTGGCATACACGCACTGGTTCCATTCGCCTTAGCAGAGGCATGGATCTGGCACTAATGGTCATAGTCCAGTGTCAGATGTTCACCACTGTAACTGGGTCCTTGCACACTGCTCTCCTGGATCCCACTTCTACCCTGGTGTGATTGTGATGATGAGACTCTTGTCATTTGTACGTGAAACGACCCACACGCAAGTACTAGGAGATAACAGAGCAGACGCAGATGAGCAAATCAACGAGGAAACCTCGTGCTTGTTTGCACGGCAGGTTGATTTACTTTGGATCCGCTCAGAAATGCGATTGATTTCTGTTTTATGAATTCCCCAGCAGCTTGGCTCAGGTATCTCTTCAGCACATCAGAGACCTTGTTTCAGGCCACAGGCTTGATTAATGCAGAGATGATAAGGTCTCAAACATGTTTGCAGCAAGGGGAAAGTTAAAATTTATGCTGACTGGGCCATCGGCTATCGACTCCAGGATCCTATACCTCTTTGTTATTAATGCCAGCAGGGATTTCTCCGTCACTGCTTGCCAGCACTGAGAGGCCCGTTGCTCTGTGAAGAGCAATTTGCTTGAAGAGTTTTGTCTTTGTGACAATGCAGCTTCAGCTGGCTGCAGAATTCACCTTCTCATCGCTAGCTGTTTTCAAGCGTGCAGGCTAAAATCGACACAGGATATTTTACTCATGTCTCTTAGGACTGCCTGGAAAAGAACATTTTTATCAGTGAAAAATGAAAAGATTCCCAAATTTGGTTTTGGTCCAATGAGGAAAAAAACCAAGAGCTTCTGAAAGCCGCCACTGAAAAGAAAAAGTGACCGCCACCACCACCATGAGCCAAGAGCCTGGCGGGCAGGATGCTCTCACCTGGGATATGGGGCCTGCAGGCTCAAAATAGCACTAAAACCTGAGCCTCCCACACCTAAAACCACGGGCAGCTTTTCCCTTCTTTTTTCTTTCTCTTTTCCCCCCACCTCTCCATTTTTAAATTTAAAAGTCTTTCGTTGAAAAATGCCCAGATGATCTTCAGTATCACCTATGGTGACTTGGCAACCTCAGCCCCCTTTCCAAGTGATGCATAATAGTTGAAATAGTAATGCCTAGCTAGGATGTATTAAATAATAATATGCATTAAATAATAATAATGTAGTTAATGACATTAAATTATAAAGTAGCAAATTGCCTGTCAAGAATGATGGGGGAAGGGGCACCGGTGGGGCCAGAGCCCCGTGTGTCCCCACCGCTGCTTCGGGTCTGACTCCACTCCCCACCCCCTTCGGGTCCAAACCCACTCCCCACCCGCCCCTGGTTTGGGCAAAAGTGTCACGGACAGACAGACGGGCACACAGACTAAGCCTTTTATTGCATTAGTGTAAATTAAATAATGTAAAAGTCTAAATAGTAACGCCTAGTGAGGATGCAGTGCTTTCCAGCAGCAGATCCCCAAATGCTTTGCTGGGGAGGGCAGTATCATTACCCCCATTGTACAGGCAGGGGAACAGAGGCATGAAGAGGGGCAGTGACTTGCCTCAGGTTACTCAACAGGCCAGTACGAGACCCAGGAACGGCACCTGTAAGTCCTACCCCGAGGGTTTCCCATTAGACCACGTGGCCTCCTTTGCAGGGCTCCCCAGTCCCTGGCAGACCTCCCTGATGCTGGCTGCTGTGCTTCTCACCCTTGATCCAAGCTAAGCAAGGGAGCAATTTTCCATCCCTTTATCTAGTGATAGCTGAATCAACCAGAGCCAGCAACCAAAGCGCAGAGCAAAAGAGCAAGGTCTGAGCAGAAGCAAAGCCACGTGGTTGAGGGATTTCCTGGTAGGCTGGCGATAAACACAAGGGCTGCAACGCTGGACTGGGTCTGTTTGTCTCACGTGGCATCAAAGCAACTCAAATGGGAGCCGAAGGGGTAAGAAGTCCTGCACCTCAGGCCCCAGCTGAGAGAGAGAGCTGCTTTTGAGCAGAGTGCTGGCTGAGACGGCAGGCGAGGGACTGCTGAGCAAGGAAACGACCTCCCATTGCTTGGTGCTGCTTACTGCAAGGTAACAGAAGACCAGGCACGGCCAAAAACATGGGATCCCACCAAAGCCAGGCCTGCCTGGGATCACCGCTGTCTCCAGTGAATGCAAGCAATACAGCACGACCCTGATACCTCTCGACCACAAAGGCCACAGTCCACATCAGAAGTCCTACATGTCAGGCCCCAGCCACGCAACCTCATTGCAACCTGGTTGGATGCACAGCTGGGAGAATATGCGCAGCTGGGGGTGCTCAGGCCTGGCACAGTGTCTGGGGACTGACTTTCAGGACATTTTGCATAGACCTGCCTTGAAAAATGCCCATTTCTTGGCCAGAAGAAGTGACCTGCACAGGTGATCAGTGCCAAAAGAGCATCATCTTCCCCCGATTAGGTATCATGGTCTTTGCCCCAGTGTGGATCCATGGGAGGGGATGAAAGCACACCCTACTGTGAGCTCCCGGGAGGCTGGTTGCACAGCATGAAGCAGATGCCCTGCAGGAGGGTTGGATGGTGTAGTGCTGAGAGACTCTTGCATGAGAGAGGAAGCTCGTGCTCCGCTTTGCAGCTACACTGCTGCAGTGACTGGCCTGCAAACACACAGCCTCCACCCTCACAGCATCTTGGCGCCCACCTTGCTGGGGTCATCTGACCCCCGCAGTCTTTCCTACCCAAGTGCAGAGGGCTGGACCCGATGATCTGTAAGGTGCCTTCCAGCTGAAACTATGAAACTATAACTGCTAGCCCCAAGAGATGAAGCACCCGCTTCCTTGCTTGTTGGCATTGGGGGACAAAAAGCACTTTTCAGGTTGTCCTACCGAGGCAGGCTGTCTCTCAGCTCTGCTGGCCGCTCGCAGACATTGAGCTGCACAAGTCATACCTGCCGATGAGCAAACCTAACGCAGGAAGCTAAGCTGGTTGTACCCTCATGTCCTTGGTTGACTCAGGGTCCTGTCACACCTGTCCTGAAAATCTCCCATCGCTTGACCAGAAGAAGTGACCCGAGCAGGTGATCAGTGGCAACAAGGCATCATCTCAAAGACCTACCAGCCTCTGGGCTCCCTAACCTTGCTGTCCCCAGGGCCAGATTCAACCATGCAGTGAAAGCAAGGATGAACGCAGCCAGTGCCTCTTGGCTGGTCATCTCTCCAACCCGAGACACCACCTTGATCTATCTGGGAGGTAGCTTTTGTACCCAGCTGCAGTGCTACTTAGGTCCACCATGCATTCACAGAGTTGTTCTTATTGTAACACAACTTTGGAATGAGTACGAGGGAAAGCCAGTGTTGTTGGGGGGTTTTTCGTGAACACCTCTAAGTATAACGCTTCGTTTCTCTACTCGGGAACCAGGAACCACCTGTAGCATCCCTGTTCATTTATCATTCCAATCACCCATAAGTATACAATGCCCTTTATAAGCAGCTAAAAGTACTGGTAACAGCAGCAGCAGCATCTCATACTCATCAAGGGTTACGGATAGTTGTTGACATGCAGCCGCCTTTAATCCCTGGTGCGGTTCGGGAGCTGGGGAGAGTCAAGTCAAAACTGAGATGTGTGGAGACATGCAAGTGCAGGGCCAAGTGCTGCTGCCAGGTCCTCGAATAAACAGGAAGACAGCATTTGGATTATTGCCTATTAACGTGCATGCCGAGTGTGCATTCAGAAATCGGGTAGAAACATGGCAGGTACAACAGCAGGTTGCAACAGCCGCTGGTCTCACACTTCCATCTTTGGTCACTTTGGGTGTGGAAAAAAACCACGCTCCTTTTCCTCTGCTCTGCTTCCCGTGGTTAGTCATGTGGGTAGGAAACCCCCTGCTCCTGCCGGAGTTACTGTTCACAAGGTCGGCAATCCCACATTCCAAAGGTAGGCAAAAAATGTGTTTGGAGAGCGGGGAATTCGGCCAGAACAATGACTCACGGTGCGTGTCTCAACCAGCTCCCGACTGGGTCACTGACACAGCAACGAGAGTACTGCTCCCATCCAGAAAAGGCCATGCATGCTGCAGAGCCCGTGTGGTCCTGACAGCTTGCTTGCTAGTACCCCGGGAGCTCTCTGGGAATGCGGTGTGGTCCGGTGGGACTTCGTCGTAACCAAATGCTAGACTCACAGCGAAAAGCCAGACCCTTGGCCCACCAGGCTACAGCGATCAACACTGGCCGATGTCTTCTTAGGATGGAAACTCCCATTAACTTCAATAGGGTACAATTAAGTTCTTACCGTTTGCCCAAATTCACATTTTCTTACATGCCTTTGGAGAAGCACAGTGTGCGTCTCTACCTGCTCAGCATCTGCTGGCTCTTAAGATGCCCCATCAGTGACTGCCATGGCTATTCGGTTCAATAGCTGCGCATCCCTGCAGAACTGGACGTTAGTGACACGGTGTGATGTTGGGTGGGTTGGCTGGGCACAGAGCAAGGAAGATCAAGCAAGGACCTTTTGCTCACATTACCCAGCTTTGGGGGATTACACATTGCCAGGTCCTTGTTAGTCCAGAGAGTAGTTGCATATATGAAAGAACAGATGGGTCAACATGGGGCTGTACCAAAAGACCGCTTGAAATCAATGGGACTTTGGATCTGACCCTTAAGAACTGGGTCCTATGTGGCCTGGCTGACACATAACATACACGCATTCATGCTGACCTGGAGTATCCATGCATTAATACCTTGCCTCTATAAGGCATGCAACCTGGCATTATGAAGACTGTGGGTAGAGGAAGTCCTCTACTTAAGACTCAGCTGAAACAGCGCCAGGAATTTAACGAAATGCAGCCAGGACGTGTCTTACTTAAAGGACATCCATGGATTATATGGATAAGGATGGTAACAAAACAGAAGGGGCTTGAGCAGTGATCCGTCTGTGCCCGAACAGCTAGTCATGAGCCACGGGGACATGGCACCAGGGGAAAGGTTTGTTTTACTGATGTTACGGTCAATGCGTTGCTCAGCACTACATACATTGGAAAAGGAGGAATATTCCCATTCCTATCTCATTCTGCACTCTACTCACTTCCCCGCGCTGGTGGAAGCATCTCTTTTGAAGCCCTATCCATGCAGACTCTCCAGGGCCGAACAGTTGCTGCAAGTGAAAAGGATGCTAATTAGGCACAACCCCTTCCTTATATCCTCTGTAGCAGGTTGTGTGGTTGCACCACACAGTCTTTTATTTCCATGGGTGGACTTACCCACAGAACACAGCAGAAACCATAAGTCTGCAAACATCAGGTACAAACAATAAAGGATTAAAAACAAACCCTGTGGTCTTTTCCCAGACCAGGAGAGAGTCTGCTAGTTCACTGATGCAGCCTTTAGCCTCGCAGTCCCTGGCTGTCTTCCCTGGGAGCTTTTAACTTTCTCTGGGCCAGCCAATTATCTTCATCAGCTGGCCCGGTCCTCCTAGGCAGGCCTTTAATCACTTCCTTACCACTGGCAGCTGGGCTGCAGCCCCTGACCTGCAGTCTGCTACCTGCTCCCATCAAGAAGATAATTTTGGAGGATCTTGACTTTGGGCAGCATCAATCTTAGCCAGCCAGGTCCAGCTAATAAATAGCACAGACAGTAAATCTCCATGGCTTGGAAGTAGCAAGCAAGAATTTATGTCCCTGTTCAGAAGCCACATAAAACCATATAAACACATCCTGAGACAAGGCGAGAGGGGCTGAAAGCAACAGAAGGGAAGGTCATAAAAAACCAGCAGTGTTCAACAGCAGGACAAGGAGCGGCATGTGCGCAGCCCCCAGTCCTCGTTCTGAGATACCCCTCCCGGCCATGAGTCCTCTTCTGTTTCCTTTCCACTTCTGTGGGGAAAGGAGAGTAATTCTCAGGCAGTCAAGAGTTGGTGACTATCCCCCGCACCTCTTGCTTTAGCTTAGCTATACTGGTAAGGAGCTCTGCACAAGTAAAGAGCTCCTACCTGCTGCAGAGAGAAGTCGCAGTCCTGGACCATCCTTTTTGACATGCTCAGACCCCGGATCCAAACACAGCCTGCCTCTGCAAGTGTATTCCCTCATGCACAGGTGGGGATCAAGCCGTGGTAGGCCCATCTCTCCCATCATTCGCTGTGCCAAGGGTTGCCAGGCTAAAACATGCCACCTTCTCCCCCAGGAGCAGAGCAGCTGTCTCAGTGGGGCGTTGCAAAGCTAATTAGTCTGGATGCACAGCCAGGAGAATATGCCTTCCAGCTTGGGAGGCGGCATCCGTGGCAGTGCGGTATGTTTCATAGGGCCACCTGGCACGGCGAATTAGCAGTACGGACACGGGACATCTAGCCCTGTGTGGGCAGCCTGGCCTTCTCCCTCTTCTAGCTCGGTAGGGCAAAGTGTGAGTGGCAGTAGAAACCCCCAGTGCCCATGTCACTTGCTGGGAGGGCAGAAAAAGCCAGCAAGCGTGTGCACCACGAATATTTCACCACACCCACGCCTCCTAGGACTGTAGGGCTGGAAGGGACCTGGAGAGGTCACCTGGTCCACCCCACCCAGCGCTGGAAGCTGCCCTCTGCCTCCTGGCCATAACTGCTACGGCCGGCAGCGAGCATGGATGTGCCTCACTTCGCCCCTGCTCTCCGCAGCACGTCTCCAATAAGGACCGCACAGAGGTTTAATCAGGCAGCTGCAGAATGCAAATGAGATGCAAACGGATTATTATTAAAAAAAAGAGCCGGCATTTACCAGCTATCTGCAAGGATCCGTATTTAGGTTATTAAACAAATATTAGGCCTCTGAAAATAGCTGAATAATCCACTGGTATTTAATTAGCCGCTAAGTCGCCCAATTAGGAGCCCCCCTCCGGATTGAATGCTTGCTCTGTGGAGCAGGCTGGCCGCTTCTGCACGCGTGCAGCTGCAGTACCGGTTTCTACCGTGGAGAACCGTCCTGCTCTATCCGGCATCTTGACAGCCACTTGGGAGGCATCATGTACTCTCTGGATCTGAGTCAAAGCCTGTTGGGTCTTTCCATCAACTGCAGTGGGTTTAGGATGGGGCTGGGTCACCCGATCGCGCCTGGAGTCAGTGGGAAGCTGCACAGAGAATCATGGAAAACGAGGGAGGTCACATCTAGTGCAACCCCTGCTCAAAGCAGGACCAGCCCCAGCTGCATCACCCTAGCCAAGGCTTTGTCGATAGGCTCATGGAAACCTGCATCCCGCTGCCACTGGCACCTCTCTCCTAGGCTGGCTCTGCAGTCCTAATTAGACAACTGATTTTTGATGACGTTTTAGCTGATTTTCCAAAACACGCTGAGGTTGAATAGGAAGAAGCAAGTCCTGGGCATGCTTGAACCCCTGAAAAATGCCTCTGAAGGCAATGACGCCAGCTCATGTTAAATAAGGACAGCTGGGTTGAATGCCCTGAGTCTCGAGTTCTTCCAGGCAGCTCCCGGTATCTCCACGTTATTGAAGCCTGCATGCTCAAACCTCGGAAAATCGATGTGGAACACAAGCGCGCTCCCAATAAACCTGCATGAAGCCATTAATCACATGCAGTTGAAGCCCTGCACAGCTCCGGTACGTTATTAGGGAGTGATTCGCTATAACCATAGAGCAAACGCAATGATTTTTCCATTTGCTGGTTTTGCTTCTGGTTTGGGTAGGCAAGATTTTCATATAAGAGCCCTCCCTGCCCCGGTCTGCCCTTCTAAATCTGTTTCAGTCCAGAATCCCTTGCTGCCGACACACACACAGACACCATCTCACTTGCGTGATCTTAGGCAAAAGTGATTCGAAGCCATGTATCCATTGGAATAGCTTAAGCCCACGAAAAGGTGCAAAGGAAAAAAACTTGGCCTGTACAAGAAACCCCGCAGCATTCGTTGGTCTTAGTTCAGGAGAGAGACTCCCAACGACCTGATTTGCAAATGCAAATCGACACTTGTCCATGCAAAGCGGGCAACTGCACGCATGCAAATAGCTGCTTGCTCCAGTTATTTGGGACAGGTGGATTTAAACGCCAGTTGACGTCGTGGCTGTGAGGATTTAGTTTTCAAAAGCAGCTGCCTCCACCCCACCAACCACACTGGCACGCGTTTGCAAGACTGGATACGCGGAAAGGTTTTGCAATGCGAGGCCTCCCCCTCGTGCAGATGGGGAGACGCTGTGGTTAGCTTTCGACCACCAGCGCACAGATCCATCGGTCTAAGGACCGCACCGCCAATAGCTCACGAACCTGGGAAAATGAAGACGCACCCAAATGCAGAGCAACACTTCAGTCTCCCTCATTTCCACAAGGCAAGACATTTTATCCCTCTCCCCAGTGCAGGATCTGGCAACAGGGAACCACACAGCTTCTGTGTTTTTTTAAAGGGCAATTTTCACCCAAAACAGTCCCCACAAATGTCACTTCCTATGGAACGGGCAGCTGTGCAGTCTCCTGCAAGCGCCGCGCTCCACTCGCCAGCTCTCACACAGGCTCCCAATTAATATTACAAAAAGAGCATGTTTAATTTATGACTCAGGCAGGCAGGAAAAGAACATTTGGGACTGAAACGACCAGCCTCGTTGTGGGGACTTTTCCAGGAGCAAAGTCTAGAAAAGCCAGCACCCCGCCAGCCACAGACGGGCGTTTTTGCGCACGTACATCACTTCATGCACCGTAGATGAATGCTCGTCTTCACAGGAGGAACGGGAAGTCCCTGCCTACCAAAGCACCCGGCCTTGCTAGAAAACCTGGCCCTGAAACAAGAGTGAAACCCCGCTCTAAGCTCAACGTCCTTTCCTTTTCCCCGGTGCTGGCTCTGGATGAGTATCCTGACCCCCATCCCGGCAAGCGCAGGCTGGTTCTGGGTGGACGGCACCGAGGAAACGAGCGCTCCCCATCCTGAGAGCAGGTCTGGTGGGAATTACTGATGAACTGAATTACTGATGTTCCTCGTTGGACCAAAAACCAAATTCAGGATCCTTTTCATTTTTCACCGATAAAAACGTTCTTTTCCAGGTGGACCTAAGAGACATCAATAAAACATCCTGTGTCGACCTTATCTCGAGCGCTTGCAAACAGCTGTCAATGAGAGGGCAAACTTTGGATGATGGATGGCATCAGATCGTTTCCACCCTGCCTCCGCTCCTGTAGTCTCACGCCGAAGGGAAGAGCTTCTGTACGATTCGCCCGGCTGTGGCTTGTTTTCCTTGCACGCCCCTGAAGTGCGATGGCACAGGAAATTTGCTGGCGTGTGAGCATCTCAGTCACCTTGATCAGTTAGTATCAGGGTCTGAACCAGGCACTGCCTCGCCGCCGCACAGGCTCCAAAAAGCTTGTTCCCTGAGCTAAGGGAATAATGCATTTTCTTGCATACAAGGTGCCCCCGAATAAGGGCCACAGCTCGTTTTTGAAAGGCAGAATGAAGAAGAAAAGGTCTTTCCTCGTAGGAAGTAGCAGCAGCCCGGGACCTCTTGTTCTGCTCTCTGTGGATCCTGTGCAGACTTTACTTTTGCCTTCCCTTGGCCAAAGCCTAATGAGCAGAAGCTGCTCTTACCAGATTTCTTTGCATATAATGCACTCCAGTTTCCAGCAGCGGCTTTCTAAGGAAAAGGTGTGTTGTGTATGACAAAGAGATGGTAGCTGTGTTCAGTAGCAGCAGTGGTTGCTGGCTGATCCAGGGAAGGAGGCTCTCCCGGGCTGTTGGTCTCCCAGAAGAGTAGTATTTTTTTACTTGGCATGGCTTAAACGCAGCATTTACAGCCCCGCTCTGCCCGCGTAACTTATCAGCCGGCTTCTCTCCTGGGTCGCTAACTCTCGTGGGACTTGCTCTGGTTCCCATTGCAATGAAGCTGTGCCCACAGAGATCGAGGGCAGGTATGTACCGTGTGGCAGAATTGCCACCCTGGGCACCCTCCTCCGTAAGCGTCTGTCTGTGCCAGCCTGAGGGGCGGCTGGAGAATCCCTCAGGGCAGGGGTTTCAACCCGGGTCACATGACAGAGGCCCGGACGAGGATGCTGTCCTCACCTGGGGGAAAACTACGCGACCCAGAGGGCCGCGCTCAGGGGAGGTGACCAAGGGATGCTTGGGAAAGGGGTCAGCGTGTGAC
>JAGPOW010000304.1:5188720-5221910 GCA_030014935.1 Caiman crocodilus
TTTGTTTTCTGCATCTGAATAAGAGATGTTCATTTAGCTAGAAGAGCTGCAGGACTGAGGAAACCATATTGTTTGAATATTGGTTGCCTAGTTTGTTTTTTAAACCTAACACACAGTCTAGCAAATCAGTGCATATTCCAGTAAAGTTATATTTGTTTTGGCTGTACTTTTAAGATGAATAATATAGCAGCTGACTGCGGAGGCTGAAGCAATACACGGCCGATCAGAAGTCAGAAGTGCCTGTTTTCAGACCCAGGCACCTTTTGAGGCCCTCCGAGCTGGGGTCTGATCACAGACCAAGGCAGGCTGCTGCAAGCGTTTGTTTCCAATGCGTTTTACAAAGAAATCCACAGAGCAAAGAGCACCGAGACTGGGATGGGGGCCAGAAAGCCCCGAAAAAACCCCCAGGTGTTTCTAATTTTTCCCTTCCACGACCTTCGCACTCTGATAGCGTCTCCCCAAAGCAAATATAAACCCAACTCCAGGCAAACTCAGCTTGTATCTGCTGCAGAAGGAAAGCCTGAGGTGCAGTGTAAGGCGGAAAAGCACCCTATTTCCTCCAGTTTGCTGTCTATTGACAGTAATGAGTAACTTCCTCAGCGCTTGTACCATACACTTTTCACCCCGTGCCTCCAGCCCTCCCCGGCCTGCACGTCCTGCCCGCGCAGCAGACGGGGGCTGCCGGGGAAATGCAGCCACCGCTGGAGTTCAGAGCAGCAACTGCTGGAAGCGCCACTCAGGACCCGTGGCCCAAAAGACCCGATCTGGTTGAAAGTCCAGGGGGGTTTCAGCCAGTGACTTCTGGTCTGTCAAGACCTGTGATGGGACCAAAGCATACCACCGCCCAGGAAATCCCACTGAGGCAGCCAGGCTTTGATGTCCTGTCTATGATACGGGTATGGTTTCCCATACCTTGAGCACCTTTATCTGGCCACTCTCACTGTGAGGTTGGGGAGCGTCGTGTTATGTCAGTGCGGAAGGACAGCTAAGGGATACAACCGAGGCCACATGGGCCATCTGTGCCAGAGCAGGAAACCAAGCTAGTGTCGCAGGCACGCAGCTGGTGTCCTGCACCCTGGTTTGTCCACAGAGACCTAGCGGCTCAGGCACATTCAGCTCTGCTCCACGCTCCCCGGGTAAGTGTGCACATTCACGCTCCCCCTGAATCATCATGCGGTGCAGCACTTCCGCATCTGTGGAAGAAATGTCACCACTCGGGCTTGGCTTCCGGTGCTGCAGACCCGAGCAACGGAGGCAGCAGGTCTTGGCAGAGAGCGGCTACTAGAGCTGCCCCGGGTTGAGTCAAGGGCTGAGAGAGAGTCCCTGCGGCAGCCTTGGCCTTGCTGGGTGCAATCAGGGGAGGTGGACTGGTAAGATGGGAGCCGGCCTTGCATTCACCAAAGGCATGTCTGCTGCTTCTCTTGGCAGAGCCGGCACAAATTCTTCCTGTGCCCGCAGCCTTGCTCTCTGGGCATGGGCAGGGCCAGTGCATCACTTCCCTGGACCCGACACAATGCTCTGGGAGTTGCGGGGAGCGAGGGCACTCTTCAAAGCCAGGACTGCTCATTCTTCCACTTTTCCGCTTCCCTCGGTGGCACAGAGCTGCTGGAAGGGGCCTCTTAGGTCAGCTGGTCGAGACCTCATGCCACTCTTGGCCCAGTGCATCCTCCAAATTGCCACGTCAAGCCCTTGCATGCAGCTGCAAGGCACAGGGACCCAAACACCTACATCCTTGCACCAGCCAGAGGTGCAAGCAGGGCAGATAGGGACCTCCCAGTGCCCAGTGTCTATTGTTCAGAGGATAGAAAACCCTCACTGGCAGCACAGGATGCGTCTCCAGCTGGGGGGCTCTGGTCCATGCCCTGCTGGCACAGCTACAGCCGCAGACAGGCCGTTGTGTAGACAGCACCCTGGAGCAAATGCTGCCTTAGGCGCAAGCAGCGGGTGGGTGAAGCAGCAGCCAGGAGGCACAAAGGAATGGCAACGAATGCTGTCACCGCTCCCCTGCCACCAAATGTCTGTCGACGTGGCTGAATCTGGCCTGCGAGCCAGAGGTTGAGCACCATCACTCCCGATTTCGATGTCAGCGCTCACTAGAGACGTCGACGCTCCTGGTCCCCCTGCCCGGGCGAGCGGCGGGCAGCCCCGCAGCACCCCACGTTCTTCCTGGGCAGTTTCCTCCAGACGCAGAGCCGGGAAGAAAAGAGGCCCGGAGGCTGCGGCGGAGCAGGGAGAGGCTGGCAGGGATACAGGGAGCAAAGAGCCGGGGGGGGTCTGCGCCTTGGTGCTAGCCTAGCAAAAACAACATGCAACAGCTGGCGTCCCTGGCGCGGCCTTCCTGCCCCAGCGGAAAAAGCCAGGAGGGTTTCTTTCTTTTTTTTCCTCCTTCCTTCGCAGCTGCTCTTGGCAGCTCGCAGAACAAAGCTTTGCTCTGCGTCCCGGAGGACTTTTGGCTGAGCTGGAGCCATCGGGGCAACACGCCGCCCAGCGAGGGGAGGCGGCTGCGTTCTTCGCTGCGTCCCAGCAGCACACGCCCGTCGGCGGAGGCAGGGTCAGGCGCTGCCTTCTGGCTTGTGCCGGGGCACGAGGGCCATCATAGCCAGCATCTACAGACCGCCGTAGCTGACACACCCAGGCCGCCACGGCCAATACACCCAGACCACCGTGGCTCGCACGCCCAGACCACCGTGGCCGACATCTCCGGACCACCACGGCTGATACACTCGGAGCTGTAAGAGCAGCTTCACAGCTTGAGCTAAAAAACTAACTTGCAAAGCCAGGACTGTAACACACTCCGATCTTCTGGGGGCCACAGCGGGGCATGAGACACCCCTGGGTTAAACCTGCCTTGGGCAGGAGACTTGCTGCCCTAGAGCAAGGTGCTGATACCGGACAGGCGAGCAGATACCAGGTAGTCCTGGCCTTGTGCCCAGCTCACTGTGCGACCTCAGTCATGCCCCCTAGCCTTCCCGTGCCTCAGTTTCTCTCTTTATATCACGCATGACTACTCTCATGCCTCCATAAGGAACCCCATGAAGGATAGCCCCTTTTACTGTCTCCCTTTGCCAGGCTATGCCTCCTTCACAGCTGCCAAGAGGGTGTTATTCACGGGATAATGCGTTCCCCCAGGGAGCACGTAAATCCTGGCTTTGCCTTCAGCAGCTGTGGAAGAGAAAAGCAACAGCGGGTGAGTCAGGAGGCCTTTCATCTTCCACGCCTTGCTTGTCTCTACTGGGGCAGGTGGCATTGCCTGCTGGGTGAGCCAGAGAAAGACAGCCAAGGAGCAGGGAAAGGGCTGGCAAGGGGGGCCGCAGAGGTGCACCCAGAAAGACTTTGGGAGACTCGCCTGGCGGTGTCTGGGCCGTTCGCGTCCCCGCCAGCTACCGGCTGAAGTCTCCGGGGGTTTCTGTCTAATTGCGCCGGGATCCAGGAAGAGAACTGGATGAGGTCGGGCATACGCCAGGGCTTACCCACCACCCACGTGGGAGGGGTACCAAGGCATGGCCATGGAGACGCTGTGTTTCAGGGTTTGCACCTACTCAAGTCACTGAGAGCACTGCCAGCAATTTCAGGGGACGCCAGGTGAGCTCACGACACTGGGAGATCCACGGCGATGAGGGAGGCGAGGCACTCGCTCGTCTCTGGCACCTAAATCCCTTCCCATTTTAAACATCAGCTGTGTCTATAGATTCCCGCCGGCCTCCTGCTCACCCGTCTCTGGGCTTCGCTTCCCAACCAAGCACCCGTGATGAGTAACTCATCAACTGGCCCAAACCTCTGTCTGAAATCCTTTCCAAACAGGAAGCCTATCCCTGGGCCAGCTTAGGTACGATATCAGCTTGTGAGCGATTTGCTCTCGTGTTGAATCCTGGCTGCGGAGCGCGCGGTGTGGGGCACCCACGGGGTTTCTTGCACTGCTGGCTCGCTGCTGGTTTTGCACGTGGGGCCAAAACAGGGTGCAGGCAACAGCACGCACCCAAACTGCGTAGATGGAGGAGGCAGAGAGAGGCTGGGATTCGTTCCTCTGGGGGGGCGCAGGGGTTTAGGCACAGCCCTGCCAACTGGGGGGTCGGGGAGGGAACAAACTCCAGCGGACGCAGGCAGCAGGGCTCGCAAGCTGGTCTGCATTGGCAGGGCCTGGATCTGTTTCCACCGACGGCTGCTCGTGTGATTTACACATTGCATTCAGGTTCCTAACGCGCCATTTCTGGATCACTGGCCACTGGGGATTAATGGGCGATTGCATCACTTGACGCATAATTAATCGCAGGTCCCTGGAGCTGACCTTGTCACCCGTGCTCCGCATCAAAGGGAGCCGAATCCTGCTGTCTGCAAACGCCCGGCTCTGGTCCGGCAGCACTGGGTGCAGCCACCGGCGGGTGCAGTGGGAAACAATTGCAGCTCTATGCCACCTTGCTTCTTCCCCAGAGCCAGCGCCCAGCTCTGGGCACCAGTGGGAGTCCTCCCATGGTTGCTTTCCCTTCTGCAGCTGGCACCCACTGGTCCGTTCCAGGATCGCTGGAGCCCAGGAGCTGCGGTGAAAGCCAGCGCACACGAACCACAAAGTGACCCTAGGTCGTCTGTCCCAGCTGGTCAGAGCAACCCAACCCATGCTCCCTGCTTTCCTTATGGAGCACACCCGATGCGGGGGGGAGCTAAGGGATTTGACCGAAGCCACACAGCACACCAGTGGCAGCTGGGGATGGAGCCAGCTCTGCAATCGTTCTCCCTGCCCACCTGCGCCCGCTGTAGCAGCACATGCCCCCTAAAGCAAACCGCTTTGCAGAGAGGAAACCACTCCTCGCATGGGAGTGGGATCCCTCAGCATCAGCATCTGGAAGGCCGAGATGCTTCTGGCTGGCCGATGCTCTTGGGTTTTGCCATTGCATTCAGGCATGTGATTTCTCTCATGCAACAAACAGATCGGGAAGAGAACGGCTGGGAAAAGGAGGGATCATGGGCTACCCTGAGTGACGGGCTACTTAAAATGTGTGAGGTCTTCTGGATACCGCAGCTCACACCCGACCCCAGTTCAGCCCATCAATGGATGCTTAAGGCCTCTGGCAAAGCAACGCCCAATAACTCGCTCTGTACGCGGTGCCTGTAAACTGGACCATGTGCCCACACACAGGCCTGTATCCAGCCAGGGTTTTATACCACCGTCATTCTGGTTCTGGCTCCCTGGCAGTGGCTTTGCTAAATAAATGACCTCCAGGCACAAGGTGCTCGCTGCGGACTTGCACAGTGTCGCCTGTGAGGGCTTGAAATAAAGCAAAGCCATTTCTGAGATGCTGATGTAGAAAAAGCGGCAGCCCAGAGGGATGTTTTCCGACGGGGTTATAAACCGCAGGACAAGGGATGACAGTGGAGACACCAGCGCAGCTCGGCTGCTGTAATGCCTCTGGAAGTGGGGGAGAAAGGCATCGTCCCCCGGCAGAAACCTTCCAGCAGATCCCGTCAGCCTAGGTGAAGGCAGGATCATGACGTGCATGGAGCACAACCCCTTCTGCTCCAGTAACGGGAGCTTTAATAGCAGTTCCCTGGGGGCCAAATCCCTAGCATACTTCCCTTCACCCCTGCAGCGGTGGCTGGTGTCAAGCTGCTGCATCTGAACAAGCCATGAGCTGACCCCGTCTCACCAGCAAACGTGTCGTCGTGCCCTAGCCTCAGACGACGGCTCCGAGGTAGGAAGCTGGTGGTGGGGTACCTGGAGCTGAGCTTGGAAAAGCGTTGAAAATATGCACATCATAAATGATGGAGCACCCACCCACTGGGCCCCAGGGAGGGCATCTGCAGCTGGCTGGTCCAAGGGGCAGCAGCAAAGGGTCCCGGTGCTGCGTGCTAGGGGCCCGAGCGGCACGGATCCAGGCGTTCTTGGCCCCTGGCTGCCAGGGTGATTTCGAGATCTCCGGGCTAGGTTGGAGCAAACTCAGCAGCTCTAACACAGCCCTTTTACGACGCCTGGCAGCGCAGCAGGGACAAGCCGGCCCTGCCTGCAGTGAACAGCAGGCATCACAGAGCCATACGTGCAGCAGGAGGGTGGGAGGGGGCAACCAGCAAAGCCCAGAAGCATGGGCTTTGTGCCAGGCCCTGTACATGCATATTCAAGGGCAGGAAGGGATCTCACGAGGTTACATCAAGGATGTCCCCGTGTTCGAGGCAGGATCGTCCCTGGCTAACCCTTTCCAGGCAAGTGTCTGTCCCACCGGCTCTTGAAAACTCCCAAGGGTGGAGGTTTCACATCTCCTCCGGATGGCCTTATCCAACGTTTGACTATCCTCACAACCACAAAGATGCTCCTCATCTCCAACCTCAATTTCTCCTGCTGCAGCTTGAGGCCATTGCTCCTAGGCCATTGCTGCAGCCCCGGAGAAAAGCCCATCTCTCTATCATTACCTCTCGGGCACGTGAACACTGGGATCAATTCCCCCCACCCAGTCTTCTCTTCTCACCGGAGCTCTTTCAGCCTTTCCTCCTGAGTCTGGCTTCCCATGCCTTTAGTTTGGTTAACCAAACCATTACCAACCAAGCTATACAACTGCAATTGCTTTGAGAAGTTATATGTCGCTCTGAGCCTTGGTGGAGAAAAGCGGCGTATATGTTTAATAACCGAATAAATCAACCCCTCCCTAGCACACCCTGGCACTTGACCTTCCCCAAGCTCAAGCTGGCTGCTCCAAGGACCAGGGGGCACCAGCAACAGCTGTGGGGGACTGGAAAAAGAGACCAGATGGAGATGCCCGTCACGTTCACAGCATGGGGGACCATCCAGGTGCTAAGAGCCACTTCCGTCACACGGGACTCACTGCTTACAACTTAGAGCAAAGAAAACCAAGTGACAGCCGGGTCCCGCCGGCCGCCTTCCCAGTGTCAACCAGTCTGCAGCAACCCTGGACAATGAGCTGCCTTCACCCCCACTTGTGCCCTCCCTGCAACCTCTTTGACCCCCGTAGGGATGGCCTCTCGCTGAGAGCGCAGACATGAAGAGTGGGAGACAAAACAGCCATTTCTTTTATTTCCTCTCAAGTCACTTCCATGAGGGGCATTGTGCAAAGCGGTAGCTGCCCTTGGTCTTCAGAGCCCAGCTTGGCTTTAGTCTGCTCAGCCCTTTTGCCATCTGGAGGGCTGTTATCGCTGCTGTTTCTAGCCATCCTGCCTGCAACGTGACCTCAGGAAGCAGCCCAGGCGTGCGGGGGAAATGCCGAGGGATAATGAAGGGCAGCCTGCAAGTTTCAGACTTTCGGCTGCTTTAAACCCATGGGCCCGAGGTAGCTTCACAGGAGAGGGGCTGTGCAGCAGAGCACCGCTGATGGATGCCAGATGAAGATCAAGCCCTCGCTCGCTCTCTCCCTGCAATGTTATACTTGGTTTTTAGGAGAGGGGTTTTGTCACCACTGCCACTAGTTCCTATTGCAACATGGCAAAGCTGGCTCAGCGTGAAAAGGAAAAGCCAACAGCTGTGTAGATCAAGACCACTGGTGATGCGTCGGGGGTGCACGCGCACCCCCGAGATTGGCCATGCACCCCACGGACGCGCCAGCCGGGGACGATTTTGTGTTTGCTTGTCTAGAGCAATGATTGTCAACCGGGGGGGAAATGTGACTGGCCAAAAAGACACAAGGAAACCATCCTTGAAAAAGCTTCTCTCGCCTCTTGCCAGACACAAGTCCCAGCCAAGGAGCGGGGGCAAGCGAAGCCAGGCCCTGGATGGTGTTCTGGGCGTCGCGTTCCCACTGACCAGCTTGCACGATGGGTGAGGAAATGATCTCGGGGCTCAGCTGCGGAAATGAAGGGCCCCGAGAGCTGTCGAACACAGAGTCATTCAAGAAGAATTGGAGTCTGAAAGTTTTACTGAATGAAGCACTCCCCATTCCCCCAATCTCTTTCAGGTAGCACGAGTAGATGTTTCTTTTGATCCATCAAGCACAGGACCAAGACCCTGACCATCAACCAAGAAAACCAACCACTTCTCCCTTAGTAGCACCTTCAGTTCACAGCGTGTGTCTGTTGCCGGCACTGCTTTGTACTACAGCCCCATAGAAGAAGCTCTTCTATTGCAGCGTAATTCCTAGCAAGCTTTGCAACTAGATCATTGCTTTACATCTCTGACCTGTTTCGAGTCCAATTCAGAGATCCGAATGGCTGTGAACGCATTGCAACATGACCCCAAATCCAGAGTCTTGCATGTCCAGATCCTACAGCAATCTCCTCCTCTTCCTTCACCTCCCGTCCCATCAGAGACAGCCGGTCTGTCAGGCAGATCCTGCTTTTAAGTGGGTGCAGTCTGAATAGCTCCTCACTCCTGCACATGCTAGGGGCAAGTGGTACAGCTTAGCAGAAAGAGATGGGGTAAATGCCCAGAAGTACCAGAGCTATCACACTGCCCCCGCCCCACTAGCATATACACAGGACACAACCGGACGGAGGCGAGGACAGCAACACCTCTCCACCCTCACCTTGCTCCAAGGAAGTGGATGAGGCCAAAATTAGGCATGGCCAAGAGAAACCACTCCCTCCCTGTCCCACAGTTAATGTTTAGGTAGGTTTTAGGACAGCCAGGGACACGTGCGAGTGGGAAGGGAAAGCAGCAGAAGCAGCTCATCCAACCCCATCCGCCCATGGGACAGGTGTGCCCCATTGCGCCGTCACCTCCTTGGGCCTATGCTCTGATGTGCTGTGGTCTCTTGGGCATGAGACCACTTGCCTCCGAGTCAGTTTAGCTGGAGCAGTAGCCTGTCCTCCAGCCAGGGCCCGGGCAATGTCCCCGCACAACCGAGACTGGTTACGTACTGTGTGTAGAGACAGAAGCTGTCATTTAAAGACGCTCCCTTAGTTAGGAAGCTGGTAATGGGGAGATGGTCCCTCAGTTAAGGAGCCAGTGGGTGAGCAAGACAGACAAAGGGCCTCCTGAGGCTGTCTACTGTTCCACAATAAACTATTTTGTTCTCTTCATTCATGCATGCCTGCTTTGGTCGGGCCCAGTGATCACTAAGCACTGTCTGCTGACACCTTGCTAGACTGCCAACCGGCGGGGACCACGTCACCATTTTCAGCACCATTTGGGGGTTTCCTGTGTGTGCCACCAGCATGGGTGGATGGGACGCCAGCAGCACCATCTGTTTGCCAGCACAGCCCCTGCCCTGAAACGGTGGCTACTTTCCCAGCAGCTGTATAAACACACGGAGGCTTTTATGTGGGAATGTGGAGGGTCATGAGAACAGCGCGTGGAGGCTCTGCCTTGTGGGCACCGGCTGGCCGATGTTTCCCCAGCTTGGCAAAGCAAGGATGAAGAAGCCTGGCTCATCACTGCCAGGCAAGTGGAGCGTTGCTACCTACGCAAAACACCAGGCCAGATTCATTCCCCCTGGGATGAATGCAATGGCATGCTGGAAAATCCCAGCCCAGCTGCAGGGCACGCACCTCTTTTAGGCCAGGAGCATTACATAGCAGAAAGGGGGAAAGGGGGCAGCCTCCTTTTCCATGAGAAGGCAGAGGAGTGTGAAGGTGGTGATGGCTATGCAGAGAGCAAACAGCCTTGGAGAGACCGTGCCGACAGGGCTCCACAGTTCCCTCGATCAATTAGAAACAACTCCAAAACCACGAAGCTGATAAGCCAACCAGGGAACCTGCCTTCCCAATTATCTATCTGCTTAGAGATGCCTCGGTCACATTTATTAAGCTCTTTCTCCTGTGAAAATATTCTCCACCCAAGTGGCTAGGCCCCGACTCCAGCCAACCTGCTTATTAGGTGCACAGGATGACTGAGCACGCATGATTGCTCACACGGCCCACACACACTGGGTGGGAAGGTTGCCACCCATTCACATTGGGTCTGGCAAATCTGGTTTGGACAGGTGTGCTCCAGCTCCCCTTGCTAAGCCGTCCTGTGTGCAGCAGACTGTACGCCTCCAGGGAGAGGTAGCAGAGCTGGGAGACGCATTTATTTTGGGGAATGTCACCCAGTTTCCCATTAGCAAACTGCCTGCAAACAGACAGCAGCGTTTGCCGACTCGCTCTGTGGAAGTCAAGCAGAGTTTTGAATTCAAGAGGTGAGAGCTTTTCCCTGTTGAAGACTGGAGTTTGGCTGGCGGCTTCCCCAAGAGCAGGACTTCTACCCAACCGTAGCAAAAATCAGAGCTCATTTCGAATACTCCTGGGAGCGGTTTGTTGTGAACAAACCTCAAGAATTGGGAGCAGCCAACACCTGCACCATGTGGAGAGCCTGCCGGTCCCCTCATCGGCCAGCGTGGTGTCTGTTGTTGTGTCAGGGTTGATGGTAGTTTTATGAAGAGGTTAGATTATGGGTTTGGGTAGGAAAGGGCTGATCCAACTAGATGTGAACTCTGGAGGTCCCGTCCAGCTTGACTTCTCTATGATGCACCCACTATAAAATGTTCACCCACTTCTGCCCCAAATAACCCTATGGGTGTGATGGAAGGCCATCCGGGTACAGGCTTTCCTTGGGTAGGCGTGTGAAGATTCACACAAACTTTGGCGGAAAGCAAGCAAGGACATACAGAGGGCTGAATAAAACCCACCGTTGAGCGACTCCTGGAAAGTCTGTAACTTCCCTATCTCTCTCGTCACTGTGCCAGGTGCCCCCTCCATGGCTGGAGGATGCTACAGTGGCACCGCGGGCAGCAGGGCAGCTGTTCCTTGACTCGACACCTACAAGCTACGGTATGGTAAGCCCTGGAAAGAAGCAGCACTGAAAACCTGGTGAAAACCCATGGTGCCAAAGGCAGGTCTTAGTGGGAGAGAAGTGGACAAGGAGCCTGTGACCTCTGCACAGCAGCCAGCCAGCCCTGACCTGCACCTGGTTTGGTCCCGTCGACTTGGTGGGGCAGAGCGGAGCGTGAGAAGCAGAAAGGTGCGCTTCCAGCAGTCCCGGGAGAGCGCCGAGGGAAGCAAAATGAGGGGAAGGAAAAATAAAGCCTCCCCCCCCGCAGCGATGGAGACGAGAAGGAGGAAGAAGGAGAGAAAGACAGGAAAAAAGAAGGAAATGAAAGCAAATGCCATTTATTGCCATCGAGCCCCCTCCTCTGACCCTGCACCACGCCAGTGATGCCCAGGCCTGGAGGTGGCCGATCCCCGTGTGCTCCCGGCTGGCCGCAGCGGGCACACACAAGGCCACCCCGTGGCCGCGGGGCTCTCCTGGGGCACAGGACTCGAGGAAGCAAAGTCCGAGAGGGATCTCGCTGAGGGCATAGCCTGGCTCAGGTCACCCACAGGGATGCACCGGACTCTGGCCCCCCGAGAGGCACTAGCTTGGGAGGACCAGCTTTACCCTGCATCCGGGGGCCAACCAACAGAGGCTGCGGCATTGCCCCCGGGCACATGTCCACAGCCACCCCCGTAGCAATGTTCGCACTGGGGCACACCGCTCAGTGCGCAGGCTGCCAGCCTCGGCCCCGTCTGTGCATCTAGAGTGGGGAGGGTGGGAAATGCTCCCCGAGTAGACCCGAACCCTTGTTACCCACCTCTGCCACTACCTCACTGTATCACCCTGGGCAAGTCACTTCACCTCCAGGGGCACCTATTTACCTCCTGTGTGAGGAGGTACCAGTGAGGGCGATGCCAAAGCAAGCCTGACCTCGTGCCTGCAGAGGCAGAGCACGTCCCCTGCGCTGCGCTGCCCTGTCCTGGGAGACTCCTTTGCATCCTGCTCCGAGGCGGCAGAAACGGCGGCTGACCCTGGGGCATTTCTCCTCTCCTGTGCGTTGAGACCAGGAGGCGCTGGGGAAATAAATGAACCGGGCGCCTGAGACGCGTTAAGCTTCATTTGAAGTGGTCAGGGCTGAGCAGAAAGCCAGAGGCCGGAGGGATGGTTTGAGGCTGGAGGGATGGTTTGAGGCCGGAGGGATGGTTTGGAGCCAGAGCAGGTGCTCTCATAGATGCTTTCTAGGCTAAACCTCTGCTCAACCTGAGACCACGGGGGCCTGGCCTTGCTGTCCCCCGTGGCCCCTTCCACTCCTACATACCCTTGACCATACAGGCTGTGCTTTGGCAACCTAATATATTTTTTTTAACGTTGGGAAGCCTGAAAGACGGATCAGGCTGTGGGTCTGCCTGGCGTCGGAGGAAGACAATCCCAGCCCCCTCCTGGGAGCAGCGCCGTCTCCTCGGGGAGGAAGCTGTGAGCATGCAGGTGCTTTCCCCCAGGGCCCAGAGCTGAGCGCCCCGACGCAGCGCCGTCGGGACCAGGCTTGCAATACAGTTCACCCACCTCTGTTTGCTTTTGGCTCAGTGACCCCCCTCCTCTAATCGTGCTGCTGTTGACTCAAGGTGAAAAGCAAGTACATGCTTTCACCTTAAAGCTGCCCGACTGCACGTACCAGGGGGAACTCCACATCGGGGTGGCCGAGCATGTCCAACGGGAAGCCAGGCGAACGCAGATGGGAACAGGCAATGCACGTAGCACGAAGCGGTGGCCTTGCTGAACGAGAAAACCAGAGCAAGCCGTCCCTCCCCCCCGGAGCAGAATGTGGCCTGAAAAACTCCAGGTAACACCATCCAGCAAAGATGGGACCCCAAACGCCAATCCTGACTTCTGTTTGGCTTAGTGTCCGCTGGGATCCAGCTCATCTCAGCAGCCGGAGGGACGCCGACTGTGTCGGGGTAGGGTTGGGAGCCCGGCTGCTCCCGTGCTCCATCTCTCCAGGAGGTGCATTGCACAGCAGGAAGACAGGTCCAGGTCTGCAAGCGCGGGGAGGAGGAAAGCTGGTTCTTCCTCCGGAGAGTGGCAGTCTCTCTCTCAGATGATGCACCATGCCCCTGCAAGGCTGAGAATAGGCAGCCCAGGAAAGTACCAACTGAGCAGCTTCGCAGCGACGGAGGGCCAAAGTCAGTGACAAGCCTCCTCCTCCTCGGGCTCCGAGGGGACCTAGGACTTTGTGGTAGGGGAGTCTGAAAACTGGCTTTTCATCGGGCTCATCTTGGGGCAAGTGCCTGCTGGAATTGCAAGCGCAAGCCCACATTTCTGGCTAGGACGTGACCCTTTAGCTACTCCCCCCATGCATCGGCCTGGTGGCCTCGCGCCCCGCTTGCTGCAAGGGCAGCCGTGCACCACCTCCTTCCCTGAGGATGCAGCTGCGGAGTGGTTCATGCAAAGCCTAAAAGCTTCGGCTTAAGCGACGGGTCCTCAACTCCCCTGCGTGGTCCAAACGGGGTTTCTTTGAACAAGGGGCTCGTCACCACCCGAGAGATGCAGGTGGAAACGGAGCGGCCGCACGCGGAAGGCGCAAGCTGCATGAGCAAGACGGAAGAGGACCTGGCTCCCTATCAACGGGGGGACACAGGCTGTAGGAGTCGTTGGGCACCAAAAACGCTCTGACAAGGAGCCGTCATAGCTTGCACAAACCCCTCTGCAGCAAAAGCAAGGCAGGGAAACCCTGCGTCTCCTCCCGAAACACAGGGAAACACAACCGTGGTGGTGCCCGTGGTGAAAACCAGCCCCCCAGTCCCACGCGGCACGGCAGGATCTCTACCGAGGGCTCGAGCAATGGGCCAGGGGCAGGAGCCTGGGCGGGCAGGCGAGTCCCGGCAGGCGCGGCTGCTGTGCACGGAGCCTCCCCGCCCCGCAGCTTGCACGGGGCCCGTCTCATTCCTGCATGATGAGTCGGTCCAATTGCTTCACCCAAGAGCCACGTTGAGATTGTGGCCATGGGGCAAAGCCCTCCCCAGCCTGCTCAGGCTCCGGGCACGCGGGGAGGGCTGAATCCCGGAGGCAAGATGGCACGATTCACCGGGAGGCACCGAATCATGGAGAAGTGGGGCTGGAAGGGACCTCCAGAAGCCATCCAGTCCAAGGCCCTGCCTGCGGCAGGATCAGCCCTATCCAAACATCCTATACCGATCGAGCCTAACCTCATAGCAAACCTGCGCACTCAATGCGGACAGCACGCAAGGCGTAACACCGAACCTGCCATCGGCAAAGCGGGGGGACCGTGGTAGCTGTAAAAGGCTGTCAATATATGCCCAAGAGATCCCAGGTAAAGGCCGTGCCCCTCACTACCGAGGACAAAAATCCCTGCACCATCTCTCCCAGTCCATGCAAAAATGACCCGGGGGTAAAATGTCCTTCCTGACCCTATCTCGAGAGCAGATTTTATGCCTCATCCCCACCCAGCTGGATCTTGACCTGATGGAGCCGCCTGACACCTGTGCCCTCCACGATGAGATAACCTTCATCACCCCGGGCGAAAGCTAGAGCTGGGGTCAGGCAGGACCCCCTCTCGGGGCAGATCAGCGAGGCAATCCCAGACCACGGGGCAAGGCCGTCACCGCTCTGGTCGGTGAGAAGTTTGGCCTGGGTCTCGATGTCACGATCACTGAAGACGCGATTTCAGAGGTATCCGAAAGCAGCCCTGCTAGCTTTGGTGGTGTGTCAAGTATCAGCACTTACGTTTGACCTTTTAGGAAAAGTGGCTCTTTTTTTGGCTTTCCTGCATAGCTTGGGACTAAGGTCTCAGACGAGGTGAATGTGCCCAAGATGAGGAGTTTGATTTGGGTCCTGATGTCATGATCACTGAAGACACAATTTCAGGCTGTCCGAAGGCATCCCTATTTATAGCCCAGTCCTTCAGGCAAAGAAAATTGCTGCCCAGCTCCCTGGGCTGTGAGGACCGGTAACATCTTTCCCCACGGGCTTGCAGAGCAGGAGGGACCGTCACGTCAACGCAAGCAATCACCACCTAGCGCTCTCAAGGCAAGGCTAGGCATCGCAGTCAGCCCCATCACGTGCAGCACGCTCCCCTCCTTAGCAGGCTGCCAAGGGCAGTGGCTTTGGCTGCCCGCTCTGTATCAGTCATAGGACATGTCAGAGCACTCCTCAAGGACCTGGGTGCATTGCACCCACGGGGATTTTGGGCAGGGCTTTGCAGAACGCCTGGGGATCTGGTATTCGGGGTCACGAGATGCTTGTCCGACTGAGCTGCTCCTGTCGCTCAGTGCTGCGCAGACCGAAGACACGACCTGGCTTCCTAGCAAGCTAGACTTTTGCAAAACTCAACTGCCCTTGCTTTGCTGGAGCACAATGAGCTAAGATGGTGCCTCTTCCTCTTTTCTCCACTCCCGTGCCCTCGTGACATGCCCCTGTGCGCTTTCCGGGGCTATTCCTTTGCCATCTCTCCCTTGCCTGCCCTTGCACATGCCCCATCCCAAGCCCAACCCTGTCCTCTCCCCAGTGCTCACGCTAGACTCTCCTGGCTCGGCTGGTGTTGAAGCCTAGCATAGCTCTACCCTGGTATTTCCCCGCATGCCTACAATTAACCACAATTAATACCAGCAGCGGCAGGAGCCTTTTCATGCTGAACAGGCCCGTTGTCCACTGCTGGCAACCCTCTCTTCTCTGGCAGCACCAAGACAGAGGAACGCATCAGTGATCCTGCAATGGGGTTTGGTTTCAAAGGCTGGCGCATGCCTGGACGTGCTGCAAAGGGGTTTACAAGGCTTGGGCCAAGTGTTTCTTTCTGTTCCAGCTGCGTAAATGCAGAATGACCCCACTGGCTTTGAAAGCCCAGGGGCTTTATATGGGTCAGACAGCACTGGCGTTAGTTAGGTAGCGTTACCCATTCCTGGGGTAATTCCCTCCATCACAGCCACCCCAACAGTCTCCAATTAAGACTACAGCCCAACTGTGCTAGGTGCTGTACATATCCACGGACCTTACAATCTAAATAGAGCAGACCAGCAAAGGAAGCAACATGCTAGTGTTATACAGTGGAAACTGAGGCCTGGGGCATTACATAAGTTTGCCCAAGAGAGTCTGTGGCAGAGCTGGAGAGCAAATCAGGATCCCCCAGCACAGGGCTAACACAACCCCGGGATGAAGGGATCTCCATCTGGTTCATCTGGGTAGGTGTGTCCCAAGGGCAGGTGGCGGGCTGACGCTGCTGCTGCTCAGCCTGAAGTGCTGCCAGGGCAGACGCACTTTGAAAGAGGTGGGTTTTGGGCTTTGGGAGCAGGAGTCTACGGTCCTTTACCAGCTGCAACCTAACCACTGAGAAGGTATCACCAGCAATGCCTCTGGAAAACCCATCACAGCACACGGGAAGATCACCGCACCAATGCCAGCTGAAGCCAATGTTACCCGCACGAGTTGGTGATCCTCAAGCACCAGCTTTGCCAGGCTGGACATTGCACGTGGGTGCCCGGCTCCCAGAACAAGTGCTCTACTCCCAGCTTAGTGATGGCCTGAGATCTCACCGTGGTCAGAGGAAGGGCTACAAGGACACGCTGAAGGCAGACCTAAGTCATCTCAGGACCCATCTGTGAGCCAAGGTGGAGATCATCCTCCAATCGAGGGATTGCCAATGACAACCAAAGCCAATATTTCCCTTTCTTACTGTTTCATTAAGGTGTTACTGGTTTTATAGGGAATGCTCGGCACTGGAAGGGAATGAGAGAAGCTAGAACTTGGGGTGGTTCAACCACCTGCTTCGGTCTTGGGAGCAGAGGCCATGTCCCGGACACCCAGCACCTCGCCGATCCAGCGTATCCTTGTATTGGATGGGTTCCCAGTCCGAGGCATCGGCTCAGCTGCAACGTGTTCTCCGAGAATGGGAAAAGCTACTGGAAGTGGCAGTCATAGGCAGCGTGGTTTTCTTGCTCAATGCAACGTCGTGCTGTTGTGCAACCTTGTGCCATCCTTGGGAAAGCCGAGGAGCAATTTGCTCGGTAGCTACTGCCCTGGTGGGGAGGGCAGTGCACTCCCATAAACACACGTGCACAGCTGGGCCAAGGCCAGCCCGAGATGCCGATGCACAGAGTAGGCAGCAAAGAACCCCCCTCCCCGGGTTAGCTAACTCTTTAAACCTCCCCAAGCTGCAAGTCTATTAGCAGGCCCAGGCTAAAGGCAATCACCCCCGCCCAGCTCTGACCCCCCAGACTCTTTTAGTCAAGTGGAGGGGAAGATGAAAAATGGATAAACTAGACCATTGCAATCCTATGCACAGCACAGCCCACCCCAGAGCACACAACCGTCTGTGAAAGCTGGGCACAGCCATTGCAGAAGCACAGAGGAGGAAAGGACTGGACGGCAGGGATTTGCCAGGCAGGATGATTGTAAGGGAGGTCTCTGCTCTTCGGGACAGCTGCCATTCGGGTCAGGACCCGGCAGAAGACAAGAGAGCTCCTGGCTTCATCAAACTCCAGGGTCATATAGAGCCTGCAGAAGCAAAGCTTTACAAGCCACCACAACCCCCAGCAGGGGCAAAGGGCAATACCGAGGTTCAGCCCCTCCCAGGATTGGGCCCTGCAGCTGAGACGCACCCAGGGCTGGTTCCCAAGTGGAAACCTGCTTCAGCCCCAAAACCTGAAATGTCCAAGTGGGGATTTGGGGTTGGAACAGACTCATTTTTTGCTAATATGCATTTAAAAAACCTGGCAGGAAAATGTAATAAAAACCATAACTGAAATATTTAATTACCATATATATATATGGTAATTTAAATATTATTTATATATTATATTATATCAGTACATGTGCATTATATTATTATTAATATACATTGTTATATTAATATTTATGATGTATATAATTTACCATTATATATATATATGGCCATGTGTATAATTTTTAATTTTTAAAATATAACTTTTAGTTTTTATGTGTGTGTATCTCTCTCTCTCTCTCTCTTTATATATATATATATATAACCAGTATATATATATTTCATATATATATGATAACCAGTAACACCTTATATATATATGTATGAAATCTCTTATTCTGGAAGTCAGATCCGGAGGCCAGATTGCGGGGATTGGTAGCTCACCCATATGAAAAATTTCAATTACAGTCGACAAGAGAAGAAAGCAGAGGGAAATGATAGTCTGAAAGCTTTTGAAGTTGGAACAGGCAATGATGCATAAAACATAAAGTGAAGATGATGATTATGACAAAAGGTTATACAATAATTTAAAAAATCAAATTAATCTTCTGCAGAGAAGCTGGATTCAATTAATGTGTGTGTGTGTGTGTGTGTGTGTGTGTGTGTGTGTGTGTATCTCAAGTTACATATCAATAGTATATACAGTGCTAGTCTATATTATATACTAGTTTATACTAGGTATATTGCACACACACACACACAGTTTGAATGTATTGTGAAAATATTCACTGAAGTAAAAAAAAAACCCCAGCCAGTTTTGATCAAAGAGCCCCACTTGTCTTTCCCAGCATTTTGACCGCCCCCCAACCCTAACCCTAACCCTAACCCTAACCCTAACCCTAACCCTAACCCTAACCTGACCTGCACACACACACCTTTAATGACTGGACAGCAGAGGCTAGGTCAGGTGGGGGCCAAAGCACTTTCTAGTTGTACACTCAGGGGCCGTTTCATTGTGTTACATCTTCAGCCGGAGCCCCCTCTTCATGCCATTGCAACAGGGACATGAGACTCTTTTGCCACCTTCTAACATGCTGCTTTAAAACAAAGCCTGGTCCAGTCTGGTCATTATTCTCTCCCTTGCAGGCCCTATTGCAGAATATATTTACAGGAGGGGAAACTGTCCCAAGAACTGCAGGTCATGACAAAGCAGGTATTCAGTGCAAGCTCTCAGTACAGAGGAGCCTGGCTTATTCAGTATCATACCCACGGCTAACAGTGCTACCCTACCAAACGAGACACAGCACAACCAAAACCCAGTTAGAGCCATACCCAGTACAGTATTTTGCATTTGCTGAGTCCAGTAATGGCTACATGAAGCACGAACACGGTGGGAAGCAAGATACTGCCCTTTATTAACGTTGCATTTCTGGTTTTATGGCAAACGTCGTATCTGGAACGAGGAAAGCTGAAACTCTGGTTGGTTCAGATTGGAAACCTCATTAGCCCGACACAGATCTCCTTGCCAGTGGGTTCCCCCAGGGAGAGATATTGCATCACACGGATGGAGCAGGATTGGCCAGCCCGTTACAAACAGACGGGAGGAAAATGTGATTGGGAGGGAGGGGAGCATCAATTATAGTCATTTTTTGGCTTTCATAACCCTCGTTATTTCCCCCACTCCAGTTTGACATGTTTTTCATAATTGAAGCCATAACCAAAGCCTCCGTGAAAGCTCATCACGCAGGCTTGACAACACAAGATCCTCCGGAGAAAAAGAAAACCAACAGACCCGGGAACAGGCTTGCTCCCTCCCTCCGGGCAGTTAGGAAGCGGGCAGGAAAGCAGCTCCACGGCACGAGTGACAGCCAGGCCTCGCTTCTGAGCACTCCCTGCCTGGAGCGGCAGTGGTCTCTGTCCGAACTGATGTCCCACGTGGAATCCATTTGGAAATCGGGTTCAGCTCGCCGTGCTTTGCGCCTCTGGTCTCGCCTGAGCTCTCCCTTGCAACATCCCTTGGCACCGGGAGATCTTGCATGATACAGATTGTGTGTTCGCTTCTCTCCGTGCTGTTAAAGGGGACATCTGCCTTATTCCCCACTTCCTAGAAACCCAGTCGTCTGCAACCGCGGCTTGACTGAAGCTTCAGCCGGCAGAGCAGCTTTCTCAGTGTAGGAAACTAGTAGTAGCACTCCCACAGGTGCCAAAGAGATGGCTGGTACCAAAACCTGCCCATCCCAACAGGCATTCCCGTGGCGTGGGAGTGGGGAGTAGATACTCCTGAAACCCAGACGCTTCCCAAACCTCGAGAGAGGGGCAAAGCCAAGCATGCTGGCCTGGCTCATCTCATCTATCATCAGCTTGCTTACCATCAGTCAGACGCCAAGTGGCTGCCCATTATCGCTGCAATATGGCCCATAAGGCCAGGAGCCCCCTGAGCAGTGGTAGAAAGAAGGAAGGCCAATGACCGAGTAGTTTTACCCACCCCAGAAGTGCCACACGATGGTGGTTTGGAAGGGAGGGTCAGAAAGTCCTGCAGGAACCCAGCTGCCTAGTCTATAGCCATCGATATCTAAGACTAGCAGACTGGAAAGATGGTCACGGCCAGGAGGGACAGGACATCCTTCCAGGGACCTGGAAGGCACCTGGGGTCTTTAATATGAGCAGCTCCGATTTCATAACTTAACAAACCTTGCCCCTCTTTTTAAAGACACCGCCATCCTGCAATAGAGATCTCATACAGCTGTCACTACTTTTCCAGATATGCAAGCTGGAATATGCCTTGCCTTCCCCTTGGTTGGCAGTCACCCCCAAAACAGTCAGCATGGGTCAGATTTTCCGAGGTACTGACTGCACGCAGCTCCAAATGTCTTCAATGGGAACAGCAGAATTTGGGCAGCTGCTAAAACAAGGGCACGAATATTTCTTTGACCCTTGTGTTGTGTAGTCTTCAGGGTCTGATGGTCTGGTACGGCTTGGGACGGCACCCAACACTGGCTGTGTGGGACTGAGAAAGCCTGGAAGGAGGCAGGCCAGGGACATAATCAGGGGATTTTGTTGATAACATGGCCTTTCTAGAAGAGGCATTTAAGGAGTTTGAGCACCGAAGAAATGCCTGTATGCCACCTGAGAGATGATGGCTTCCTATCTCCTGGGTCAGGTTTACGTTTGCAGAACAGCCAAGGCAATAACATCTATGTGGGCAAAGTAACTGATGGATGGATGTGTGGATGGATGCATGGATGGGTGCAAGGATGGATGGATACATGGATGGATGGATGCATGGATACGTGGATGAATACATACATGGATAGATCCATGGATGGATACATGGATGGATGCATGCATGGATGCATGGATGCATGAATGGATACATGCGTGGATGCATGGATGCACGGATGGATACATGGATGAATACATACATGGATAGATAGATGCATGGATGGACGCATGGATGGATGGATGGACAGACTCTCCAGAGCAGCCATGGACATAGCAGCTTGTAGCAGTGACGCAACAATTCAGCCCGTGCCCTATGACAGGGGAGGAGATGACACGTCCCCAGGGCAGTCCCCCAAGCTCCTCTGAATGACATCTCATCCTCACTGCTCAGCGAGGGGGGAGGGAAGAGATGGACCCACACTATACCCACTGGCATCTGATATGCCAGCGGATGTCCATGCCATGGGAAAACCAAACTGACCGGGAGACAGAACAGTGGGCAGCCCTTGTCACAGCACTGGAAGTCACCACATAGGGAAATAGGCTGTGGGCCGCCCCTCTCTTGCTGCAGAGGATCTGGGAGGATGCTGCCTGGAGGTGCTGAACAAGGAAGCACTGAGACTTCCCTCCCAGGATCAGGCCCTCCTATAAGGTAAAAAAAGGGCAGCAGGAGGCATGGGGATGCCTCACCCCATAGTTTTGTGTGCCAGCTATGCCTGGGTTTTGTTTTCCACCCCTAGAAGGAGAGCTATGGAGCCTGAAACATAGGTCCGCATGAATCTACTGACTCTTCATCCTTATGTTGCGGGTCCTGCCATAATGGCTTGCCATGGCCAGGCCTCGCCTGCCTTGGCTGAGAAAGACAGCCATTGTTGTCCCCAAGGCTACGGTGCTGGAGAAAGCTCAGGACTTCTGGGGAGGGCGGTAGCAGGTGTGGGGCCAGGCCAAGCACAGCTCAGTAGCACATGAGCCCGGCAGAAAAGGCAGAAAGCCAGGGCTGGGTAGGCTGCTAGCCCAGGACCAGCCTCAGACTGTTGCATCAGACCCTTCCCGTGCAGAAGCAAAGCGATGGTTGCGAGACAACAAAGTGGCAGGTCAGCGCCTCGGAGCGGGAATGCGGCCTGTGAAGTGGTTTGAGATCCCCGAGTGAGGGGAGGAAACCAAACACTAATTAAAGCCTCAGGACGAGTCTGCATGGCAGGTAAGGCATCTCTCCTCCTCTGCTCCAGAGATGGGGAAAGCGAGGCATGCCCGAACGGGCCCAAGGTCATACAGATTTGTCCGCGGGAGGCCACAGCCCAGGCCTGCTGACTCCTTGTCCTGTATGGTTATCCACTGATCCCCATCCCCAAAGGCAAAAAAAGCCAGTGTGTGAGATAAGTCTTTCACTTAACAGCAAGCCAATTTCCCATAGGCGACTAAGAGACCGTCCCTTGGAAGCAACCTCTGCCCACCCACGCCAAGAGCCCCACTAGGCACCTGCCCAAAGGACTGCAAGACCGATGGTGGATGTGGAGCAGGAGCAAGGGGTTGGGGCTTGACTCTTGACAGTCTTAATGTCACTTCGGAGGAGGTGTAGACATGCCATTTAGGAAGGGTTTGGTTTCACTTGCTATGGCGGTGAAGAGCTAGACCGGGGTGGGCAAGGGTATGTGGCATATGGCAGATAGGGGAGGGGACAGGCAGCACAGCGATGGATAGAGCAGGGAGAAGAGAGCAGAGCAGCAGATCAGGCAAGGAGCAGAGGGCTGGGAGGAGAAAGCAGAGCAGCAGACTGGGCAGGGAGCTGAGAGGAGAGACGTCGGTAGGACGGTGTAAGGGGTTACTGAGATCTGCAGTTCCTCTGGAGTAGCAGGACTGAGGGGCAGTTCACCGATACGCGTGCCCTCCGCACAGTGCCTCTGATAGGGGCCCTGGCTCAAGACCTGGTGCTGCTCTGAAGTAGGGGCGTCTTATGATGCCCCTGCAAGGTGTCGTCACAATGGAGACACCAGGACAACCCAATCCCCCCACCAGCAGGAGCAAAACCCTTCCCCTCTTGCAGCTACGTCTCCAAGGCCTTTTCCTGCCCTTCTGCTTTCAACTGAAACAAATTAAGAAAAATAATTATTCACTAAATTGCCCGATTAAATTGATTTCCTTTGCTAGGATGCAGAAGGAAATGAGGATGCAGAGGCAACTTTTAATTCTGTCAGAAACCAGTACTGAAGGCTTTGCAGCGGTGAAAAGGAAAGGGCCCAACACGAGACCGGCATTCTTGCTCCTGCGTGTGTTTGCAAAAATCTGCAACCACTTCTACCTCGCCCGTGGGCTTGGAAAGTGAGTTCGCTGCTGGCCACGGGAGAACCTCGCAGTCATACAGACCCTAGCTGATCCTACTTCCAATGCACCGGCCCTAATGACCGTCGCTGTGTTTAACACAGAAGTGGAGCAAGGGCTCCAACACCAGAAAGGACTATCCGCTGGGTGATTATTATTATTTGGTTTAATTGCCACAATGTTTTCCCTACCTGAACATAAACACCGCGCTTTTTTTGGTCTGAAACCAGTGTTGCCAAATTGATGCAGACAAAAATAAAATGAAATGAACTGAAACCCTGAAATATTCCTTTTTGGAATTAAAAAAAAGTCTTTTTTTTCAATCCCAAATAGTATTTCAGTAATGTTTCCTGCAAATTTCACTCACACACACACACGCGCACACACTGAGTACACTTTTTCATGGGTTTCAAATACCAGAAGAGAGTTATTTGCGTGTCCCTGGACGGGACCTCTCGTGATTGAAACACTCATATCATCTTTACTGAGTTTTGGAACAGGGACATACAATTCCAGCCCAAATGAAACTTTCTTCCTAGAAACGTATCTAGCTTTTCCTGGAAGCCTGGTAACCATCAGCCCTAAGTACCCCTCGCCTCTGCTCCCAGGTCGCTGCTAAGCTCAGTTGTCAGAACAACCTGGACGACCGGGGACTTTGCACTTACCTCCGTGGGCTTCGGATCAACTCCTATAGCCCAAGGGCTCCTTGCCTTCGACAGAACTGTCCAGTTCGAGCGAGCAGAGAACTGGGCCTAAAGCCTCCCGTAGTCGGTAAGACGGTGCATCGCCATCGCCACTCTGGGGTAATAGTGAAGGGAACAGGACCTGAGAGGTGTGCCCAGCAATGACAGCCACAGCTCTATCCTGGGAGAAGGTAGGGTGGATATGCGCCTAGGGCCTCTGCCACATGCTACACTTAAGATGTGATTAACCAGTTAATTATGTCTTAAGCTGTGACCCAGCCACACATTAAATCAGTTTATGGCGTGATGAAAGGCGGAATAAGCCACAAAGTTATTCTACGAGAAATGAATAATAATTGGTGGCTGGTTTCTATCATGCCATCAATCGTATGCACGTCCTGTCAGGTGACCCGGGGTGGGGACATACCGTGATCTACTTTGGTTAGTCTCTAAGGTGCACATCTACCCTGCCTTCTGCTTGACTTCAGACTAGTGCGGCTCGCGATGTCTCTGTGCTGGGAGCCAGAGCCAGGGCACCTTCCCCCCACTTCATAATCAAACCCAGCAGCTTCAGTGCAGAATAAGGTACTACCCAGACAGAGCCCAGCCTCCAGGAGTTAATCACACAGCCTTTTTTAAGGGCCATCAGGTGCCACCTTGGGACCTGATCTTTGAAGCCTTCCTGACCAAGCAACCCTTGCCCAAGTGAGTAGGGTGAGGGCAATGAGTGAGCATCATTAGCTTTACTAGACAATTCAGGCAAAGAGGGCCCACTCATGCACGTAACATGGGTAGAGCTCGCCTTACTGAATTATGGAAACATGCTTTCATGACCTGCCAGAGCCAGCTTACCCTCGGGGGACACGTGTCGAGACAGCACGCCAGGTCCATCCCGAAACCCAGCAAGGGTTTGGAGGGGGCTGCTGCTCAGACACACGCGCCATGTCAGACAGGGCCTTACCCTTCCCGAAGCTGCTGGTGTGACTCCGCTTTTCGGCAGAAGCAAGGTCGGGTCTGCAATGGGTTCCTGGACCAATCCTAACCGCGGCAGCGCACTAAACTGAGGAGAGAGATTTGGTGGCATCCCTGATGCATTAACGGGCTTGGAGCCTCGCATGCCAGCTGTTGGTGCCGTTCCTAATGGGAGGGCCACATGCATTAGCAGAATCAAGGGTTACTGGATCATACATAGCAAGTTAGGGCTGGAAGGGACCTCAGAGGTCATCTAGTCCAGCCCCTGTGGATGTGTCAACAGGGGTCCTGGCTGGATCTGGGCAACGCAGACCTTTTGGCTGGTGCGACCGCCTCACATCAGAGAGACCTTTCTGTGCAAAAGTCTCCGGACACAAGTTGCCTCTAGACCCGTTTCTCTGAGACGGCAGCTTTCATACTAGCATGGCGTGCTGGGCTCTAGCCCGCTTCAGCATCTTACGGCTGATTCACCTGGATGCCGGTTCAATCAAGTGATCAGTGGCTTCAGATCAGGACCATGTGAGGGTTCATCAGAAAACAATCCTCCATCCAAAGGTACAAACAAATGGCAGGTGTCAGCAAGAAGCATTGGGAATTAAGGAAAACTGTTTGCAAACGTCACAGCCGTGGCTTCGAGGCCGTGTTGCGCTTGCAGCTGGGTCCGCCTTGGAGGCCTGCAGGAAAGGGCTGGAGATGCTACCCATTCCTCGCTGGTGGAGCGCCGGAGTGCTTGTAGCACCGATCTCACACACTTGTTTCGAAGAGCAGGTCCTGCATGAGCTATGAAGGACAGCAGCATGCCGGACTTTCCAAGGAGCTCCTGTGCCCTGAGGCTATTTCCCATGAGCCACAAAATGCACAACGGTTGCCAAGCCCCCCGTGAGGTCTTTCCTTTATTTATGCTATGGCTGAAGAAGCCACCAGACTCCAGCGGATTGTGCTTTGGGAAGGACGAGAGTCTCTGATACACTGGCAGATGCAGCCAATGCACGTGGCAGAGGCCTTCCTGTGCAGAAATGTCGACTTCTGCCCAACTTGACTAACCTAGGAGGAGTCAGGGACATGCTCAGCACCCTCCCTCGAGTTTGACTCTTGCATTCCCTGGGTAGATCTGGGAAAACCGGTTTTCTGGCTTTCCACATCCATCAAGCCAAGGCAGCAATAAGACCTGCATTTTGTTATGCGTGCTGTCCTCAGAATTGGCTTTTTCCAGCGGTTCATTGCCTGCAGCGGATACAGGGGTGCTAAGGTGATAGATAGGCTGCTTCACCGGTCGTGATGGAACCGCGGGGGCTTCTCCGTGCAGATCGAGGCCAAGACTTTCAACGCTTTTGGGTCATTTAGCAAATGGAACAAAAGGGAGTTATGCGGGGACGGCCTCTTGACAGCTTTGAAAACCTCAAAGTTTGCACATGTCACCAGCTGCAGATCAAAGAGCAGAGCAGATTTTTCATGGCAGTTTGCTATGTGGCTGGGCAAATAAGTCATTTTTCTTTTCAGTTTGCTGGGAAAGTGAATTGTCAGTGTTTCAGCTTGAAAGAAGGCTTGTTGCACTGAGGAGGGGGAATTAAAATGTTTTTTTCCGGAACCAAACACAGGCAGATTTAGAATTAAAGCACTGCTTCAGACCACAGCACGCAGCTTCAATGTGTCAAGATGCTGCGCTTGGACTTTTTCCAGATCTTTTTTTACATGCATTATGTTATCATCTGAAACAGTTTAGCAAAATTCGTCATGAATTTGCAAAATGTTTTGCTCAACCTAAATCTGCAGCTTTTAGCAGAAAATGTCACGTCCCTCGGAAAAGAGTTTTACTCAGCTCTAATTAGCGATTGAAAAGCAAAAAGGACCTGAACCATGGGGATGGGAAGAAGCAGACAGCGGCCAGCCATAGAGAGGACCAGGCCAGCTCAGAAGAGATGTGGTGGCAGCGGGGAGAGGCTCACCGAGAGTAAGGGAAGAGTGACTGCTAAAAGCCAAGGAGGTCTTTGAGACAGTGGCCCGAAGAAAGTTTGGTCCCTTGGCTTTTACCTGGTTTAGGAAAGACTTGAGATCATGGTCTAGTTTACTGCAGAGTGGTCTAGTTTACTACAGACCGTGGCGACCACAACCCCTGGGCGGCCCAGGCCGGAGAAGCAGCAGTGTGGCCCCCGGGGACCTGCTGTCAAAAAGTACCACGCATTGCAAGGCACCAGCCACCCTGTTTGGCAGAGCTGTCCCCTGTGCTGCCCGCTGCTCCGGAGATCCTCCTGCGAGCTGGAGCGGGGCAGCTTCCCAGCACGCGGCACGTTCGGCTAGTCAGGTTCCCGGAGTCTGGCAAGGAGACTGTTTCCGGTGCTCCTCTGCGTTACAGCCGGGGAGAGACTTCCCAAGGGGATTTCAGCATAAAGGGAATCCTTGCCACGACCAGACCTCAGTCCTTCATCCTTGCAAAGGCCAGACTTCAGCCCTTCGTCCCTTTGGCACCCACTAAACTCTCCTGACCCTGAGCAATCCCCTGTCCGAAAGCAGGGCAGCAAGCCAGATCCTCATCTCTCCCTTGGTGAAGCTCCCAGGAAGCAAGGGGAGGATCAACAGGACCCTCTTCGGTGCTATGTCCTTTCCACATCAACATCCGCATCTCATGATAAAGTTGCCTGGAAGTTTGATTAATTTGTTGGCCCATCGATACCAGACGCAGAAACACGCACAAAAATCCCCCAAAGCAGCGTGCGAGACAGTCTGATCCTTCCTCCCAGTGGATTCACCCACCCTGGAGCTGAGCCCAAATTTCACAACATTTCACTTTCCACATATTTTTTGCCTTCTTTCTTACAGGCAGGAAATCCCCCCTCCCCATTTTGGTTTTGCAAATCCCAGACATCCCGCGTGGTGGTGGGATGCATTTGGCTCCCATTCCCGAGCCGTCTTACTAAAAACGCATTTAACAAATGCTCGAGGCAATCGTCTCTGACGATGCTGCAGCAGCACCACATTTATCAGCCTAAGTGACAGCACTTTGGTGCTCACAACGCACTTTGGAGATCGCTGGTAACTTCCTGCTGGAGATGTTCGCAGTTGTCTCCCCCGCAAACCGGCTCCAGCTCAGCCAAATGAGGTTGCACAAGAAAACCCTGGCTCGAGTGCAAGCGCGCTCCTCCAACAGCACGCTTGCGAGTCACGGCCGATGGGCCCCTCCAGAGAAATGTGCATGGCACATGCTCTGAGCCAACACACCCTGATGCTAAGGAGGCCAACGTCACCCCAAAAAACACGTCGTGAAACATTTTCCCGGTCCAGATTGCTAGCTCTGGCACGCACCGTGTCACCGAGTTGGCTCTTGCAGACTGTGCCTATACTTTGTCTAGAGCATCGCATTGAAGCAAGCAGAAAAAGCCTGATAAGACTTCCCGGTCTATGGCTGGAGCAGCCTACACCCCAGGTGTTTAAAAGCATTTAACACCTTTCCTTAGAAACAAGCTAGGAGCGTACACGATGCCCCAGCCAACCCGCACCATGCTTCCAGTGCCGGCTGGACCCTTTGCGAGGGTCCAGATCCAAGAATAAGGGGTCATCCCTCCATGAGCAGATGCCTTAGGGAGGACTGAAAGAATCACACAACCCAGCTCAAATCGCCATCACCGGCTGAGAGCAGAAACACCCTTGTTGCCCTTCATTTTCCTGCCAAACACAAGTGCTTTCCCAGCTGCGGGATCCTTTCCTTACCTGGTGCCGGGCACGCCAATGAGTCGGGCTCTTGCAGCTGATCCATGGTAAACTCCAGGACAATGCAATGGGCTGGAAGATAAAACTGTCAAGAGAAAACCTCAGTCTTTGCAAGCGCTCAGTATGTCAGGACACGATCCTCTGCGGCTGTCCGAGAAGGCTCATCTCTCCAGGACTCGGGGGCAGCCCAAGAGGGGATGGATGTGAGGGCTCCTCCTCACAGCGCCTTTTCCTGGGAGAAGAGTGAAGGGCTCATTTTCCTCCCCGCTCTCACACGGTATTACTCACTGGGAAGGACAGCCCTGCTGGGAAGAGACCTGCCCTTTCTTGACCGGCTTCCAACTTCTCCCCGGCGTGTGCTCACCTGCTTGCAGGAAGACACAGGCGGGCTCGAGAACCCTTTGGAAAGCGAAGTCAATGGCAAGGGTCTCTCGTGTTGGGCCGAGCTGCCGCACAGCCCGGCCTGATGGATGGAAAGTTCACATTGGCAAGGAACCTCGGGAGAAGCACCGCTGTGAGAAACGCTCCATCTCTCCAACACCTAAACAGGTGCTGTCAGCTGCTTTGGAGCTTGGCTTCTCCTATGTAGATCAACAGGTACATCTGTGTCAAGCTAGGACTTGTCTCCCCAAGGAGGAAGGGAACATCAGAGATTACTAAGCAGCGAAGGAATGTGGCTTGCTTAACATGAGCAGTCAACACGGAGGAGCCGAACGATGACAGATGCACCACTGCGTTTCCTTTAAGTCTAATACCACCAGATAGAGAATTTAAATGCAAGTTTTTTTCCCCCCTCCCTTGAGATCAAGGAGAGGAGCAGCCTTGCTAAGAGCTAATTGGGATGCTAATTTCTCTGGCATTAAGCAATGCCTGGCTGAAGTGCTCGGTGGGGCGGATTCCTCCTTGCATGGGATTTGAAGGCGCGTTTTGGGGAAGGGAGGGTGCTTTTGAAAACAAACAGCTCCGCTAGCAGGATCCGAGGGCTCTGAATGCCGCCTACGCTGCTACTTTGAATTCGTTGTGACATGGAAGGTGCCCGTCGCACGCTCAAGAGAGCAACTGTGCCAGAAATTAGCATCCTGGTTCAGCGAACGCAGTGGTCCTCAACCGTGCGAGACTCCAGACGCCGCTGCCAGGCTCAAGGGCCCCCTTGCAAAAATGCCAGCTTTTAACTCTCTCTCGGTTTTTGACTTCAGAAAAATACTGGAGCAATTCTTCCGCTGCAAACAGCACAGGAAGACGGCAACGGAGCAGGACGGGTTGGAGACGCGGAGTCCTATTTGAAAGCTCTGGGTTTGTCTCGTGAATAGGTGTCGGTGCGCCGCACCGTGCTGATACGGCGTGGCGGCCCGAAAAGGACTGTGCAGAACTGTAGTTGGGAATCACTGAGCTAAGCACTCTGGGGCTGGCCAGAGGAGCAGGGCTCTTTTATGCCATTCCCCGGCCGGTCTGAAGGCTGAGCACACGGGACAGCCTCCCGCTGACCACGTACAACGTGCGAGGCCTGTCTCACTCTCCTGGGTGCGGGTTCCTAGCTTGCAAAGCACGAGGCCCAGTGGTTTGCAGACTATTTAAAGGGGTGCTTGCATAATCCTTTTCAAGTGCTGCCTTGCTCCCCTGGGCCAAGAGGAAACTGCCTCTGCTCACTGGGACCCCAGCGCGTCCTCGGGTGGGTCTCGCCTGGCCCTAGACCCTCAACCCACTCTGCTAATGAGAAAAGCTTTGGTCCTGGCAATGCACGTCGTGTACAAGCACCCAAGGAGACAGGCAGGAAAGACCGGACACCCTCCATTCCTCTCCTGGCAGTAGGAAAGCTGCCAGGATCTGCTTTGCTGCTGACTCTGGAAGCACGTGATTTCTCACCCTCCTATGGCCCAGGCTCTCCAGCTGGAGCCAGATGTGCTCCCTGGGGCTCTGACCTTGCAACCGCTTCAGCTCACACCTAACTTGACTCACGGGAATCGGCAAGGGCTGGCTCTCCTTCTGAGCCAAGGGATGTAGGATCAGTGCTTGGGTTACACAATGGGGCAGCATGAGACCAGCAGCTGCTCCTTGTGACAACAGGCCATGAGACCTATTTGCTACCCATGGGTAACCGTGGGGCCAGGCCCACAGGGAAACTGTTATCTCCCTCTGCTATTAGAAGGCGTTATTATGTGGGTAAAAAACTGAATATTTCTCAAACGGGGATGAGAGCTGGGGTCAAAAGTTACTACGGAGTGTCCCAAAGGGGAACACTGGCCCTTGAAGGAGGCCAGGGAGCCAGTGGACGCATCCACCTGGAGACGTGGATGGATAGAGGCCAGGTAGATGGTGGGATTCCCCCAGCCGGACCCTCCAGATGGCCAGCTTAGTGAGCACCAGGAGGAGGCTGACCAGGAGGTCATAGATGGGGAGTACATTCCCAAAGAGGTGTGGGGAGAAGTGCAGCCAGGCCCATAGCAAGAGGGTCTCGAGGGGGCGGTGGAAGGGATGCATCCTGGTGCACTCAAGGGGGACACGTGGCAGGGTCCCCCAGGCAGACTGAAGGGCGCTGCAAACTCCAGACCACCTGGGAAGTCAAGGGCCTCCAAGCCAGTCCCCTGCAGGCACAGAAGGCAGCAACAGAGAAGCTGTCGCAGCCCGAGAGCCCTGCGAGGGCAGGGGGTGGCACGCACCCGTGCACTGGGTGCAGGGCAGAGCATGCATCAAGCAGTGGGTTTGACTCTGGTTCGTGGGGGAGTGTGAGGCCGAGCAGAGCTGGGGCCACTCCAGCACACCTCCCCATGGATGGCTGCTGGGTTCCCTTTCCAGCCAGACTCCTTGCAAGGCACCACCTCCGCCTCAGCAGCAGCCGTGCACGCTTAGGGATAGAAGTGCAGCTGGGCAAAAATTGGCCTCCTCAGCACTGTGGCGGCCTGCCCCTTACATTTAAAAGGGCCGGTCCCCATGCTGGAAGCAGTCCCTGCAATCCAGTGCTTCAGATCAGGGGTGGCCAACCTGCGGCGTGCATGCCACAAGTGGCACGGGCAGCCTCTGCGTGTGGCACGCAGTGGACTGGGGACGGGACAGGCATCACAGCAGTAGAGAGGGCATGAAGCAGAAAGCTGAGCAGCAGAGTCACACTAGGTAGGGGACCCGACAGCAGAGGAGCATACCGGGCAGGGGAAGGGGATCCGAGTGGCACTCAGGAGAGGTGCGGGGCTAATTTGCTGCATGGCTACCCAGAATATTGCCCTGCACTGCTTCCGACGATCCCAGACTGGGATGCTCTTGTGGGGCTAGAGCACAGATCCCCCCGGAGAGGGGTTGAATCCCCAGGGTTGTGGGAGCACTGGTTTCTATGACGCCTGCTGCCCCGAGTCTGCAGCTTGGCAGTGCAGGGTGCTGCACGCAGAGGAGGATAGGGTCCCTGTCCTGAAGTGCTCGTCCCATGGAGGATGCATGCTCGCTGGCAGGCTCACAACGCTGGAGCATCCCTGAGGTATGAGATGCAGCTGTTTAATCCCGGAGGTACATCCTGAGGGCCAGTTAGTCACTCTCTGGGCTGGCATTTGCCCAGGTCCCTGCGTCTCAGGCAAGCACTGCAATCACTTTGCTCCTGAATGGATGGGGCCGTGGTGCGGTGGCAGTGCCATCTTTCACAAGGAAGCGGTGGCCGTCCTGCACTCAGCGAGGATGTTGGTGCATGCCCGGCGGGGGACCTGCGGGGTCGCGTCTCACACCACAGGGTCCCTTGGGGGTGTGAGTGGGGCATTGCCTCGTGTCTGGATCTCCGCTGAGCTGAGGCAGCAAGCACTGAACTGCCTTGAAATCAGAGAGGGAGGCCGCCGCACGGTTTGTTAGGCTCCTCCAGGGATAAATGGGGGTCTTAGTCAGCGAAAAGTAGGGCTGGAAGGGACCTCCAGAGGTCATCTAGTCCAACCCTGGGCCTGAGGCAGGATCGTCCCTATCCAGACCATGCCATATAAATCTATCACCTAAACTCTATGTAAAGACGATCTTCAGCCCTGCCACAGCACAGACCCTACCCTGTCACAGGCAAACCTGGAGAGCCGCGGCAGCTAATGTCCTGCTTCTATAAAGTGGTACCAGTGTATGCTCAAGAGGTCCTGGGCAAAGGGCCATGCCCCCCACTACAGAGGAATGCAAAACCCCCACCGTTTGTACCGGTCCGACCATGGGGTACAATTCCTTCCTGACCCCAAGCATGACTATGCTCCAGACGGATGGTGGCTGGTACAGTCTCTATGGCCATCGCTGGCACACAGAGGTGGTGGAGCCCGCTCACATCAAGAGCTCTGCCTTGCCTCTCCAGGGAGCTGGTGGGGTTCAGAGCCGGGGGCTGATTCAGCCCCAAAGCACCGTTACTGTCATGAGGCAATATTAACCAATGCATATAAGCATTTAGACGGGGTAGGGGATGTGATAAAACACCTGTTTGGAAGAGCTTCCTCTAGCCAGATGCCGAACGGGCCCTATAAGCCACATGTTCAATTTAATGCCCAAGGAGAACTAATCCCAAAGTGGACTGGGTCCTTGCACCCTAAGTTCCCCTGATCTCAGGAGATGGTGCAACTCTCGTCTCTTGGCTTCTCTGGCATGTTTCCTTGGCACAAATGCTCTGCCTCTCACCTTTCAATGAGAAGAAGCTCTGCAGCCCAGCTGCCAAGGCTGACCCCCCAGGCACCTCCCGGACCAAACCGTGCCCTCTCTCGCAGCGTGCACGCTCTAGGACTACAGCCTAAGCCATTCAGGGCACGTGATCGGTGTGGCACATGCCCTGCAGAGATTTTGCACGGGGCTCTAAAACACCATTGCTCACTCCTCAGCAGCGTGAGAAATGCACAGACGCAGATAGACAGATAACAAGCCCGATGTGGCAGAAAAGCCACCTTGGGTGCCCCTCTCCACAAACCTCTCCCTGTGCCAGCCTGAGAGGCTGCTGGTAAACCCCTCAGGGCAGGGATTTCAACC
>JAGPOW010000304.1:5236852-5247408 GCA_030014935.1 Caiman crocodilus
TGGTTGAAGAGGCCTCAAAGTGGCAACATGCACTCCCAAACTCTTGCCATCATTGCATTGGGCCAGATTCTGCGACATGCTGTGCAGCATCTTACCATGCAAGCAAGTGCATTGGTTTCAGTGGAGCCATGTGTGAGGACAGGTCCTAGTCAGGCAGCTGGAGGAAGAGCTCCAGAGCCAGACCCCCTGAGTATCCTGCTTTCCTGCCATTTACTTGGGTGTTTTGCCTCTTGAGCCTATACATTTATTCTGACCAGGCCCGTGAGTGTTAGCACGGCGCCTAGCCCACTGGATCCGCGCGGCCGCTTTTGGGTACCGCTGCAATGCAAATAAAACCAATGAGCTGGGAGTGTTTTGCCATCACTCCCCCTCTATTCCCCTCTCCTCTCAGCGTTACGGGGGGTGCAGGCCTGGGGAGATGATGATAGCGCCCACTGCAAAGCCGAGCGTGCTTCAACTTGGCACCTACAGCAAAGTGCCATGTTGAGGGGGGCTGTCACTGGTTACCCGGGGACATTTGGTTCGGGGTGGCAGGTCATTAAAGATAGCTGGCTAGCAGACTGGTGGGATATTTAGTGATGTCTCTTTAGATGCTCAAGCACCCTTACAACCCTGGCTGGAGGTGCCCAAATGCAGATCCAAAGTCCTAATTTTATGCAAAGGTGTTGTAAAGGGTTGGTTATTACGACACACCGTGAGACTGCACTGAACTGGCTCTGTCCATGAACACGTGCACGACTCTTCAGGAAGCATAAAGCACTGCGGATGCACACAGGCATAGAGGTTGTTACCGGAAGTAGCCATGAATGTCCGCACAATTCGTAGGGATGACAGAAATCCAGAGAAGTCGGGCTGGGAGGCACATCCAGAGGTCACCCAGTGCAGCCCCTGTCTATCATCCCTATCCAAACCATCCCATACAAATCCATCATCTAAACTCTCAGTAAAACTACCATGAACCCTGACAAACCTGCCGCAGGTAAAGCCAGGAGGACCGCGGCACCCAGTGTCCTGCTTCTATACGAGTTGTGAATACACAACTCTGCGCAGCTGCAGAGGGGCCGGTGGTGGTGCAAACAGTAAGACAAGGTGCCGGAGGGGGAACAGCCATGGACCAGTGGCTCTGGAGTGAGAAGGGCTGTGTCGGCATAGACCCCGCTCACCCCCTGCCGCCGCCGGCCATGCTCCAATGACTGATGCTGTGCTGGCTCTGTCCCCCGCTAGCTCTGCCCCCAAATCCCCAGGCTTGCTAGGACCCCATGGGCCGGATCGAGCTCACAGCCCATACTGTTTCATTGATTGCCCCCAGCTTTAGAGAGCTCAGGAATGGGTACCTGGAGGGGTCGTTTGGTGTTGGCTGGGAAGCCTGGTTTCCAATGGGGGTGACCTCTCCCACCTCCACCCAGGAAGGGAACAAGGCATTTGCAAATCTCCTGTGAAAACACAAATAAGAAGACAAAGAAACCCAGAGAAGCTCTTGTCTGAGACACGTTGTCCCGCCTGTGATGATGATAATTTAGAAGAAAACCCCTCCTGAAACCCAGCGTCACTTGGAAAGGACAGCGAATGCCTCGCTCCGGTGCGTTTCCTTCTTGCCCTCCAAGCCACGGCTGCCCAGCTACTGGGAGGCTGGTGGGGAGCCATGCCCTGATGGACACACGTGGCCCTTGGGCCCCGCAGCACAGTGCAGACCCCTCCTCTCGCACATGGCTGGTGCACCTCCAACGTGGTAGAAGCCCACCCAGACCCATGCAAGCCACTGGCTCCTGGGACCACATGGGCCACATTGCACTGCCCCAGGCTGGGGCAGGGAGAAGCAGCTGGGGGAGGGAGGGGGAGCCTGGAGACCCTGGCAGTGGCAGCAGGAGAGCGATGGGACCGGGGCGTCCGAGTTAACAGGCCACAGGCGGCCAGGTCAACCACACATCCTTTAAGTCATGGCTGAGACATGTTGTCCATGGTCTGTGGTGGCCGCTGGGGCCCTGGGCAAGAGAGTCATGAGGGGCCCCTTAGAGACTTAATTTTGATGACCTACAACCCACCACAGTTGTATCGTGGATCTTTTTAATATTATTTGGGGGAATGAGATAAATAGTCGAGGGTTAAAATGCAAACAGAGCCACATCCTTGCAAAAACTCACCCCCCCAAAAAGGATTGTCGCAACATTTTGGGCCCCCTAAAGCGCGCGGTTGCCTGCTTTGCCCTCCCCTAAGGCCGCTACTGCCAGGGACCTGCCGGACTGAAAGCCTTGCCGTCCAAATTCGGGCCTGCGGCAGGGAACGTTCCCGGCATAACCGTGGGCCCCGTTCCCAGGAAGGATTTCCGCTACGTGCCGTAGGGCGCAGATGCAGCCGTTTAGGAAAGCCGGTGCTTTTCCAAGCTGGGGGCCTCGATGAGAAAAAGGGGGATGCTCCTCTTGAAAAGCACGGCCGCCCGCCAGCCCAGGCTGCCTTTCTTCTTAGAGGGGCAGAGCTGCCGAGAAGCCCCCTCTCTCCGGATGAATCAGTCCTCTCGCCCCGGCGCTGCGTGTCCCCGAGAAACCGGCCAAGGCACGAGCCTGGCCGCACGTGAAAAGTGACTTGGCTAGACTTGGGATGCTTTAGACTTCGGATGCTTATCTTGCCGGGATCATTTGCCCCCAGCCAACTTTCTGCCCGGGGCAGGGGCCGGACCCGATGATCTCGTGAGGTCCCTTCCAGCCCTGATGTCTATGAAATCTGTGAAAAGCCCGGAGCCCGTGCGTTCCCGCGGGAAGGGCAGGGGCGTCCCATCCCATCCCCTCCCTTGGCTGGCGTGACGGCCCGACCAGAAACAGACCCCCGAGGAGATTAGCCTGGAGCTTTGATGGCAGGGCTGGGAGGCAGCAGCGCCCCCCCCCCACTGACGCACATTAAACACCGGGTAGAATAAACAGCTCGTCAAGCAAGCGGCGTGATCAAAGCCCGGCAGACCCCAGAGCATTGCAGTAACCCGGGGATTTATCTTGAGCTGACTTAAAAAGGAGGTCCTGGCCTGCAGCCTCATTTTGTCCAGGCTGAAAGGCCTTGAGATCATCGCCGGGGTCACTAGGACATAAGAGCTGCCATTCACTGGGTCGGACCTAGGTCCGTCTTGCCCCGTCGCCTGGGTCACACGGGGGCAGAGAGCAGATGCTGAAAGGGAGAGTGAGCTGGGGCTGAGCAGGGGCTTTTCTCCTCTTCCGCTCTTCCTTGCAGCCTCCAGCGTTTAAGGCCTAAGACATCTGATTCAGAGCCCGTGCCCCTCACTCCGGAGCGCTTCAGTGTGTGCCGTCCCTTCTCGAATCTGGCTAAGCTGCCAGCTTTCACAGCATCCGGTGGCCGTGACTTCCAGACCTTAATGAACTGCCACACCTTGCAAAAGTCTTCTTGGTCTAATAAAAAAGATCATCACTACTACGACTCCTGATTGCCTTTTCCACTAGATCAGTACCAGTACAGCTATGACCTGGACACCTGACACATGGACGATACCGAATTTTAGCTGATTTTTTAAAAGGAAATCGTCATACTTTCCCAAGCAGGATGCAACTGTGATCATCTGAAACCTGAGCTCCTGCTCCTGCCTTTGTTTCAAGGTAATCTGCATCATCACAGATCCTTGCAGGAGGTGAGAGGCTTCATACCAGCTATGAACTGATTGCCCAGAGTTTTCCACGTATTGACCCCTCTGTGAAATCCTATGAAATACAAACTTTCTCCCCAGGAGAACTTTTACAATCTCTTCTCTGATGTGATGCCTGATGAAGGGTGTTTGAGCCCAAAAGCTTGCAATGAAAGAATTTTTTATTTGCAAAAATCTTGTTGGTCTAATAAAAGATATCACCTCTACTGCGAGTCCTGATTGCCTTTTCCTGCGTCTCTTTTCAAAACCGGACAGGCCGAGCCTCTTTAGTCTCTGTTCACATGGAAGGCCCTCCGTACCACTCATCATCCTTGCCCTTCTCTGTACCTGCTCCCCGGGAGCCTTGAGCATGATGAGCCTTAGCGATGGGGCTTTGCGGATGGAGGCAGGGATGGGAGAAACCCCACAAGCTGTTCTGTGAATGAGCCCTTCTCCCAGCGGCAGGGACACAGTCACTCTCAGCTGTCATTCTCATCACAGAGAAGGCAATGCACCCCGCGGCGCCAAATGCCAGGGAAAGGCAGTGTCTGCAGCTTCTCTGTCCTCCCCAGCCTTTGCTGTCCCTCCAGGACTGCACGCACGTATTTCTCGTGACAGCAGCGCTGCATGACATGAAACCACAGCGGGGGCAGCAAGGAGATTCAAATGAAAGGTGAAATGCACCTCCCTCCAGATGACAATTCCCACAATGAACCTGGGTAAATCTCTGTGCCACCCTTTACTTGCTCACATGGCGCAGGCAAAGCTAATTGAATGCCTCTTCCAGTTCTGTACATGCAAAGTGAACGTCTCTTCGGAGACTCACCGGGCCCAGACGGCCCCGCTAACCTACAGACTGCAGCAGAGCAGACGCCACCTGAGCAAACGTGATGAAAGCCCTCGTGATACCCATTGCATAGGCCAGATCTGGTCCTCAAGCCACCCACTAAAATGGAGAGAGCTATGGCAGTTTAGCGGCCCATTATTATACCAGTGGCAGTGATGGGCCACTGGCTTTCTGCTTCCAGGGAAGGGGAGGGCAAAATGCGGCCCGGTCATTCTACCCGGCCCACAGGGCTCCAAAAAAATTTAGAAACTTAATATTTATCTGCCCCTGGCTGCCTGCCATATGGTCCTCGATGGCTTGCCAAAACTCAGTAAGTGGCCCTTCACCCAAAAAAATTGCCTGCCCCTCTTCCAAAGTCATGGTGTGGCCATGAACATCATTAGAAATGGAGTTGGGATAGTTTGCACTTCCACTCCTCTCTGTTCTGCAGAACCTATTCTTAATTATACCTGAAGCCATGGGCAGACCTAGGATTTTGAAAAGTGGGGTGCAGATTGTGTGATGCAACTGCACAGCACACATCTTTTCTCCAGGTCAAAAAGAAACTAGAAGCTTTACTAATATGCTAGGGGTCTAAGGCTGTGTTATGCAGTTTAAGATAGAAGCAAAACCAATACAACTTTATTGGAATATATATTACTTGGCTATATCATATATAATGTATTAAAAAGGCAACAAACCAGGCAAAAATAATCAAACGCTGTTGTTTCCTTAATCCTGCTGCTATTCAAATTCAATGTGCATTTTTTTTCAGATTCATAAAACAAAGTTCAACCTTCTCGAGCATCGTCACTGTGCATCCAATGCTTCGCTGGAGGCTGTTTCCACACCTGAGGTCATGTTTTTAGCCAGCATTAAAAACAGTCTGCAGGACTGTGAAATAGGAGCTAATTACCAGGAGCAGCTACCAGACAGCGGCATTGCGGAAGAAAGAATAGCTTGATTAGTGTAACATAAAGACCGTTTGAAAGGGAGAGAGGGTGATTAACACCTCTGGAATGAAGAGTTTAGAAGGAATCAGGTAGATTATAATGAGCTGTGGAGTCAAGCGACTCCTTCACCGCTGCCTAAATAGAAATGCCACTGCCACTGCTAGGCAGCTTTGGGTAGAGCGGGAATCAGAGAGGGGTGCAAATGCACCAGTGTACAAACCCCTGTCTGTAGCCTGGTTATGCAAACTCACTTTTCATTTAAGGCATGTTGTAAATTTTGTCCTACAGGAGGGCAGAGGAATAGGATGGGCTAAGTGTTGATCACAAACAAGGCTTGCTAGGACACTGGCTCCTTCTATGGGAAGGCAAATCATTCACAGACTGCATTTAAAACATGGATTTAACCCACTGGTTGCAGGTCCTTTCACAGATTCACAGATGTTTAGGCCTGGAAGGGACCTCGTGAGGTCATCTGGTCCAGCCCCCCTGCTCTGGGCAGGAAAGGCTGCAGAGGAAGATGCCACGCACTCCCCACGGAATATGAAGTCCATGAAAGCAAGACGGGGACAGAATGGAGACATCCGGTGCAGTAAAAACTGGCCAAAGATTTCACGGCACATTTTTGTGAGTTTTATTCCATGTTCTGTCAACATTTCAGAGCAAACATTGCCAGATTTGACCCTCTCCGGACACAACGTGGAAGCTGAAGAGTTGGGCTTACAGAATCATAGGCATCATAGGATCGTAGGAAAACAGGGCTGCCCCTAGTCCAGCCCCCTGCTCAAGGCAGGATCATCCCTCATTAAACCATCTCAGCGAAGGGTCTGTGCCACCTGCTCTTGAAAACTGCCAGGGATGGAGAGTCCACAATTTCTCTAGGCAGCCTGTTCCTCGTACTCAGAAAGTTCTTCCTAATCTCCAACCTCAGTTTCCCCTCTTGCGGCCATTGCTCCTACTCCTGGCTCCTATGGCCATGGAGAAAAGCACTTGCTTGTTACAGGATACAGGACGCGTTTATTGGGCTGTCTCCTCTGGATTTGGCGAGAGCATGCTCTCTTTTTGGCACATAAAAGCAGACTCCAGAGAAGAGACTTGAATGCTGCTCTGTCTTCTGACCTATCCAGTTGCTGTTGTCTTCCAAGTTGGCTGCAGCAGAAAAGCTCCCGGAAGGGTCTTGATGAAGCTAACCTTCTGCAGACTGTCAGCATCGATATTTTCCAGCTCTAGGATAGAGACATTGATGCAAAAACATAGTCAATAATATTGCCTCTTCTCATCGTCTTCTCTCTGGCAGCACCTGGGGTTACAGATGTTGTGAGTCCGTTTTGGGTACCGTTCCCTTCTGGAAGTGGGCAGGGAGAGGCCTTTGCAAAACTTTATGGGGGTTTTGTGAGCAGCTAGTGGGAACCAGCGCAGTGGAAATGCTCAGCACTGGATGTATCAGGGCTAGAGAGATTATTGATTCTTCCTATCATTTGGGGGAGGTGAATTCTCACCTTGCCTGAGCTGCTGGCACCGTCAGGACCTGCTCGCTACCAGGAGGACAAGAAATCCCAGCACGTCAGGGGTGTAGTCATCAGCACGCAGCACCCAGGCAGGGTCAGCTGCATCCCTGAGCTGCTGCTGGGCCCAGGCATGCCAACGAGCTGAAATCAATGGCTCCAAACAAGTGCAGAAGCAGCAGACATGTTCCAGAAAGCAAGGGAACATCCCTGCCAGGTAAAGCACAGCACCAAAATGAGGACAGGGTGCAACAAGAACAACCCATTCGAGAGAGCCGGGATCTTCACTTACGCTGCTAGTTTTCGTGCCTGGCTGCAGCATTTCCTGTGCCATTCCTGCTTTGGCACAGCTGATAATATGTGGACACTTTATCATTACCTGGTCCCCTCTGTGCTTGTCTCTTCCCAGTGCTGCTCGCCGTAACCTGGAGCATGAGATCAGCAGGGCAAGGCCTGCATTCAGGTTTCCTTTCCCTGTAGTGCCTGTGCCAATGCTGAGCATCTTCTTGGCTGTTTCCTAAAGAGCTACTTCAGTGTAAATGATCAGTCCAGGGTTGACAGGAGCCCAGTTTGCCAATGAGCCTGAGCTGTCTCGGCAAGGCTGGGTCCACATGCAGGTGAATTGGACGTTTGCTTCTGATTTCATTCAACACCAGCCTGAGCCCTTCCCTCCATTGAGCACTGCATTGTGTGTGACCTGAGAGGGTCTGGCTCCACTAAGGATGGTGCTGTGAAGTTTGAGGGTTCAGTACAGGATGAGCGTGGTCCTCAGGGTGGTTCTTTCTAGCCCAGGGCTTGGGGACAGCTGGGTCATTGAGGGCAACCCCATGTAGTCACAAGTAACAGTGTGGGTCCAAAAGCATCCAGAAGAACACCTGCTCCACCTCCTCCCAGCCCGAACGTGCCTCCTAACCCCCTCTAGCAAACAGATTTTGAGTTCAGAAAAGGCCTCTGCTCATCATCATCGTCTGTCCTGAACTGAATGAAACCTCTGAGCCCTCTTCTTATGCTGCACCTGCCTGGTCCAGGGCTGGGGGCTGCCTCATAGTTTCATAGTGTCATCGTTTCTAGGGTCAGAAGGGACCTGAACAGATCATCAAGTCCGACCCCCTGCCCTGGGCAGGAACGAGTGCTGGGATCATAACACCCCAGCCAGCTATCTATCCAACCTCCTCTTGAAGACCCCCAAGGTAGGGGAGAGCAGCACCTCCTTTGGGAGCCCGTTCCAGAGCCAGGCAGCCATAACCATAAAGCAATGCCTCCAGATATCAAGCCTGAACCTACTCTCAATCAACCTGTGGCTGTTATTCCCTGTTATCCCAGGTGGTGACCGGGGGAACAGAGCCTCACCTATTTTCCGCTGGTCCCCGCTGCTGAGTTTATAGATGGCCACCAGATCCCCTCTCAGTCTTCTCTTGTGGAGGCTGGATAGATTCAGGCCCTTTAGTCTATCTTTGTAGGGCCAGCCCTGCTGCGCCCCGATCATGCGGGTGGCCTCTTCTGGACCCTCTCAATGCTGTCCACATCCCTCCTGAAGTGCGGGGCCCAGACCTGGACACGGCACTCCAACTGTGGCCTGACCAGTGCCGCATAGAGGTGAAGGATCACCTCCTTGGACCTGCTTGAGATGCATCTGTGGATGCAGGACAAGGTGCAGTTAGCCCTACTGACTGCGTCCTCACACTGGTGGATCATGTCCATCCTGGAGTCAACAACCCCACTGCCCACATCCCTCCAGGCCAAAAATGACCCGTCCACCACCACTCTCTGGGTATGACCATGGAGCCAATTTGCCACCCATCTGACTGCGTAGCCATCAATGCCACAGTCGCCTAGTTTTTTTGTGAAAATGGGGTGAGAAACAGTCTCTTTCTGTGTCTGAGCAGCACCCAGCACAGCTGGGCTGGGTGGGGCATCTAGGTGCCATCCTACTGCAATTAAAGCCTCTCTGTAAGTGAGGGTGGCAGTGGGGCAAAGCAGGACTGCAGAAGGTACATCACTGCGGATGCTACCAGGAATGGGCCTGCTCAGAGACCCAGCACTTGACCCACCTCAGAGACGTGGCCCAGGGCTCACCCCAGAGAGGCAGCTGTTCTGCCGAGGGAGCTGGAAGAGAGCCACTGGGGCTGGTCACACGTGGGCAAGGAGGAGAGCATGGAGCACCCATCTCTGCCTCACCCCTTGCCCTCCACCCCCCAGCTGACTTTCCTTGCTGTCCCCCAAGCTGGGGAACCATCAGGGCCCTTCCTTTCCATTGTGTGGGGGCTGGGATGAGCTGGGGATGGGGACAAGGGATGCAGAGATTCCCCTTCCCCGCACCCTTACAACAGCAGAGAAAGTAGCCGCGGAAGGCAAGGGAGTTGGGACGGGGGGAGAGGAGGGAAGGGGGATGCCGCTGAGTAGGAAGGAGAAAGTGGAGGGATTTTCACCTGCCTTAGGGACTTTAAAAAGTCCCCAGAGGCTCCTGCAGTGCCCACATTGGTGGGGGCAGAGGAGCCTGGGAGCAGGGACGCAGCTGCCCCTGCCGTGCAGGTCGCTTCTCCTGCACCCCCTTTGGGAAACTCTGGATCCATGCCTGTAGGCACCTGTCTGTGTTGCAAGGCAGTAGGTGTGCACCAAGTGAGGCATCAGCTGGTTGAACATGTGCAGAGCCCAGTTCCTGAGTGACCATCCTGGATGTGGTGTGGGCTCTTCCCAAGGTTTCTTCCTTCCTCTGCATGACAGGCTCTTGTTGCCTCCAAGGCCTCCCTTCCACCCTTTGTGTAGACTGTCACCACATGTTTTGATCCTCGGCTATCTTCCCCCAGTCATTTGGCCCAATGTTCATCGGCTTCATATCTCTCCTGAAAAAGTCAGGGCAGTCTATAGGGAGAGACTGGGCTGCCCACGTGCCAGTGTCTCCCTCTCAGCTCTGCGGGTTTAATGCAGAGGAAAGGCGGGTGCTGGTGCCGAACCAGCCTTGCTGCAGGAGCTGCCGGAGCAAAGGAGGTCTTCCACCTGCCTGTCGAATGGGACTCAGTCTTGGCTGAAGAGCCCAGTCCACCCTAGCATGGAGTGCACCTCAATTTCACAACCTTTTGGTGGCATTTCCTCTGCCAGGGTAAGACTGATACCTGTCTCTAAGGTGCTCCTCTGCCCAAAGCCATTGGCACATAGAGGCTGCAAAGTTATTTAACCATCAACCATGCTCGGTGTTACCAGGTACAGGTTTTACTGTCTACTGCGAATGACGGTAACAGGCAGACCTGACCTGACTCAATATATGTGAATAGAGTCACATGGAGAAAGGAAGCACCACCTTTGGCCTGCCCCATCTCCTTGCACATCAGGATGATGGCAGACCAGGCCTGGGGCCTGTGTAGCTGAAAGCAGAGGGATTTTGTTTGTCCGTAGCTCTTCCCATCCTGTCTCCCACCTTAAGCCCAGGCATATCCACACCACTAAAGCACAGCTGGAACCAACCAGTTAAATCCCCACTCCTGGCCTCAAACAGAGCTGACTGCAGTCCATGGAAAGGCTCCCAAGGACTCCCAAAGGGCTGTGGCCAAGCTCCTACATGGGTGGGGAGACCTGGGTGGAGATGACAGACTGCTTGCCCCTGAGCACGGCTTCAGGCTGGGATCAGAAAGGCATATGACAATACCTGGGGGAGG
>JAGPOW010000304.1:5265145-5279098 GCA_030014935.1 Caiman crocodilus
GGGCTCCCTGGGATGTGCTAAATGGCACGGCCTGCCCCGTCTGGCGTTCAGCCAGGCGTGGAGGGAGCCTGATGCCTGGGCTTGGCATGGAGGTGGCACACGCCAGGCCTCGGAGTCACAAATCCTCTGTTAGATATAGGTGCACTTCCCCAGGCATTTGGGGCACCCTCCGTTCACTCACACCGTGCAGGAGCAGCTCACGGTCCAGCCCACTAAGGGACAACCTGCTTCTTGGCCCTGGGCTGCATCCTGTGAGGTTGTGCAGTGCTCCGGTGCTTCAGCCACGCCATGGCTCATCTGTCTTGCCGCACCTCCAGACCCTGAAGAGAAGGAGCATGCGAGAGCTCCAGCTCCACACCTCACAGACATGTAGGGACTACAGCCCACGCCCCCTGTGTGCGCAACCCCTGCAAGGAAGAAAAGCATCCCCAACAGCAGTGCCAGCTCCTGCTTACTGCCCCTGGGGTCTCCTCCCTTTCCCGGCCTCCCAGTAGCTAAGTGCCCAAAGCACCACCCCTGTGTTGCTGGCCTGCCGGTCCCTCCTTGTGATGAAGAGCGATGGCTGGGCTGGGAAGGGCTGCACTCCCAGCCCAGAGTGCATTGGGGATGGATGGGGCTCGCTGCAACAGCAAATGATTTTTTTGTCCATTTGCTGTGGCTTCACGAGGCGGGGACACTCATGGAGCAGGGCTGCAGGTTGCAGGACCCATGGGTTGAAAGGGACCTCAAGGGTCACGAGTCTGGCCCGCAACACCCCCTGCGCCTCTTGGCTTTCATTAGCAATAAAGGGTGCAATAAGGGGTCCCATCCCCTGGCTCCACCACGGAAGAAAGGGCATGTGTCAGCCTCCGCATCAGTTGTGCAGAAGTCGAGGTGTCAGGCACCGACTGCCGGGGTCCAGCTGCAACGCGCGAGCCGGCACAAAACTGCTCAGGGGGCTGCTGCTCCGGACGGCTGAAAACGCTGTGCTGTCAGGGCTTGCCGGTCTCCAAACTGCCTTTAATGCTTGGGGCCAGAAGAGGACATGGCACGATTCATCGTTAGTCAGCTGGATCCAGTCTGTCTGGATCCAGTCACCCGGTTATGACCACGCCAGGGTTTATTAGCTGAGCTCTTTCCACCCTTGGCATGGAACAAAGGACACTAGGGAGGCATCCCGGTTCCCTGCTGTGCGGAGGGAACAGGGGCACGATCCTGCAGCCTTGGTGTGGGGGGCAGATCTCACGCGGCCTCGGTGCTCTGCTCTCCACATCTCCAGCCCCCAAACACAGAGCAGGCGAGTTACTTCGCATTCGCCACTCAGCCTTTCCAGCTCACGCTCTCAGCTTCTCTCTGAAACCCTTGCGCGACTGGTTCTCCCGCCATCGCATGCCTTCGTGCCTTTAAGAAGAACACCCACTACCTGCTCGGGTCTTGCCGTGAAGTCACATGCCAGCCTCGGGGAACGGCTGCGTGGGAGCCGGGGAGTGTACGATGTGCCATGTAGTAAATGAATCTCCTGCGCCGCTAGACGCCGGTGCCGGAGGAAAGGTGAGCAAGAGGGCGGCTTTGAGTCATGCAGCGTCACCAGGAGATGGTGGGGTCGATGCAGTTTATACACCATCCTTGGTCCGGAGTCTAGCCCCAAATTCCTTCTCCTCTGCCTGAAAGCCTGCCAACTTGCAGGGACAGAGAAAGCCAGGGCGCCAAGGCCCTGCGTGAGCTCGTGTCCAACTGAGAGCACAGCAGAGGCGCTGCTTGCACTGACGCAGCCGCACGGTGCTCCGAGGACTGAGATCTAGCTCTAGCTTCAGGCAACTCAACAGAAGCATCCTCTCTGGTTAGAACTCCTCTACACCTAGAAGAGACTCCTACACTTAGAAGATACTACTAATCCAAATGATATATTTTAATATTGGGATTTTTGGAAAAAAAAAGTCTGCTGTGCACGCTGGAGTCACTTTTGCCGGTGCCTTCTTCACCATCGCCTTGCACGTCAGCTCTGTTTTCTTGTACTCCGGTGCAAAGAGCATGCAACTGTTGCTGTTCCAACAGCAAAGAAGTGCAAAGCCCGTCTCAGGACATGAGTGCAGCTCACATGACTACTCTGTGTTGCCCACACTCAAATTTGGGGTTTACACTGCAGCTTTGCACGCGGAGCGTGGTAGAGAGACACGTAGCGGGCAGTGGGGCTCCAGAGAAGACCTTCAGGGAATCAGCAGACCTGTTGCCTGCCTGCTTCTGTGCTCAGCTCTCATCCGGGCAAGCGAGACAGGGAATGGGGAACACAAAGGCTGGAAGCCAGGTGCTTGCAAGGATGTGTGCCAACACAGCCCTTCAGGCACCATGTCCCTCTGCAACCGGCCCTCTAGCATTAGAAGTGCATGCATCCCCGTCCTGGATGGTGACAGTTCGTAACTCGAAGAATGAACGGTTTGGTTCAAGCGGCAGAGCGAGTGTGCTCTGAGGTTGCAAATCAAAACCTGCTCGATCAGATTTACTGCTAGCGAGGTCTGCTCTGCTCCAAGAAAACGATTCACAAGACCTTGCGGCGCGTCGACTGGACGGTGTTAAGAGTCTCGTTCCACACTTGAAAAAACACAGGCTTCAGGGAGATATCCGAGTGGCAGGAGCTTCGATTTTTACTTCCAGAGCAAATGTAATCTCCCTGAGCGGTGGACTGCTGATGCTGTGTGTATGGTGTGCATCTCTGTCAAGTCACGCTTGTCCATAATTGGTATGGAATATCTATAATCAGGCTCTCAATGAACTACTGTTTTTGCCTAAACCATTGTACAGTAGTGACATTGTGGCTTCCACAAAACTCCTGTGTTGTAGTGATTTCCCCCAGTGGTTCTGTTATAGCCTAGTGATTTAATATTGTTTCCCTGCAGGATGTTTTCCCAAGAACTCGTAACGTCAATCATGCCATAATTAAGTCTTTCTTCCAATTTAGGAGGATTTCTGCAAAACCTCCTCATCTTGCCTGCTCAGGGCCCCTGCACAATGAGCAGGTACAGCCTCCCAGCACGTCTGCAAGCAAGAGATCACACAGGGTTTTCTCGTTATTCTTCTGGGCTGTTCAGTCGGCTTCTAGCAACAACCAGACCGTGGGTCGCATGGAAGAGGAAACTGGTGCTTCCAACCCTGGCAGAGCTGTTATTATGGAGGGCAAACTTTTAAACAAGGGAAAAAAAACCCCAACCAGCCTAAGATGGCAACTATAAAGTAACAGAAAATAATACTCTGGCAGGGGAAGGGAAAGAGTTATACACTCTTGTAGAGTCTCTTCCCTTTCATTGTGGGTTTGTCTTCTTCCACTAACTGATGTCTTTCAGGGAACCAAGTTATTTGCAATTGCTGTTCTTTCTGGACCACACCGATATTCCTAAATTTGGCTTGGGTATTAGGGAAAACTTTTGCACGAGGAGGGTAGTAAAGCACTGGAACAGGTTATCCAGAGAGGTGGTGGCATCTCCATCCTTGGAGGTGTTTAAGACCCAGCTAGACGAAGGTTTGGCTGGGGTGATCTAGTTCGGGGTGGTCCTGCTTGGAGCAGGGGGTTGCACTAGATGTGACCTCCTGAGGTCCCTTTCACCCTCATTGTCTATGCTTCTGTGACAACCTGGACTGAACAGTTTAATGAGAAAGCAATGCCACTCTCAGAAGCAAAGGCTGAGAAGCCAGGACACGAGCATCTGCATGGTTAATGTGCGGATGCTCCAGCCTAAATACACAGGCAAGTCTTCACCTTACCACAGTCTGCATTTTACCCTGTATCAGACACCCCACGGCAATATGGCTCTACACACTGATGTCACTGTTATATTGATAGCATTTGATGAAGTGAGCTTCAGCCCACAACAGCTTACGCTCTATAAGTATCTACTTTGCTTAGTCTATAAGGTGCAAATCTACCCTGCCTTCTACTTGACTTTGGACAAACACGGCTCGCTATGTCTCATTATTATACTGGATGTGCCAGCTCACGCTGGTTTGATGCAAATTGGGTTGGGTCTGCAGAGAGGAACGCTATTAAAGATTCCCACTGTGGCCCGCGTGACACCCGTGTGCCAGAGGTCATATTGTCATATAGCGATGGTCTCCCATTTTTACGTGCATGGCCTCATTGAATTTTCAAAGATGAAATAAGGTGGTCTGATTCGGACTCTATATTGGCCATGCTGGACTGAATACACCTGATCTTAGAAGCTGAGCAGTCCCACGGTTGGGTAGTAGTTGGATAGGAGACCATTGCTGCAGCTAATGGTCAAGGAGTGTGTGTACACACATAGCAAATCTTAACAGCATCAAAATGAAGGGAGTGTCAAGACCTCCCTTGGATGAGAGTCACGGGAAGCATTTTGACTCTATGCAGCATCACATCTGAAGCATCAGTGCATGCGAGCACTTCTCCAGATCAAAATCCATCCACCGGAGCACCTGAATTTATACAGCCCAGAATCAGACTGGAGAGCAATGCAGCTCTCCGCAGAGAAGAGAGGGAGGGAAACACCATGCCTTGGCGTTTGCTGTAAATGTGAGACAGAAGCAAAACCCTCTCGGTACCCAAGAAAGGGACCTGGGTGCGAGTGCGATGTCTCAGGGCTACACTGAGGTTGATGGGAGCTTTCCCACCATGACCTTTGGATCAGGCCACCTGAGAAAGAAAGGCTCAGAAGGAAGGGAAGAGCTATATTCGGAGTGCTTTCTCGTCAGCGTGGTGCAGCGCGGTGTGCCGAGATGGACCGACTCGCCTTCAAAAGCAGATCACCAGCGGAAAAAAAGCACCTGCATATACTCTCTTCAGTCCTGATCCTGACAGAGCCTGGACCGGGCAAGGGGACCAGGTAATGTGACCGTATCGGGGGGGCAGAGGGGGCAAGCGAAGGCTTTATTCCATGAAAAGCTCAGTTTTTCATCCACAAATCTGTCCCGAACTCAGCAGATGCTTTTGTCTGGAGAAGGATAAAATACAGGACTGCGTGTGCAAGGGGTGATGCTACCCCACACCTCTGCAGTCAGCACACTCACTTCCTGGCAGGGCACCCCAACCCGCGTGCCACATGGTGTCCTGGGGGAGCAAGTGGTACTCTCCAGCCAGACGCTTATACCTGCTCCACTTTGGCCCCAATTGACAAGAGATGCTGATTGCGTAGTTGTTACTGTGCTAGCAATTAGTGCTTGCATATTTGCATGCCCCTGCATGGCTTCTTGGTGATGCTGGCTGCACATTGAAAACAACCACAATTAAAAAAAACCCAACCCCCGTTAACGTGCATTTTCACACGCGACTAACCTAGCGAAACAGCGATTTTTGGTGCCGTTTCGGAACGTGCATCTAAACACACGTCGTGTGCACGGGCCCTAGCTCATTACTCCTGCGCAGTAGCGTTGCATTGCACTTTGTGCTGAGCGAAGCCACTGCGTGGTAGTAATGAGCTACCGTGCAGTCAGCATCTCATGTAGACGTGGCCTTTGAGTCCTAAAGGGTGTGCCAGAGCAGAGCCTGGCTCCCCTGGGGCGCAGGGAAGCGCCCGTGCCACCAGCTGACAACCACCCACTTTCTCTTGCCTGCAGGCTCATTGTCGTAGGAGCACAGAAATTAAAATAGGGCTGGAAGGGACCTCACTAGGTCTGGCGCACGGGAGACAGGGAGAACAACCCGCCCTGGGACGGCATGGCACGGTGGCGAGGGTGCCGCCTAGGAAGCCTTCAGGCTAAAGAAATACTTGAGGCTTTATTTCCCCGAGTTTGGGGGAGCTCCCGAATCCTGCGGCCACTGGACAAATGCCGCCTCGTCCCACTGAGCTGCGCATTTACCTCTTCATGTCTTTGGAGAGGGGGTTTGCTGTTGGGCGGGGTGGCACCTTAGAGACTAACTGGCACAGAGAAACCAGCGCCGTTGCAGGCTTCCCCCAACACTGCAATTCCTTGTGGCTTCGCTATACATGCCTATAAACACAAACAGCCCAGCGTGGCAGATGCAACATTTTGCTCGACTCTAGCATGTGCTTCTGGAGTTTTTTTCCCCCCCGTTTCCAGAAAAGGAAAAACAAACCACAAAAATAATGATGGTCTCAGCTTGATCCAAACAGAATGGCTTCCCCGGTGTTCAGGCTTGGCAGATGAAATGAAAAAAAATCCCTGGCTTGCCCAGCCTGCACAAAGCCCCCCAACACAGAGACCAATGCATGCATGAGCCTCTGCCTGGGTCTGCAACCCCAGACACCCGCTCCAGGGCCCGGGCTGGTGCCTGGGAGCGGAGTCACCGCAAAGAGCACGGCCACAGCCGGCAGGAATGAGAATGAGTAAGAACCAGTGTCTGGGCAAGACAGGTTATTTACAGAAATGAGGGAGTGCATTCGGCCCTGACCCCTAATTACACAGATTTATTTATGGGACTGTCTGAGGAGCAATGTGCCTATTAAAATAATCCCTTCAAAGAGACTGGAGAGGAGAGAGCCATAAAGTATTGATGAGATGAGCTGGCGCTGGGAGTGATCTCATTACATGTGTGGATTATATTAATAACTTTAAAAGAGAGCATAAGAAACTTCTTGGCCTACCGGTGATGTCTAAGTGAACCAGGCCACGGTCCCTGCAGGGTAACCCTATAGGTGCTAATTCTCCACTTGGCAGCTACCTGGCTTTCATCCTTTATAGCTACGAGGGGGATGCTCAAGAGCCTGTGGTAGGAGGAAGGTGATTTTGCTAGACACAATGATCCTGCGGTGAAGTGTGGTGACATTTGGGGGTCCGGAGGATGTTAAAACACTAACCCCATAACTCTTTGGGGGTCCAGAGGTTGTTAACGCACTAACCCCATAGCTCTTTGGGGGTCTGGAGGCTGTTAAAACACTAACCCTATAGCTCTTCAATTCCCAGCACAGGCCAGAATGAAACCTCCAATGTACGCTTGTCACACATCAGCCCAAATGACCTAGTTACAGCTTTATCTATTAGAGGGAGAGGGGTGATGTGCCCCAAGCAGTGGGTTGGGGGAAGGGATTTGTACCACTGTTTCTGAGTGAACCACAACCAAAGAGAGCTGAGGCCAGAGGAAAGGATGCAATAACAGGCCATGTCGACACAAGATGCTTTACTGAACAGTAGACTAATTTACTATGCAGCGAAGCATCACTGTCTACATGTGCAGGCACTTACTATGCAGCAAATTAGTCTACTGCGCAGTAAATTTACTGTGGAATAAAGCCAAATAGCATTAAATGCACATGTAGACATGTCTTTGCATGCTCATCGCCCTGCTGGCATCCCGGGGGGTGCATCATCAGAGCTGCATGCTTCAAAAAAAAAAAAAAGCCTCCAAAAATCACGTGCCTGCATGGGGCCAGGATCAGGACATGGCTGAGGGACCAGCCACCACTGAATGTCTCCAGAGCTGTGGGAAATGCAGCTGGCAGAGGAGACCTGCCCAACACATACCCACTCCCCAAACACAGAGCCAGACCCATGTTGGTGAGTGGCAAAACCCCCAGCGCGGTGACGGTGTAGTGTCAGGCACTGGGAGGGCTCCTGACAGGCGCGTTATTGAACTGGAGATGTTCTGTCATCTTACCCACCCCGAGGGAAAAGGAGGCACTTGAGGGACACACTTGCACTGCCACCGAGCTATCTTGTCTCCTGAAATGTCTGGCACCGGTGGGGAAAGCCAAAGGCCTTTAGCGTACCTCCTGACAGCGCCGGTGAGCTAGGAGACAATGTGATGATTCACTGTCTCTGTCACACGTGCTTGGAGCTGTTCACACCCACTGCCAAGATTAACAGCCATCCTACAAGTGTGTGTCAGTCTACACTCAGGGCAGCTGAGACCTGCCCTGGCATTACCACCTACCCCAAGGCACATGACTAGACCACTTCTATTTTCAGGAATTATTGGCAACCCAGGAGACCGTCAAACTGGATTAGCAAGGATTGTGCTGCCTAGAGTAAGCGCTTGTGCGTTTGGCTCCTGCACGCATTGCCATCGGTCCACTCCACCTTGGTCTCCGTTCTTTCCAATTGACTCATGGGCTTGGGGCTTTCTTGTTATTTCCCTTGATATCTCTCAAAAAGGTTTTCTTTAACACACCTCTAATGTTACAGTCTTGGGCTTCTGATCTTGGTTGTCAAAAAAAAGACCCCTAATCCTTCAATCAAGGCGTGCTCTGTTACTTTGAGAGCAGCAAATCCAGGGAGCTGCAGATTCATTATTATTATTAATCTTACCTGAAAGCCCCTGGCATGGAGCAGGGTCCCAGCATGCCAGGCGCTGTATCAATACAGAGCAAAAGAAAGAAGTTTGCAGCTCCCCAGAGCTCACAATACAAGGGGAAGGCAGCAACAGAGGGACGCGCACACACACACACACCCCCCCACACCCAGGGATACAAGGAGACAATACTGGCCTAGCAGAAAGCCCGGATCGGGGTCTCAGCACCCCAGCTGTCTGTTTGCCTCCCGGAGAAGGAGAGTCAGAAGGGAAGTTTGCAGGGAGATAAGAAGATAATGTTGCAGCTTTTTACAAGGAGCTCATCCCACGCATTTATTTATTGATTTGATTTGATTGATACATTGCCTGGACCAGAAAAGGCTCAGGGCGGCTTCCAAAAAAAACAAGTCGAGTCATCGAAGCATTAAATAAAATGGCAAACGATCAGACAGCTCCCCAGACGACGAGGGGCGGCTTGGCAGAAAGCATTTCAGCTGGCCGGAAGATGGAACAAGCAGAAGATGTTGTTGACTGAACGGAGACCGCTCGGTGCTGGAGTCGGGCTCGGCAGGGAATGAAGGGCCTTGAAAGGGAAACCCCGTCTTGGTGCCGTAAGAGAAAGGGGAGCCAAGGGAAGGAAGCAAGGAGAGGGGTGACGTAATCCAAGCAGCAGGCTGGGGGGAAGGATTTGTACCACCATTTCTGAAAGAACCAGAACCAGAGTTGAAGCCAGAGGAAAAAAGGATGAAGTAATAGGCCGTGTCTACACAAGATGCTTTACTGCGCAGTAGACTAATTTACTATGCAGTAAAACATCACCATCTACACCTGCAGGCACTTACTACGCAGCAAATGAGTCTACAAAGCCATAAATTTATGACTTGCATGTGCAGGTCATACATTTACTGAGCGGTAAAGCCAAATAGCACTGTAAATGTGTCCACTGAGACACGAGGGGTGAGAGGCTGGATCCAGTTGTGGGGGTGGGCAGGAAAGGCTGCATCCTAGTGATGCTGTGGAGAAAGGGTCTGCGAGGTCCATACAGATGTAGAAGTTGGGGCCTGAATCAAAGGTTACCAGCTGGAGAGACAGCAGGGTCGGGGATCCACAGTGAGCAAGAAAGGAGGGGAAGGTAAGGAGGTCAGTGTTTGCCACGATGGGCTGGAGCTCGTGGCCAGACGTCATGCAAAGGCATCAAGGAGACGGGCCAAGATCTGATTCAGATGCAAGGAGCCAGGCCCAGCTGGGACGGGCAGATGGAGGAGTCAGCACAGCGCGAGTGTTGCTGAACATGACCTCTCCCCTCTCTCTTGGACAACGGGATTGCGTCCTTCGTGAGCATTGCTTCTCTTTGCCGGGACACGACAGCTTTGCAGAGAGCCCCGAGTTGGATTGCCAGAGGGCTCTCCATTTCCCGCAGACCTCCCGAACAGTCAAGGACTCGGGCAATGGGAGAAGCACTCATTTATGCCCATGTCTGCTAGAGACAGCAATGCACCTGCTAGTCACCTCTCGCCCTCCATGGGGCAGGTGGCCCAGTGATTAGCGACGGCTCCGGCATGCCTCGTAGGTGCAATCGATGACTTGGGTGTCACTGAGATGAGGTTCCAGTTTGCCCCGGAGGCTCCCATCACTTACCACTGCTGCTTCTCCAAACCGCTTGGCGGGTCTCTTTGCTTCCCCAAAGCAGGTCCTTTGTTAACGAACCGGTTGTTGAATGACGTACCAAAAATGAACGCAGCAAGGGGGGGGGTGCATCATGCAAATGAAATGGGGCAATGCACCACCTCTCTGCCATCTCAGGGCTCCTTGTGTGACACCTGCCTGGCCCTCATTACCGTGGCATCCAAGTCCTTCCCCATCTGTCCCCATGCAGCACCCAGAGAGTGGGCAGTGCCACTAACCCCATTTAACAGGTGAAGACCGAGGTCTAGAGGGTTGATCTGTGCGCCACTGAGACATGTCAGGCCGGTTCCTCATACCCAAGCTCCTGTGTAAGCAGGGCAGCTGGCTTGGCACTAGCACAGCTGGGAATGGGCCTCGCACATCTGCACTTGGTTCTACCGTGGCGTGCCCTGAAAGCTCAATGCCACAACGTCTCTACACTCAGTGTAGAGTGGCGCTGACGCAGCTGCAATCACGGATTTTTGGCCCCAATAACTGGTTTGGAGTTTGTCACCCTAAGCGGCAGGTTAAATCGCCCCTCAGGCCTGCCTGCTGGGAGTCAAATAGAGGGGCTGTGCCCCCCACCTTTCAGCCCCGTGAGCCAAATGAATGGGGCAGGGCTGGTCCATGGGCCACATCAGGCCCTATACCACCCCCTCGCCATGTGCCAGGATTGAATCATAGGGCTCTGCACCATTTCTGCCTGCCCCCCACCAGGGTTGGGCCCTGGGGACCCACACTGCCTCTGCTTGGCTGGGATCAGGCTCTGGGGGCCTCATGCTGTGTCCACCCAGCCCATACGTGCCAAAAATCGGACCCTGCACCGCCCTGCACACCCAATCTAATGAGATGGGCCACGAGCCAGATTATATGACATCAAGGGCCAGATTTGGTGCATGGGCCATGGGTTGGGCACCCCTAGCTTAATTGCTGGCCACCTTCTGTAGTGGATCCGAGGAGAACTAAGGAGCAATCCTATGGTGGGACTGAGATGGGATCTCCAGAAGTTTGGATGGTCCAGCCCTGACCCTTATGCAAATCCCAGGTCTTCAGAAAACTCCCCAAGAGCCACAATACATGCTCGGGCAGCGAGATCAATCCTCCGCCGTCCTCAGCTCTTCTTCCTGATATGACTCAGAACATCATCACGAATACTTTTGTCCTAGACTTGCCGCATCTTGTTTCTGGATTAGTTCCACTCAGTTCTGCCTCTCGTGCTTTATACAAGATTACAAGCCTGATAACTAGAAAATCAGGCATAAAATAATGCTTGGACCGTCCGTCAGCAAGAGGTGGAGGTCTAGCATCCTGGCCCAAGCGGGGAGCGTGCAGGAGCCAAGGCGGCTTCTTCACCGAGAGCCGGGGAGGGGGAATCGTTTTACCTTTGCGCAGACCGAGACAGGTTTCCTGGCATCGTGCCTGAATGAATTCAGGGCGTATCTCTGCAGGTTTTACACCGAGTGCTGATCTGACTTGTGGATAAGGCAGTTCCCAAATTAACTTCTCGTTCCCATCCGGGCGATGCCAATATCTGCTAAAAATAAATCAATCTTCTAAGGGAGATGAGTCTGTGCGGCTGCCTGACAGGGCCGTGCTCCCCAGCTGAGCTCTTCTTGTGGAGGCAACCTGTTTGTGGGAGGATCTGGCGGCTCCATTCCCCTGATACCGCATTTAGGAGCCTGATCCAAAGTCAGCGTCACTGGGAAAAGTTCCCATCTCATTGAATGCAGCGAGCTTTGCCCTGGGTCCTTACTGCACACACACCTAGCCACAGCTCCCACTACTGCAGGAGCCGAGACCCTCGCCAAACACCAATACACGTATCCTCAAAGCCCCTGCGAGGGAGAGAAGTGCGATTATCCCCATTGCACAGGCAGGAACTGAGGCACCGGATGAAGTGCCCAAAGTCACAAGGGGAGTGTCTTGTGCAGCAGGGAATGCAACGCAGGCTCCCACGTCCTGCCTCTGCTCCAAGACTAATGTGGCACTGCAGAGGTTAACGCCTCCCCTGCAGAGAGCCCTAACTCACGCTGGGATTGGCTGGGACGAATCCGGATGGGTAGTTTGCAAACATTAAAACCACTTTCCTTGGGAAAGTGTTAGGAAAAAAATTAAACATAAAACCACCCACATGTTTAAATGCATACACCCCTCTTTTCTCTCATTTCCTCCCCCCATCTTACCCCTTACCATGAAAAAAAAAGGCACCAGCCGCCATGCTGTCTTTCTACCCATTGCACAGGAGGTTTTGTTTCCTTCTGGCCTGTTGGGGCGGGGGTCGTTCAGGATTTGCACAGGCTGCCCCAGTGGCCTTCAGTTAATGGGCAAGTCCATCTACATTTAGCCTTTCGCTTGACCCTTCGACCTCTCTCCGAATCCATAAGCTTGTAAATTCTGGCCGCGCGTGCATGTTTTCAACAAGCAGCCACGCCAGCAGGCCTCGGGCTGCTCCGGATGACTCACAGACAGAGGCAGAAGCTTGTGTCAGATTTATATGACTGCCCAAACTGTTTGTCGAGGAGTTTAAAAAAAGTCAGGCCTCGGTGAACCAAAAGATCATGGGATCTGGCAAGGGGGGAACGTGTGGGCTAGGTAACAGCCACAGCTGCTGAAACTGGGGCGTGCCCCGTGGGGGAGGACCACCTGGCAACAGCCGGGAGCCTTTCCTGAGGGTTATGGCATGTTTTTCCAGCCTGCCGAATACCCAGGAGGTGCCTTGAAGAGGGCGAATGGGGCTGGAATACACTTCTCCTTCCATGCCTCCCTTCCCTGCTCAGCTGCTGCAATGCATTTGCTATGCCGTGGCCAGCGGCTCTCGTACGTGACTCACGGTGCTTCCTGCCCCTCGGGAACATGGATGGAAATAGTTTCTGGCGGAGCTCCCCCTTTCGAGACGCACTCAGACTGCTGTGGTGGGGCCCAAGCCACCGGGCACTGCGTGCCTTATGCCTCCTGAGTTTCGACAGGCTGGAGGCCCCTAGGTAGGTCCTTGGGGTGCAGGGTCCGTCTAGCAGCCACCTCCCCAAGAGCTAGAAGTCATGATGCAAACAGCTTATCCCTGGGGCTTAGGCCTGGCTCCCCAGACACGCATCATCCCATAAGTGCACCCTTCCCAAAAACCCACTGAAGGTGTGAGCGCTGGGCTCAAGGGCTAACTCTTCAGGCTCCCAGGCAAAGAGAGAGTGAGCAGATAAACAGCACAGGGGTAATGAAACACCGCTGCTCCTAGCAGAAGCAGCATGAGAGATTCAAGATGAAGCATGAGAGAATCCAGATGGTTTGAAAAATATGTCCTGAACCGAAGGTCCTTCCTCTTCAACTCGCTCTTCCCTTGGAAGGGTTTCCGAGAGGTTACAGAGGTGCAGAGATGGGCTCTTCAGCCACCTGTGCCATGCAATCTCCTGAATTAATTGCTGGGCAACCTCTTCTCCGATCCTTTCTTTCTTTTGCATGTCCTTGTGGCAAGGAATTTAGCAAAATTTGCAGATTTGCTGGAATCTGACAGGCTGCACTGTGAGCATTTCTGCTATTGCCTCGAACTCATGATGTCTGGGCTGTTAACTACATGCCTTAGCACCTGTGCTAGGCACCCATAGCCCAGTTGCTTTGATAAGGAGCCAGTCTATGTTTAAAGCAATTTCATTTCAATGGTGGACTGTGTAAGCTGGCGCTCCTCCATTAGCCCTATGCCACTAGCTCCTGAACGTCTACCGCTCTGCGGGGAGCAAAGAGATAACAACTGCAAGCTCAAAATAGAGTTTGCGGTGTGCTCAAGCTCCATGCAGGGAGAGGTCCTAGTCGCACACAGAGTTCATCAGCTGTGCACGGTCTGATACCGGAAAGCAGCATGCTGGGGTGCAGGCAGGATCCTAGCACCTGGTTCTGCACTGTTTCACATGCGGTCTGATGACAGCATCCTCCCACTGGATTTACAGTCCTGAATACAGTGCTCAAGCAGCAGGCTGAAAAGGACTGCCCCAGTAAAGCGATCTGGACTTTGTAGTGGTCCAAGAGCAAGCCATTTATGCTCCCAGTGGTCCACACTGGATCATCTTGGCATTAGGAATCCTATCAGGTCAATGAATTGGCTTAAAAAA
>JAGPOW010000304.1:5283350-5299699 GCA_030014935.1 Caiman crocodilus
GAACAGGTTACCCAGAGGTTGTAGCATCTCCATCCTTGGAGGTTAAGACCAGGCTAGACAAAGCCCTGGCTGGGATGATGGAGCTGGGGCTGGTCCTGCTTGGAGCAGGGGGTTGAACTAGCTGTGACCTCCCGAGTCCCTCCCAACCCACGTTTTCTATGATTCAATGACTCAGCCCCGCCAAGCTAGAACTCTGCAAGTCATTTCCCAGGTTCTCAATATACATGAAATCATCTCGTCTCATGTACACCAACTGTAAAAAATGAAATGTTCAGCTACTGGAAAAATGATGTGGGGGAAGGGGGCAGCACTGCATTTCCTAAGAGGAAATCGGATGTGGGCCACTGGCCTTCTCTTTCCTGCCCTTGTAATGATATTATGTTTTAATTAAAGTGTTGTCTATCAGATCAGCAACCCAATGCACAGCATGAAAGAAGTGCCTCCCAGGAGCTGCGACATCTCATCAGCAATTCACTTTCACAAGGCAAGTTGCAGAAGAGAAGGAAAGACAGACAGACACACCGCTCCAGATGTCTGAAAGGGGGAAGTCTTGAGACTATTTTGCAGGCTGGCTGCAAGGGGAATGTGGCCAGGTTAGAGCAGAACAGGGTAAGGCATGCCACCGTTGCTAGTGTTTGCTCAACGCCCGAAAGCCACACAATAACATACGCCCAGTCAATGCCATCCCTTTTCCCTGGGCAAAGGTCTTCCCAGAGTCAAATGCCTTGAGATCCACATCTGGACAGAGACGAAGCGTTAACCCCTCTCACCTAACTCTGCACTGAACTCCTGGAGCCTGCTTATGCGGACCTGGTCCAGACAAAGCTCCCTGAAGACCTCAGTCCTCCAGCAAAGATCAATGGGAAACCAAGCGCTGCTGTCCAGGGAGTCCGTCTCGGACAGCGGCAAGTCGCAGCTGCTTTATAGGAGCAGGCCAAGAAGCAGTGATCCATGCCTTGGCGGACCGGCCCCAAAGAAAGAAGCCTCCAAAGGGAAATAGTCAGGCGCAGTGCACCACAGGAGTTATTCCACCATTACTGTAGTCTTTCATCAATAATTTACCAAGGAGCCGAGCTCCCGAGATGTTACTAACTCCAGTCGGTCGGTTCCCCCATACCGTCTGTATAGTTTATACGCTCGCTATCATTCGGAAGAGCAGCCATAGAGTAATCACGTCTGTGCTAATACGGCTTATGTCTCCAGTGAAGCAGAACAAGTAACTCATGTCACAGATGAGTCATGTTCCTTGGAAAATTTGCATTTTAAAACCATTGCAAGGCTTTGCTGAGGCACCTGACTGGAACTGCAATCCCAAGTAACTAGAAAGAGAGAGCTAATTAAACTCAATATTTCAAGCGTGTGGGAGAGCTTTGGATAAAGGGGCCTTTTTATCTCCCTGGAAAGCTCCAATACAATTAAACGGTTCAAACAGAAAGACAGGCGTAAATGAACATGGGATGCATAGGCAAGCCGGGCTGCATGCTGATCACACGCTAAAACTCACTGTCAGACACTCTTCCACACTTGGGATCCCAAGCCTGGTGCCATCTTTACTTCTCTCTTAGCAGAATGAGCTGGCATCTATGTCAAGGTGGGAGCATCCTGGTGCGAACGCCCCTTTGTTTCCTAAGCAAGCGTTCCCTTGATTCTTCGCTATCGTCTCAAGGAATTCATGCCAGCACTACGTACATCCTAAACATTAGTGCGATTTACCCCTAGGAGGACTCACAGTGGTCCTTCCTACCAAATCAGGCCTGGGGCCAGAAGCTGAAGACAAGTCGGCCTTCCTCACTTGTTCTCAGAAGACTCTCCAAGCTGAGCTTGATCAGCTGTCTCTGGTGCCCAAGGTGCCTGTGCTGAAGAGCAGGCATCGCTTAAGAACCGTTTAGTCTTGCAGACTGCTTTATTTTCTTGAAGCATTTGCTGACAGAGCAGGTTGGCGGTCAGTCGGCAAGCAGGGTGGCGGGGACCGGGGTCATGAAGGACTCTCCCATTCCGGCCAATCTTCTGTGTCCGCCCCAAGCAATTCGTTTGCTTCCAGTGGGATTTGTCTTTGCCACTTTCCATAAAACCCTTGAGCCTGGCTTTGTCACTTCGACCTGGGGTATGCCACCGCCCATCACGCTGTTGCTGACTGGCCAAGGGATACATAAGGATTCCTCCTTTGTCCCAGTTTAAACCTGTTGCAAAAAGTGGGACAAGCCTGCGATTCTGCCCATTACCTGCACTGCCGTGCATCTAGGAACTCGGTGCCCTGTGACCACTGCTTCTTGGCATGGCTGTGCTATTCCCCAGCCCGCCACGAAACTCCCTGGTATCTGTGGCCTTCAGCTGAGATGGCAAGCTCTGCAGGGCTCACACTGCCTCTACTCTATGGATCCGCCATGCTCTGATGGCACGTGTAGGCTGCCCATCCTGCAAAGGGGACAGACAAAAACCCAAGGAGCATTAGGACCTAGCAGCAATCCAGGCAGCCAAGACAACCAATTACTAGCCAAGCCAGTTAGCCGAGTCAACCAATCACAGGCCACCCCAGACACAAGTAGAGCATAAAAGGTGAGAGCAGGCTGATGATGGAGGAGGAGCTTTGGAGCTGTAGCTGGGAGACAGCTGCTTACAAAGAGGACAAGTTTGCATGGAAGACGCTTCTCCACCTCCACATGAGCATAGCACTGAGTTTGGGCCCTCTGGGATCTACTGCAGCCCCAACACCGTCACCGCCAAGCCTGAGCGTGGCCAGGTGTCTACTTCCTTTGCAAAGTGATGAAGTGTTCCCTCGATGTGCACAGAGGAGTGGGTTTGCTCCTCTGCAGACAGAGCAAGGGGGAGACGTGCCAGGCGGCCATGCCTGGACTCCTGCCTGTTCCTCCTAGGTTAGCGAGAGCGAATAACCAATTCAAATCCAAAAGGGCTCACCCTCCATACTAAGGATCTGCCACTAGCTGCAGCTGCAAGCCAACTGGAAGGGATTAGCATCCCTTGCTTCCCCCTAGGCCATTTGTTAATGAACAGTGGGTAACAACAAGGGGGGTGCTCCGAGCTTCACAATTTACTCGCAGTAACCACCCCCTATGGCCATTTTTGGCTCTCTGCTTTGCAAGCCCATGTGCTCAGCTCTGGCTGGCTGCCTCGCAGGCCAACTACTAGAGCAGGGACGATGGGAACGTGAGTCGGTGGCTGATGCAGGCTGGGATGCTCTACATCCACCACAGGCCCTCCTCTGGGGTAAGGCCAGGGGGGCAGCAGCAAGGCTACATTAGCTTACACCTGTTAAGGAGCTGGCCCAAAAGAGTCGTCAGAAAGAAACCCTGTCTCAGCTATGACCATCCAACACAGCTTGTGAGCTGCCCAACCTCCCCCAGCAATCTTCACAGCATGTGCAGGCTGGGAGCTGCTATGATACCAACTACACGCATGAGTTGCCTATGAGCCTAGCGCCTCCCTCAAGGCCGAGAGATGAGCAACTTTCAGTGCAATGGTTCTCGTGGGAGTGCCATGCAGTATTAGTGCCGTTACGTGTGCAAACACATACACATGGTTCACATAGGAATCCATGTCGTCAAAACCATGCTGCCCTACTGGGTTCTCGCTGAGCTTTGTGCAACCAAAGAATTGCTCTAGTATTTTTTCCTGTAGTCAAAAAATGAGTGAAAGTTTAGAGCCAAGATTTCCTAAGGGATGTCATGAGTCTAACAAGGTTGGGAACCACTACTTTACGATAACACAGCTGTATTTCCTTTGGGAAGCAGCACAATTCAGTTCTTCTCCTTCTCCCTCATGCTAAAAATTGCTAGGCTGGGGGCGGGCAACCTGAGGCACTGGTGCCACATGTGGCAAAGGCAGCCTCTGTGCATGGCACATGGGAGGGCACTAGGAGCACAGTGGCAGATAGGGAAGGGAGCAGAAAGCAGGTTAGGTTGGACAGGGAGCAGAAACCAGAGCAGCAGTTTGGGCAGGGGCAGGGGATCATGGTTGCACTCAGACAGGGTGCAGGGCTTGCCAAAAAAGGTTGGTCCCTCTGTGCTAGGTCACTGGTTCCTAAAACACTATGAAGAGCAGTTACAAGTAAACCAAATGGGGAGCACCCCAGGATGAGGTTACATACGGTCAGCAGGGACTCACCGAAGTCATTGAGCACGCCCCAGATTTGACCGACAGGTGCCACTGATTGAAAAGAAAATTTAGCCCTGGATTCCCAAGAATGAGAGCACAGCTGCACTGGCAGAAACATCAGTGTTGCACGCATGACCACAGTCAGCGTGCGTGCACAGAAGAGGCCGAGCATGCACTGGCACATTTGCAGATAGCACCAGAATAGCTACTGCAGCCTGTGTTTGTGCAAGGGCTTGGACTACACGCACTGGAGGTGGTGCGAAGGGGACTCTGGGTGGACCGATCTGCCAGCTGATGGTGCTTCCCTCAGCAGAGGTAAAAGTGCTCTCACCAAGCACTTTTACCTCTGCTGGGTTTTACCACCTTTACCACTACTCGCTGCTCCTATCATGGCCAGTGACAGCACACTTCTACTCCCATTACCGATGGGAGGAAGTCCGTGTGACAAAACAAACCCCAAATTTCATCTCTCAGGGATCAAATTCCTCTCTCTATTACACAAACATGACGTTTGGATCAGCTTGGAATTGCACAGCCCCAGCTACGTAGGTCTCCCCCAGGCAGGGAGCTAGCAGATCATTTTCTGTACATGAGGAACAACAGGAACGTGAAGGAGGCACGAGTGAGAAACTGCAGCAAGAACATGATGCCTTTTGTGCCACTTCATCTCCATCTTGCATCCCTGGCATCTTGGAGGGGAAAGTGCCAGAGAGAACTGCTTGCAGAAGGGAGAGACCTCCTTTCTGCTTCCATCTAGCCAGGGAGCTGCGAAAGACAGTCACACAGGCTGCCGCAAGAAAACCTTGCTCCTGCTTATAAATTGTAGGGAAGGCTTTCAAATGGGTGGTAAGCAAGGGCGATGCTGAGGAAAGGCTCACCTTCATGAAAAGGAAGAGAAGGCCGTGCTGTTTCCCAGCTGGGGACAATTCAAGCCTGGTTCTTTGACTCCTAAAGAGGAAGGAAGCAGGGCAGCCTTGGACCTTACAGACTAAATCAGAGATGCATAAGTTTCTGTAAGCAGCGGCTTACTTCATCAGCAGAGCTTCTAAATAGCAAGCAGTGATTAGAAATAGAAAGCCTCATTTTCAAAAAACTGCTCCGGCACCCAGATGCTTCCAGTGGAAGGATCAGCTTTCCCCAAAACCCTCGATACTGGCTCAAATCCACTGTCACTGCTGTCACTGGTAAGCACCCAACGCCAGTTGCTCAGCCCCTCTGGAAATAAGGCCACTTATTTAGGTGCCTGTGTGTCCTCAGGTGCAGAATTGCAGGATGCAATTTGAGAGAACCAAGAACCAGGGCTAATAAAACTCATTCTATTTGACACTGTGGTAAAGTGGTTTCCACACCAGAATTTTCCAACAGAAAAAGCAATTTCTGCAGAAAACGTTTGGGTTTTCTAAAACAAATTCATTTCCTTTTGGTAAAAATCACAAAGGCTTTCCTTTCAGGTTAGTGAAACTTGAGCTAGAATAGATTTGCTAGAATGGACCTCAACATAGTTTGCTTTTAATTAGTTCAGCAGCAAAATATGCACCTGCCCGTTCCCAACCTGCAGGTGCTCCTACGGGAGTTGCAGCTTTGGTTCTAGTTCTGCAGGAGGGATGAGCTCCCTGCAGGATCGCACTTCCCTGATAGAGCTACATGGAACGACGCCAGGCTGACCTGACTCTGGGGACAGCAAGGCAAATGGGCTCAAAACCTGCCTGGCTGCTGGGGGTGGATGTAGGCAGCGTATGCACAGCTTACAACTTTAGGGCAATATGCCCTGAAACCCACCCACTGTTTAAGATTGGCAAGATGTGGGTTTTTGTAAGGGATATATTTTATCAGACCAACTGCATGGCTGAGATGAGAAAGACAAGCTAACGGGAGTGCAGAGCATTCTTCTGCAGGTCCGGTCACGTTTAACATTGGAACCACTCAAAACAAAGTGTTTGGGATCATTGCAACAGAACGGTTTGGTAATAGCTGAAACTAGTCCCAGATGTTGAATTTTAGTTCAACATTTCCAAATGGATTTTTCCCCCTGATTTGGGACAAAGACAAGAACAAAATGAGAGTGTTTCTTACACTGGAAGCTCCAGTGCAAGTGAACAAAAACATTGGGTTTCCAATACCGGGGTGAAAGAAGTGTCCAGCCATGAGAAGGGACTGCAAGATCCTCCTTCAATTGGGGCGGGGGCGGGAGCTTTTTGTCCTTGTTATGCTATTTCAAATCATATCACTACAGAAGCTTGACGTGTAGTTTGACACAGTCTTTCTTCACATAAAAGAAAAGGACACTTAACCTTGAATCCATTAATCCATCAGTATTTATGTTTCAATGTAAAGGGACACTATGATTTTCTTTCTTGTTGAACACACATTTGTTGTCAATAGAGACCAAAGTTACATAAACCGGTATAAATAATAGGAAAGCAGTTCAAATCTGCAACACAACAGAAATTCAGTGCACGCCAGAAGTTATCGAACTTCTGTCCCAGATCCACTCCAGATTCGAGTTAGCTCAGAGTCCCCCAGCATCCCAAGATGCTTTGCACCTCCCTGCAGACTCCCCCTTGCAAGATGGGTGGCCTAGCTTTAACTCAAGCTGTCTGCTCTAGCCAAGTAGACAGGCGTGCTCTAGCACCCTGCAGCTTTTGGCCTGGGCCACTGCAGGCACGTGGCTGCATTTCTAGCATCAAAAGTGAATGTCTGTTCACTTGCTACTGGGTTCAATCTACACAGCTTAGACTAACCTACAAAGATCAAATTGATTCAGCCCCAGGCTTTTCGACTGTCCGTACCTAGCCAAGGTGCTTTGATAGAGCTTCCCATGTTTGAAACTACTTCACTACTAAATATGAGCTGTAAGGTCTGTCAGTTAATTGTGGGAACATTTTACGACGCACCGTATGTCCAGACAGATTAGATTACTTTATACATAACCTGTTGGAGTTTATCGATATGTGAATGGCTAGTTTGTCTCTACCTTAAAAGGTCATATATTTGATCAGATGACAAGTATCAACAGCATATCTGGTCAGTGCCTTAAAAAAAAAAAAAAAAAAAAGACAATTGCCTAGTGATTTACAACTAACAATTTAAAAAGTTTTAGATTTCAAGCACTCAAAGGGTGCCACTGCCGATTCTGTAACACAGAAGGGGGCACTGAAGTGACCGCACATCCAGTGTACTTTTGGGATCTGCTGATGCTGCTTTCCAAGCAGCTGATCTGGTCTCTGTCCTCAGCTGTAAAACCCTTTCAGTACCATCGAGGACACGTATTACGTGATGCACACATTAAACTCGCATGTTTCATTCTTGAGAACGAGGCAGCGGAGGATGGAAAAGGAGTGCTGGATCAGTTCAAAAAGCAGCCCCGCACAGCTTCTCAGTCTGTATTTGATTTCAAATACAAGCTCATCCCTGCCCGTGTCATCTGTCCCATTCCCAGCTTAGACACATACCCAAGATGCAAGTGTCAAAGGCCCACCAGAGCCTAGCAGGGGGGAGGCAGAAAGGGCCTAAAGGCAGAGATGTGGACTATAACACACCTGGCCACCTCTGACTCCCCAGGTGGAAGAGCCTGGTTACAGCTGGGCATGGACTTCGGCGAGGCTGAGACTTGTATCTTGCTGTGGTTCTGGGCACACATGAACTGCTCCATTGCAGGCTACAGGAGGCAGCTTTGAAAAGCTGGCACTCTCCCATTTCTTCCCCTGGTCACCCTGTCCCATACCCACCCACTCCTCTGCCCTGCCCAGCCTTGTGCCCTGTGACAGGCACTCTCCCTGCTAGCCAGCCTACTCCAGGCTCTGAAGTGACGGAGACCAGCGGCGCTCTCATCCCCCCCAGCTGCTCCACACATCATCTCTTCAACCTGTTCTAGCTCCTTTGGGCCAGCTACCCTCTCCTTGCTACCCCTCTCCTTGCTGCTCACTGCTTTACCACCAGCCCAAGAAAAACTCCACAAGTGCTGCAAGGCTGGGATTATGCTCATCAGAAGCATCACCAGGAGGAGGAACCTGCCCTGGGATAACAGCTTTCCAGAACTTTTCAGTTCAAAGCAGGGTCTATCACGGTGCATCTACATGAGTCACTTTACTGTGAAGCTCTGCAGTAAAAACATCACCATTTTACACATGCAGTGCTATTAGGCTGCAGGATAGTACTGCCCGACATAAGTACTGTCCTACAGCAGAGTAGTTATGTGCAGCAAAATGCACACGTAGACACTGATGGGGCTGGCTGGGGCATGAGGGTGCTTCAGTGCAGAGGCTGCCTGCCAGCTAGTGCCACACTGGAACACCCTCATGCCCCAGCCGGCCCCTCCACAGCATGTTGAGCCAGGCTGGAGCAGCCCCAGGCTGGCAGGTTAACCTCCAAAGCCCCTGCCACTCAGGACTGCTCCACCCCAGATCAATATGCTGTGGTCCTGGGCACGTGTAAACATTGTGCCTGGGAGCAATAAACTCCAGCGCAAACTGTGCCAAAGTGTGTTGCTATGTGCTAACTGCATGTGTAGACATGCTCCCAGCCACTAAGTCCGGGGGCTTGGGTCAGGGGCCACAGCTGCGGGGGCAGAAAACAAAACTTGTTAAAAGTTCACAGACCAAGTGTAGCAAGCCACTGACCACCAGAACACATTTCAGTGGGGCAATGAAAGAATAAGTCATGCTACACACCCAAATCTAGGCTAATACCAACAGACACATCTCCAGTCCCTTGGCTGCACTTTGAATTATGCTCTAAAGCAGGGGCGGGCAATTCTTTTGGGCAGAGGGCCGCTTACTGAGTTTTGGCAAGCCATCGAGGGCTGCATGACAGGCAGCCCAGGGTAGATTAAAATTAATTTTCTAAATTTTTAGGGGCCCTGCGGGCCAGATAGAAATGGCCTGGAGGACCGCATCCAGCCCCTGGGCTGCATTTTGCCCACTCCTGCTCTAGAGCAGTGGTTCTCAACATTTTTAGACTCAAGGCCCCACTTGGACTCAAGCTAGCTCTTTGCTTTCACTCATTTCTTGACTACAGGAAAACCACAGAGTAATTCTTCTGCCACAGAGCTCAAAAGCCTACGGCAGGTCAGAACATTTCTGTCATTCTGGATTTCCATTTGAAACCTCTGGGTTTATCTGGGGAAATCGCGTGTAGGTGTTTGAACCCCTAACGATGCTAACGATCTGTGGCATCCCATGACAGACTTAAAGGGATCTCAGATTGAGAATCACTGCCCTACAGCTTGATTCAGGAGCAGCCATGACTGCCCTTGTACCCCCTTAGTCCAGGGTATGAGCTCCGTGTAAGAACTGGAGCTGGAGTTTGGGGAGAGAGTCCTGCCCCAAAGCACTTTCTATGCAGGAGGGCTGCGTGCCCACTCTACTTTCACAATGTAGTGAACTGATTTTACTCTGCTGTGAATGTGTTGCATGCCCACAGCCTTGATGCAAAGAAAAGAAAGAGTGAAAACACCAACCCCACCCCAGGCAGTATTACTGCCCCCAGAAGGAAGAAGTGCTTGGAGCTCCATGAGGGATTTGGCTATTCCCATTGATTTTTATGCAAAGGGGGCTCAGATACTACAGCAGCCTAAATCTTTAAGAATAAAAAAAGTCAGAGATCTCAGAAGGAGGGGAAGGCCATTCAACGAAACGAAGCATTTGCTTTTCTGCTGCTGCTTAATCTGTCGGAGAAAACGGAGCTGTAAGGAGGACAGTGTTTAACAACACCAAATTCAGCAAAAGCCCTCTACAATCGCAGGCCGCATTTGTCCCAATCAAGTCTCTCTACAACACACGCTCTCATCACTTTTAACCACAGGAGGCCCGTTTTGGACAAGGCTGCCCATAAACTACTCCTGCGGATCAGGCAGAAAGCAAACCGCGTGGGATTGACTCAATTAATTGAGTTGCACTTCCGTATTGATCAAGCGTAGTTGGAACCTGGAAAGGATGGTCTCCGCAGCGAGCAAGACAATCTGCTAGGAGATGCATATTTCACGCAGGTAAGGTTAATGCTTCTGGGAACACAAGTCCTGACAACAAGATTACAGATCTGCAAGTCTACAGCCAGAACAGCAAAGCAGCAGCGATCGGGGAAGAAACAGCACAAGGCTTGAAGCTGTATCCGAAAAGGCAGGGTCTGTGGTCGGACTGACAACACGCCAGCGCCTCCTGCAGGGCAGAGACACGCAGTGTCTACACCTGGACGAACCACACGAGCGTGGACAAAAGCAGCAGTAACATGTTCAATGCATGGCTGTAGCTCATCTCCCACGCGTTACAACCCAAAAGCGTAGACGGCTAGTTTTGCCCTTTCATTGCGAGAGCGACAGCTCCATCTTCAATAAATAAATCAGGGTAGGGTAGAGCATCTGAAGCTAACTTCCTTACCGTCCACATGTGCAGCAGGGATGATGGATGACACAAATAGATTAGGACAAGGATTTGTGTGGGCGGTTATCTTTTCCTGGACCAACTGCATGGCTGGGACACACTTAGATGACAAGCTTTTGAATGCACATCATTAAAAGTATCCCAACCATGCAGCCGGTCCATTAAAAAGATTAACCACCTGCAAAAATCCTTGCCTCTCACGTCATTCCCGGACTGTCATGATTACATCACCACCACCAATGAAGAGACTAGCATTTATTTCAATACTTGGCGTGTCGGCTAGTAACAGAATCCGTCCTTCGCTGAACCAGCATAGAAAGCCCAGCTCTCAGCTACATGAGAGTCAAGAGAAATTAGAAATGGAAGGGAGGTATAAGTGAATTTTCCCCATCGTACTTCAAGGGCTGGATTATTCCCCATTTGAGGTTACAGAGAGGTCCAGAAATCCCCCCTATATGTGGTCCTGTTTAACCTGGCATATTCTACTCCAGGGGTCACACATTCAGAGGAGCTGACAGTGCCTGCTTTTCGTTTGCAGTTAGGTGTCTGCAGAGCAGAGCCATCTTCCCCCCCCACACCTGCATTTTTTTTATTCTGCAAATTACATTTCCAGCTGGCAGGTTTTTAAAAAATTCAAACATTTGGGGAATAGAGCTTCCAAGCTGCTTCTCTCTCGCAGCAGGAGTATGACATATCGTTGCTATGCTACTCCATGCCGTGGACTACAGATATTTGTGCCACAGCGGTATTGCACGGTAGTCAAGTTGCAATGGCTCGTCTGGAGAGAACCGACAGCTGGATTTCAGGAGCCGAACAGGCATGAAGTCTGATCAGCGTCTATGATGCTGAGCTGATTTATACCATGAAGGAGCTCGTCCCCCCTTAATGAACAGAAATGCTTCTTCCAGGCAAGATTTCACTACTGTTTCAACGCATCCGGTTTCCTTTGCTACAGGTGAACGAAACCCCAACTGAGGAACAATGAATGAAATACAAGGATAAGTCTGGTGGTCGGATCTTCTTTCAATAAATATACGGAAAGAATTACAGCTTAAGCTCTGCGCTCATCTTTGGCAGTCTTTTCAAAGCATGGCTGTGGGTCTTTACTGGGAAGCTTCAAATCCCTTTGAGGAGCAAACCATAGAGGCGAAAAGACCCGTCAGGACGCCTAGCTGTGCTCTGCCAGGGAGTGGGTGCTTTGTAAGGGCTCTCTCCCCAGTTGATGGATGCCAGGCCACCGTTTCCTTTGAAAGGCTATTCCTCACACTTACAGCTCATGCATTCAGGAAGTTCTTCCCTATATTGAATCTAAATTTTACACCATCTGGGTCCACCCTTTTCCCTCAGCCCTGCAAAAAGCTCATGCCCTCAAGTACACGTCCTCCTCCAGAACAGCGGGTGTGTAACCAGCGAGTTCTTCCAAGTCTTTACAGCCCCTTATTTGTCTCAGGTTCCCTCCTGCCCTTCATATGCAACCCAGAACCAAACAGGCTCCTGCTAATATTATGAATCATAGAAAACGCGGGTTTGAAGGGAGCTCTGGAGGTCACATCTAGTCCAACCCCCTGCTCCAAGCAGGACCAGCGCCAACTACATCATCCCAGGCAGGGCTTTGTCGAGCCGGGTCTTAAAACCTCCAAGGATGGAGATGCCACCACCTCTCTAGGTAGCCTGTTTTATTGCTTTACTACTCTCCTTGTGAGAAAGATTTTCTTAACATTCAACCTAAACTTCCTGTGCTACAACGTGAGCCCATTGCTCCTTGTTCTGCCATCTGCCACCACTGAGACCAGCCCAGCTCCATCCTCTTTGGACCCCTCTGCAGGGAGTTGAAGGCTGCTGTTCAATCCCCTCTCGGCCTTCCCTTCTGCAGACTAAATAATCCCAGTTCCTTCAATCCCTGCTCATAAGCCCCCTTGTCAGGGGCTCTCTCTGCCGCATTCTTCTGGCCCTGACGTTTCTTGCTTGCTTTGGATACAGAAATTAGCCGTCTTCTGCAGCAAATGACAGCAATATCAGACAAGCTCACTCCAGGTGGGTTTACACACGAATCGGAGCGGTTCTCAGCTCGGAGCAGGCAGTCCTCCAAGAGCAGGTTAAGGAGCACTGGGTTACAGCTAACAGCTCACTGTTGTCATAACCAAATCAGTTGAGTGCCCCTGTCACAACAGAACTGCCCTGAGCAACCACAGTTACTTCTGAATTTGGTACGTTCTACCTCATTAGTTATTCCTACCTGGCGGTTTGTCATTGGCTACTCTGAAAGTATAAAGGTCTGTGCAGTTTCCACCCAAGTCGGAGAGCTCTGTGCATGTGGTAGAGTACGGAGAACTTTGCCACGTGGAAGAGAAAAGCTGGTGGACTGATCACCCACCAACATCTCCCCGTCACCGTTTGCTCCTGATGTATCCTTCACCCTGTCTGCTCGTTTCTGTCTACAAACTCGCCAGCTCGTTCTGTTGCCAGTTATCTGTAACTACGCAAGCAACTCGTTACCTGTAACTACCTAAGCAACCTTACCACCTGCGTCGCGACCACCAGCGGCGTAAGTACAGTTACGGTAAAAGTTATTTTTGCAACCAATATGCTGTGCTCGCCTCTCCAGCACTGGCCCGCCTGACGTCCAATTCAATTAGCAATCCTCTGGACAGCTCCAGCCATCCGAGACATGGCGTCACAAACGGGATCCAAGGGCACGGAGGTGGAGGTGAATTTAATTGAGTGCTGCCCCTGGCACACCGGGACCCGCCGCGTGGAAAACACGGATGAACTCTAGGCACATATCGCCTACCACCAGGCGATAGGAGGGGATGGAAGGAACATCGACGGCTTCTTCTCGGTAAAAAGGGGAAGAAGCAGTTGTAAAGGAGTGGAGAGTGAAGCTGTTTCCTGGGGCGTTCAGATGTGCGATGAACAGTGACCAGGTTCGCTACCGAGCCCCCGATGAAATAGTGAACTTGTCCCTGGAGGGAGGGAAAGGTGAAGGCGGCGTAAAATCCTATCCCCGCTCAAGAGTTTGCTTGGTGCACCCGGTGCCCGTGGGAAGGAGAGGAACCCACCCCACCGGAGCGGTTTGACTGTCCAGCCTGGGGGGGCCCAAAACGGAGTAAAGGGAAAATGACAGATGTGCTGTTTCGTGTGGTAGTGGGTCTGCTGCAGGAAAACGCAACTTTAGAAACGCAATTACGAGCAGCGGGCATGGAGTCACTGGAGCAGGCGGCGGGGGCTCTGAGCCGCCGCTAAAAAATGGCGCCGGCCACGTGGAGACGCTGCCAAAAAACGGCGCTGAGGAAAGCAAAAAGGGCACGAAAATCCCCCTGGGAGGTGGGCCAGCCGCGTCACCGCCTTCAGCCCCGCCCCCCCGGAGTGATGGAAAAAGAAAACCCGCCCCCAACGAGGGAGGAAAATTGCATCCATCACTCCTACCCGACAAATTTAACTCTCTCCCGACTGCAGCTCACCCGATAGCACTGGTCAAGCAAGTTACTGATGCACAGGGCGCAGCTAACCCTAGCTATGTGGCTAGGGCGCCTAGTAGTAGAATTTGGGTCAGACCTGCTAGACTTGGAAGAGGCTAGCTTCCTAACTCGTCAAGCCTCATGGAGCGGGCGGCATGCCACCGACTTAGAGGTGGTAGTAGGCAACGGTCACTGGCCCATCCCACTCCCAGCTCACGTTGCAGGTCAAGTGTGCCACAAATCTCACACGTGGCATAATGGACGACCGCCAAACCCGTCTGCAGAGCAGCTGCTGCTAGCCATCATCGGAGTGTCCTAGGTGTCCCGGAACCCGAGGGTACACCCGTTGGGACTGGCACAGGCGCAGAGCAACGCGTCATGGCCCCATCGTCATCTCGGTCCCCCCGGGGATGTTCCAACCACCCTGGACAGTATTGAGGTATGTGTAGAGGCTTACGGGGGAAGAGAGGCCGTGACTTTCAGGCTTCTCCTCGGGCCACTGGCTGGTCTGCCGGCTGAAAATTTGCTAAGCCAGATGCCATGGCTACAGCCCTGATAGATCCCACGGTAAAAGTTTCCGGTGGGATGGAACCATGTCCTACGGCATACCCAAGTCAATGCTGACACCAATACAACGCCTCATATAAAGACAACCCCCCCTGGGATGAACCAGCGCTTCAAAAGCCCCAACCATGGAAGCCAAAGCTCACCCTTAGACGAATTAGTCTGGGTCACCGTTCCACACCGTCAGCCACAACCGCGAGAGCACAAAGAAGTCGCCTGCAAACCCGAGCAGTATCCTGGCACCTACTCTGTGCGCCTAGAAGGTGATCAAACTCGGTCGCCCACCATAGTTCATCACAACTGGCTAACTCACCGTCCTGCTGTTCACCCAGTTTCCCTGTAACGAGTCCGATTCTGGCCCCCTTTTCTTTGTTTGTTCGTTTTGTCCCCTTACAGGCCCGGCAGCGACGAAGCAGCAATCTACAGCTGCTCAATCACAAGATCCGCCAAGTACCAACCTGCAGCACATCCAAGTCAACGCAGCGATGGCTGCCTATTTGCATGTCGCGAGCAGGGTAGTCGCCCTATTCCTGCTGTTCCTGACAGGTTCCTCAGAAAACAGGACTGACTACACAACATCTAACTTGGTTTTGTCCCTTTTATCACTCTGGGCAAACCTTACAGGAGATAGTGGAAACTCAGGAGTCACCGCATGTTTACGCCTGCCTTTTTCTGTTAACGACCTGGTGTTAACCCCGTTTGTATATCCTCTTAATGTTGATAAATGGTTTAAAAGCCCGGAACACCAATCCGAACCCCAACATTATGATAACATTCTTTTATATATTCCCAGCGCCTACACACCGTCTGTTACCAGTATTCCTGGCCATGTAACTTGACCCTAACTAAAATGAACTGCTCTGTCTGCAGATCAGAGGCTATGTTTTCACTCGCCCTGTTTGGCTCTTCTATAACATTGTGTGTTCAGAAATACCGTGGGGGATTAACCCAAAAGGAATAAAGTGGTCCAGGGATGATAATTCATTAACCTGGAACCCCACAGCCATCACGCCAACATGGTACTTAGCTCTTTCACCAGGCCCAAACAAAATGAGGGCACGAGATGAGTCTGGCCCGGTTCCATTCGTCCTTCAGCGGCACCAATCTCTAGTTTCATGGAACGAGTCGCTAGCCATCAATATATCGGATGCCCAAGTAGCTTTAATCAGATGGAAAGACCAAATCTGTGCACTAATCAATACGCCAGCCCCCATAGGGATGCTATGGGCCTGCTTGGACAGGCAGCTTTATACTAACCTCCCAGCTACCCTAACAGATGTCCAATGCTTTTTGAGTACAGTAATGCTCTGCCCCCCCTTAAGTGTTGACACAGCTCACCCGAGTAATCCGGCCGTACTTTGTCACCATAAGCAACATGTTCCGGTGTGGAGTAAGTTGACACGGGGCGAGTGATTCAGCCAACATTTGACGTGGGGATTAAGGATAGGCAAAGCGAGAGTCGCTATCACTGAGTTAGCTGAACAAGTTGAGATTCTAGCCAATAGTACTGAAACATCCCTAGGGTTATTGAACCAACAACTACAAGCTACATCACACATGACCATGCAAAACCGCTTAGCCCTCAACGCAATGTTGTTACACTAGGGAGGCATTTGTCAGTTTAAACCTGTCTAAGGAATACTGTTGTATTAGCATATCCAACGTTACTATTCCATTAGAAGAGCAACTTGACCACGTAAAACAAGTTGCCGCAGACACCAATAAAATTGCCGGAATTGGGAAGGGATGGTTAGCCGACATTTTTAGTTGGATAGGATGGGACACGTCATCTTGGTTGATACACTTGTTAACTCCTATTATTACCCTGTGTTTACCA
>JAGPOW010000304.1:5314753-5331569 GCA_030014935.1 Caiman crocodilus
ACTGGGGCACCTGGACCTCTTCAGCCTCCGCAAGAGAAGGTTGAGAGGCGACCTTGTGGCTGCCTGTAAGTTCATCACGGGGGCACAGAAGGGAATTGGGGAGGTTTTATTCACCAAGACGCCCCCGGGGGTTACAAGAAATAATGGCCACAAGCTAGCAGAGAGCAGATTTCGACTGGACATTAGGAAGAACTTCTTCACAGTTCAAGTGGCCAAGGTCTGGAATGGGCTCCCAAGGGAGGTGGTGCTCTCCCCTACCCTGGGGGCCTTCAAGAGGAGGTTAGATAAGCATCTAGCTGGGGTCATCTGGACCCAGCACTCTTTCCTGCCTATGCAGGGGGTCGGACTCGATGATCTATTGAGGTCCCTTCTGACCCTAACATCTATGAATCTATGAATATCATTAGCATATCTTGATGTTGGTCCACAGCAACAAACAACTGATCTAAGTGCCAAGTTTCAAGTTTAGATGTTTTGAATTTTCAGAAATAATTTTTTTTCCTTTTAGAAATCTGAGAACGTTGCAAAGCAAAATTTAAGTTTTCTGTGGTGTATGAAAAAGCCAGAGGCTCTAGAGAAGGGCCACATCCACCAGGATGTCTCAAGGCAAATTAGATATCAATACTTACATCAGCGAGGAAGGACCAAACCAGGAAGAAACTGGTTCAATAGATTTCCATTCTTTATCACTGATGAAATTTATGAAGTCATTTTTAGTCCTTGGGCCCTGATACCTCCTAAACTCTCCATCTTTACAGCTGCTCAGAAGAAAAAGAGAAGAGTTAAGATTACAAAGGAGCACAATGGTATGCAGCATTTAACAGCACTTTCCCTCCCCTATTCCATAATCATTCTTTTATGTTGCTTTAAAGTCAAATTTCTTGGAAAAACTGAAAACCACCACCACCAAAGATCATAGACTTCACACTGTGCTTCTACAGACAGCATCTTAGTGCGCTTGCAGAAGTGGCACTTAGATAAGGTAACAGGTGAGTCCGAGAAACAGAAGTATCCATTGAACACTGGATCAAATAAGGGCTACAGGCAACACACAGTCATTGCATAATATTCTAAGTAGGGCTGTGTGAAGCTTTGGTTGCCGATTCAATTTGGAGGAGATTGGCCTGATTTGGGGACTGAATCTCCGAATCGAATCGGGAGACCAAGTAAATGCTCCAAATCGATTAGAAGCATCCGGATCAACTCAGAAAAGCTTCAGTCAATTCAGCCATAGACTAAACAGGCAGCTGACAGTTGCCTCCAGCCGGTAAGTCTATTGGAACTAGGGGAGAGGAGGGGCATGGTAGAGGAAGAGATTGAGGCTGGGGTTGGGACAAGCTGCCCACATTGTGGGGGGGCCCCACAGGATACAGGTGCAGCTGTGCTGAAAGTGGGGGCTCCGCCCTGCTGCCGCTTGCCCAGCTGGGGCAGGGCGGGGGAAGGATGTAGGCGCAGCTCACTCCAGGCAGAAAGGGGCAAGCAGCAGCAGGGCAGAGCCCCTGAGGCTCCCCCTGCCAGGGCAGAGGCAGGCACAGCCTGAGGAGCTGCAGGAGAAGCCTCCATGGCTGCCCTGCCTGGCCCCAGACTCCAACACCTAAAAAAAGCCCCGCACTTGCTGGATCTTGCAGCAGCGATTGGGGTTTCATGGCAGAGCCCCCCCTGCACAGCACAGGGCAGTGGGGATTGCATCCCCAGCCGCTGCCCCATGGTGCACGTGCAGCGTGGCTCAACAGGGTGCCACGTGCTCTCTGGGAGCTGAGGTAGTTCCAGCAGTCAGCTGGAGCCTGGTAGCGCTCAGCCCCACGGCACCTGGTGCACAGGTACCAAGTGCGGGAGTAAAGGGGGGGGGCCCCGCTGCCCTGTGCTGCAGATGAGCTCAGTCATGAGTGCTCAGAAGTCTGAGTCGCCACTCCTGCAGCTGCCGAGCACAGGGCATTTTCTTTTCTTTTTTTTTTTTAAATGGCCAGGATGCTGGGGCTGGGCAGGCTCTGCCACATGGCCCCAGAGTCCCCACAGCCACTGATGCTGGTGGAAAGTGTGGTTTTGTCGGGGTTTTTTGATTCCCGGACTGCTGGGGCCAGGCAGAGAAGGCATCAGGGGTGGGCAATCGGAGAGCAGGGGCTGCACAGGGGGGCTCTACCAGGAGGCCCCACAGCCCCCGCTACAGCTGGTGAGCGCAGGGTTTGTTTCCCCCACCCCACCCCAAGTCCCAGGAGGCTGGTGCTGACTGGGGGATGGGGCCAGGCAGGGCAGCCGTGGGGGCTTCTCCTGCAGTTCCCCACCATCCAGGGAGAGGCAGGCACAGCCAGAGAAGCCATGGTAAAACCTGTACCAACCAGCTGTGCTTGCCTCTCCCCGGTGGATCTGAATCACCAAATCTCTCCAAATCAGCATCAAGTCAGCTTCAGAATCAATTCAGGACAGCGATCCAAATCTCCGAATCAAATCAGTATCCTCCAAATCAGCTGAATCCAAATTGAATACTTCTGTCTTCGCACAGCCTAATTCTAGGACCCAAGCCATGCAGAAGGATGGACAAGAGCAGGGGTTGGCAACATTTTTGGGCATGTAAGATGTTGGTGTGCTGAGGCAGACAGCGGAGCTCCTGAAGGGCCCAATCCTCGTTAGGACAGCACAGCCCCAGCCTCTTCCCCAAGGCATGCGTGCCAAACAAAATGCCTTCATGGGCCACACGCATGCCGAGTGTTGCCTAGCCCTAGGCTTGAGGATACCAATTCCCTCTAACTTTAAAAAAAAAGCAGCATTAATTTTACAAAGATGTTGAACATCCTCTTCCATCCTGAACAGCAGACCACACCAATAAAGCTAAAGATGTAGATATATTTTTCCCAAGAAAAATCCATTTTGCTCTGTTGTTATAAAACTGTGACACTTACTGGTAGATAGTTGGCAAGGCTGTTATGATAAACCGCCCACTTAGACCTGGAAGAGAGAAAAGTAGTTTTTTTTAAAGGGTTACAGCACGTTGATGCACAGAGACAAGAAACAGAATTACTGTACCAGGGATCTTGACTGAAAAATGCAAAACAGTGGTTCACAAGCATAGCTGCTATTGGGATCAAACACAGACCGGCACATATACTTTGAAATACTGAACACTGTCTAATGGACATAACCCAGGACAGTGAAGCTTCTGGCAGACATTCATTTAGAGGCATGATCTCTGTTCCCAATTATTGCAGTTTTTGATGTGCGCACAGCAGGATACACGATTGTTGGGACTGGTAATCACAACCCAATCATACAATTGCTAGCACAGAGCCTGCCACTGGGGACAGGTCTCTAACCCCATTTCTGACAGAGTGCATGGAGCCTGGGGTCAGTCACCATTATATGTGAAACGTCTTTGTAGCAGGTTCGCCCTGTTAGTATGCCGTAAGTTGGGATGATCGTAGAGCATGCGAACATATTAATCATGCACAAGTGCAAAAGGACCCCGCCCTGGTTGAGACACTCAGAGACTACTGTAATACAAACAGGATACAATTTTCAAAAGCAACACAGGGATTTAACAGCAGTGTACCTTCAAATAAAATATTCCTGAAAATCCCCTACACTAGCAGAGCTAATAAATAGTAACATTCACCGCACCCTTACAAAAATTACATTTTAATCATTTCTACTGTCTTTTTTTTTTATTGATAGCCAAGGATCCTGGTTTTCTGAATTAAAAGAAAAAAATCCCCAATTTTTGGTTTGTAAGAAGTAACTCCAAACTCATATTGTTCTGTGATTAAAATGAAATGCCACTAATATATAGATCTATACCTATAGATGCAGTAAAAGCCCTGTTTTCTGGCTTGAGTGGGAAATGGGGGGTGCTAGTAATCTAAAAATGCTGGCTGCCAAAGGCACAGGCATTTCTGCCTGGACATGGGAAAGGGGTGGGGGTGGGGGGTGCAGAGAGAGGTGGGTGGCATAGGCTTTTATGTATATAGATAGGTAGATAGAATAAGGGAGAAGAAGAGGGAGGGGTTTCATTTTGATTGATCACAGAAAAACGTGGATTCTGGATTACTTTTTTAAATCAGGGAAAACCAGGATCCCTGTTTGTAACAAACTTATTCAGAAACTAGCTTAGAACATCATTAGAAAGGAAACAAGGAAAACGAGTGCCTGGAGGCTCTTAGTTTACTGTATTCTTTGTGTACAACACATCATTACAGGATTACCTGGCTCTTCCGTCACATCCACCTTCGCGATGTTAACCTCCAGATCTTCCCCCCATTCCGCAAACTTCTCCCACTCCGGCTGCAGGCTCTGGCAGGCAGGACACCACGGCGCATAACTGGAAAACAGTGCCTGTTTCAAGGAGGGGGAAAAGCCCGTGTGCCGCTCGCCCACGTGTGCCAGAGTCCAGGGAGGGATTAGCGCCACGATTTAACACCACTCCTTGCTGCAGGGTTACGCTCCAGACACGACCTTTCCCCAACGTGCGACAAATGAACGATTTGATCGGGGATCAAAAGCACTGTCCTGGCCCCACCGTAACCCTTCCCAGAGCCCCGAATCCACTCCTCGCATGAGCTGGAAAGAGGACTTGCGAGCCCAAGGTACCAGGGGGTGAAGCACAAGGAAAGGGAAAGGAAACAGAAGAGCCCCAGGAGGCGATGGGCAGAGGAACAGGGAGTGGGTGTGAGAAAGCGATGGCTGCTCCTCGGGTGGGGATGGGTGGGGTGGTGACAACACTACCTGCGGAGCAGGATATAAGGAACCAGCCCCAGGCAGGATCCTCCCCACAGCCAACCCCGAAAGGGAGACCTGGTGCGGGGAGGAGCCGCCGTAGGGGGCAGGAGCGCCTTGAGAGAAGGGGTGGGTACCGGGAGGGGCACTACAAGGTGGGGAGAAGTGCCCTGAGGAGAGAGGGGTAAGAGAGCCCTGAAGGAGGAGAGGCACCCCAGGAAGGGGGGCTCTGATGGGGGAGAGGCGCCGCCGCGCACTCACAACTCGATCATCCACTCGCCCTGCAGCAGGTCCCGCCAGGTGCCGTCCGTCAGGGTCTTCACTTGGCTCCGCTTCCCCAGCGCCCCCGGCAGCACCAGCAGGAACAGCCCCGCCACGGGCAGCAGCCCGGCGAGCGCCATCTTGTCCCGCCGCTGGCCGCGCACTTCCGCGTTCAGGCTGGCCGCCGCGCTCATCGCGCATGCGCTGCACCGCCCCTCCGCACTCCGCCGGCGGAACCAGAAGCCGCGAAACCTGCCTACGCCTGCACCTAAGGAAGGAGCCCGGCCTCGATCGCGTTGCGCATGCGCGGGGGTGGGCTCACCGCCCTCGTGGGTCCGGCCTGAGTGACAGGCGGCCGGGGGCGGGCTCAGCGTGCTGCGCAGCCAATGGGGCGTCGAGTGGTAGGGCGCGCTTGTGTCTGCAGTGGCTGTCCCCTCAGCGCTGCCATAATAATGCCCCGTGTCCTTTCGCTTCGCCCCTTGGTGTGTTGCAAACCTCTCATCGTGTCCCCCCTGACGTGTCTTTTTTCTAATGGGCCCCTTCCGTCACTCCTAACACAGCAGCCCGTCCATACCATTGCGTCTCCATGTTGAGTCCTCTCCAGTGTCACGTCTATCAGCGTCACGTCTGTCAGCGTCCCTGCGCTCAAAAATGGCGGCGGGGGCACTTTAATGAAAGCTCATTCGAGCTTTATTCCAAGCGCACCCCGCCACCGGTTTCCCGCGTGGGGACGCTGATACACGTGACGCGCCGGGTGCTTTAATTAGAGCGGTTCTAATTAAAGCGGCCTCCCCCCACCCCCCAGGGCACGTGTATAAACACCCAATGGTTTCAAGTTGATTCAAGGGAAGCTGAGGTTGGCTATTAGGAAAAACTCCCTCACGAGGAGGGTGGTGAAGCGCTGGGACCGGTCACTCGGAGAGCTTGGGTAATCGTCATCCTCGGACGTTTTTAATTAAGACCCGGCTCGACGCAGCCTTGAAGTCGGGGCTGGTCCCGGTTGGAGCGGGGGGTTGGAGCAGACGTGACCTCCTCGAGGTCATTTCCAACCTTCATTTTCTACGATTACCTACGTCCAGAGCAAAGAGTCGCGAAGCTGGGCTCGTTGACAGCCCAGGGGCGAGTCCCACGATACCGTATGCAATCTGGTGCTACCGTCAGCTCCCGCGGTGGGATGTTTCCCCCTTTCTGCTTCCGTGAAACATCGGGCGGCGAGACGACCAGGATCCCAGTTACCGAGTGTTACCCCTGCACGAGTCAGGTGGGATGGTTGGCGTCCATTTGATTTGTCTCATCTCTTTGGGGACCTCAGCAGGCGGATGGGTCTCATTTGTGCGCCGAACGTACTAGCAGAGCAGCAGAGAAAAAACGCCGGACTGGTTTTTGCTGCAATTTTGGCAATCCTAGTGCATTTTTTAAAACTAAACCCGTTGGCACCTTACTCAGAACTTGCTGCATCGAGTCACTCGTCAATTCAGCGTTCAATTATTATTTGCAGACCTCAGCAGAGCGCACATTAGTCCATTCCCTTTGCGTTTTAATTGGATTTTTGAAATCTTACATTGATAATCCAAGTATAGACCCCTGTTTTGCATTTGTAATGAGACGCTGGGCCCGGTCTTCTGTTCTTCATAATATGAGATGCAGGCAAGAGCAAGGAGGTGAATAATAAGCAATCAGGATTCCCGTTCTCCTAATAACGAAACAGTTATCCTGTTGTTAGGCTGGACCGCAGTGGCTACCAGCAAGCGTGTCTTTGATCCATAAGCAATCAGCAATTTCCCTGAGCCTGGCTCTAGAAGTGTGTTTGCTATCTTCCATTTGGGCTAAATGATAAAGCAATTGCATTTCCTTTTGTTTAGAAGAAGAAGGATTTGTTTTCCGTAATATCTTTTATTAGACCAACTATACAGTTAAGAGAGATGTTAGACAGGCTTTCAGGCGTGAAATGCCTTTGCTCAGGTTCCTTTGTGTACTGACAGCTGAAACAGAGAAAGCCAGGGGCCAAAGCATAAGCTGTATAGCAGCAAGGGGTCTGAATAGCAACACCGCGGCGTGTACAACCGCCCTCGGCGACTGATTTGGTGGCATGTGTGGGTGTGGATTAAAAAGAAACTGAGGGCGGACAGTGAAAGCAACAAAGCCAGAGGCAAGCCAGAGAATCACTTGAACCACAATCCTCACATAATGCCAAGAGAACATCTTTTGAGCGGAGAGCTGCTTGCAATTGCATACTGGGAATAGTGAGCAAGGAAAGCGCCACCTCTAAAAGGGACAGGAGCTCGTCCACAGTCTGTATCGACACACAGGATCGTCAGGAAGAATTTCTTGATTGTAGCATTTTCATCTCTACGAGGTGCTATGTATTAGATAACCACTTGGGTCAAAAAGGGGAATGATATGATCCCATACCTCTCTTGTACTTTTGCTTGCTGCTGATCAGTCACAAGGTGCATCTATAAAACATAAATGCGCGCCTGTAAAACTCACTGTAATCTCCACTGATGTCGGATAGAGTTTTCTTTTCTGTTTCCTTGAATATTCAGATGTAAACTTTTTTAGACCCTGAGGACAAAGAAACTTTCAGTACAGTTTATATGACAGGATATTTATGCTGCCGCATGTTCAAGAGACAACGCCGAGCAGCAAGGGAAACAATTTGATTCCTTCACCTCTCTTCCAAGGGTCATAATCCTGTGTTCATTCTTCTGCAAAGTGCTTTGTGGAACTAACAAATATACCATGGCTGCAAGAGGAACTAAATGAATGGCTGTTTCTTGATAGCAACTTCTTTTCCTGCTGTGGCTGCCTGCTCTGTTCTTGTGGGAACAAAGCAAAATCTATAAGATTTTATAAGATGCCGGGTGTTTGAAAACATCACTTTGAAAACACCACAACGTAAGAACAGAAAATTGTAGCAGATGATTGTTCTCGTCTGTCCCTATAGTCCCTCTCTTGGGTCCTTCTCACATGCATAGCATACTTCATTGTGCATACAAACCTGCATAGGAACAGGCTTCAAACCTCTCTCTAGTTTGCAGCAGGGCTCCCAAAACTCTGCTCTGGAGGAACTTGCAGCCCTTCTCATGAGAACATGGTAGGATATTTCCCATCCCCAAGCCCCACTTTTTCCAGGAAGAGTGCAATTTCTTTCTTGCTCTTTCTGGGTGTTAGGATGTGACCTGGCTGAGGAGAGCTGACTATCTGCTGTTGGCTCTTACCATTGCTTCTTATCTAGCTATGCATCCAAACCCATAATAGCAAAATTCTGTGAATCTGACTGTCAGGTGCGGGGCTTCGGTGGTGAAAGTCAGAGGGGGAAGCATTCTTTGTTTCCAGAGGTACGCAGATCCTTTGCTGGGGTCTGTATTTTAATCATTGTACCCTGCCCACATGATCATTTTTTCAGCCCCTAAATGACCCTCCATCCCAGCACAAAAAAACCCTGGACCCATTCCGAGAACATTTTTGCACCTAGAAACTTCTGACGCTTTCAAAAACAGGTGAAGTATATTTGAAGAGTTATTCAACATCTGAAGTTAGACCGGAGGGTATCGCTTTCCATAACAGAAAGCGTGAAATAGTCCCAACAAGCCACTACATAGGCCCACAGTTACGTTATGGCTCTGTGGAAAACATGGCTTTGAATTTCCTGCCATGTATGTTTAAAATCTCAACCGCAGTACTGCATGACTATTTTTGCAGTGAGGCACGAGGAGCTTCATACTCATGCTCTGTGCTGTTGGGCTGTTTTCTGTTCCTTCTCAGTCTTGTCACAAGATGGCAGAATTGAGGCTTCTTCTGAACACAGTGGGCCTAGGAAAATCAATTTATCTTAAGTGTAGAATTCGATTTTCCCAGGTAGAGGCATTTTACTATATTTGTCACGGTATTAATGATGAGGCAGAATATTTTTTCCTAGACCACTTTATATATCTACTACAAACTTGATATGTCTTCTACCAGCTAGTCCTGTTTCTTTTAATATAGGGATGGGAGATAATAACAGCCCAAAACTTTTCCTATGCATTAAAAGCAGTATCTTTTTCTGCATGTTATCCTTTGGGTTGGAGAAAGGAAGGTATTTTTGTTTCCCGTGTGGCCTTTATGTCCCTTTGAGCTGTTTGGGGAAAAAAAGGAACAAATTTTAATTCCCTTCCTGCAAGGCAAACTATTAGAAATGTGATCAACATTGCAAAAAAATCAACTAACCATGTAGCTGGAAAAAAATCAGAAAATCCCCCCCAAATTCATCAACCTGTTGGTCTTTCTGTAAAACGGTGAGATTTGAAAGTGTCATCTTTTTGACATTACAAATTATTCAGCCAGTTCAGGTTTTGCTCGTTTTTGTAAAACATTCTTGCAAGTAGAGCTGACACATGCCCACAAATGGTATCTGGTGGGCATGGATGAATGTTCAGTGTGAAAACACAGCTCACCCACGGCTGCTTGGCTGTTAGTTGCTGACCAAACTGGTGAGAATTTTGCCATGGGTGGGCACTTGGCACTGTATCCTCTCAAAAGTCCCGCTGATGCATGCAAGCTGTTGGATGAGCCATGCCATCAAGATCAGGAGGCTGACCGTGATCAGAAAGCATACACTGGGCAGAATCCCAGATACTAGAAGCTGGGGGCATCTACTGTGAAATAGCAGATATGAGAGAGTTCAGTTTTGAGATCCAAGATCAAGTGACGCTGACCTTGAACTCATCAGGATGAAGTGTTGCTCAAAGACTGTGTGCTACAGCACTGAGTATTCTGCAGGCCGGGCGAATGTTACATATACTACAGGGTCCATTGTGCCTTGCTAAAGCTGTTTTCTAACACAGGCTTTTTAGAAAATGTAGCTTTAGGCAGTCAATCCCAATAGGCTCTACGCCTGGCCTTTAACGGAGCTCATGGACTGAGGTCATGCTTTTCGGTAGCTCAGGTGCTTGTTACACAACACTGGGGAAGGAAGACTGAACAGCACCAGCTTCAACGAGTAGGAACAAATCAACTACACCCACCTAATTTTCAGCACAGGAATAGTCCTGTTGGCTGGATCAGACCCCATAACTGCAGATACAATTTTCACACTGCAGTGCAGTTTGGGAGGAGGAAGGGCATTCATCGTGCCCCACTGTAAACAGCATTTCACTGTTATGTGAAATAATGTTATAAGGTAGTCTTGTACAGTCTTGTATTACATCCTTTAATGCAGGGATATCAAACTCACACAGCCCCCGGTGGCAGATACAGACTGTGGGGCTTCTCATGGGCTGGATCTGGACACAGCAGTGAGACAAGTGGTGGTGGTGGCCACGGGGGTTAACGTAGCTTGTGTTTGTCTCTCTCCCCTCACTGATACACATCCCCAAGGGAGCTCTGTACTGTGGATTTTGGTGGCAGGCCTTGCACCTGCTTGCTTTCCCCTCAATTTCCAGCCCCTCTAACAGCCCCATGAGAGCCACGTGACAAAGCTCCATGATCTATGTCCAGCTTGTAGGCCTTGAGTTTGACACCCTGGCCTTAACACATTTTGAGATCATTTCTGTCTGACACAGTAAATCAATTACGTGGTTTTGTAAAACTTCTTGGGACAACTATCCAGAGCCTTTTCTTTTGAATGTCAAAGAGACTGCACCTAATGCTAATTAATCAATAATTAGATGCCTATCTTACTTAGTCACTGTAAATCTTTCTTAGTTCAGCAACAGTTTGCTTTTCAGCAGCTTTATTAATTCCAAAAACTAATTCTGTGTTTTACATTTGAATGGATGACAAAATGGTCTTAAATTCTGTGCAGATGATTAGGGGAAAAATCTGGTTTTATTTCTTTTTTGCTTGCTTTGCAGTAGTTACCATGGGAACCAAAACAGAAAGATCTTAATAAAGCAAAAAGTCAAACAGATTGTTTCAGATAATTAATACTGTCTTAGTTATTTATTCATTTGCTTTAACTCTTCCCAGCCCTGCTGCTGACTTGAACATCTCAGGGCAAAATTCCTGAACTAACTTAGCCCATGACCTCTCCTTTGATGAGTCCAGTTCTTCACTCGGGTTACTAGAGAGGGCCAGGTCCCACAGATCTGACCCCTCTGTAAGGCCATTGCCACACTGGAGCCAGAGAAAGACCCACACATCCCCAAATGACAGGCCTGTTTTACTGCTATGGGCATGATTTAATGCACTGGAACATCTCGTTCTCCAGCACATCACCTGGGGTGGAGAGCACTCAGAAAGCTGACAGGCTGGGTTTCAGGAGGAAGCAGTGTCTGCAACCAAGCTGCAGCACAGACTACAAATCCTGAAAATAGCTTTCAGCAATGTCCTGTCTAGTTTTAGACGACTGGTATTTCCAGGTTCTTCTGTTGCAGACTCCTTGAGAGAGGTACCATGTTTCTCTTCTGCATTTATGCAGCACCTAACGTAGGAGTCCGTAAGTTGGACTTGCAGGCATTACAGTCCTCAGCTTACAACGTTTCACATTTACAATGTTTCTAAATTGACACCCTGTTTCAACTTTACAATGCCAGTTTCAACTTTACAACACTTGATCCAACGCCAAGTCACGCCAGCGAACAAGTTCGCTGTGTCACCCATCCCCCTGGAAAACATCTGTCCAAACTTCCTCGAACACTTTCTTTAAGAAAGCTGACAAGACTCCAGAAAACCCTGCAGCCAAGACTCCTGAGAAAACTACAGCCAAGAATCCTTCAAAACGTCCAGCAAAGTCACCTCAAAGAAGTCCTTCCAAATCAATGCGATTGCTGTTTACAATATAAATACATTAATGTAGCTATATTACTCATCCATAATTGATTGAGTACAAAAATCTGGGATATTTTTGGTGAAAATAGGATATCAGGCCTTAGTTCAGGAACCAATCACCCATTTATAACATTGTTTCCTACGGGGAAATCGGTTCTGAGTTACAACATTTCGACCTAAGACTTGGTTTTCAGGAACCAATTGTGTCGTAAGTCTGAGGACTGCCCGTACAAAAAATAATGACCGTGGCCTTGAGCAGGCAGTCGGCAATCACTCTCTGGATCTCTTTCCCTTTACTTCTATTCCAGACCATCTCTAATTCAGCTCTTTGTACAATCGGTTGCAACCTTGCAAATGGATGTAAGTTTGTGCTCTCCCGATTGAGCAATTTTATACATACTTTGGATTGATGTAGCTGATAGCATAAAATTCCAGGCTGTGGAGTATCAGTCTGCTATTTGCCACAGCAGCTGTCCCAGGGAAAACACTAGGATCAAAGTTTCCATCTCAGCCAGGGGGAGCATTTGAGAGAAGTGACATTAAAATACAGTGTTTTAAGAAGGAATGGGCTACGTTTGGAAAGCCTGGGCTGATGTTCTGCTCCTGGTTTGGGATCTTTATCTGATTTTTTTTTCCACCGAGCTTACAGTTATCGTATCAGGCCCAATGAAAACATGGCTTTGTTTAATGCAAGGAACTAAGCTTTCTTCCCAGCCCCTTTGAAGTCAGTGCCATTGTATCAGTTTGAGACCAGCTCCTCCCTTAAAAAAGGCTCCCTTGCTATAGAAAACAGACTAAGGCATCTCTCTACATAACAGGTGTTCAAGATCTGTACAAATCGTAAGCTGTCTACTTGTGTGTGGAAGCCTGCTGTGCGCAGCTGGCTGGCTTTCAGGATTTGGGCAGATTAATACATCAGATTAAATACATTATTACCATAATCATAAAAAGTGGCACCTATGTGACACGCGAGGCTGACGCTGGGCAGAAGGAACAGCAAATAATTTATTATGCCTGTCATAGCACATGGGTTTATTTCTGTTTACTCACTTCTCTCTGAGGACAGAGAGCCTGTTATAGTCTCATGTAGGCTGCAAAAAACAGGGTAGTTTCTGAAGTTTACTGGGTTTTCCTTTGCAGTAGATAAGGGCAGAATATTGCCTTCTGGCCCAGAGACATCAGATCATCAAATCTCATCATTATTTTCCTCATGGGAGCACCATTCTACAGCATAAGCCTGGCATTTTCATTGGCATCACATATTATAGGTTAGAAATATTTTATCGAGCACAGACAGATGAATGGATTAATAGGTTTTGAGAGCAGAGGGGACCATTTTGATCACCTAGTCAGACCTACATAACATCAGCCATAAGACTTCCTTGTATTAATTCCAATGTGCCCTTATCATGCTGTACCTGTGTATGGAGGCTCCCTTTTCCCAGAGAGAGTTTGTTCTGGTCTGCACTGATCTAGATCCCAATCTCTAATCACTTCAAGCCCTGGATTTAGCTGTGCAATAGCCAGGCAGTACAGCACCTCAAAGGCAGGATACCACTCTGCTCCCTGTTCGGCCCAGCCCACAAAATGAGCATGCACGGGCTGGTTTTCACTTGTATGGCCCTGTCACGTGCTTTGTGGTAATGGTGCATGTGGGGTTGGGTTGGAGGGTGTTTAACATTCCTTGTGTAAATGGTTGCTGGTAGAAATGGGGGCTGCATGGATGGAGCCGGGAATTTGAAAAGGGATGTGGGAGATACCAGTGACATGGGGGAGGCTGCAGCCTCCCTCGTCCCTTCCCTTCCTGCAGGCAGACATGTCATGGCAGCAGCCGCTGGGAACTTTTTGGAGTCCCTTAAGCAGGTAAGACTCCCCACCCACCACTCTCAGCACCCCCTCACCTCCCATTCCCCTCTCACCCTTTCCAGCAGGAGTTGCCTCCGGGTGCAAGAAGGTGTGACCTGCAGGCTGCAACCACTATCCTAGGCTGACTAGGGGGTGGGGAGCCCAAGGGCTGCTCCTGGCCTGATGCAGCTGGGGGGCTTCAGTAAGTGGCAGCACGGGGTGCCAGGCTCCACTGGGGACAGTGGCAGTGGCAGGTGGGCCTCCCCTACCAGCACCTGCTCCTGGATGGCAGGGGATACCTCAGGGACAGAGTGGAAACAGCAGTGCCTGGAAGCCCACTATGATTGCTGCCCCCAGCTGATCCTGGGGGAAGCCCCCAGACTGTTCCTGCCCTGCTCCATGGGAGGGTGGTGGGGAATGGCTGCACAGGGTGCCAGGTCCCTGTTCTCTTCCCCTCCCACTAATGCTGGGCTGGGGACAGCACCATCAGTGGGTGATCCCCATTTCCAGGTGCTGCCATCATTCCCAGCCTTACCCAGCCCTCCGCACAGCTCCTCCCCACAGCTGCAGCCCTCAGGCCAGCATGGAGGAGGAGTGAGTAGGGATCTGGTGCTCCATGGAGCTGCTCCCTGCAGTCCCCAGTGGAAGCCTAGCTGTAAATCCAAACGGAATCATTTTCTTAAAGAGAGATTGATGCACAGCGCATCAAAGCTAGATAGGAAAATTTCCATCAGATTCAACAGTTTCTAGTACAGCCTTGTGATGAGAGCATTGCAATGGAAAACATTCTATCCAAACGCTTCTGAACTTTGGGAAAGTTTGAATCCAGATCTGGATTCACCTTATCATTTGGACTATTGCTAATCCATATATTTCAGAAAAGCTCATGCCACATCTAACTTGTATGAGCATGGGATCAAAGAAAAAGCAGCAGTATCTACCTAGGCAGGCAGTGCACATGATGGCAATGAGCACAGTGGCAATTCCAGGAAATTAGGAAAAATTATTCTATTGAACTATTGAAACCTCACCTTAAACCAGTGACTCTCAATCAGGATGCTGTGGCACTCTGGGGTGCCCCTTGAAATCCTTTCAGGGGTGTCACAGGATGCCACCCAATATTAGCACTGTTAGGTGTGCAGACATGGCCCACGTGATAAACCCAGAGATTTCAAACAAGAATGCATAGTGTTAATGCATTCTGCCCTGCTATGGGCTTTCTGAGTTCTATGCAGCACTATCTGTGCTCTACTGTTTTTCTGTAGTCAAAAAACAAGTGAAAAGTAAGGTGGCATTTCCAAGCTGTGCCTTGATCTGAACAAGGGGTGCCTTGTGTCTAAAAATGTTGAGAACCACTGCTTTAGACAATCACTAGTCTCTGTCTTAAATTAAAATCTCCCAAAAACTAACATCTAAGAACATTTTAACATGACTATGAAGAGGCTGAAGTTTAAAAAAGGGGTCAAAATCAACAGGAACTACAACAGCGTGGCACAAATTTTGGACCAGTAACTCTGAGAAAAGCTCGCGGTAATCAAACTCAACACTTCAAGCGACTTATGCTGGAAAAGTAGCAGAGAGCATTATAGGATAATTACAATGAGTAAATGTGGTCTCAGCTGACAACGTTCAGATGCAGTTTTGTTTCAGAACTGCCAGTCGCACTCAGGTGTTTGCATGCTGCTGTGATTCAGACTTTCATGTCAACCAACTCAGACCTCAGAGTTAGAATGTGCTTATTACAGCCAGGGGTTTGGTTTGGAGCCCTCGATAAGTCCAGGAGAGAGAGAATCAGGGTAGAGAACACAAGGAAAGTGCTGCTGTAGAAGGGAGATTCAGCAACAACGCTGAAAATCAGAAAGCAAACAGTGTGACTATACACGTTACAAACACCATCCTGTGCATGGTCTGCACAGACTCTGAGCGTGTTTCAAGCCTCACCTGTAAGCCTCAGTCTTTTCACTCAAGCTACAGAAGCCTTCGTCTCCAGATTGCCAGTTCAATTCCCAGCATCAGCCAAGATAGACACCACCACTAAATCTCCAGGTTTCAGCAACTTGGCTGAGTTTTCAATCTCTTTTCCTAACTATTGAAAGCCAATGGGAAATGCAAAAATGAGGAGCAAAAGAGTAGAAATGATAGTAATCCTGTCTGCAAGAGAGCTATAGAGCTCTGTCATCTTCTTCTGTCTCTACACTGCATTTGACCACCTTGTTACGCATGCTCGTGCTCGTTTGTTGTACTTTGCGAGGTTTTTCATTGTACGTGTGTCTTCAAGCAGCAGGCACTGCCGCAGGTGTTGCATAGTCTGAGGCTCTGAGCCACAGTCTCAGGTGGTTGAACCACTGATGTAGCCTCACTTCTTCGTTAGTTCCTTAGACCATCTGACTCCGGTACGTAGGCAGTTGAGACATCATCACGTTTGCCATGGTTTGGCAGCCCTGTGACAGAAATGCCACCATGGGTGCCCCTCTCCAGACACCTCTCTCTGTGCCAGCCCCAGAGGCTGGTGTTGAATCCCTCAGGGCGGGGATCTCCCTCCCTGTCTGCATGACAAAAGCCTGGGTCTGAGAGGGGATGCTGTGGTCACCTAGGCAGGGGAATGACCTGGCCCTGGCCCTGCGCTCAGCCCAGGTAACCAGGGATGCTTGGGAAATGGGTCGGCTTGTGACCAGTTTTGGCAGCTTCGATTGGATCGGGATGCTGAGGTCAGAGAGGGGATAAAAGGCCATGGGGAAGAAGAAGGGGAGCCATTAGCTGGTAGCCATTAGCCATGCGGTCATCCAGGTGAACCTGAACGAGCCCTCTCTGCATGCCCTAAGAGTAATCTACCTCCAGAGGAAACTCCAACCACCTCTGGATGATGAGAGTGAGTAAGCTACTTGAGATCCGATTAGATATGTAGAGAACAGTATGTCAGATGCGTGTTCAAACAGCTACCTCAGCCACCCTGGTTTGCACTATGGGATTCCTTGATATTCCTCTATTATTTCGGTGACTTTGCTCTACCTTTTACCCTGTTTCTGCCCTACCCCTGTGTGGCAGAATTGCCACCATGGGTGCCCCTCTCCAAAAACCTCTCCCTGTGCCAGCCTGAGGGGCGGCTGGAGAATCCCTCAGGGCAGGGATTTCAACCCGGGTCACATGACAGAGGCCCGGACGAGGATGCTGTCCTCACCTGGGGGAAAACTACGCGACCCAGAGGGCCGCGCTCAGGTGAGGTGACCAAGGGATGCTTGGGAAAGGGGTCAGC
>JAGPOW010000304.1:5352033-5368167 GCA_030014935.1 Caiman crocodilus
GGTTGAAATCCCTGCCCTGGGGGATTCACCAGCAGCCCCTCAGGCTGGCACAGGGAGAGGTTTTTGGAGAAGGGCGCCCAGGGTGGCTTTTCTGCCACACAGAGCTTAAAGCCAAACCATCTTTTTAATTTTGCAACTCCCTCGGCTCGAGACCTTGCTTTTGGCCCCCAGCTACGTCAACGTGGGTTCCCAGAAAATGGTGACCCCATGGCAGCTGCCTGTGAGAACCTGGGGTTTGTGAATTGGTCACCATCACGAAGACAGCCCGTAACCTTGCAGTCATGACAGCTGCTCTCAGAAGGGCAACATTTGCCATGTCTGCACAACCTTCATTCTGGCGTTTCCTAACATCCGAGTCCCTGACTTTGCAGCCTTCATGTTCCTGTAAGAGAGGAGATTGCATCCCCCAACACCCAAGGGTTTTCAAAGTTCAAATGAAGAGGAAGATCCTTAGAAATGTCACCCCGTTGTACACTGTCTACAAGTGATCCACTTGATCCAGATCGCCGGACCCATAGCATAACCCTTTGCTTCTTAAAACTAACAGAGCAACTGGCAGCAGTGGAAGGCTGGTCCCTTCTGGGTGGACTTGCCCCTGGCGGGGGAAGGAGAGGTACATCGTGCCAGCTGCTAGGAAAGAAATGTCCAGACCCAGGACTTCACTTTCAGGTGCCATGAGTCAGTCTCTGCCCCTCCCAAACTCATGCTGTCCCTGCCCTTGTTGCTGTTCTCCCGCCAGTGCCCTGCTCCTCATCCTCAGCTCCTGCTCCTGGTCTCTCCCCTCTGCTAACCCTCCCTCACTGCTGCCCTGGTGCTTCCTCCCTCTGCTTCTGCCATCCACCACCAGTCCACTGCCCCATGCCGCTCCTACTCTGCCCATCTCTCTGGGCTCCTGCTCTTCATCCCAGCCCTGCATCTCCTGGTCCCCACCTCCCTTCCTTTAAGTTGGGCTGTGCCTCCTGCACCCCCAGAGGTGGGTGCATGGACAGCATGGAAGCATTCGTTTTCACCCAGTATGTCATTAAAGCCTGGAGCTCACTGCCACCCGATGTGATGCAGGCCAGCAGCTCATCCAGATTCAAGAAGGGTTTGGACACATCCTTGGAGGAAAGGGGCATCTGTGGCTATTAGCATGGGAGTGAGGGGCACCGCCTCTGAATCGGGACTTCCTAGACTTTAAATGAATGCTGGAGACTGAAGTGGGAAAAGGAGAGGGGAAAAACCCATGTCATATCCATGTTCACTCTCTCTTTCAGCATCTGCTGTCTGCCCCTGTGTGACCCTGTCATGACCGTGGTTGTCCACGAGCCAGTCAGGTGTTGAGAAGGCTGTGGTCTTCCTTTGGAGTAGTGCCACAGAAGACTGCAGCGCTGTACACACTGCATGATGTGTAGCCCACGAGCGCCACCTGAGTAGCTGGCTCATGCTAGCTGTTACAGGGGTAACCAGGACCAATGGTCACAAGTTACTGGAGAGCAGGTTCAGGTTGGACATTAGGATCCTGTGACCCTGGCACTCGTTCCTGCCATTGGCGGGGGGTCAGACTAGATGGCCTGCTCTAGGCCCCTTCTGACCCTAGATACTATGATACTATGACCCAGGATCCTGGGCAATGTGGACCTAGGATCTGACCTAGCAAATGGGTTCAGGAGCTGCCTTATGTTCTCATGTTCTTACTCTGGCTGAGCCAAAGCCTGTTACAGTCTCCCGGGAACTTCAGCCAGCGCCCCTGGTCTGCATGCTACAGGCTACCTCCTGGACTTCCCCAGCCCGGAGAGCTACGCAAGTTTTCTGATAAGCAAGGTCCAAGAATAGCAAGCACCTGCACAAAGGCGAGGGATGGAGATTGGGAAAAGGCAGAGTTCAGTGTGACCAAAGCAAAGCAGCTTTTTCTGCTTCACCCAGCTGTGGGAATGAGCGTGGAAGACAACAAAGGGTGAGAGGGGCGCAGGAGCTAAAAAGGGATTTGCATCAGCCTCTATTTTAGCAGCGCCTTAGTCACTGGGCCTCGCCTTCCGGGGGTATTTTTATCTGTGTAGTTTGGGAGGAACAGCTGCCGGGTACCCGGCTCGGTTGTGTCACAGCCGCGCGCAGGTAGAGCGTGCAGCTGAACCTCCCACACGCTGCTGCTGGCCATACCTGTGAAAAAACAAAGCCTCCCTCCCTGGTCTCTTAGTAGAGGCAGCAGAAAACAGGCCCAGTGCTCCTGCCAAGTTGGGCACAGTTGGAGAAACCTCCTGGTTCAACAGATCCCTCAGGACATGGGCCCCTCATCTCAAACCCCTGAAACCTAGGGAGCATGAAGATTACCTTGGCTGGAGGCAGAATGGCCCCATTTTGCAAGCAAGACAAGACCAGAAAACCTGTGTGAAGGGGATGGGAACACAATCGGACCCCTGGGGAAACGCAGCAACAGCAGAACGGTGCTCCCAGAGCTTCCCCAATGCTTCGACCATTGCCAAGCTTCCTTCCCACCCCCGGTGGGAACGCCCACAGCACCCCACAGACCCCGCACTGCCGGGACCAGCAAGTCGTCTGCCTCTTGCCAATGTGTATCCAGCCCCGGGGAGCCGTGGGCCTAGCACCCTCCCCTGACCATGCCATGGAGGCCTGGAGGACCTGCTGCTTGGAGAAGACCATGGACCCGAGGTCCTGCCAGGCAGACAGGGCAGAGAGGGGAAGACGAAGGAGCCGAGTCAAAGACCTATTTGGCCTCTGCCCGAAAGAGGCCAGAGCTTCCAGCACAAAGGGCTGGGGACAGCTCCCGGACCCAGACCAAGGGAAAGGACTGGAGCAAGAACAGCCCGAGAGAGGATAGCGGGGCCAGCCTGGGGGCCAGGACTGAGATGAGGGCCCCGAGTTGCAGCCGGTGTTTGTATGTCGGAGTGGGATGGGACAAGAGGGCTGCTGGCTGTCGTGGTCCAGGCTGGCGAACAAGTTACCAACCTTGGGATTGGGGGAATGGCAGGCAGGGAAGAGCCTGAACCTGCCCTTATCTGCTTATGTCCTCACACCTGGCTTACCTTGGTGGCACCCTGGTTGAGAATCACTGCCACAACCCCTGTGAGAGACTACAGAGCTGGCGTTCATGTGGTGGTTTTTTCCTTCCTCTTCCTTCTCATCTCTGTACGTCCCTTTGCCTTTCTTTGGTCCCATTCCTTCCTCTCCGCTACTCCGCATCCCCGAGGGGTGTCAGAGGAGCACTGCTTTAAAACAGGGGTGACCTGCCAGGCGCTCGGGAGGACTCTGTAGTGCAGGATGCTTGCACGGAGACGACTGCAGTCCCTGAAGCGCCGTTGTTAGCCGAGCTATGGGGAGCCCAGCCAGCTGGCTCCAAAGCTTTGCGTCTTCCTCTGCTCTGCAGCTCCAGCTCTGCTGCAGCCCCTCTCAGGATGAGGCTGGCAGCAGTGACTCTGCCTCGGGATCTTGCCCACTCGCCATATGGCAAGAAGTAGGTGAGCTGGAGCAACGACGGTGCTATCCCCCTGCTCGTGTATGCAAGGGAGTGTCAGGCAGAAGGGCGACAAGGATGATCAGGGGCACGCAGAGCCTGTCTCACGAGATGAAGTGCACTCCCAGGCTTGGCTTGCTCTGCCTAGCAAAATGGAAGCTGGTATATACGACTGTTCTCCCTAAATCCATCAGAGGGGTAAGGGTCGTGGCAGGAATTGCTCTTGAAGGCAGAAAGACAGTTTCAGCACAGGAGCAAATCTAGCTGACCTGGCTGCAAATGAATTTAGGATGCGAATAAGGCAGATGATCCTGACTCTTAGTGCAGTCAGACTCCGGGACATCTTCCAACGGGAGTCTAACCACGGGTCTGCCTCGCATCCCACCAGCACGGCTAAGTCCACCAGCGCCTAAACCAGCATTTCTCAACCTTCTTAGACTCAAGCTACCCCTCCACAGACTTGAGGTCTGTCTTCAAACGGCCAGCTCTTCATTTTGCTCATTTTTTGACTACAGACAAATACATTTGCATTTTATCTGTTGCAAAGAACTCAAAAAGACCTTGGCAGGGCAGGTTGGTTTTGACACTCTGGATTCCCATTCGCAATCTCTGGATCCATTTTGTGGATCAAGTCTGCACACCTAACAGTGCTAAGATTGTGTGGCACCCTTGACAGGATCTCAAGATACCCCGAGGTGCTGTGGCTTCCTGATTGAAAATCACTGGCTTCTAGGCAGCCAGGTATGAGAGTGATGTGATTACCATCACATCTGTCTGCCTTGGACACTCCAGTCTGAACGGCCCGGACCTGTTTACAGCTGGGACAGCATTCAGCCTGGGACCAGAGCTGAGCTCGAACCCATGGTTGCAGCCCAAGGCATCTATGAAAGAGAGTTATGTGCCATGATGCCTGTTAACAGAGGACAGGATTTGATGATGCTGAGGGTCCCCATGCTCCTATTATATAACACTGGGGCACTGCAAACTGGTCTGCATGTTGGCTAAGTATTAAGAAATGCTCTCCAGGCACATCTTGGCTATAAAACTGAGAACTGCTTGTGCTGCTGGCTCATTATTTTATTAGCAGCGATGTGCCCTTTGCAATAATGTGCCCAGTGTGCCCATGTTGTGAAGAAGGCTAACGGCATACTGGGCTGCATTGGTCGGAGCATTGTCAGTAGATGAAGGGAAGTGATTCTTCCCCTCTATTCGGCACTGGGGAGGCCACATCTGGAGTCCTGGGTCCAGTTTTGGGCCCCCACTACAGAAAGGACATGGACAAGATGGAGAGAGTCCAGTGGAGGGCAACAAAAATGGTTACGGGGCTGGAGCACATGATTTCTGAGAAAAGGCTGAGGGAAATGGGCTTATTCAGTTTGCAGAAGGAAAGACCAAGAGGGGAAATTAATAGCAGCCTTCAACTACCTGCAGGGGGGTCCAAAGAGGATGGAGCTGGGCTGGTCTCAGTGGGGACAGATGACAGAACCAGGAGCAATGGGCTCAAGTTACAGCAAGGGAAGTTGAGGTTGGATATTAGGGAACACTCTCATGAGGAGGGTAATAAAACACTGGAACAAGTTACCCAGAAGGGTTGTGGAAGCTCCCTTCTTGGAGGATTTTAAGGTCCAGCTAGACAAAGCCTTGGCTGAGTTGATCTAGTTGGGGCTGGTCCTACTTTGACCAGGGGGTTGGACTAGATGTGACCTCCTGAGGTCCCCTCCAACCCTTGTTTTCTGTGATTCTATGTTCAGACTGGTGAAAAAACCCCAAGAAGCAGTTTTGGCATGTTTCCAGCCAGAGACAAGCCCCCGGATTATTCTCTGGGCCACATAAGCACAAAAGTGTGTTTAAAATGTTTCTGAAATGCAGTTTGTAATGTCTACTTTGCTTTCACACTGGATGCTATTTCCTTTTATACATTTTGGAAAATGTACATGAACATTATAATTATGCTTTAGGGAGTATATTGGATGGAAGCTTTTAACTGTAAGTTGTAAAGATGCAAAACACAAATCTAAGTGTATTTTTGGTCGAAAGGCAAACCATTACCCAAAGTCTCCCAAAATGAGGTATCAGTTGGGATGGTTATGACTTTCATTGTTAAAGATAAAAAGTTGCTAGACATGAATGTAGGATGTAGAAAGGAAAAATGCATCACAGATATTTTCATTGCTATTATATGGGCCTTTTCCCATCCTCCTTAGCAAAAAAAATCCTTTTGCTTAAGCCTGCCCTGAAGGTGCTAGAGAAAATGATTTTTTCTGTAAGTGTAATCACTCCAGGAAAAACATCGATGGTTCAGAAATCTTTTGCAGAAGAAAGACCTTCTGAATTTATATGCCTGCTTAATGATGACAAATATTAAAGATGGCTTAATGCCTCATGAGATGCTGCTTGCTTATATTTTGTAAATACATAATGCCCCATTATGTGATGTTTAGGGACAAATACGGCATGGTCGTCTCATGTAGGAACTGGCTACTAAAGCAAGAAGCCACTTAAGGATAAAAATGGCTATTAATTACCTGGCAATTCTTCAGCAATTTACTTGCAAAAAAATGGGGAGACAAGAATCCCATTAGGCGGATAATTAAGAAACGATGTCTTTTTAAAATGGTATTCCAAATTAAAGAGTCTCTAAGAGTTAATTAATTTTAAAAGCCTATTTTGAGACCATACCGACTTCATATGCAAGTATAGGGGTTTTCACTTGCTTGAAATTTAATTGCATCTCTAAGCCCTGATGCGACTCCAGCAATATCTCAGAAAGCAACATTTTAACCTGGATTTTTCTTTTTCAGTCTGACACTAAAGATATCACGAGCCTGTCCCACCACAGAGGCAATATATTATCAAGCCAAAGAGCAAATAGCCCCCTACATAGACAGAAGCAGATAGCAATTTCAGGTCATGCATAGGCAAAAATAAAGACAATCCTATAATGAAAGGGCGGTAGCCAATATTAAAATCCAGACTAGCCCTGAAAGAACCATTCCTACACCTCCGGTGAAACAAGGAAAGGAGAAAAATATGACTCTCTCTGGTTTAACCAAACAGATCCCTTTCTTCGACCTTACCATACATCCCCCACTCTCCTGCTGGTTATCTCTGCAAGCAAGCAGCCAGCCCGTTCAGTGCACCATGCATAAAGAAACCAGGACACGACACCCAGAAGCAAGAACCGTTCAGCCAGTTCAGCACATCCGTCAGCAGCACGGGGGGATATACAGTCAGCTAAGCATTGCCGAAGCATTCAAATGCATGTGCTCCTTCTCTTCGAGCAATTGTCACTTAAGGAATTAACTGCTTCTCCTGTTAGACACAAAATTGCTGGACTGCGTCTTGCCAACGAGGAGACCTCCGCTAACTTCGCTAAACAGAAAGAGAGGGGTTGAATTGTGAATCTAAGATTCTTAATGTTCATTGGTGACCCGATTCCCCCGACAGCTCTTCTAAGAGGCTTTTTAGTAACTTTTTTTGTAGTAATGGGATTTCGATCAGATTCTTCACGGTTTTATCCATTTATAAAAATGGCTTGGGTTACGTGTGGCGAGACTGAACGGTACTCGCCTGCCCTAAGCAAAATGGTTTTGATAGCCTATCAGTCTTTTCAGGTATGGATGATGCATAACTCTATTTTTCCATCGAACTTGGAAATTTCCGTCAGTATTTTCAGCCTGACTTCTAAGTGCAAAGCCTTTCATCCGGCATGGCACGAGGATGCTATTAATAAAACATTATTTCTTAACTTAGCTGCATATGGTAGCTCCAGATAACTTTGTTCAGCCCTTAGATAATTTACCTGCATTCCTCTTTTGCTGCAACACATAACAGAGTTTGTCTCCTTTGCCAACAATCCTGCCCTGGCCTCTGTGGGGCTGTTTCCTACATGCCCTGCTGCTTGAAGGTTAAAGTCCTTCTGTGCACTGAGAAATCACAAGCTAAAAGGATGAGCTGAGGACATCCAGCACTTACCCGGCAAGTCTGTGATTAATTCTTGTGTTCTGCATTAAAGTGCGATTCTAATATTGATTATGTGGCAGTTAACGACTTGTGGGAGTCTTGAGATGATCTTACTAGATTTGGTTAATTGGTTTCTGCTTAATAAAAGCAGTAACAGCAGCTATCTAAGACGTCTGCAGAAACTTCTGTAGCAGGTACAAATTGCATTTAAAAACACCCAAGCCTGCCCAAGATTCATAGCAAAGTAAACTTTCCTTGTAGTCTAGTTGACTCTTGAATATATTAGAGATGGGCTGTTCTTGGTGCGCTTGGAGATGGGGTGCTTTTGGTTATACTCACTTGCTAAAGTCATATGGGGTGACGTGATTTGGATGGGGTGTTATGACTGTGGCCCCCGTTCCTGCCCGGGGCCGGGGGGGTCAGTCAGGCCAGATGATCTGTTTAGGTCCCTTCCGACCCTAAGCACTATGAAACTATAAAAGGGACCAAAAAACATGGGGGATGGGTGTGGGTTTTTATGGGAAAAACTTTTTCTTTGCAAAGCTGTCTGCTAGCATTAGACTTGCCTGAATGCACTCTCTGTCATGACCGCCCTGCAGATTTCCATGAAACTGCCAGCAGTTAAAAGCCAAGGTAGGGATGGGTGACTCGAGGGGAAGTAGGGGCACCGAGCAATTGTCCCAGAGTGGGTGCTGGAAATAAACAGTGGCACATCTGCATGGCAGGGTAGTGACAGTGGGCCCACAGGCTCGGGTAACACACCGCCTGACCCCCCAGAGCAGAGAACGGGACCTAGACTTTCTTCCTAAAAGTTTCCTCTTCTAACGCTAGCTACCCACGTGGCTCTCTTTGCATTTTGCCCAATGAGCTGTAATCTTGGCCTAGTAAAATGATCACGCTGCCTGGCTATGGCTATCTATCCAGAGCCAAGGGGGGAAGGGGTCAGTTTTCCAGGTGTACGAGGGCATCTAGAGCTGTGGCAGCAGATTTGCCATGCAAATGGTTTGGAGGCTGGGGCACATGATTTATGAGGAGAGGGTAGAGAAACTGGGCTTATTTAGTCTGCAGAAGAGAAGAATGAGAGGGGATTGAATAGCAGTCTTCAGCTCCCTGCAGAGGGGTTGCAAAGGGGATGGAGCTGGGCTGTTCTCAGCAGAGGCAGGAGCAATGGGCTCAAGCTGCAGCAAGGGACGTTGAGGTTGAACATTAGGAAAAACTCTTGTACAAGGAGGGTGGTGAAGCATTCAATCAATAACTGGGATAAGTTACTCTGAGAGGTGGCGGCATCTCCATCCTTGGAGGTTTTTAAGACCCAACTAGACAAAGCCTTGGCTGGTCCTGCATTGAGGAGGGGGTTGGACTAGATGTGACCTCCTGAGGTCCCTTCCAACCCTCCTTTTCTATGCTTCTGTGATTTACTCAGGGCCTTTTGTTACAGGCTTGTCCCTAGCTCCTACTCTCCTTGGCTTGGACCTGCTGCGACCGCTCCTTCCATACGGCCCCGCAAGGCATCTGAGTCACTCTGAGAAACTCAAAGCCCGTCCCCGAAATACCTCCCACGCAGAAAGAACAGATGCTCCATTTCCCATTGCCACAGAAACAGATATGAAAGGAGGCTCTTACCATCCTGCCTTCATCCATTCCTCAGCATCGCTGGCACCATCTGCCCTGTCGGCAATGTCATAACTGAGGAAAACAGCCTCATTTAAGTGATCAGAAAAACAAATCAGGCACCATTGGGCAAAAATTGCTCTTGGCCCCAGCTCAAAATAATGCAGTGCCTTTGAGCCTGTGCCTCTAGTTAGTTGGCCAAGAAGGCGAGGGAGGCTTAGGCTGAGAATATGGAAAAGTCGGGCTGGAAGGGACCTCTGGAGGTCACATCCAGTCCAGCCCCCTGCTCAAGGCAGGGCCAGCCCTATCTAAACCAGCCTAGAAAAGCATTTGTCTACCTGTTCTTAAAATCTTCAGGAAGAGACTATATGCACAAGTGCCAGGCACGATGCTCAATGCGTCAATGCACCCTTTAGCTTGCCGCAGGTAAAACAGAGGGATGAGGCCGCTCTCTCTGCCCTGCCACCGCAAGGTGAAGACCGAGGTGTTATAATGCACTGCCGAGATCCAAGGAAAACAGCCCCCTACTACAGAGGAAGCTGAATCCACCCCACAGCCCATACCAGCCTCGCTGTAGGGTAACAATCCTTCCTGATCCCCAGTGTGCTAGTTGGGCTGACTACGAGCAGAGGGACAAGACTGTCTGGCCAGAAACCCTTGGGGTCTTTTTAAATCAAGTGCAGACGTGCCTAAGAAACTCAGGCCGCTTTGAAAGTCTCCAACAGATTCAGATGCTTTGCTCATTATCCAAAGTTAACACAAACTTTTAGGGCAGCTGGATGTGAGAGCCTGGGAGCATGTAGAAAACTGCTGCCAACAGGAGGCTTTTACCCTTTTGTACTAAATTTTACTCCTCTGAAATCGATGAGGCGACAAAGATTTCGGTTGCTCACATCCCATTCTCTCCCCCGTCCTTCTTGCCAACGCCTTTGTAACCACATGTCCACCCACCTCCTATTTTTACTCCAGCAAATCTCCACCCACGTGCACAGATGCAGCTGTCACAGCAGCCAAACTTTCAACACTCACAAAAGTGAGTGCTTCTGGGCATGCAGGGGAAGGGAGAAGAGGGATGCTTACCTGCTTCAGGCACCTAAGTCTCTGGCTGCTGCTTCCAAGGTGTGGCTTGGTGTGTTGTCCGCACCAAGAATCCCTCTGTGACTATAAGCAGGCTCGCCCACGGTCACATCCAGCATCCATGGCAGGGCAACTGCACCAGGGTCCCTCGCCAGGTGCTGGTCCCAGCCCAGAGCTTCAACCTCAAGACATCTGAAGCACAAATAATTCCCCCTGGCCATCTCCAAACAGCATCAGCAGCACTCACAGGCTCACTGTGCTGCTCCACAGGGGCTGCTGCATGAACCAGAAGCCGTGCAGCCGCATCCATGCAGCTCCTGAGGCGGACGAGTTAGCTCTGGAGAGCGGCGGGGCCAATTCGCCCACCCGCAGGGGAATTATCCTGCCCAGGCTCTGCACCGCCACTGCTGGAGGAGCAGCATGGCGGGGCCGAGTCTGCCCAGGCTGGGCACAGGAAGCTTCCTATGTGCACATGGCCTCGGTGCTACATAGCATTGCTCTGCCTCGAATAGAGGGGAAGAATCACTTCCCTCGATCTGCGGGCAACACTCCTATTAACGCAGTCCAGTTTTCCGTGAGCCTTCTTGACAACAAGCAATGACATCAGGCTACAAGGTACCATTGATAGCAAGTGGTGACCCCGGCTGTCCCACGGCTACGGGCCGCCTGCGACGCACGTGCTACACCCCAGGATGCATTCCCGATATGTCAGCCCCACCACGATGGCAGTGTAGCACAGCCGTCTCCGAGCTAGCGGCCCCGGGGCGGTCTAGGCATTGAAGCGCCATGCTCAGCACCAGTTATACACCCAGGTGAGCTGGGTCTTTTAGCGCTGCCGTGCAAACACGCAATCAAGTCAGACTGTGATCCCCTTGCTGCTTCGCTGGGACGGCTTCCTGAGCCAGACCGCACACCGGGAGCAAGAGTCCCGTGAGAAGATGCACGGACCTCCGCCCAGCCCCACTGCAGGATCGGGTCCTGGATGGTGCTGTGACGCTGCCACGCCATCCCCAGCTGGGAGGCCGGGGGTGTCGACACAGCTGAAACCCAGCCCTATCCCAACCAGGTGCGCGGGTCCCGTGACAGCAGAAGTCATCGCCCTTAGCACAACCTGGGCTGTGAGGCACACCGAAGGGATGCCTCACCGTTGGAGAGGGTCGGGTGGTCTCCAGGCCAGGCCTGTGGTCACTGCTCGGACCGTATAGGTAAAAGCCTGACCACAGAGTACCCCCCATGCTGCCGGGGCTCTGCTGGCAGCTGCCCACAAAGTGCCATGCCACGAGACTGGCAAGGAGAGCCGAATTAGAAATGGGCACAATCATTCAATCAATAAACCGCAGGGACAAACTCCAGCAGAGGTGGAACTGGACCCAGGGGACACGCGGCGCTGCCCTTTGGCCCCTGCCTAATGAATCAGCCGCAAACACTTCTGCTCCAGCCCACACGCAGCCGGCATCCATCATCAGCCTCGCTGGAAGCACTTTAACCCTTTAGTTTCTGTTAGCTTTTGGGGTGACCGGCGAGAAATAAGCAGCTAGGAAGCAACCTTTTCATAGATTCATAGACTTCACAGACATTCGGGCTGGAAGGGACCTGGGAAGATGGTTGAGTCCAGCCCCTGCCCCAGGGGCAGGAAGTCGGCTGGGGTCATAGGATCCCAGCAAAGATCTTTTGGAGGCTGCAAGAGCCTATAAAGTTTCCTTAGGACACAAATGACAGCAGGAAACTTCCACGGCTTGCTTGGCTTTCATCTGCTTCAACACACACTTAACTTAATAAAAATGCTGTGAGCCGGGTGCTTCCGGGTAGCCGAGCGATGGGAGGTGAAGCAGTTGAACTGCACCTTCCTGGGGACTCTCACCTCGCTCGCTCGGATGTTCAGCTTTATACCGGCAAGCGAGCTGTTGGGTCCTGATGAGACCAAGTCGGTGTGGGCCCACAGACTTTGCATTTTTCTCTGGCTGAGTCGGCCCAAAGCGGCCAGCCCTCGGAGGGCACAGAGCGGCGGAGATCGGAGGTGTGCGAAGGAGCCGAAGGGATGCAGGAAACCCAGTGAGATTCGGATGCTAAACTCCCCCAGGATCCACCTTCCCATCAGGGCTGCCTGTTCGGTGCAACGCTGAGGGTACTGGCTTATGGGACGAACAAGCAGTGGCTGTTAATCCCACCGGCTGGCCGCTTTCTCCTAAACGTGGCTGTTAATCCCATCCCCTCTCCTAAAACAAGGGTATTCCTATTCCAGCGTGGTAAGAGTCAAACCCTCCTCTACCCGAAGGGGCTTGAACCCACATCTCCAACATCCCAGGAGGGGAAATCTCAGCAGCTACCGACTAATGGGAGAGGCCTGAGCCCAGAGCCCCGCTCCCACCGCCGCTGGAGAGCTGGTATGTTCCTAGACGAGGCACCCGAGCTAGGGCAGCATCACAGGATCCAGGGGCATCCGGTAATGACATACCAAGCTGTAAATCCTGGGGATTTGCACAGGTCTATAAAAGCTAGCCTGCCCTCATAGGCACAGGACCATAAAATATTACAACGCCCTGCAGGTGCATGCATTACTGACCTACGCAAAACACGGGCTTTACGGCCGTCACCCCCAAGCTCCATTTTCTCTTCTCTCCTACTATCGTCACTCCTTTTTCTCCTCCCATGGGCCAGCCTAGGCTAAGGTCATCCACCAGTTCAGCCACTTTGCTACTCATCCCCCTTCCAGATCGCTTGTGAAAGGGGGCTGAATAGCGAGGGGCCAGACAGCGGAAAGAGCAGGGCCTGGCATGGTGAGGTGCCTCCCTGGGCACCAGCTAGAGCAGTGGACCTCAGCCTTTCTTTAGGTTAACTTTGCTGAAGTTTTCGATTCTGGATCCATGAGTCTCAACTGGGGTGCTGCTAAATTCAGAAAGGCTCTGGAGGGGCCTGGAGACTAGAAAGGTTGAGAACCATTGGGCTTGGCCTTCGCCCTGCCCTTGCTTTCCTAAGGGCTTCGCTGGACACGTGGCACTGAGCTACAAATGGGCAAGGCCTCACCCCCCTGCAGGTATCGTGCCGCCTGTACTTAGGGCCTCAGAGGGGCCAGCCCCGACCTTGGCTAACCTCGGTCATAGGGATGCCACTTCTCCTCTCCTGCGAAGCTGCACGAAGGGGCTGTGCCAGCCATAATAGCTGGGCAGGGAGGGTGTTTGCTAGCAGAGAAGCCTAGTGACTCACTTTGTAGGACTGGAAAGGAGAGTTTGCAAAGGTACGTGTATATTGCCGACTCCTGCTGGCTCTCAATGGGGGTCCACCTGCCCCTCCTCCCTCCCCGCAGGCTCCACAAGACGCTCCCATGATGCAGAAGAGACCTCACGGTAGGCAGTGGATGAGAGCATCTCCACAAATGATATCCGCTTACCTTCCCCGATTCATCTCTAGCCACAAGACTGCCAGGCTCCACTGCAGCCCGTCCTCCTCCAGCTGGGCCCCCCAGGCTCTGCCCCTTTCTAGGAAACCCTTTCCACTTGCACCTGCCTTGGCCAGCTCGGCCTTGCTCCCAAGAGCCTGGTGCAGGGACGCCAGACTTCAGAGAGGATGAGAGGAGCAGACCCCAAGGCACGTACTTCTGATAAAGAGCGGTGCTAGTGCCCGTCAAGCCCACCTGAGAGCCTCGTCTGGAGGTACCGACTGAAGGGAGCGGACAAGCAATGCAGGGCTTTAACGTCAGTGGGAGAGGAACACTGAATAGAAAGGGGCTTCTTCACCTGCTGAGACAAGCCCCCACATTTCTAAAACCACCCCCCCAATAAACCACCCGCTCCTGCCCCTCCACCAAGGGCCTTGTGAGAGCAAAGCCCAAAGCACCCTTCAGCTCAGCGGGCCACAGGCAAAGAGCAAAGGAAGCTCTTAGATGGACCGAGGCTCATCGGGTCCTCAGAAGAGGGCAGTGACCTCCCACGGGGGAAGGCAGAAATCGCCTAGTCTCGCCCAGCCCAGCCTTGGCTTCATCTCATTTTAGGGCTGCTATGCAGGCTGGCTATCCCCTGCCAGCTGGACACGTCCGTCCTTCAGGAGATGCAATGCACAGGGCTTGGGGGTGAGTCCTGCTGCCACCAGGAGCAGGAGCGTGTGCTTGAGTGCGCAGCCTGGGCGCTGCTTGACAAGGAAGGGAGCGTCCCAGGGATGCTGGCAAGGAGAGGACTGCCTGGCCAGGGTCTGTATTACTGTTGGGGTTGGGGGTCTCTCTTCCACACATCCCCAGAGGCTGTAAAAAGGGAAGGCTTGTACGTCCCCTCGGCTATTTGCTTGAAAGCCACACTTCCAGCCACAACAACCCCTGAGAGCACCAGTGTCCTGTCCACACGCAGATGAAAGAAGCCAAATCGTGCACAGCTCTTAAACCATCGCAGCCCCAAACTCCCTGTGAACTAAGCCACCCCTTTCTCCCCGGGGGGTATGATGCTGCCAGCTGCTGCGCAGGCCCTGTCTGCACCCCATGCGAGGTCTGCACTAAGACTGCCAGCGACTGCAGTGGGTTTAGCTGAATCGCTCTGTTCACATCAGGCTCAGGATGACACGAGGCAGGTCCAGCCACGTAGCCAGGTCTCTAGGACTCAGGAGAAGGGCAGGAAGGGCTGGGTAACCACAGGAACTGGTGTGCTTCTGGAAGATACCAGCAGTGAACTGGGGCCAGCTGCATGCCGGCTGTTAAGGCTTCTTTATAGGGCAGATCCAGGGAAGGAAGCAAGAGCGTCAGGGAGCTGGAAGAACATCACTAGCAGCGATCGCAGGAGCCCCGTGGTGGCTGCAGCATCTGGTCTGGATGCTGGAGCTACACGGGGGAGACGGACGTGGGGCCGAGAGAAGCTCTGTGCCTTGCTGGCTCCTCAGCAAAACAGCACCCTACTGCTTCAGCCTCCGGACAGTCATTAAATAGCTCTTCCAGGGTGCATAGATAACGGGACAAAGCCATGACAGCTCCTGGCCGCCTCCCCGGGCTCTCTGGCAGTGCCGACACTGCTTTGTGGTTGCATGCAGGCCCTCCGGAAAGCGGGCATTCAGCGGGAGACTCACGCCTCCAAGGCTGTCCGAGGGAGCCGCATCCGCAGCTGAATGTGTCTTGCACCGCACCCGGCGCGGGGTTGTTCTCTCCCGGCGCGGGGGCTTCGCGCAATGCAGCAGGCTCTGCGCGAGGCCTCGGCCAGGCAGCTCGTCGCCAGAAACGAACAGGCTGCGGCAGCGCACGGCTCTGAGCCGCGCCGGGAGCCTGCAGCCAGAGGACTAGGGGCCGATGCTTCCCGGGAGAACCAGGGAGAGTGCAGTCTTGGTGTCAGTGGATCTCCAGGGATACCCGTGGGCCCCCGGCCGCGTCTTCCCCGATTGCTGTGCTGATGGATGCTGCTTTCGGTCCCGTTTCCTTGGACAGCGGCAGTGCCGTGACCTGAATCCATAGAGGTTGCCATGGCAGCAGAGAAAGGCGGTAGGGACCGGAGAGCAGCTCTCGGAGCCGGCCGAGCGTCCGGCCTCCCGGCCCAGACGTGTGCAACAAGAGGCGCGGCGCTCGAGGGCCTGGCCTGGATTGTGGCTGTCCCGGGGCGCTCTGTACTGGCGTGTGCGATGGGGGGAAGTGGGAATCCCTCTTTGCTACAGACAGACGGACATTTCCCCCTTCGAGGGCAGCCGTGCCCATAGCCCAGAGCATGATTGGTTGGGCAAGGGTCTGACGTGGCGACTTTCATAGGTTCATAGATGTTAGGGTCGGAAGGGACCTTAATTGATCATCGAGTCCGACCCCCTGCATAGGCAGGGAAAAGTGCTGGGTCTAGACGACCCCAGCTAGATGCCTATCTAACCTCCTCTGGAAGACCCCCAGGGTAGGGGAGAGCACCACCTCCCTTGGGAGCCCAGTCCAGGTTAAGTATTTCTTAACCTGGTCATAAAAAGAGACTAGATTAGTCAGGCATGATCTGCCTGCCACGAACCCGTGCTGGTTTCCCCTCAGCATAATTTGTCCTGCCGGGCTCTCGCAAATGTGAGCCTTGATAATTTTTTCAAAGACTTTG
>JAGPOW010000304.1:5399126-5414524 GCA_030014935.1 Caiman crocodilus
CACCAATATAGATGTCACCACAACAATAAAAGTAAGGCAGTTTAAATAAAGATGGGTAGGGGGTCAGATGTGATCTGTCCAGGTCCCTTCCGACTCTACCAACTACGGAGCTATAATGCCACACCAATAAAAATGATGCCATGGCAATAAAAATAAGGGCAATTAAATAAAAATGAGGCCACGCAAATAAGAATGACGCCACACCAAGAAAGACAATACCAATACAAGGAAGGGCATTAGAACGAAAATGATGGCATGCAGAAAAAAGAGCGGCACTGCGAGCAAGATGACACCACGCCGATAACGATGACGCCGTGCCAATGAGAACAGAGGCGTTGCAATCAAGATGACGCCAGGCCAGTCAAGATGACGCCACACCAGTTAGAATAAAGGCCTTTCAATCAAAATGACGTCGTGCCAACGAGAATAAAGGTGTTTCAATCCAGATGATGCCGTGCAGCTAAAGATGACGCCATGCCAGTAAAGATGATGTCATGCCAATAAAAACAATGTCATGCCAATGAGAATAAAGGCGTTTCAATCAAGATGACGCCACGCAGATAAAGATGATGCACACCAATGAGAATAAAGGCGTTTCAATCAAGATGACGCCACGACGCCACGCAGATAAAGATGATGCACACCAATGAGAATAAAGGCGTTTCAATCAAGATGACGCCATGCAAATAACGGTGACGCCACGCCGATAAAGGTGACGTCACGCCAATCCAAAGGCGGGTGACTGTCAACATACAACTAAGGCCTTTGCAATCAAAGCAGGGCATCCCCGTATAAGCGGCGCACACCCGCGCCACGGCGGGCGGAGGAGGGCGGCGGAGGCGCCCGCGCGGTGCTCGGCGCTGCCCGCCCCCGGCCCAGGCCCCGCCCGCTGCGCAGAGCGGGGAGGGGGCGGCCAATGGGAGCGGGGGGGCGGGGCGCGGGGCGGCGCGGCGCGGCGGGGCGCTGCGCTGGGAGCGGCGCTGGCCGCAGTGCCGGAGCCGGAGCCGGAGCGGGAGCCGGAGCCGGTCGCTGCCCGCGGTGCTGAGCCCTGCCCCGATGGAGGAGATGGAGGAGGAGCTGAAGTGCCCGGTGTGCGGCTCCTTCTACCGCGAGCCCATCATCCTGCCCTGCTCGCACAACCTGTGCCAGGCCTGCGCCCGCAACATCCTGGTGCAGACCCCCGAGGCCGAGTCCCCGCAGAGCCGCCGCGCGTCGGGCTCCGGCGTCTCCGACTACGACTACCTGGACCTGGACAAGATGAGCCTGTACAGCGAGGCGGACAGCGGCTACGGCTCCTACGGCGGCTTCGCCAGCGCACCCACCACGCCGTGCCAGAAGTCGCCCAACGGCGTGCGGGTCTTCCCGCCGGCCGTGCCCCCGCCGCCCCACCTGCCCCCGGCCGCCACGCTGGCCCCCGTGCCCCGCAACGCCTGCATCACCTGCCCGCAGTGCCACCGCAGCCTCATCCTGGACGAGCGGGGGCTGCGCGGCTTCCCCAAGAACCGGGTGCTGGAGGGCGTCATCGACCGCTACCAGCAGAGCAAGGCGGCCGCGCTGCGCTGCCAGCTGTGCGAGAAGGCGCCCAAGGAAGCCACGGTGATGTGCGAGCAGTGCGACGTCTTCTACTGCGATCCCTGCAGGCTGAGGTGCCACCCGCCCCGGGGCCCCCTCGCTAAACACCGCCTGGTGCCGCCGGCCCAGGGCCGGGTGAGTAGGAGGCTGAGCCCCCGCAAGATCTCCACCTGCACGGATCACGAGCTGGAGAACCACAGCATGTACTGCGTGCAGTGCAAGATGCCCGTGTGCTACCAGTGCCTGGAGGAGGGCAAGCACTCCAGCCACGAGGTCAAGGCCCTGGGCGCCATGTGGAAGCTGCACAAGGTGAGAGCCCTGCCCTGCCCTGCCCTGCCCGGCCCGGCCGCGGGGGGCTCGGTGTGTGGCAGGCCCCTGAGGGCCAAATCCTGCGCTTCGGGGTCTGCCCTAAGGGTCTGCCACTCGATGCGGTCCCGTGCCCTCGCTCTGGCTGTGCATCTGATGCTCTCCCCGCCTTGCAATGGGGGACGGCTCCATGGGGGCACGTCCCCACGTGCCCTCTGCCAGGGGCTGGCGCGTGCCCGTGCTGGGGAAGGGGTGCACCGGCATTCCCCGTCCGTCTTTTCCCCCCTGCCTGGCGTGCGTCCCCGGGGTTGGACCAGGAAAGCAGCAGGGAGGGATGGGCCTGCCAAGGGCCCCCACAAATGTGGGGAGAGCTGACCTGGGGACCTGGGTGAGCACGGAGGCATGAGAGGGGGCAGGCAGAGCCAGGGCTGCCCGCTTGGTTGCACACAGGTCCGCCGCAGGGCAGCATCTCCCCCTGCTTCATGCGTCCCCCCTCCGGCAATCCGGGTCTGTGTGGCGTGTGGCTGACCCCGCCTGAGGTAACTAGGGCAGAAATGACAGGGATGCAGAGAGACATGGTGCGGATCCCCCGGGAGCCCCCGCGCAGCGGTGTGGGAGAGCTGCCCCGGCCCCTCAGGAAACGCCTTCCAGGAACGCGGCCGTCCCGCCGTGTCGCGTGCGGAGGCGTGGAGGCAAAGAGCCCCGTGGTGGAGCACACGCATGGGCAGTGCACGGGGTGGCGTGGGGGAGCGAGAAGGGCAAGGGGGTGCTTCTGGCGGCCCTCGGGGCTGCTCCTGCAGGGGCGATGCCCCAGCGGCTCTGGGAGCGCAGCCTTCCTGAGAGCGTGCAGTGAGGGGAGGGAGTGCACACGCGTGTGTGTGTGAGTGTGAACTCTGTGTGCATGCATGGCCATGTGTGGCCCCTGTGTGAGTGCGTGTGTATGTCCTCCTTGCATGTGTGAGTGAGTGTCCTCCATGTGCATATGTTTGTCCTCTGTGTGTGTGCATTTGTGTGTGTGTGTATGTGTCCTCCATGGGTGCATGCATGTGTGTCCCTCCAGGTGGTTGTGTATGTGTCCCCTGTGTGTGTGTGTGTGGCCTCCATGTGTGTACATGTGTTTGTCTTCTGTGTGTGTGTGTCCTCTGTGTGTGTACGCATGTATGTCCTCCATGTATTTGTTTATGTGTCCTCCACGTGTATGTGTCCTCCGCATGGGCGGGTGTGTGTGTGCGCGCGCGCGTGCATGTGTTTGTCTTCTGTGTGTGTTTGCCCTTCATGGGTGTGTGTCATCTGTGTGTGCATGCACGTGTGTCCACCGTGTACATGTGTCCTCCACGCGTATGTGTCCTCTGCGTGGGTGTGTGTATGTGTGTGTGCATGTCCCCCTCCCACAGCCCGATGAACACACCGGCTCCCCACCACCACACTCTGGTGCATGTCCTCATCCACCCGGTGACACCGGTCACCCCCGGGTGTCAGGGCCTCCCTGGCTTTCTCGGGGGGGCCGGGAGCAAGCTCGTTTCCCCCGGAGGGGTGTATTTAATGTATTGCGTTACGCCGAGCCGCGCTTCTCCGTACAGCCTTGCAGTCGAGGGATGGAGGTGGATGCGGGCCCTGGGGAGCTGCCTCCCAAACAAATACCGCATCACAGGCGAGCAGTGACATCGCACGGTTTGGCTATGAGTCTATTCAATTTAACTCCATCTCTTCTTGGTGTTGTTAGGGCTCGGTCCAGCTGAGCTCTTTAATTAAGTACATGCATAACATTAAGCCTTTGAAGAAGTCTCGTTAGCTATAAAAGGCCGGTGCCTGCAGTTACGCCCATACTAAAGAGAGGGGCTTTAGTCCCTTTAATGAATACAGAGAGTCCTAGGCTGACCCCTTCATGGGTGGATTTTAACTCAGCTGCTCTTCGGAAATGAAGCGGAACAGAGATGCTCTTTTGGAGACCTTCGGTGTCACCGGAGGTGATCACTTCCCTTGCACGTCTTAGCTTCCTGAGCCGGATTTCCGAGCGTTCGGTCCGGCTGTGCTTTCTCCTGAGTCACCCTGCTGTTCGGCTCATGGCTAGGCTGGAGATGCCAGGCTTGTTGCTACTCCCTGCTGGGTAGCAGGTAGGCCAGGAGAGCGTGTCTTGTAAATGCAATACGACCGAGTCCTCAAATCTGGGAGCGGGCAGCCAGAGCATGGGTCAGGCTTTTGGGGAATGTATGTATTACAAATAAAGAGCATCAGCCATTGGCTCTTAACGGCTGCATCCTGCAAGGGGCCTGGGTAGATGAGCACTCAAATGCCTTTCAGGTGTTGAGTCTATGTGCCCCCGCATTAGCCAGGGGGGTTTGACCTGTTGCAGACCGAGACGCTGCAAATCAAACAGGACTGGCTGAAAAAGGCTAATTTAAAAGGCGGAGGGAATGTCGTTCTCATCCGTCTGGTCATTGCGCTGTGCTCGGGGTGGGCTCTTGGCTCTAACGCGCCTTTGAAGCGTGCAAGAGGGCATGACAAAGTTCAGATCATGCTCTGCAGACCAACAGTGGAAATATATAGTGGCAACAAGTAACGTCTCTTTATCTCTACTATGAGAAGGGCTCTGTCCTTGGTTAAACCTGCGCTGAGCTGAGAACGCCTTGATGAGTTGTTGTTCTTGAAAGCAGTATTCATATATCAAGTTATGACGGCCGAACGCCACAGCTGTTAAATACAGCGTGCTTTACTTAGGGAAGAGATCAATCACCTCTCCCTAGAGAGCTCTTTAACAAGTGACCCACTTCTTCACTGTGCGGTGAGACCGTGCTGACGGTGCCGTTCTCACAGCCGAGAATTGCAGACTCAAACGTATATATTTCAGAGAGCGCTGATTTTGAAAATGGACACAGATAACAAGATAAGACCTTTTCTGCGTGGCCTTGCCTTCCAGCAGAGCTATTGAGATGGTATGCACAGGGACCAAGAGGAAAGTGGAGTGATCATCTGAAACATCCTCCTTTTCATAATAATATATACATCACTGATCTCTGGAGTTTTCCTTTTATGCAGACGAGCTTTAGTCTTCTTGGATTCAAGGGCACATGGGGCCAAACTTTGTCTTTCTTGCGATATTCCCAGTGCCGCTTTATCTCTCGCAAGGACGTTTGCGTGAATAATGAATACAGGGTCAGTCCGGCTAAGGGATCTCCGAGGTCACTTAAGTCCATTATGGTGCTACTGCAGGCAACTGTGTTAGCATTTGGAAACCAAGGAGGCGCCACCATAATGTGGGGTAGGGTATTGGCTGCTTCTGGGGCAAAGGGAAAGTTGTTTCAGAGCCTTGCTTCTCCGGTTACAAACCTTTCTTGTTCTCCACGTTTAGAAGTTGTCCTGATTAAGCACTGAAACTCCAACAGCTTGGTTATTTCTGTCGGTCTCCAGGTTTGAAGCTGCTCATGACTTGAATATCTGAATATCTTGAATATCGTACTTAGGGTCTTCTAAGTACGAGCAATAGCAATAGTGAAGTCCCTGCTAGGCGCTTGGAGGCTCTGCCACGTTTGGTTGTGGACCTGCGGACGGATTCAGCTACCTGGCCAAACATACCAGTAAGTGCTAGGAGACATAATAGGGATATTTGATGGGCCATGTTGGCATCTAATCCCTCCATGATGGAGCGTTTGCAAACATTTGGTCAAGTGCAGTATTTGGGGATGCATGGCAATGAAAATGGATCGGGGGCTGGGGCACGACTTACGAGGAGCGGCTGAGGGAATTGGGCTTATTTAGTCTGCAGAAGAGAAGACCGAGGGGGGCATTGAATAGCAGCCTTCACCTCCCTGCAGGGGGTTGCAAAGAGGATGGAGCTGGGCTGTTCTCAGTGCCAGCAGATACAGAGCAAGGAGCAATGGGCTCCAGTTGCAGCAAGGGAAGTTGAGGTTGGATATTAGGAAAAACTCTCACTAGGAGGGTGGTGAAGCACTGGAGCAGGTTACCAGAGAGGTGGTGGAGTCTCCATCCTTGGAGGTGTATAAGCCCTGGCTAAACAAAACCTTGGCTGGGACGATATAGCTGGGGCTGGTCCTGCCTGGAGCAGGGGTTGGGTTAGATGTGACCCACGAGGTCCCTTCTAGCCCTCATTTTCTGTGATTCTATGGCTTTGGATGCATGGAAAGGTAGAGGAAGGAAGCAGAAAAGAAAAGGAGGCTCTTCTCCTTCCTGGGGTTGAGCTCCAGACACCTCACTGGTGGTTGTTAGTCATTACTGTTTGGGCAGGCAAGGTGGCAATCCCGGCATAATCCCAAGACCCTTGGACTTGGCGCATGCAGGAGCTGGAGGCCCTTCCTCAGTCCAGTGTTGGTATTAGGGCTACCAGGAGAAGAAGGAACTGCCAGAATAAAGGACACTAAAATACCCCCTACTGCTTTGTGCTGTATGTCCAGAAAGCGTGTGCTCTGTAAAAAGGTTCAGGACAGACAGATGCAGCAGCAGCACGACCGAGACATAGACCTTGGCATCGGGACTGGTGGGGTTTACGCTGCATTTGTACACCAGTATAAACTACACCAGCCTCTGGAGCAGAGAGATGCCCAGCTCTCCTGAGATCGCTGCCCTCAACAGGGGCTGTGACCATGCCTTGCCATTAGGGGCACGTTCTTGGGTAGATGGGGTATCTTTTCTTGGCTCAACGAAATAGTCGGAAAAATCGTGCTTTGCAAGCTTTCAGGCACAGGCACCCCTCTTCAGGCAGAGGGAGAGGTTTGTGGGGGGGTTCGCCATTAGGGGAGCAGTTAATAGGCTGGTTGTTTAAGCGTGTGGTTCTCAGCTAACTCAAGGCCCCCCTCAAATCTTTGTTTCCACTTGTTTTATGACTATGGAAAAATACTAGAGCAATTCTACTGTTGAAAAGAGCTCAGAAAGACCACAACAGGGCAGAATGTTTTTGACACTATTGATTCCTTTATTCCTTTTATTGACTTTACCTTCTGAGCCACGTGTATGTGCTTGCACCCCCAACCATGCTAATATTGTGTGGCACCCTGATGCACCCTGAAAAGGCTCTCATGGCACCCCAGGGTGCTGCAAACCCTAGTTGAGAGTCACTGACCTAAGCAAATAACTACCTTGAGATAAGCTGCAGACACACAACACAAAGTGTTACGCTGGTGCATTGCTGTTTGGGCTTTAATGCACACCAGATCTGAATGAGCTGCCTGGTGTGTTCCCCTCCTTTCTGGTGCCCGTATAGAGCTGCATTGCACATGGGTAGCTGGGGTATGCTGGGAGAACGGGACCATAAGACATAGGTCGTTGTACTGCAACGGGCAGCCACGTCACAGAATCCCATTCACAATACCACGGCCACCTAAGCACCTTGCCAGTCCCAACCAGCAGCTCCTGAGAGTCACATACTTGCAAGCGCCCCCCTGGCCAGCCAAGGGGTCTCCATCCTATACCCGCAACCTGCCCTGTAGACTCCCCTCCTGCTCTGCTTTAATAGAGCAAGGCACAGTCTGCATCATCTCCTGAAACTGGTGAGATACAGGGGCAGGAAGGGGGAGCGGGGAGCCTCATTTCATCATGAGCACCTCTTTGACACTTGTGCGTTTTTAAATAGATGGCAACCTGGATCGGCCCATGGCACTGGGAGCTCCCTGTACAGCCAGGCAGCAAGTGGCCTGCTGATTGTAGCGGTGGGAATGCCAAATGATAGGCTTTCAGCAGGGTTTGGATGGTACATGGGCGAACCCGTTCTTCTGGTGTCTCTGGCAGTACGTGCCTGCCCTGACACCGTGGATGGATCTCAGCCATCAGTAGTGATGGCTCCGCAGAGCCTAGTGACGATGCCACGAGTTACGCTCCAATAAGCCGCACAGACTACCTATCGTGCAAGGCTTGTTAACTAATGTGCAGTCTGGATATCCATCCATCCAGACTATGGTTTTGACAGAGACGATAGCTGAGAGCCTCTTTGATTCGGCGTCCTGAAATCAGAGTTATGGCGAGCCTAGTTTTGTGCCAGCTGCTTTGCACATCTGTGCAAAAGAAAGCATGAGGAATGGCCCTGGATCCTCCTGGTATCTTCCTTAAGGACAGCAGGCAGCAGAGCCAGGGTCCTGCCTGGAAGACAGCATTATTAATTAGCTGACTTGGCTGGTCCAGCCTGATGTCATTTGCTGAAGAAAGAAACTTTTGTAGGAAACCCTTTTCTTGTGACAGGGAGCGTCTCGCTGCTGGCTCTAAAGGGACTCCTTTCACACTTGATACTCATGGGAAATAGCCAGGGAGCCTCTGTGCAGACAAAGCCGTATTTGCATTTGCAAAGTGAAATATTTGCTTCTGAAACAAGAGTGGCGGGGACAACCGGATTTCGCTGCCGAAAACAATGTACCTTTCCCCAGCCTCCGCATGCTGCTAGGCCTTCCAGCGTGCTTCCTTCGGGCTGGTCTGCAGGGTCTTGCTGCCTCCCAGGTCTCCGTCCTGATGGCAAACTGCGTTTTAGGTCCTTTACTTGGTCTCTCTGGTTTGCAGAGCCAGCTCCTGACTGGTATAAATGGGGATGGATCCACAGACACCTGCTTTCCGGTGAGCTCCAACAGACAAGGTGCTAGCTCCAGCAGTCTGGAGTCCGGCGCGGTTTTCTCTGGCCCTGCCAGGTGGTTTCTGGCCCTGCCTCTGCTGCGCTTAACAGAGTCCAAGGCACCCTTGAATGTGCGGTTCATCAGGAGTAATTCTGCGCAGAGAGTTTCATGACCTCTCCTGGGAGACTGGGTTTGGCCCATAGAAATCCTCCCTCCGCCTTGCAGTTGCAAAGCCGGTGTCCTCAGCCGGTGGAAGTCAGTGGAGCTCCGTTGGCTTGAGTGGATCGTTCCCAAATTGGTTGATCGCCCTGGGGCTACGCCATGTCACACCAGCTGGGCACTCAGGATTGACTGTGGATTTTTAAAGACACCTAAAGCTGTCGAAAGCACTTCGGCATCTATTGACATCTGCAAGGCTCCTAAGTGCCTTTCCGGACCTTGCTCGTCACTGTTCAAGCCGTTCTGTAGGTGAGCGTCACGTGGGCCCAAATCTGCTCCTGCTGGCACTGATCGAAACCAGGAGCAATTCAGCTGAAGTCAGTGGCGATTCACTGGGTTCATCCGAACCTGGGCGAACCGTGAATCTGCTCCCGTGTCTGCATCCTGGACGTTTCAACAGGTGGCACTGTATCGCGGGGAGAGATCTGCACCGCCGGCTTCTGGTAGAGGAAGGTGATTTAGCGCGTGGCGTCACGGCGTGAAGCAAACGGTGCTAACACGAGAAAAAGCGTTGTTGTTTAGCCGTGAGCTGCACGAACAAAGTGCGTGCGGTGGAGTTCAGCCAGGAATACGTTCTCCGCGACATGATGCTTCTCCTCTCCCGGGCCGTTTCTTCTTGCTCCTCCGTAGAAAGTAATCCCCCAGGGCTAGTGGCGGTATTTATACTTTTAAATAGCGTGTCTTGTTTATTGATTTGCTTTCTCCCGCGCTCTCAAAGTCCTGCCCTTTGCATGCTTAAAAACCTGCAGCGGGCTTCCCTGAAAAATCCTACCGCATATCTGTCTCCATGACAATAGCTGCCTGGGGTTAATCTTCCAGCCAGATAAGAAGGTGGTTTCAAGGAAGAAAGAGGGCTGGTCTGCAGAGACTGGGAGCCTTTTTCCAGAGCACGCACTTTCTGGACATACAGCACCAAGCAGCGAGGGGTATTGTCGTGTCCTTTATGTGAGAGTGAAGGCACTTATTACACCATTTGACATAAAGCAATAGTGTTTGCATGGTTTTGGTTGTGGGTTTTTTTTCTAAAGCAAATAGGTTCCCATTTAGCTACCAAATTCTTCTGAAGCACGTGCCATTTCCAAGCATGCCTTTTTTTCTCAAAGAGTCATTTCAAGGGGGCTCCGATCCCTGGCATTACGGATTTCATAGACATTGGGGCTGGAAGGGACCTTGCGAGATCGTTGGGTCCGGCCCCTTGCATCACCAGCGCACTCGAATTGGGACGTTCTTGCTATGGATCGCCAAGCAATGTTTTTTATTCTGTTGTATTCCTGATTGTGGCAGCGCCTACAGGAGATTCCCCTTCACTTGCACTATCCCACTTGTTAAATTACTTTGCAAACAATCCAGTCCCCTTTCTCTTTCGAGTATGCCCCCTCTCTCCCACAGCCGTCCCTGTGCAAATTGAGCGAATAATTAATACAACCGCATTAACATAATTAATCCTTGACAAACGCAATGCCAATAACATAGACAAGTCAAAAGCGCTTCGACGCTGTAGCCATCATGAGGGAAAGATGCTGAACTTCCCAAGAACAGAAAATATATTTGTATGCAATGAGCCTGGTTCTCGCTGACGCTCACACAGGCTCCAGTGAGGCTCGTGGGGATTAGTCCTTCTGCTGAGATAAGTGAGACCAGCCCTGTGCTGACTGCATCAAACGACCTATTCAATTGATCTCAATGGACGCACCTATGGTTGTCTACTTCGGCATGGATTTCTAATCAGCACTGAATCGTCCGACCTCCGGATAAAGAGACACAGCATAGTAATGGTACCCAGGTTGGAGCTGTGTTGGTTTAGAGACAAAAGGAATCAAAACTCGTGGTGTGAAGGTGATCTCTTTCATTAGACCAACTAGATTTTTGCAACCAAAAAACCTGTTTTTTCTTTGCAAGCTTTCATACGCAAGCACCCTTCTTCAGGTACACCTAGGAGAACTTGCGCAATCTTTCCTCCTATGCCTGAAGAAGGGTGTTTGTGCCTGAAAGCTTGCGAATAAAGCCTTTTTTTTTTTGCAAAAATCTAGTTGGTTTAATAAAAGATGCCACTTCTACTATGAGTTCTGATTCCTTTAGCATATAGTGATGGCTTTAAAAAAAGGGCAAATCTCTTAGTTTTGCTAGGCGGTTAGACAATGGATTTGTATAGGATGATTAGGATAGGGCTGATTCTGCCTCTGGCAGTGGGTCGGGTTAGATGACCTCTGGAGGTCCCTTCCAGCCTGAGTCTCCATGATTCACAACATCAGACAGAGGAACAGCAGTGCGGTGCGGGCATGCTCTCAAGCCAGCCATTGGTCTTAATAACAAACGATATCCTCAAGGCTTTCGGCAGAAAACCTCCACTACAGAAAAAACTGGCAAGCGTGGTAGCAGCTCGTTTTGAAGATACGTGTTGCCTTGCTCCTGATCAGCCATGAAATCATCTGGGTTGCAAGAATGCAGAAGTGTGAATAGATTAATGCCGTTCCTTAATAAGGCATTGAGTGAACAGAGCTCAAGGGAGGAATCTTATAGTTAAAGCATTTGTGATCAGTGCTAATTATGCCCTTCATGTTGCCGGTCTCTTATTAGCTAACTATTTTTTTAGAAAAGGGGGTTGGAATTGAACACGAATGCGGTGCAAACCTTTCGTGCCTGCAGGCTAGTGGTGCTGGCGCAGCATCTGCCACGGTGCAGAGAGCAGGGGTCAGCGCCTCGGCCCACGTAACTTGGCATGGCTCTGTTGACACAGACAAAGCAGCATTGATTTCCTAGCGTGGAAGATCCGGTCTGCAGTTTCGCTTGCCCGGTGTGATTCTGAAACACTGTCTAAGCCCCCGGTTCTCAGCCTTTTTTAGTCTCGATGCACCCTCGATAGACTCGAGGCGCCCCTCAGTAGATCCATACCTCCCCTCGGAAAATGCCAGCTTCCAGTTTTCCCTCGATTTTTGATGACAGAAAAATACTAGAGCAAGTCTTCTGTTGTGGAGAGCTCAGAAAGCCCACGGGAGGGCAACATGTAGTGCATTTCACACTAAGAGGACTCCTATTTGAAATCTCTAGGTTTATCGGGTGACTCGGGTTTGCACACTGAACAGTGCAACGTTGTGCAGCACCCTTGAAAGGATCTCCAGGTGCCCTGGGGTGCCGTGGCCTCCTGGTTGAGAATCACTGGTCTAAGCTGATGCTCTCACTTACATGGTAGAGATAGAGGAAGCAGGTTGTGGAGCCTAATTCGACCAGACCTCACCGGATCCTCAGCTGGGGTTCGTTTCTGTAGGTGGTTACCCCCACCACAGATCTGTGGCTGTGTCTTGAACCTTGTGTTCGGCCCCTGATTTTTGCTGGGCTGGCTCTGGGGGGTTCAGCCAGTTGTTCCTTGCCAGCGTTTCCTGTGGCCAAGTCATCTCAAATCTGCCAATTAAGGAAGGGTTGAGGTTATTCTGCCAAGGAGAGACTGACTCATGCATTTGTGGCATCCCTCCTTTGAGCCTGTACTCCTGGTTTGTAGCTCCTGCTGCTTTCCGTCCTAAGCTCGGAGCCTGGACTCTTGTCTGATGAAATCCCGCTGTTCCCTCCCCTCCCCTTGCGAGGCAGCAAGATCATTTGTTGTGGTTCAAAGGGGATTCATCAGAATTCAGATCAGACCCGAGACGAAGCGAACGCCGCACGCGTTTCTGCGATTCCCCCTCCTCCTGGAGCTGCAGCACAAGCTGGGAGGGGGTCCGTAGGTCTCCTCCCTTGTTATGCTGGGACCAGCAAAACATCAGCCCTTCATGGTCAGAGCGCCGTGAGCCTGAGCAGATGGCTGCTGACTGTCCTGCCTGTCTTCCCACAGTCCTGGCAACATTTACTACCCTGGCAGATGCGTTCCCCCTACTCCAGCAGTCTCCGCTCCCCGCTCCTTTGCCTCTTGACCTTTGCACGGTGCTCCATGCATCAAGCATCTTGTCCATCCCCACCCCACACCAGACAACCAGCGCCAGCCTGTCTGGGCTCAGCCTACCGATTACTGCTGACGTGGGTGCTTTGCTGCCAGCGGGCCTTGCACCAGAGAGCAGGTGTGTCATAGAAATCATAGAGAAATGGACCTGGAAGGGAGCTCCAGAGGTCACATCTAGTCCACCCCTTGCCTGCAGCAGGATTAGCCCTATCCTAACCATCCCAGACAAATCCATCATCTAAACTCTTCCTAAAAGTATCATTAGCCCTGACACAACGCAAGGCATTGCACCTGAACCTGCCACAGGTCAAGCGGGGAGACCACGGCAGCCAACGTCCTGCTTCTATATAAATTTGTTCATATTTGCCCCAGAGACTCCAGGCTCCCTGCTACAGAGGAAGGCAGTGCCCCCCTTCTCTCCCACATTGCAAATGTCCTGTCTGCGTGTTGATTTGGGGAATTGGAAATAGGGATGGGGATATATTCCCCAGCACCCTGCTGCTTCTTTGTGCTCCTACGTTATCACAAAGCCTGCACATGTCGGTACAAAGCAGCTGGGCAGCACAGGTGGAGCTGGCTCCTGGCTGTTCAGAGAAAATGAGGGGTGGAAGAGACCACGGGAGATCGTCTGAGCCAACCTCCTGCTCAGAGCAGGACCAGCCCCAACTGGGGTCCCTTCCAACCCTCATTTTCTATGATTATATGAGCAGCCAGCTTCACCTGTGCTGCCCAATTGCTTTGTACTGATGCAAGCAGACTTTGCGAGCCCAAAGCAGTCGGGCAGCGCAGGTGAAGCTGGCTCCTGGCTGTTGTACGTAGGCGTGCACGTGTGCAACATGTGCGTACTGCAGCAAGCAAGGAATCCATGGCATCTGGTGCTCTTTGGTTTGCTGTTGATTTGGTGTTCACCTTTCTTTGACGTGCTTCTGAGGAAGCTGGCAAGAGCAAGAAGGGGCTTGCGGTTCAAGGCATCAGAGAGCTGCGGTCAGTGACTTGCAGCCCCAGACCCAAAAAGAGCCTTGGACCCGAGACACTGAGCATTCCCGCACCTCAGGTCTCGGCCGCTGTGACAAAGGGTGTTTGTACCCAAAACCTGCAGAGACGAATTTTTCCAACTATTTGAGTTGGTCTAATAAAAGGCATCAGATTTACCCAAATAACTTTGTCTGCCTGTATCCTTCGACCAGCACCCCTCTGGGGATGGCAGGCACCAACGCTCCTGTCCTTTCAATGGGGAGAGCAGACTCTTGGGGGAGCTGGGCTGAGAGAGGATGATGCTGAAGCCAGCCAGGAGGAAGGGGGCATCTGGAAGCCCACCTCTGTAGCCCAGTAGTGAGAGCTGTCCTCTGGGAAGTGGGGAGAAACCAGCTTCCAGTCCCTGCTGCCAGGCTGGCTGCTGTCTTTTTTAAACTGATGACTGTCTGCTGTATAACGCATGCACCGTCCTACTGCCTGGGCCCCTCTTTGGCCCCCATCTGCCTCAGCTCCCTGCCTGTGCATTGGGGTTGCTCTGCTTCCTTTCTCCCATCCCGTGTCTGCCTGGTCTATTGAGAACGCGAACATCTCCTGGCACAGGCTGCGTGCATGTTGAGCCCCGTCGTTCGGTGGGACCTCTCCGTCATTATGCAATGTAACGAGCGTCGTCATAACAATTATGATAATGCTAATGAACCAGACCTGCTGAAACCTCTTGTAAAATTGGCTTTAAGTGCTACCTAATGTCCTCCTTCCTGACATATGGAAGGCTTCAGCCCAGATGTCTAATGTCCTGATTCAGGAATACACCGAAGCAAACGCTTAACTTTCAGCAGAAGCGATTGGGATTAAAGACGTGCTTAAGCACTGGCCTGGACCGAGGAGTCAGAAGGGAGAAGCTGATCACGTTTGTGGATGGGTTAGCTAGGTTGGGTTGACTAGTGCTCCTGCTGGTTGCCTTAGCGTTACCATAAAAGTCAAAAGGACGGTGACCTCTCTGCTTTGCCTGTGAATGTATTCTGCTTCCTTTGGTGACATCCAACAGACAAGGGCTGCGTGGCCGCTGGGGATATAAAATAAGACTGAAGACTTTTCAGCCGGAAGCCCATCCGATCCCAGTGTTGTGGTCTGAGAAAGCAGCATGAATGGCCCTTCGTTGTGCCGGACTGCTGTTTTGTACGACTTGTCTGCTGTTCGTCCAGCTGCTTCTCAGTCCTTTCATTTACGGCCAGCTCTCTGCAGAGGCTCAAGTTGCACTATTGGGCAAAGTTCACTCGAAATTCCCCAGGGAAGGCATGGACCCATGGACCCCTGGGTTTGCTTTCCTGCCTTCTCTCCTGAGAAGATAGTTGCCATCTCCCTAGTCGATGGTTAAACTCTGGAGTTCATTGGAGCGTCTCACTGGTTTATATGCAGTGTGTCAGCCAGCAGCAAGGAGATCCAGAGCAAACCAACAGATGCCATTCCTCATCCGTGAAGACATCTTTTTCCTGGCGGAGCAATGTCTATATTCTGCAATTGTCTGGAAAATCCTACAGTAACGGAGGGTTTTGCGGCTCAGTTTCCAGCCTTCTCTTCTCTAGTGTTTTTCCGCCTTTGGCTACGGTGTAAAATGCAGGGGAGATGAGCGTGGGATCCTTTTGGCTTCAGCTTGCTAATGGGAGATGATAGCACAGATTGAGCGTGAATGGCGAGAGGGTTTTTATTGTATTGATTGTGTGCTGGCTTGTTGTGGTTGCCCATTCCCAAACCTGCAGATGCATGACTGCCTGCTCAGTAAATCTATGACGTGCGTTGCGGGCTGTGATCTTTGGTGATTTCTCTGCCCAGCCTCATCACGTTATGGACTC
>JAGPOW010000304.1:5418343-5433843 GCA_030014935.1 Caiman crocodilus
ACTCCAGCCGCAAGCACAGAATATATTGTAAACATCAAGTAAAACCATGCATTCATTGCCACTAGCAGATTCAGTAGAAAGTAACTTTCGATTCACATGCGCACATTCAACACGTTCACATAGCTTACACCAGCCCTCTTGCAGCTCTTGACAGAAGCTGAACCCAAGACTAAATAAATGCATGCAATATTTGAATGAATAGACACTGCATTTTTTTCCAAGCCTTTCCCAAGTGCTACCATCTAACATTTACCCATGGTGCAAGCGCTGTGTGAAAATGTGTCAGTCCACATGGGCCACAGCAGTGCATTCAGACCTCTTGTGTTCTGCAAGTTTTGGAGGAACTCATTTCAATACAGTGTAGCAGTGATTCTCAACTTGGCTGCCCCAGCACCCTGGGGTGCCCTGAGATCCTTTCAAGGGTGCCATGCAAGGTTAGCACTGATTCACAAAATATACCTAGACATTTCAAATAGAAACCCACAGTGTTAAAACCATGCTGCGGTGTTATAGTCTTTCTGAGTTCTCGGCAACAAAGAATGCTCCAATATTTTTCCACAGTCAAGAAGTGAGGAAAACTAAGAGCTGGCATTTTCCAAGTGGTGTTTTGAGTCGAAAAAGGTTTGAGAGCCGCTGCTATAGAGAAGTATACGTTTCAACCAAAAATTCTACAAGCCAGGGTATTTCAAAAGGGACGAGTGATTTTTTAGGGGCTACTAGTTTTGGGGGTGCTCATCCTGAGTTGGAGGATCCAAGCCCCCATTTCATACCGATCTTAGGAGATGCTTCGTGCTGGACATTCAACAACTCCAGGCACTCCGAAGCGCCGGTCCCTCTTGAGAGTTTTGTCTTAATCTAAATGAGACTGCAAGCCATAGATAGCCGATGGCTATTAACTATGAAGTCCCTTTGCCATTGACAGCACGCATCCAAACACTTTATCACCCCACAGTTCCACAAAGGTACTTTGGCTTTTCCACTAATTGAATGCAGAAATTGCCTCTTGGTAGACAGTAATTACTCTGTCACAAGAGATGCTAGCGGGGAAATAAATATGGCCATCTTGTATTGAATTGAGAAGCTGGAGCTGCAAGTGCAAGGTATTGGAAATTTTCATCGTGCAGTGGGTGGATTGGTGGTTTCCAGCAGAGGTCCAGATCCCGAAGGTCCCTGGAGGGTGTCATACATCGTCTTCACATTGGGAAACGAGTCATGGAATAGTCATATCCAGATGAACGTGTCTTGCAGCAGCTTGCAAAGCTACCAGCAGCAGTAAGACTTCGATAATCTTTTTTAAAAAGCCAGGACGGGGGAAGTACAGTGTATATTTTCTCAATTATTGCATGCTGGGCTTTTCCACAAATGACTTAAGTAGCAGTCTGGCTTACCATTACCAGGGCTTCGATTTTCAGGTTTCCCTTCTGAATCCAAGAGAAGACAGAACACATCACGTTGCGGAAGAGAAAAGGCAGGGCACATTAAATGAACGTATCCTGGATTACATTTGGTTCGAAGGAAGTTTAAAGAAACTTAAATGGATGTAGCTGTGTGTGGTATCATAGACTGGGATCAGCTGAAAATCTGCCCCATGGCTGCTGATTGTTTGTAGACTGCTTTCCCAGGGTTGTCAGCAGAGAGCTCTACAGACCAGGAGGGGACTTGGGTCCGGCTGTGCGGGATGTTTCCAGACCTGGCTTTCAGGGTCCAGCTCTGCGGGGGTCCTCCGCAAAACCAGTTACCTACATCTTCAGGCTTTAAATGGGGGCAGTTGGGAACTTAGCATTGGGATTTACTGCACTCACCCTACATCAAATGAGGCAAGACTAATAGGAACCATTCCTGTGGTTGCCACTCCTCTATCAGCCCACGAGCTTGTGCGTGCCACCATCAGCAGTGGATCTGGTGGGGATGGGATGGAGCAAACCCCACCCATGGCCCACCCACTCGAATCTGCTGGTGCACTCAAATAGGCTTGTCCCTGGCACCCACCCATGAGCCCTTGGTCTCCAGTGATTAAGGACTGGGCTGAGGACAGCCACTGTGTAGTAGCTGAGCCCCTCGAGAAAGGCAGGCAGAAGGCTTGGGCCTAGGAAGAGAGCAAGCAAGAGGGGTCTGGACCCTGTAGTCCAGTGATGAAGAAGGGGCCCTGGGAGACAGAGACTGTCCTCAATGCAGTTAAATCATGCAAGCAGCCTGCGGAGCAAGGATCCAAGCACTTAAACTCGCATCTCCCTGTGCCGTGCCGACTATGCTGAGACGTATGCTGGGCTTTTATGCTTTCCTTAAACATGTGCTCAGCGATCAGCAAGTGCGTCTCTTGCACCGATGCACAGGGGCTTCTGTGCTTTGCTAAATCAGGCTCCTGGTTGTATTTCTTGGCGCTGGAAAAAACACATTTTCCAGCTGTTCAGTCTTTGAGCTCCACTTGTTATGCAGACGCTTTCTGCATGGCGAAGCTGGCTGTGATCACGGGGGGCTAGCAGCATTGTGTACTCCTGGACTTACTACCGCTGCAGACAAAACATTTTGCAGGCCTTTTATTGAGACTGAATTCTGAGTTTCCTGGGCTGGAGATAAACCAGTGCATTTCAGGCGGAGGGGCCGGCCTGGGGGAGCTCTGTTAATGAGGTATGTTTTTTCCCCCATGTGTTTAATATTGGCAATAGGTTTAATAAAAACATAATTAAGACACAATCAAATCTGCAAGGATCAAAGCTTCCAACTAATTGTGTGCTCTGGGATTTCTTTCACGACTTTGGAAGTGGCAGAACTTTGCAAGGCATGCTAATGTCAGAAACCCCCCGCGAGCCCCATCCGGTGATTTACAACGCGCTGGGTTCCCAGAGCCTGCCAGCGCATTGGAAGGGCTGCAGCTTTGCAAGCAGCGTTTTTCATCATCACGTTCTTGTGCGTTTTCCAAAACCCCCAGAATGATAACGAGCAATCCCTGAATCGTTCCTTTGCAAATGATCCACCGGCTTTGCTTGTGAGCCCCGTGGAAGCAGATGTGTAAATAGATGTTGTATTGTCACTTCAGAAGTCGTTGGTCAGCAATACATCTACTGGCTTAGCTGCAGAGCCCTTGCTTTTTAGACTTGTTGATACGTTGCTGACATTAGCTGCAGCAGAAGCAGCATTGCAGCAGAGCCAAGGGGTGCTTGTACACGCCACGGCGTTTAATCCTCCTTCATTTAATGAACTTTAAAAATTTTGAATTGAGTTATCTTGGCGCGTTGGGTTTCTGTTTGCACACAACAGGCTTTTGAGCAAGTTAAGTCCCATGTACAATTCCCCGCTATGGAGACCCCAGTCATGGACCAGAGTCTCGTGTTAGATGTTGTGTGTGCACGTGACAAAATGCTTGATCTTCTCCCAAAGAAGCTATGATCTATGTGTAAGGCAAGAGCCAGTAGGTAGGATACAGACAGTATAAGATGGGGGCACAAGAAAACTATGGGGCAGTACTGGCCAGCTTGGCAAGCAGTGGCTCATTCGCCCAGCAGCCGTACATATATGTTTTATAGACATTATAACAATAAATAGCTTGAAGGAAGGGTTGGAAGAAGGACAACCATGTAATCTTGTGGCTGGGTTTGGGGAGCTCTTATCAGGCACTAAGGGCAAGGTTGAGTGATGACCAGTGGACTATGAAAGACCTGGAAAGCCAAGGCACATTTGACATGACAGAAGGGAGAGGTAGTGGAGAGGCACAAGAAGAAGGAAAATGAACTTGAATGGGTATGAAGGGACCCCGGTTGCATTTGTCAAGCCTGGGAGAAAGCTTTGGGCTGAGGCTTGCTCTCTCCTGCTTAGGGAACTTCCAAGGAAGCCAAGGCCACCACAGGAGGTGCGTTTATAAATCTAGATAGTCTCCATCCCCCCGTTACACAGTCCAGCATTCAGCATCTCCAGGGGAAGAACGCTTCAGATGTGGAGAGCCCCAGTGGAAAATGCTTCGTATTTTTGTTGCACCACTCTTTTACCAGCCGGGTGGAAAGGCAACCAGGAACGTGTGCACTGGGTAGAAAGCCGGGAAGGGCCAGTGTTGTGTTACGAAGGAGACGCGTAGCTGTAGCCTGCATTCACAGCCTCCTGTCCTGGGATCGTTTAACACTGCCCGGCCTGCGTACCAGCTACTCCTCACCCTGTCCCGTTAATCTTCCCCCTGCCCTTTACTCTCCACTGCACGGGTCCGCGATCAAGCAGGAAGCGGAGTTAAATAGATCTATTGGTTTTGCTTCTCCTGCCAGTAGCCAGGAGGACTGAGAGGGTTTTAACAAGCATCTCCCCATCCTAGACATCCCTGGTTGGTTTGTGCCCTGGGCCAGGCAGGTTTTGCCCTGTTCCCTTTGAAGTTTGTTCACTTGGGAGACTAGAAACCAGTGTCCCCAGTACACAGTTCCCAGGCCGCTCTCTGTTTCCACTGCAGAATCGCCAGTTTAGTGCTGGGTTTAAAGCTGAACTTGCACTTGCTAGAAGCCCTGCTAGCTAAAGAAGACCTGACAATCCTCCAAGAGCGGATTCAGAGGCATCTTTTCCCTGAGGCTGAAGCTGCTCTGAAAAGACATCGAAGAAGTAAAAGAGCACTGAGAGCAGAGCTTTCACGGCAGCAAAGGTCTCCTGGTTTCACCTCGAATGAAGATTACGCCGGGTCTCTGAAAACCACGTTCTTTTTTGAAGCCTTCCTTTGTGCAAGATACTGCAAATGGTGTGTTTGGATGTTCCTTTACTTGGGCTGGCTGGACTGGCCTTTGCTCCATGAAAGTCTGAGAGCCAGGCTTGAGATCTGAGATACCTTCTGCTAATCCAGCCGAGGTTGGTTTGCATTTCCCTGTGCTCCCCGCCATCAGAAGCAGGTCAGAGACAGAGGCTGGGGAGCTTGTGCTTTGATCATCATGTATGAGAATTAAAAATTGCCTTTGAGGCACTGCTTTCTGTGCAGAAACCAGGGGGCAGAGGACATGGAAACTGCAGTTTGCAAACCTTGGTAGCCGCCCCGGCGGTCCCAAACCACATTTGGATGCTCAGATCAGCATTTCGGGATGCACGTTCTCGGTCACGGTCACCCCACCTTTATCCCCCTACCCTTGGGCCTGTAACAGGTGTCAGACCTGTACAGAGGTGGGTCCAGATCTCACCAGTTGAATTCTCAGTGCCTGAGCAACGTCACTCACCCAGGCTCCTTTCAACCCCAGCAGCCTCCGCTTCACGGGCGGTGACAGCTCCCATCTTGCTGGTCTCGTGGATGTTCCCACAATGAAGCGAAGTTTGTGTTTCTAGCTCATAGCTTTGACCACGTCGCCCCTGTCTGCTCTCCCCACCACTCCCAGCCTTTTCCACTGCAGACCTAAATCGCTTGCCTGCCTTCCATTTCCTAAATCCACCTGTGCTATCATCCCCCACATGCCTCAGAGGGGCTCGCCCTCTCTTCATGCCGGCAATAACGCCAGTCTCGGTTGTCCAGCTTTAATATTTTCTCCAAGCACCTGGCTGTCTTCTCCCAAGCTGCCTGCTGTGTTGTGGGAGCAGCCCCCAGCCCCACCTTATTGCCATCCCTTGGACCCACCTTTGCCATCTCTGCTGCAAAACACCCGAGAGCACTGAAAGAGCTGGGTCCCCACAATCACTGCTCTGCCAAGCCCGCTCTCGTTGCTTCCTTGGGTTTCTGCAGCTGTCTGCAATGCTCCCACTCGGGCATGTCCCAGGCTCTGCATGTGGCAGGGGACAGGGGTGTTTCTGCCACCCTCCTTCTTGGCCCCCCCCATGCCCATCCCAAATGCAGCTGAGTCGGCGTATTTGCTCCTGGAGCCTGTCCTGTGCTGTTGCCATTGCCTCGGGGCAGAGCAGGGTGCTGCTACCACCTCTCTACTTCGCTTCCCTTCTTATGGCAGCTTCTCCCCATTTCCACCCCCGAGTCTGGGGTCACTCACACGGAGCTCAGGACTCAGCCCACATCTTACCCTCTGTGTGTCCTTGAGGCCTTGCAAAACCACCAGGCAGCAAAGCTCTCCCGGTGCATGCAAGCTCTTCCTAGTCTCGAGCACATCATTCCCGTGCCCCGAGGCTGCGAACAGCGGGGTCCTCTGTTATTTCATCCAGGCTGTCCTGAGTGACAGGCAGTTCAAGGCTCCCGGGTCCCCAGCTCAGCCTGGTCCCACTGTTGCCTCTAGGACTCAATCCGTGTCCTCCTCTTGACTGTACCAGGCCCCTTCAATCCACTTCCCATCCCCAGACAGACCAGTCTGCTCCAGTGCATGCACACACGCGTAACTGCTGGCGGCCTCTGCTGAAGACTACCTAGCGTGGCCGCGCTCTGCCGTGGATAAGTTCGGCGCTTACCTGAAAAGCCGGGTTTCCTGCAGGCTAGATCGGCACTAGCTAGCATCAGGTGTATCTGCTGCTGGAGCAGAAGGCGGTAGAAACACCTGGGCTGTTACAGGGGCCGAACGAGGGACACGTGCGCTTCATTCGTGCCTGACCCCAGATGTCCCGCAGACACAGCGCCGTCGTCTGGGACGGCCAGCGAAGCCTCCAGTTGCAAGTCCTCGCAGAGACCGCTGCAGAGCCTCTCTGCTCCCAAACCCACCCCCTGCCCGCAGAGCTCTCCCCGCTCTCCAGCTTCTGTCCCTCTCGCCCCGTCTTTCACAATCTCCTATCCTGCTACTTTTGGTTTCATATCTTCACATCAACTGCGGGATGCGCTGCCTCCACTTGCCTAAAAGGGTCAGTCCACTAGACAAAGCCTTGGCTGGGATGACGTAGATGGGGCTGGTCCTGCTTGGAGCAGGGGGTTGGACTGGATGTGACTCCTGAGGTCCCTTCCAGCCCTCATTGTGATTCTGGGATTTCCAGGATTTCCCTAGCCATACTATTTATTCCCCAGGTGTCCTCCTCCCCCTCCCATCTCCCTGTCGAATGTGTTTGGCTCATCCTAGTCCCTATCACGCTGTAATTTTCTAGGCGAGTCCCGTTCCACTTTCCCTGCTTGCTTCAGCCTAACAGGGCATCTGGCCTGTTTTTCAGCTCTCTGTGACATTTCCAAACCTCACAATTTGGCATCATCTGCTTGAATGCACTGCCTTTTGCCCTTGCCCTTTGTGTCGGGGTCTTCCTGTGGCTTTCTACCACTGGACAGCGCGCAGAACAGTTTGAACTGATGTTGCACATCAGATGTGGTGAAGCACAGCATCAAATGCCTTAGGAAAGCCTTGTACCCCCCTCCTGCCTTCTAGTTAGTGCTACAGCCATGCTGTTCATGCTTGCATTAGCACAGACATCTAAGGCTAAAAGGGACTTTGGCTGGTCACCTGGTCCAGCCCCCTGCATTGAGACAGGACCCAGTATATTGAGACCAGTGATGCTCAACCAGGGTGCCATGGGGAGCCCTGAGGTCCTTTCAAGGGTGCTGCAGGGTGCCACGCGGCATTAACACTGCTAGGTGTGCAAGCGTGTGCAATACCTTCTGCCCGACTGTGGCCTTTCTGAGCTCCTTGCAACAGAATACTTGTTCTAGTGTTTTTCTGTCGTCAAAAAAGAAGTGAAAATTAAGAACTGGCATTTTCCAAGGGGGCACATGGGTTGAAAAAGGTTGAAAACCACTAATCTAGACCGTCCATGGAAGACATTTGTTCAATCTGTGCTTAAATTCTCTAATCTGCCAGATGCTTTCAGATTTATTCGCTTCCTGCTGTCTCCCCTATTTTATTAAAATGTAATTTGGCCTTACTGGAGGGCAACTGGAAGACTTGACTTCAATTTTCCCCCACTTTAAACAACTGTTGCTAGGTTACGTTTGATTTTTTTCCCCCTTTTTGTCCCCTTTCCATGCACTCCTCTTTCATAAATAATCACCAATGCTTCAGCGGGTTCATTAACTATTTTCCTGGAGACCCCCAGACGCTTCTCCTCCAGGTCTGCTGACTGGGGTATATTGCAGCTTCTTTCAAGCAGTCTTTGCCCTTTCATCCTCGCTCTGAACAGACATTTGGACAAGATCTTCATTACTTGCTAATTAGCCATACCTCTTTTTTATTAGACAATAATTTTTTACGAAGGAGTTCATTAGCTCAGCGGCTTCTGAGTTATTGATTTATTCTCCTTCCTTATTTATTAATGGACCTATCATCTCTTCTTAATCCATGCAGCCCCTTTGATTACCATTAGCCTTGATTGCACTGTCCCCTCTCCCCCCAGCTAAGCCTTTTCTGACCGTGGTTTTTGCTGGCTCCCTCTTCCGCCTCTCCTTTCCTTGCTTTTTGCCAACGGTATTATTTATTTTACCATAAAATCTTCTTGTAGTCTCTCGTGGGTCCAGAATGGTGACGTCTTTCTCTGTTTTGTCTAGGGGATTTATTCCCAAGCGTAGTTTGAGGAGCTGGAAACAAATACTCCGCCAGGACTTTGATAATGTCCTGCATGGCAGCACAGTCAGTACAATGGATAACTCTCTTGGCGTTCATCCCCCTTGCCGGGCTGTGAGCTACAGACTCCCGCCTTGGGCATCTGGCATTCGAGTACCTCGCAGCTTCTACCTCCAGCCATCCCTGGACATCCTCTCAACCAGTGGTGCCCAACCCTTTGGTGAGTGGTGTGGGTTTGTCCATGGGGTGGATCCCACGTGGAGCTAGCACCTTGGTCCCCAAGTGTGATCCAGTGCCCTGGCCCACCTGATCCTGTGTGCCTGGATCCATCAGCAGAGGGACCCCATGGGCCGGATGATGGCTCTGCAGGGCTGAGGTGGGGCAATGCGGCTTGGAAGCGTTGAATCCCTTTTGGTAAGATTGCTCTTGATAAATAAGTGAAGGGGCTGAGCACCGCGGCAGGTGGAGAGCTGTTTAAACTAATGTACGGTGTTGGCCCGAGAACTCAAGCACAGGTGTGGAGCAGCTTAGCCCTTGGGAAGCATGAGCACCACCCTCCCTCGCTGGAAACCAGAGACAAGGTGGAGTTGGTGATGCTTAAAAACAGGATGACACAAGTGGGAGAGCAGTGGGCTGGGCAGGGTGACCCCCGTGGTCTCTTCCAGGCCTGTGTCTTTAAGAACATCTCAGGTGGCTTCTCCTTCGCTTGGCTCCCCTGCTCCAAGCTGTCCTCTACATGTGACTTTAATGACCCCTGTTTATATGCATGAGTTGCCCAGCAAAAGCCTGGCATAGCATCCTGTGGTTTCAAGCTCCTTGCATGTAGTCGAGAAGCTAGGGTGCATTCTCCAGGTACGGCGTGTGAGGTGGAGGGTGTGTTTAGTGGATGGCAGCATTTCTCCTCTCCTGCTTTTTGTGTGGCTGTTGTTTCTTGCGCTCATTTATAGCTGCTCTGATCATTACCGGTTTGGATCCTTCTAGCCGTGCCTCTACCCCCCCACCTCAGCTCTTATGGCACCCAGCATCCTGGCACCTCTTGCTCATCTGCTTTTCAGCCCCCTTCTCCATTTGCACCTGAAAAATGACAGGAAAAACCAAACCTGAGCCATGGTCCTGACGTGGACAGAGGCAGCGCCCAGCTGCTGGTTCCTGCCGTGGTTGTAGCCTTCTCCTCTCTGAATCCCCTCCTTCCCCTGGAACAATTCAGCAGTTTACTCTTTGCATTTGTGATGACCCGCAGGGCCCCAGCAGCTGTGATGCTTTCTTATTTGTAGCAGCTCACGAGGCCCTGGCTGCTCTCCAAGACCATGCAAGGAGGAGGATCTGAGCTTTGTAGCCCTCATCCTGCCACACCTCTTCTTTGTTTCCAGCTGCACAAAGAAGGGAGCGGGTCAGATGCATCCTCCTTCCTACAGACTTGCGAGACTAAACGGACTTGGTAAAGGCAGGGGTGGATGCAAGGAGGGGTGCACTGGGGCAGTTGCACCCTCCCCCCCACCTTTTGTTCCTGGTCCATCCAAAGTTTAAAGCCTGCAGTAGTAGTAGCATTTCTAGTCAGGCAGTGAAGGAGTCAATTGACTTGATGACGCTTTATATTATTATTTGATTATTATATATAATAATATATCATTATAATATATATTATATTATTATTTGATTCCTTCTAGCCTTGGCATTCCACAGGTGTTAATGACACTCTTTCCTTTTAAATGCACTTTAAAAGCTCCCCTACTCCAGCTGTCCTTACTTCTGCCATGCTTCTGTCTGCTAGCTGCTACTAGTCATATAGCTCCCGTTTCACAGCCCTAAGGGCTGTTTTTGTAACACTAGCTAAAAACATTAACTCAGGTGTTAAATCATGGGAATATTAGCTCAGGACTGGAAAGTACTTTCAATGACGCTCAAGAAGCCTGGATTTTGTTTTATGAATTTGGAAAAGAGACACATGCCTAGCTATAATGACTCTAGGACTAATGAAGTAACATCTTTGGATTATTTGTGCCTCGTCTGTTGTGTTTTTATATATAATAGATGATATAACAAATTAATGAGCATTCTAATACACCGGGGGGGGGTCTTTTTTGGGGCGGGGGGTTGCTTCTATGTAAATGGAATAATATAGCCCTAGGCCTCTACTTATTAGGGAAGCTTCTGGTTTCTTTTTACCTGGAAAAAAAGTGTAGGTTGTGTTACATGTGATGATGCACCATAGCATCTGTACCCTGCGTTTCAAACTCCTAGGTCTGTCCGTGGACGAAGACACCCGTCATTGTTTGCTGTGGAGTCTAGGGCTCTGCCTCCACATGTTGCTTGACTCCTGTCCGTCATTTGCTGAGCACCCGGGTGCCCGAGGGGGTTTGTGCATCTCACGGGTACAACCCAGACATGGGTGTCAGGGCTCAGAAGCTGTATGATAGCACAGATCTAGAAGCCAAGCTGAGGGTCAGAGTACTAGGGGTCAAGTCTGAGTCCAGTGGTTTGTGCCAGGTCAGAATTTAAGATGTGATGAACTGGTTAATCGCGTCTGAAGTGTAACGTGTGGCAGCGCCATGTGATTTCCCAGTCCCTGAAAGATATACCGTATTTGTTGTATACAACACACCCCTGCTTACAGTAACCCCCGGGTTTTGGAAGGGCAGCCAGAATGGGATAAAAAAGACCATCCTTCCTGGTAGTGGTTGGGGAGCAGAGCCTGGATGCCCCATGTGCTGGCTGGGGCCCACAGACCGATGCAGCACCCCGAGCTCAGGGTTGTGTGCTGGTTACCTGCTGACTCAGACGCGGTACGCCAGCTTTGGAGCCACGCAACGGGGCTGACGCCACGCGCTGGTTCTGGAGCCATGTCTGATTATAATGTGCATCTCAGTTTTCACCGGCTGGTTTTGGGCAGGGGGGAAGGTGCGGGTTATATGCGAGGATATACGGTAGGATCCAGGCGGCAGCCGCCAGCCGTGTCTGGAAAGCTTCTTCGCAGTGAAGTGGTAGCCATGGTGATGGGAAGTTTTCGGAGAGCAGCGCTATCAGAGAGCCCTTTGGCTTTGATCTCAGCTGCGCCTGCCCGTGGCGTCCTCCTCCGGGAACCCAGGCCCTTGTCCCAGCACGTGCACACCGTGCCGGGCGCCGCGCCGTCTGAGTGGGGAAAGAAGGAATAAAAGCGGGGAGCGGGAGGGACCGGCCCACTCCTCTGCAGTCATGTCCTAGGCAGTTAGTTTGCAAGAACATCTTTTCCGGCTCCTGTTGAACGCTACAGCCACAAAATCCTTCCCCCCCAGCACCACACAGCAAACCGGGGATCTTCAGTACAAACTGAACATAGGATGGCGTTGCCCCGGGAGCAGATCATTGCGACCAAGTCAATACTCACCAATACATGCAGAGTGCAAAAGATAGGAGGTGTCTCCTGCCTCTTCTAAGGAGTGGTCATCTAACCAGAGAACAGGTACTGACCCAGGGGACTTCGCTGACCGGCTCTCTGGTGTGAGTAACAACAGCAGACACAGGCAGCACTCCACGACCAAATCTGAGCTCTAGCTCTTGAATAATGGCGGATAGCAGCCAGGGTTAGAAAAATCAATGAGGAGTTTGCAAGCAGAAAGAGGCTGAATCCACTGAATAATTTGCAATTAATAATTTATCCCAGCTATGCAGTTCAGTGCCTCTTGTAGTCTGGGGTATCTGGGCTGTCTCATCAATTAAACCATGGCTGAAAAAAATGGTGATTGCTATAGTGTAACTGTTCAGACGCACTGATAGTGGGCTCGGTTGGCTGCACAGGACTGTGGGATGCAGTCCTAGGAGACAGCTCATCATGTGAGTGGTGAAAGGGCTGAGTTTGAATCCTCTGTTTCCTCCTCTCTGGTCCTGTATAATTAACTAGAATAAGCAGAAGCTCTTTGGGTGAAAAGAGACAGCCTTTCAAGTCTTCTCGACCTGGGGGGATGTGGGCAGTGGAGCGCCCCAGGGCTCCGTCCTCAGGCCTGTGCTATAGCGACTTGGAGGTAGGCGTGGAAAGCACGCTGTCCGAATTCACTGACAACACCAAGATGTGGGGCGAGGGGGGCACGCCGGAGGGGAGGGACAGGGTCCAGCTAGATCCAGACAGGTTACAGAGGTGGGCGGATGAGAATAGGATGGAGTTCAACACAGACAAGTGCAAGGTGCTGCATCTGGGGAGAAGGAACCTGCAACACACCTGTAGGCTGAGGAGCACCCTTCTCAACAACACAGTGGCTGAAAGGGATCTTGGAGTCGCTGTTGACTCCAGGACGGACATGAGCCGCCAATGCGAGGAAGCACCTTGTCATGAATATACAGATGCATCTCGAGCAGGTCCAAGGCGGTGATCCTCCCCCTCTGTGCAACACTGGTCAGACCGCAGTTGGAGTACCGTGTCCAGTTCTGGGCGCCGCACTTCAGGAGGGATGTGGACAGCATGGAGAGGGTCCAAAGGAGGCCACCCGCATGGTCAGGGGGCAACAGGCCCTACGAAGATAAACTAAAGGGCCTGAATCTATTCAGCCTCCACAAGAGAAGACTGTGAGGGGATCTGGTGGCTGTTTACAGCAGCCACAAATTGATTCAGGCTTGATATCAGGAGGCATCACTTTATGGTGAGGGCTGCCGGGCTCTGCCATGGGCTCCCAAGGGAGGTGCTGCTCTCCCCTACCTTGGGGGTCTTCAAGAGGAGGCTGGATAGACATCTGGCTGGGGTGTTGTGATCCCAGCGCTCGTTCCTGCCCAGGGCAGGGGGTCGGACTCTATGATCTGTTCAGGCCCCTTCTGACCCTAGAAACTATGAAGTAGCTCCAATGTGTGGTTCAAAACATGTGGATTGTTCCCTTTTATAAATAAGGATTTCAGAAAATAAATCACGCAGACTAGAGACCAGTGCGGTTGTGTTTGCGGGGTGTTCCAAAATAGCTGGGTTTTGTGCAACAATCTTGTTGGTCTAATAAAAGCTATCACCTCGACCATGAGCCCAGGTTGCCCAAGTAGCTGAGTTAGCAAACAGCAAACACAGACAGCACTCCAAGACCAAATCTGAACTCTAGCTCTTGAATAATGGCAAAGAGCAGACAGGGTTAGAAAACGAGTCAGCACCATTGAGAGCTCCTCGGCGATGGAGACGCTCTCACTAGGAACCCCGGCAGGATGGTAGGTGTCTGCAAGGGACTTGAGGTCTGCTGGAAGCAGGTCCAGTTCAGGACGGCCGCGAACCGTGCGCTGAGTTTGCCATTTTGGTGTGCAGGGGACGGAAGGCACCAGAGCCAGCAAGTGATGCAGGTGCCTCAATGGAGTTTCACCCTAATTTCCATCATGCTGTGTCACATCTGCACCTTGCTGAAGGCAGCCTGGTAAATCAAGGCAAAGCGCAAGTGCTCTGATGGATGTTGAGCTGTAGGCTCCCAGCCCAGGCAGTTGTCCCAGCAGTGTTATTGGTTTTTTCTTTGTAGTATAGGAGAACCTAGCGAGCCCAGCCAAAATGCCACGTATCTCTCTGTCACCACCGTGTCTTTAATGCATTAATTCCCCCCTCCCAGGAGCGAGGGGCAGGTAGCTGCCGTTGGCTCCATTTTACGGCCGAGGGCTCAATGCTCAAAGAGAGTGCGAGGCCCAGATCCACAAAAGGTACCTAATGCCCATTGACTGCACTGAGACTGGGAGCCCCAGGCTCAGATGCTCGAACGGGCGTATTAATAACAGCTTGCTGTTGCGTTCTGTACTACCCCAGCCCTCAGATCTCCTGATATTGCTTCTTAATGACCTTTGGTGTTTGATGAGATGTAGCTTATACAGAGCCATTTGATTCCCCTGATGCTTGTTTTCCTCCCTAGACCAATGTATTTATACAGGAAATGCTCCGGTAACCAGGGGAGCACATGACATGCAACACTTAATCCAGAGCAGCTCCACATCCATCACGGTGTGGCTCATAAGAAACGTCTAGGTTGCTGCTGTTTGCTGCATCGTAGGTCGTATTATAGTCTGAGGACAGCGGCTGCAAAGCTCTTCAGACTACAATGCATGTTTCATTGATGCCCCTACCCAGAGCGCGCCTTATGCAAAGCATCCGTGGGGGTTTAGCACTGCTAAACCCTACTTGTCAGGCATTGCCCATTCAGTCTGAATGGTACAGAGCTAGCCAAGAGCAGCAACATTAAAACTGTGGCAGTGAAACAGAGGGAAAGATATCTTTTGCACTGAAAAGCTGCAGACTCGCTCAGCTCCGGTCTCTGTGGCCCAGTCCCCTGCTCCCAACAATGGCCAGATCTAGATGCTTCCAAGGAGCACGTGCGAAGCCCTGCACAGCAGGCTTGGTCTTACACAAAATGGTCTGATGCTCCCTGGCGGGCAGCCCTGGCTTGCCTCCCTTATCTCTCTTGCTTTTGTTATATATTGAGTGTCAGCCCTCAGTTCTGCCAGTGCTCTCCCCGCGGTGCTCATCACCGAGCCGTCTCGAATGCACCCCCGCCGAAAATCACAGTGTGGTAAACCACTCCAAGCCATAGCTCAGGGGGTCCTTCCAAATTTTGTCAGCCTGTCAGGCCCATCGGCTCTTCCCCAGCTCTCTCCAGATCCTCAAGCACAAGTTCTTCGTGTGCCCTGCAGCCTCCCATCTATTCCTCCTGTGAATGAGCCCAGCACCCAGCACATACCTTGCCCAAAGAAAAGAAAGATGCAAACCAGCAAATGAAGCAACCCAGGTCACTGGCTGGCTGGATGCTGCTGAATCTAGCCCATCAGCCCTTACACCACGTTTGTCACTGTGCAATGTCCAGCAAGGGCTCCTTCTCCCTCCCTGGGCTGGGCCAAGTTGCCTGGCTCTGCCCTGGAGCGGAGCTTATGCAGCCTGCGGCTCTGCTCCTCCACGCCACCAAAGCCCAGCTCTTCAATGGCCTCTCCCTTTTGCCTGGATTTTCAGCTTCTTCTCAGTTACAGGCTTCCCTGTTCCCTCTTCCCTCCAAGAAACAACTGGGGAATATACTGCCTCTAAGGCAGAGTTAATGCCAGCCCCTGTAAGTAAGAAGCCAAGCCAGAATCTGGAAGGTGAGGATATGCCTGCTCTCCGATGCTCTCGGTTGCCTGTTTGGATCCATGCAATGATCATCCCTTTTTGAATCCTGACAAGCTTTTGATGGC
>JAGPOW010000304.1:5451061-5461421 GCA_030014935.1 Caiman crocodilus
GGGCCGCATCTGGCCCTCAGGCCGCATGTTGCCCACCCCTGCTCTAGCATGTGACAGAGACATGATGCCCCTCTATAAAAGCCACGTTGACTCTCCCACACAAGATCATATTAATCCATATGACTACTAATTCTATATTTTTATAATTATACATCCTACCAATTAGCCAGGGACAGAAATTAGACTCACTGGTTTGTTCCGTCTGCCCCTTTTAAAGCTGCTGTCACATTGGCAAGCCTCCAGTCTTCAGGCATCCAGGTTGATTGTCGTGATTGCTAATCGTGCTGTGGTTTCACATGTGAGTTCCTTCAGTGCCCCTGGGTGAACACCATCTGGTCCTGGCGACTCCTTGCTGCTCTGTTTATCTCTTGGCTCAAAAAATGTCATCTGTTTTCACCTGACTCTCAGCCAGTCCTTCAGATTTTAACCCTAAAAATAATGATCGGATGTGGGAATCTCCCCAACATACTCAGTAGAAAAGACCAATCCAAGAAGTCATTAGGCATCGCTGCTGTGGCCCTGTCTTCCCTGAGGGCACATGTTGTCTGTAGACATTTGTTCTGGCTTGAAGTTGCAGCAAAGTAGGTTTATAATTGGATATCTGGAAACACTCCCTCACTGCGAGAATAGTGAGGCAGTGAGATAGGTGCCGAGGGGAGACGTGGACTCTCCATCCCTGGCGGTGCTCAAGAAGAGGCTGGACAGCCAGTGGTCAGGGATGATCTAAGCACTGCGATACCTAGGTTCCCCTATAGGGATTTCCCATGCTTCTGGCCTTTGCTGGTTGTACCCACCACTTGTTTCTGCTGCATGTACCGGGGTGTTTATAAGCCTTCCCTAGGGGCACTGGGGGGGGTTGCAGCTGAGGATTTTGACCGGGCTGTGCCAGTGCTCCTGCTGGGACCAAAGGTGGAGGTTCCTGGGTAGAGGGTCTTGCCCCTCTGCTCAGGGTCAGACCAACACAATATTTGGGGTCAGGAAGGAGTTTTGCCCCATGGCCAAATTCGTATGGACTGCGGCGGTTGCCTTCCTCTGTTGCAGGGGCATGGCCTCTGCCAGAGATGTCTGAAGCCTACGTTAACGACCATTTACAGAAAGATGCTGGCTGCCATGGTTCCCCTGCTTTACCTGCGGCAGGTTGAGGTGTGGTGTCTTGTGTTGTGTCAGGAGTGACAGTAGTTTTACAAAGAGTTTAGGTGATGGCTTGAATGGGATGGTTTGGATAGGGCCGCTCCTCCCTCAGGCAAGGACTGGACTCGATGTGACCTCTGGAGATCGCTTCCGGCCCCACTTCCCTATGATCCTGTGACTCAGTTTTCAAACCAGGGAGTGGTCGCTCCCCACATCTACTGGAATAAGAGACTTGCATCCGGAGTAGACACCTCAGCTACCTGCTGCAACCACTTTCAAACCCAGCAGCTGCCAGATGTTGTCCACCCGCGTCTCTCTGCGTGCCCAGGGCTCCTCCCAGTTACAGACCCGGGGAGCCCACAGCACCCTACACCTGCAGTCATCTCTGCTTTCCCACCTCCATCGCCGGCTCACGTCCCTCCAGGGACACTCCTACCCTGATCCCAGATGTCACCAGGCTGTCTGGAAGGCCAGGATAACCTAACTGGCAATGCATGGTCCAAAATCCATAGGCGGAGAGACAGAGAGAAGACAGGCAGTGCGTCAAGGGGGAGGCACCAAAGGATTTGGGAGCAGCACGGAGCGCAGGGGAGAAGGAATCCAGGGACAGATCGCAGTCGTTCTCAGAGGGCTGAAACTCTCTCTGTCATTTGCAGCCGACGTCTTTCAGACCCATCTCCCCATGCGGCCTCTGTTGCAAGCCCAGATTCTCCAACAGTGGCAAGCCCAACCTTGTCCCCTGCTCTCCTCGCCCTCAGTACCCTTCCCTAAAGCCACCTGTCGCCTCCCTCCCCACTGTCAAGCGTGGCCAAGCAGAAATTGTTACGGCCGAGGTTCCTGAAAAAATACCTGCAAGCCTGGAAGGGACCTGCAGGGCAGTTGGGTCCTTTCCCAGGAGCCACCTGTTATAATCCTGTTGGTAAATGCAAAATGAATCCCTTGGCCTGCAGGTGGGTGTCTTGTTGGAAGGATGCCCCAGCCCCTCGCTCGACGACTCATGAGCCGTGTACACATCACGGTGCAGACCAGCTGCCGGGGGAGAGCAGCTGTGCGCGGGCAGGGCCGGGGAGCTGGAGCCGCACGCGGAAAGGAGGTTCTTGTGTGTGTGCCGTCACCTGGAGCATAAACGGTTGGGGCTGGGGGCCGAGCGGCTGTGAAATAAGCCAGGACGGGCCAACTGGTGGCTGTGAGCTCCCACCCAGATGCTCCAGCTGCAGTGCAGTCCAGGGTCTCTGGGTTCCCCTCCCTCCTCCACCTGTTCTTCCTGCCCCCACCCCGTGGTGATAGAGACGTCCCGAGATGCCCCTGCACCACGGTGCAGACGGGGAGCATGAAGCCAGGGCACCCGTGCATGTGGGGCAGTGGTGTTACCCCAACCCCTGAGTTAGGGAACCAGTTGATCGAGAGAAAGGTGTTTCCCCCGCACTAACACAGCAAATACAGTCTTATGCTAAGAAGTGTGCTGGTCACTTTGCAAGTGAGCCTTTGTCTCTGCCCCTGGTAGAGCTCTCTGTTCTGTCGATCCAACAGGTCAGGTTCTCGCCGGGACGGTCAGGAGCATATTCCAGTAGCTCATCATGCGGCCGGCCGGTAGTCCAACAACGCTTTGCTCCCAAACTGATGTCATACCATTTCGTTCATTATCTTTACTACTACTCTGACTACTACTGGCTACTTACGGACTACTTATGTCATCCATTTCTTACTATCGGGTAGTTCCTAAAACCTTCGCTGCCTAAACACACCCAACAGCACAAACGCGCCTGCCCGTAGACCTTTCTTATCACATCTCCTTCTTAAGCACACAGCCTTCCTCCCTGTCCGGTCTTCTCCCCCGCACTGCCATGAACAGTGCTGAGGCTTTGCCAAAATGTATAGCTGCTTGCTTGCCATAAACCAGATAGTGGCTGTGTCAGTAGCTTAGCAGATGTGCAGCATCTCACAGGAGCAGACCCCACAGGGGTGGTTACAGCGATGGGGGACCCAACTGCACGGTGCGGAGGTGGGGTGCTCACGCACGCTGGCGTGGCCCCTAGGTGCTTTGAGGCTGGACAGCTCTGAAGTAAGCCGTGGCTTATGAAAGCTTCTGCCTCTCTGATTTAGTTAGTCTGTGAGGTGCACCTCTACCCTGCCTTCTGGGAGACTGAGTCCCAAAAAGGGGAGAGTGTTACCAACAGCCTTCATACCAGGGAGGCCTGGCTGGACTGGAGATTCGCCCTTCAGCATCATCTTGAATAAATGAAGTTACCAGATGGGTTAAGTCCTCTGCTCTCCAGTTAATAACCCTCCGAAAATGCATTGCCTTTTCAAACCACGGTCAGCACACGTCAGGGGCTGCCCCAGGCACGGACAGCTTTGCTTTTGGAGCTTGCACAGTGCTCGCTAAGAAGATGATTTATGCGCAGCCAGTTAGCAGGAGCTTTTCACTTGCACTAATGAGCCTCGTCACTAGTTTTTGTCACCCGGAAGAGCTCCAGAACTCTGGTTTCTGCTCCACGCGCCTTGCCTGATCTGCTGCCCTGTTTGCTGCTCCCTGCCCCGTCTGGCTGCTCTGCTTTCTCCTCCCTGCCGTATCTGCCACCGTCCCGTGCTGCCACACACAGAGACTGCCCGAACCACTTTTGGCACTCGTGCCACAGGTTGCCCACCCCTGCATTAAAATAACAAGCATCCCAATTTTCAGCGCTTGCCTCAGTAGCCACATCTACCGGAGAGGCTGACTGCGTGGTTGTTGCTGCGCAGTCATTTACTGCTTGCGTATACACTAGCATTAAATGACTGTGCAGTAACCGGCATTACCGTGCAGCAGCATCCCTGAACGGCTTTCCGGTGATGCTGACAGCGCAGTAACTCGTGACTACTGCGCAGTCAGCATCTCATGTAGACATGGGCAGTAGGAGCCGTACTTCTTTCCAAGACCGCCTGCCTGCCTGTAGCATCTTCTGTTTTCCTTGCTGAGCCTGTCTCCTTTTCACGTGAGGTTACCCTCGGGCTTGCATTGCTGTTGACAGAGGTCGCCCTGTGTTGGGAGATTGGAAGCCGATTGGTTTTCAGGCCAAGACCTGTGCTGGGTAAATATTTTGACAGCTCAGGGGATGACATTGTCTGCAGGAGAAGCTTATGAATAGTTAGATCGCTCCCGCCAGGTGCCCTTCTGCCCTCCAGCTCCAAGTCCTCCAAGAAAATAGGCCTAGGAGAAGGAAGGCTTGTATTCAGTCAGACCAAGCGTGGAGAGAGAGAAGAGTTAACCACCTACTCCTCTGCCAGTTCCCAGCCCCGCTGACCACACCTCAGCACTGGCAAGGGACAGAGGGCAAGACCAGGGCAGCCATTCACCCCAGGGATTGGAGCGAGGCCCAGGGACTGCTAGCTATGAGGCTGTGGCATTTAGCACTGCTCAGGCATCCCAGAGTTGCGGGGTCTGAAGCCACCATTCCCTTAGTGCATGTACGTGTGCACTCACCCTCGAGCACTGGGCACGCTTCAGGCAAGCCCTGGATCTAGGCTGGTATACTAGCATGCTTGTAGGCATGGTTGCAGGGAGGGGAGGATGGCATGCCCATGTGTTGGCAACTTTTCCAGTGATGAGGTTTAATGTTTTCATTAAGAACAGGCTGTTGCTCTAAGTTCAACGATGAGTCCGGCCGTCTGCAGGGGTCAGCGGGCATAGCCCAGCTAATCCAGCGGACGTACAATTGAGAATCCAGCTTATGTGTCTAGGGCATAGCGAAACCTCCTCCTGCGGGAGAAAGCAAGCCATGCATCGGTGCTGGTTTCTGCCTTTCCCTCTTCCGCCATCACGTCCGCTGCTGAAACATATAAAAAACCTGACATTCAGCAAAGGAGCCCCCGCATCTTCCAGCCCATTTGGAAATGCCACACATTGGTAACGATATATCAGCACATCCTGGAGGGGATAGCAAGCAGCCATCATGGGCAGTCATTAGGGTGACATTTCTTGAGGCATGCCTCAGCAAATCATCAAAGAAAGGTTGTGTTTGCGGGTGTTGTATAGGTGTCTGACTTGTGCCCTGATTCATACAGGGCAGCACTGAGCGAGGCAGTCGTTCCTCAAACAGCTCATTGCAAAGCTATCAGCCCATTACAAGGCCTGCACACTGCTACCAGGGCTCTAACGCCTATCACCGCATTACCTACTTTCGTGGCGGCTACACATGCCTTCAAACCAAAAGACAGTTCTCGTCTGCTTCCCAGGAGCAGCTGACTGGCCTTGGGTGTGCCTGGGTGTCGAAATGGGGAATCTTTAATACATGCAGATTGTGGAGGAAGCTCAGCTGTGCTAAGGAGGTGCCCCTTAATCAGAGGGAAGTAGCAAAGCAATGCAGCTTGTGCTCCCCAGACCAGCGATCGCAGCACGCACTGATGGGGTGCTCCATGGAGACCCTCTTTAGCCTTGTGCTGTTCAAGAGCATCTCTCATCAGAGTCAAGGAGCATCATGACCTTCCACTTCAGCTTTCAGCTTGATCTCCAGGAGAGGTGAAGATGAGCTCAGGAATATAATAAAGGAGGCAAGGTATTAACCTGCTGCTTAATATAGAGGCATAAATGAAGCTGATAAGGAACTAATTAGGGGATATGGCTAATAAGATCTTCTATTCCCATCCATGGATATCAGCTAAATACGGTTATTCCCATTCTACAGGTAGGGCATCTGAAACACCTTGTTCAAGGACTTTGTGTAGACTGATGGCACGACCAGATCTGGAGACCCCCAGCCTTGCCGGCGGTGTGATGTACCGAGCCCCGGAAACTGAGCTGGCCCTGACGTATGCAATAGTATCCTGAGCCCTGAAAAAATGAGATTTGATAGTGACCCACCGGTCAATGCACGCAGGCCTAGCTCAGCTTTCATTCAACGCTCACGTTGTCCATAGGTCTTGGATGGCCTTCAAAGCTCTGAATAAATGCACTGGTATCATATGCTGTCTGAGAAAACTGACTTTCCTCCTCCCTCCTGAATGCTTCACTTACTCGGTCGTTAATGTTTCCAGAGCAATTGCTGTCCAACAGAGCACCCTGGTATGTCAAGCCCAGCCTTACTGCCATCTCTGTTCGTCCATTAGCCGGCCCGCAGTGCCCCGTATGACCAGGCCCTCCTCTACCAGGTGCCCAAGCATAGTTGTGTTCCACCCAGCTCCAGTCCCCGGACACTGCTAACATACCCGCTTCTGTAGCATGCCATCGTATCGGCCTTTGAAGTTCCCTGCGCCACTTTCTGCTGCATGTGTCAAGGTTTTTAAGTCTTTCTTAGATGTTTCATAGTTTCAGAGATGCATTGGGTATTGGCTGCAGCCCATACTGCACTGGCTGTGCCAATACTTCTGCTGGGACCTAAAGCAGGAGGTTCCTGGCTAGAGCGTCTTGCCCCTCCACTCAGGGTCAGACAGATGCTGCATTTGGGGTCAGGGAGGAATTTTACCCCATGCTCAGACTGGTATGGACAGGGCAGGGGGTCGCCTTCCTCTGTAGCAGGGGTATGGCCTCTACCCAGGATCTCTTGAGCGTGTATTGACAACATTGCATAGAAGCAATGGTTGTTGGCTTCTTTGGTTCCCCTGCTTCACCTGTGGCAGGTTTGGGTGCTCTGCCTTGTACTGTCTCAGGCTGACAGTACTGAGCTTTACTGAGAGGTTAGACAATGGACTTGTATAGGACCGTTTTTGGTCATGGGTGGTCCTGCCTCACAGAGGGGTTTGGACTGGACGTGACCTCTGGAGGTCCCTTCCAGCCCCACTTCTCTATGAAAATCAGTAGGGAGGAAGACCCACACACTCTGGCTACAAATGGGCATTTTTGCATGTGTCCCTGGATAAAAAGGTCCATGGAATAAGTGCTATCCTGAGACATTGAACAGTTGTGCTGGGATTGCATTACTGAAGCAATGGCAGAAAAGCATCAGGGCATCCAGCCACTCACTAAACCCTGACTGGAAGGGCGATGTGTGCACACACCAGCCCAGAGTAGTAGTTCTGTTCTGGGACAAACACAGGTACAACTTGTCCCAGGACAAATGTAATGTCTGTTCCCAGCCTCTTTGTTTTAATGCTTTCTCAGCTCTCTGGCATGCTTGAGCCACTCCTAGACCTAACCACCGCATTTCCAGGCTTCATGGAGTGGTTGAGCAGTGCATATTCAAGGGGGAGTGCTGTGTTAGGACCATGGTGTAGACACAGCACAACACACTACTGGTGGATGCCTGACCTAGGTTTGAACCACTAGGATGGGTACTGGGAGCTGTAGGGCTGTGTTGGCATGGCACTCACTATGCCAATATACCCTGCTTCTCAGCAGGACTGCTCGGGCCACCTATAGCTCTGTCCTGTATACGACCAAGATGGAGAAGGTGAACTTTGAATGAACACAGGCATGCACAGCAGAAGAAAATAATGCTCAGGTCATGTGGAAATTGAAATAGTACCACCTAAGGCAGAAGGCAGGGCAGGGCAAGGCCAGAAGGGTAGAGGAAGGCTGGGAGCACAGCATGCCTGTAGCATAGGCCAGTCTATATAAAGGATGAATGTGCATTGATACTGAAAGGAAGCTTTCTATCCCTAAACAGGGACTTAGACAAAGGGAGTTTACTTTGTTGAATGGAGAACTGGAATAAAGGGGGAGTGCACTTGCCTCTTCTCAAGAGTGCCATTTTATTGGCAAGCTAAGCATAAGTTTAACCAGCATTCAGATTCAGGCAATGGAAATGCAAAAACATGCTCACACCTAGAAGGATGGGTATAAGTCGGACCCCAGGAACTCGTTCCGTTCTTCCAGCAGCTCAGGTCTGTGATTCCCCACTTCCCCCAGGTTTTACAATCATATATATAGACAAGGTGTTTATAAAGTCCTTGTGCAACTTTAAACTTTAATAACTTTGGCTGTACACATGATAGAAACAAACTGTGAATGGCAATTGAAAGTGTAATTCATTAAGGTTTAACACAGCTCAAATTTCTAGACTTGAACATAACCTCCATCTTTGGCGATACCTCATTCAATTCAATTTTCCAACTCATAGAAACCATTTTCCAGTTGCTGCTAAGTGATTTCATGAAATGCATTTGTGATCCTTGTACTATGCATAGATTACACTATGCTAAAAAAGCTTAAGGAATTGTGCTTTCAATTGCCATTCACAGTTTGCTTCTATCAGCTGTATATCCAAAGTTATTAAAGTTTAAAGTTGTACAAGGACTTTATAAACACCTTGTATATGTGTGTGTCTGTATGTGTGCACATACATCCATACACACCACCCTGTTTCTTTATCACAAACATACACACACATATTAATAATGTGCATCTATCCACAACCTGATCAGCATGTGTTAATGAAAGGGATTGATCATGACACCAAAAACTCCCCCAGCTAAGTGAAGAATTGATGTGAAATACTTAACCTGTCTTTCACTAGGATGGTCTCAGTTGTTCTGGGTTAGGTGACTCTTGCAAGAGAGTGCTGTTCCTTATGGTAGTGGGTTTCAGTTGTTTGGTATGTGTGACTTCAGTCAGACACTTAAGCCAGTGCTTCCTTTTCTTACACCAGCAAGAACATGGACTCTGGCCTTGCAAGCCTGGCTCTATGCAAGGTTACCAAAAACCTTTATGTAACGGAGGATGTATACAAGATGGAAGCACTTATGCCAAGGCCTCTTATATGTTCCCTACAGCTATATGGGCTCCTGTAGTTCCCTGTCCATTATTATGGTCCAGTACTTATGGCCTGAGAAGTCCTGGGGGAAACCCTGGTGCTGGTCTCTAGCCTCTGTCTGTCCCCCCCCAGGAGCATGGCTGGTCCAGAGCATGCCAGTCCTGGGCGTACGAGCACTGCCTTGTCCTGCTCACCCCCGCACACAGGACAGGATCTCTGTCCCACACTTGCTGAGTGTGCATGTCTGCGGGATCCTGTTGGTGCCCACAGCGCCCACATCCCTCTCCTGGGCTGGACTGATCAGACCGTAGCTCTAATCTTGCAGTCTTTAAGGGATGCCTCTGGCTTTGCTGCGGTGCTTAGCAAGGTGTCGTCCTTCCATTATACATGCAATAAAAAAGAAGAGGCTTTCACTAAACGCAGAAAAATCCTGGGCAGTTCACGCAGGGAAGAGGGATTTGGGAAACGGCACTGGTGCGTTACTGGGCTGGAGGCAGTGACCGTGCTCAGGTTGGTAGCCCCGTGGCATGGGTCCTGCCTGCCTGCCTCCGAGCTGAGGCTCATTCCCAGCCATGACCGTCCAGAAGAGCGACGAGATTTGGGCAGCAGCTTCAGCCTTTGCGAGCACAGCAGCAGGGTGTCTGATGGCCTGGGTCTGGACAGCCAGGGGAGCAGCGTGCCCTCAGCGAAAGCTGTTTGCAGGAGATATGGGCTGGGCATGGGAGGGGAGAAGGAGGCGGAGGATTAGGGGCCTCAGCAGACAGATTCGAGCGCTCGGCATGTAGTGCCGCCTTTAAATTCAATAATGCTGGCTGCCTCACCCAGTCACGCTGCACGCTGCTGGAGGGAGGGCAGGTAACTTCAGCCGTGCAAGGCAGCCGTGGGCTTCGCTGCTAGCTGAGGTGGCTGCTGGCTGGACACAGGCCACGTGACGTGTATAATCAGGGAAATTGTCACTTGGGGAAGACGTGCAAAATGAGAGCAGGGAGCCTGGCATTCGCTCGTGGGGCTCCATGTGCAGAGTATAGGCTCCAACCCTTGACAAGCTGAGCACCTGAATGGTCCTGATCCCTGTAGAAGCGCCGGGGCTTGGCACCCCGCAGGGTCAGAGTACGAGCCACCGTCCGTCCGGTTCCTGCTTCCCCGCACGGTGCTTGGGTCCTGCATCATCCCTGACGGTGATGTAGGAGTAGCTATACCAGTGCTCTGGGCTTTGCTGGTTGCCACATGGGGCCAGGAAGGAATTATTTTCCCCTCCTGCTGCTACGTGTTTCAGTGGGGTATTTTTTTAAGCCTTCCTCAGATGCATTGGGTGCTGGCTGCAGCCCAGGCTGGGGATGGGGACTGGGCTGTGCCAGTGCTCCTGCTGGGACCAAAGCCAGAGGATCCTGGCTAGAGGGTCTTACCCCTCTGCTCGGGATCAGACCGATGCCCCATTTGGGATCAGGAAGGAATTTTACTCCGTGGTCAGATTGGTATGGACTGGGAGGGTTTGTCTTCCTCTGTAGCAGGGGACGTGGCCTCTACCTGGCTTGTCTCGAATGCCTTGTAACACGTTGGCC
>JAGPOW010000304.1:5464242-5482497 GCA_030014935.1 Caiman crocodilus
GTGTGTGTGTGCGCACGCACGTATGTGTGTATATGTAAGTATGTGTACGTATAGGTGCGCATGTCTGTATGTATGTGGTGTATGATAGACAGAGTCTTTTGGTTCGAGTTGATAGCTTTTATTAGACCAACTTGGAGGTGGGTTGATGTTTCTATCACGCTTTTCGATCAGCTTGCTAGAAAAATCAAATCAAGCCCCCGACCCATACGGCTGACCCCAAAAGAAAACTCCCAAACATGCACGTGGTGTAGGTGTGCATATGTGTGCATGTATGTGTGTTTGCATGCCTATTCACGTATGCATCTGGAGGTGTGTTTGTAGATGTGTGTGCAGTATGTGTATGTGTATGGATGGGCATGTGTGTGTGTGCATGTATTGGATGCCAGTCTCATGCCCTTCCACCTGCTCGTTCCTGGCTGAGGGCAAGCATCCTTGTAACAGAGGCCCGTGAGGAGTGAAGAGGCCCGATACCCACATATCCCCAAAGCTGGGCGAGTGCCAGCCCAGCCCCTCTATGGCAGTTAGCAGGACGAATGAAACCGCGTGGGCTCTGCGGTCCTGACTCTCACACCCAGGACAGAAGGAAATAGCATTCCCCAAGGCTGCTCTTCACTCCAGCACCCAGGGCTCAATCCGGAGCTCATCAGGATCGGTGGCAGCCTTTCCCTTTGGCTCAGAGTAACACCCTTCTGGAGACAGCACCCAGGGGAGAATGCAAGTTTAGGGAGGAACAAATAGGTCTCTGGGGTTCTCCATCCTCTACCACCCCCCAAAAGCTTCCAAGGCAGGAAGGAGGCCTGATGCATCCTTTCCTTGTTAGCAGCCCTGAGAGTCACTCCCTGCAGTGGCCTTCAGCATGTGAGTGCTCCGAGTTCATTGCATGTCCCCTTCGGAGGGTGCACAGCGTGTCATTAGTCAGCTGCCTCGCAATGGAAGTCAGAGGCGGCTTTGCAGGGTTGGGGAGTGGTATCTCTGCAAGCAAGGAGGAGTAAGGAAGAAAGAGGCTGCGGGATGAATCAGGAGCTGCAGCAGGGAAGGCTCCGAGCATCCAATATTAAATGAAAGGGGAATGAAAAATCACTGGATCTGCTGAGAAAGCCTGGGCCTGTCTTCCTGGCTCATTGCAAAGGGCAGGGAGGAATAGGGTAGAAGCGGCATCCGTCCCTCGTTAGCTGGGGTGGAATCGCTCCGCTGTATGAAGGCAGGTGCTGAGCTGGTATCATTTGATGTAGCGTAGGGCAAGCGGAGCACCTGCGGCCACCTAGATGGACATCGGTCCCAGGAAAAAAGACAGCAAAGGTGGTAGAGGAGTCGGTGGCTAAAGAACGAAAGGGAGGCAGTATAGACAGAGTGCAGAGAACTGGCCTTATCAGACAAATCCAGTTTCCTTTTGCAAGGAGATTGGATGGACAGTAGCCACAGAGACCTGGGATACGCAGGCCTTTGTGAGACGTTTGCTTCTGCAGGGCACAACACAGGCTCCTGATTAAATTAGCAGCGCTGTCCTGCATCCCCAAAACGCATGGTCAAGGCATGACGGACTGCTGAAGGGGCTCAAGAAGCAGATGTCAATGGGGAAATCGTTGACCGGAGATCGTTACTCAACCTGATGCAGTCCGGCCTGCCGGTGGGCAGTCTGGAAGCAAAGGCACAAGTATCGCTGATGGACTTTAGCCAGATTCAGAAAGGGTTGGGCACATTCTTGAAGGAAAGGGGCATTAGTTTCTATTGAGCATGGGAGTAAGGGGCACAGCCTCTGAATTAAAGCTTCGTAGACCTTCAATGCTGGAGGCTGCAAAGGAGAGAGGAAAAGGGGGAAAAACCCTGCTCAGACCCAGTTCACTCTCCCTTTCAGCCTCCGCTCTCTGCCCCGGTGTGACACAGGAGCCTGGGCAGGACGGACCTGTGGTCTGACCCAGTACGTTCGTATGTTCTTAGTGGAAGTCACGCTGACCAGAGGGATGGACAGGACGAGGACGCGACAGATGTTCAGAGCAGTTAGGACAGCAGCCTAGGCCCATTCAGATGGCATGGGTTTTCATGCAGACGGATGCCAAGTTAGATGCCGAGGAGCAAAGCTGGCAGGTTTTGCCTGCAGCATGGGGGACTGGGAAGCTGCAGCTTGGGGCCGTCATGCAGAAGCACCCAGCCAGGAGTCAGGTGGGTGGCAAGTGCCGATTAGCTGGCGGCTCTGAGCAACTCCTGGTGTTTTCAGCCCATGAGGGTTTTGTGGCATCTGTTTTGCCGTTGACTCGCTGCCCGGTGGGGGCTTGAAGGAATCCAGAATTGCAGGGTGAAACTCAGGGGAAACTGCCAACTTTTTTTTCTATTTTGGGTAAGGATCAGAGGAAGCCTCTGATTTTTCATGTCATTTTCTCCAGCCCCCGTTCCCTTCAGATGAATCCCAGTTGCTCCCAGAAATGTGCTGGTGGTTGTCTCAGGCAGGCGAGCCTCAGTGCTCATCCTTCCCCAATGGCCAGACGTGCAAGAGGTTCTCGGGGCTCTTCCCGCTAGCAGTGAAACAGTTATGAGCGTAGCACGTGCGGTGTAGACATATCCTTCTAGCATGGGACTCTAGCAGGCCAGGAGGCGGGGTAAGCCATGCAAAGAGGATGTTGGTACAGCTCCTTCCAAACTGCTGGAAGAATCCAGCCCAGCACGTAGCCCCCTTGCTCTTTGAGTGGAGGAGCAGCCAGCCGCGGTGCGGCTCTACCGGCTGTCTGAGTTTTCGTTAGCACCCTTCCGGGTCAGTGGGGAGTCATTCACAGTAACCTCGCTGCAGAGGTGTGATTGCCCACTCCTGCGCTTACACATTTCTGGAGAATCACAGACAATGAGGGCTGAAGGGAGCTCAGGAGGTCACACTTAGTCCTGCCCCTGCTCCAAGCAGGACCAGCCCCAACTGCATCATCCCAGCCAAGGCTTTGATCTTAATAACCTCCAAGGATGGAGAGTCCACCGCTCTGAGTAACCTGTTCCAGTGCTTCACCACCCTCCTGGTGAGAAAGTTTTTCCTAATATTCAACCTCAACTTCCCTTGCTGCAACTGGAGCCCATTGCTCCTTGTCCTGCCATCCGCCCTCACTGAGAACAGCCCAGCTCCATCCTCTCCGCAATCCCCCGTGCAGGGAGCTGAAGGCTGCTATTAAATCCCCCCTTGGTCTTCTCTTCTGCAGACTAAATAAGGCCCGTTCCCTCCACCCCTTGTGAATCACACCAAGGTTCAAGAAGGCCAGGTCCTCATCAGGCACCCCGCGCAGGCAGGCCAGCCTGGGCCAAGCACCCCAGCAGCCATACCTGCAATAAGCCTCCAGCTAAGAAACTCTGCCCCAGTTAGGAACAGCGAGCATCTCAGGTGGCTGCTGGGCACACTGCCGACCCATTTAGTACCAGCTGGGGCCATAGGTTTCCAAGCCTCTAGTCAGCAGCTCTGATGTAGGTTCCTGACTCTTTGGTTTTCCTTGTTCCTGACCCTGGTTTTCAGCTTTTCCTTGTTTTTTGGCTTTGGATTTCCCCGACGGATGTGTGTTCTGGTTCCTGACTCTGTGTTTGGACTTCAGCCTCTGGGTTTCCCCACCCCTGGGCTTGGTAGATCAGCGTCTGACCTTCTGGATACTAACCCCAACTTGTCTTGTGCTCAAGCAACGTCCGTTGCTGCAGTTCTCCATCCAGACCCGCATCCCTTCCTCAGAGACCCAATTCCCGCACCAGACTGCCCTAACACTAACCAGCACATCACCCTCCTAGGGCTCTTAGGGACCTGCAAACATACAGTCCCTCTTCCCACCTTAGGAGATACTTCATGGGCGCCTTTCCAGGGTTTTTCCCCCGATACAGGAGATTGCACTGCTGAACCCAGGGAGCATGGCCACGTAGCCAGGCCCCAGTCGGACGGCTGAAACTGCAAGCTGTGGATGCAAGGGGACTATTTTGGTTGTCCCCTGGCTCTGGGCATGCAGGACACCAAGGGGCCTAAAAGGACCCCGTGAACCAGAGTATCCCTAAGGACAGGTCCCTTATGGGGGCTGCGTTCGAGAGCAGGCAAACCTTTCCTCCTCCTGCCTGTGCTCCTCGCGGTCGTGGTCCAGGTGTTGATGCAGGTCCGGGGTCACCTTGGTGGATTTCTCCCAGGAACCGCCAGGCTGAGAGTGACCCACCAATATAGGGAGCCCTTGGTATTGCTGTGGCCTTCCTGATGATGGGGATCATTTGCCAGCAATGGTAACACATAGTTTTCCATGCAAGATCTGATTACTTGGGGAAGGGGGTCTCCTCTTAAATTCAAAGTCGTCTCGGTTTCAGGTAGATATGGTAACAGGAACCCGTGAGAGGCCAGAGTCACCGGACAAGGGGCAGCGTTGCAGTCACAAAGGAGGAGTGAGCTTGCAGGTGGTTGCAGTCCATGGGCTCCGACATCTTATGCCTGCAACGCGCCTTGCTGAGCGGAGAGCATCACCGCGATGCGTCGGTTCAAGCACGTGCCATTCGATGTGCTCCGCCGCCCCCGGATGCCTGCGGTCGGAGCTGGCACAGCCCCGTCTTCCCCCTCTCTCCGTGTGCGCATCGGCATGACAGATCCATTAGCGTTGCTGACGGTTGACTTGGCTAACGGGCGCAGCTGCCAGCTGTCTTGTGCCGGGAGCTCCTTCCCCACGGCCCCCGGTTCTGGATGAGAGCACGTCAATCAGATTGCAACCCTCTGGTGTAGTTACCGGTGCCAACACAGCCCACAGCAAAGCTCCTTCCATCATATCCCCGTGCTAGGGAACACACAGAGCGTAGCCATAGGCAGACTGGATCTGATCCATCACCTGTGTCATCCGGCACCTGAGTCTGATGGGAAGTAGAGGCAGGTGCTTCAGAGAGAAGGGCAGTGACCCTGCGGTAAGTGCTCTTGCACTGCCCCTCGGGGCCTCCTTTAGTCCACCCCGGTGAGAGACCGGCCTAAACCCTAATTCATGAAATTAAATATCCCTTCAGGCCAATGTTATGCATTAACAACTAAAGCCCTGGAAATGTCCCGGTCCTTTTTGAATCTACCTCTGTTCTTGCCCTCAGGCATCTCCCATGGGTGAGCGCACAGGAAACCAACACAGATCCTTTTCTTTGGCCCCTGGCAGACGTGCAGGGAAAGGCACAATGGGATCTAATGTGTGATCCACACACTCACGCTTACTCCTACATGTGGGATCATGCATCAAATCCCATCACCCCTTATCGCCAGTGTCCTGCAGAAGGAGCTCGGGTCACGATCCTTCTGCGCCAGCAAGTAGCAAGCTCCTATGGCTGGGAGCCCCGTTAGGGGGTCCACCTAGCCACACGTTCAATTAATGATATGATAGCAACCAGCCACGAAGTCATAGTATCATCATAGTATCATAGTGCCTAGGGTCAGAAGGGGCCTGGAGCAGGCCATCTAGTCTGACCCCCCGCCAATGGCAGGAACGAGTGCCAGGGTCACAGGACCCCAGCCAACGAAAGATGTGATTAACAGAAAATGAGGGTTGGAAGGGACCTCAGGAGGTCACATCTAATCCAACCACCTGCTCAAGGCAGGAACATCCCCAACTACATCATCCCAGCCAAAGCTTTGTCTAGTTGGGTCTCCAAAACCTCCAAGGATGGAGACTGCACCACGTCTCTGGGTAGCCTGTTCCAGTGCTACCTCCTAGTGAGAAACTTTTCCCTAATATCTAACTTCAACTTCCCTTCCTGCAGCTTGAGACCATCACTTCTTCTTCTGTCATCTGCCACCATTGAGAACAAGTTAATTATGTCTCAAATGTAACATCCCAGAGGCCTTTCTTTCCAACTTGCCACCTTTTCGTCACCTTGAACATCCTTTGTAAGGTCTTCTTCCTCTTTGTCTGGGCTCCCGGGACTTCTTGCCCTCTCACCTTCCTGTGGCGAGCCCTATCCCACACCGCAGTTCATTCTGCTTCCTCTGAGAGTAGGGAACGGCCATGGAAACGCGGTGCCTGGGAAGTGGTTGGCCTTCCAGCCCGCCGAGGCTGGGATACGAGCAGTTCCCAGGACCTGCAAGCATTGCGAGCATCCTCGCTGCAAACGAAGGCAGCTGTTCAAACGGGATTAATCTGCCCTGCTCTAAGCCAGCGGCAAACCTGCAGAAGAGCATTTGTGCAGGCGACCCTGGCACCAGCTGAGCTTAAAAGCTGGTTTTCATTAAACCCACACAATCTGTGCATGCACAGACCAGGGTGCAGGGAAGGCAGCTGTAGGACTGGGAAGAGCAATTCTTTTTGCCCTTTCTAATGCCTGGCTTTTTGTCCAGGTTACTGCTTGCAAAGCAAAATAGGAACATGGAAAACCCAATGCAGGCCACCTGCAAGGCCCATGCCCAGTGCCTGGTTACGTGCAGATACCCACCGTAGCTTGCCGTGTCCTGGGTCTGTGTGATGGCATGCTCTTGGGATCCTACCTGGCTGCAGCCCTGGGGAAGGATTTCCCTTCAGGTCCCCTCTGCCCCCCTGTTCACTGAGCCACAGTAAGCCCAAGGGCTGGTGTGAGCACCATGCAGGAGCCCGGTTCCCATGCTAGCTGGGCAGTGCATACCCTGGTAGCTATTAACAGCGCCAACCCCTTCCCTGGGCACCAGCTGCAAGCCATGCAGATCAGGCTGCCACAGCTGCCAGTGGAAACCGGATGCTAGCAGAGTAGATCTCAACCCTTTTAACCTCCACGCCCCTCCATAGCTTTTGTGAATTTTGGAAATGGCAACCCTGTTCAAAAGCTGATTTCTATTTTGCAGGGCTTCCCTGGGGGCAGGGGAGCAGCCAGCGAGAGACAAGCTTGTGCTGATCTCCTTGCCCCTCGGTGAGACATCTCCTCGGGGAGCGGAGGGAGTGGCTGGCTTTCACAGGGAGCCGGTGCATTCGGTTTCAGCCCAAACCGAGCCCGGCTTTTCTATCGGCTCCCTGCTTTGGGTCCAAGCCTCTGCTGAAGGGAAGACAAAGCAAAGTGTCAAAGCAATCCCATGTGTCAGGCATGTATTTGGTAGTCATGTTGGCCTGAGACAAATGCAAAAATCTAGACCTCGTGGTTCAGAGAGGATACCTTTCATTAGACCAACAGAAATTGCCCCAAAAAATCCAAAATTATCCAACAGCTTGCAGAAAAAGATAATTTTCTTTCTTTTTTTCTTTTTTTTTTCCTTTTCTCTGTTGGTGTAATAAAAGGTATCCTCTCCGAACCAAGAGGTCTAGATTTTTGCAAAGCAATCCCTTTCCTTCCAACATGCTGGGGGACAAACATGCCTGGGAGTCCAGCTCCGAGGTCCCCAGACCAGCCACGACACCTACGGCTTCAAGACTGAGCAGCGTGGGCTGTACGGGCCGATACTCGCCAGAGCGCGTCGCGCTGAGCTTGGGAAGAGCGGGGCGAAGACGTTTGCATGGAAAGGTGCATTCAGGATCCCTGTTCTCTCTCCAGCCTTGAGCGTGCAGCAAGGAGAGATCACTCCACACACCTGCTTTGCATTACCTACTACACGACAGGCACGTCTAGACAGACAGACAGATATCGAGTCACTCTGAGGCATCACTTCTGCGTAGGATACCCGCATTCAGGCTTCTGCAGGCAGCGTGGATGTCAGGGACGTGTCCCTAACCCATGCAACAACGCAGCTAAGAGTATACCTATTGATGAGCCTGATGGGGAACCCTGTGAGATACAGGCCAAGGGTGGCCAACTGCATGAGGCACGTGAGCCCTGGGCACTTAGTAAAGGTGGGCACCAGAATGGGGTTGGGGGTCCTCCGCTGTGTAATAACTGTGTGGATTATTCCCTGCCGTATTGTGCCACTGATTGCGTGATTACGTGGCCAGGTTGCTACGTAGGATGTGATTAATTGGTTAATCACATCGTATGTGTAACGTCTGCTAGGAGCCTGTGTGGCTGGAGGCTCAGCTCCCCTGTGCCTGCTCCAGGGTACAACTCAGATACCCCCAAGGGGTGCAGGGCAGAGTGGCACGGGGAGGGGGGTGGCGCTTAACTTGTGGTGCATCAATCAAAACATTTAGCTGCCCATCATAGAGGCCTCGCTAGCATGGCCACTGGCCCGTCCCCAGAATAAGGAACTGCCTGCCGCCTCCCACAGCCCTTTCGGTCTCTGAAATCCTGGGACGTACCCCCCACAAACCTGCTCCCAGCTCACTCCCCCATCAGTGCTCTTCCCTCATGGTTTTCAGGCACTTGCAGAGCGATGATGCCCGTGCCCCATAAATCAGGGCCTGCAATACGGTGCCAGCCGTTGTGAATTTAGAAATTGCATCGATAAAGGTTTGACTGTTCAAAAGCCTCCCTGAGTTCCTCAGATAGGAAAGAGCCCAGGGAAGATTTATGGTGGTATAAAAACGCGTTATGAAGATTGCGCTGGGGGAAAAAATGCCATGATGAGATGCTAACAACGGGATTGTAAATGTAACACACTTGCGCTGGGTCTCTGCACTAATTGCTTGTCTGATTGAAGTGCAGCCTGTGGTTTGTCCTAGGGCTGCGTGCCCAATATTGGTTATTTCCTGGTCCTGATTTCTTGGTGTCTAGCACAGCTGGGATTTGGGTCCACTGCTTCAGCAGGGCCTGGTGTTGCATTGGGAGGTGCACGTGGCTGGGCACTGGGTCATTCGTGCTGTCTGCTCTGCAGAGCTATGGCCGCTGGAGGTGTAACGAACATCACCCCCTCTAGACAAGGGAGCTGTCTTAACAACACCCCCCACCCCATCTGGATACAGCTGTGCAGACATCAGAGGGCTCCTGTGAGCGGTCATGGAGGGAGGCAGAGGGCACAAAGCCAGCAGGAAGGCTCCCTGTGCTGCATCTCGGCTAGGATGCTGTCGCCACAGCTTTGCCTGCACAGGTCTAGCAGCAGCACCCATGTCGTGTAGACCAGCCACGAGCATCTATTTGTGCAGGGTTGGGGGAGGCGGTGGACTCTCCCGCATCAGCAGGACTTAGCTCCCGCAGGAATGGTTCGATAGGTGGTCTCTCATGGCCCCTTCCTGCCTGGTGCTTTATCATATTACCATCCGACTGTCTCTGCATTGCCATCTCACCTCAGCCTCTCCCCAGATCCCCCACCCTGGCCTGACCCCATGCCCGTACCACACCCTGGCTGGACGCTTTCCCTTCCAGTCCAGCGTGGGTTGAGGGACGATACCCAGTCCCAGGCCAAGCAAGGTCTCTGCAGATGGGGCATGGTTTTCATTTTGGAAACGGCTCTTTCCTGCCTCAAAGAGCTGAACCCGGGAGGCCCGGGCCACCTCGGCCTGGAGGCTGACAGCAAGTCCTGCCTTTGTTCCCCCGCAGAAAGGCTGCACGGGAAAACCCTCATACAGCTAACCCCAGGGATGGCATCCCCAGAGCTTTGCATAAGAGCAAGTGGGTCAAACATACGGCCCACCGAGCTGTTCCTCCAGCCCGCAGGGCTCCTAATGGACTGGGAATTCGGGGCTGCCCTGGAAGGGAGGGTCATGGGGACCCATTGGGGACAGCCTTCAGTGGCAGGGGTGAGCGCTTGCCCTTCCTCTGTCCCTTGTCCTGCTATCACCACCACTGTCCCCACTGCCACCAGGTCCAGATCTGGCCCGGGGAAAGCAATCCTGGGTGCAGCATCAGTGCCTTTAATGGTGCTACACCCATTTACACCCACAGAGGATTTGGCCCCCATGGCACAGCATTCCCCAGGGAATGACACCGTGGGGCCTGATCCTGGTATCACTCCTCCATGCCACTTCTTCTCCAGGTACAGCTCGTGGTGCAAATCAGAGGCAGGCCTGGGAAAGGGACCTCGGCCTCTGCCCCCTATGCTTTGTGCAGGGTGGGGAGGGGGTGCATTTGGGCAGGCTACATCATTTATTAGCAATGCACTCCCTGATTAACTCCACAGCCCTAATGACCCTGGCAGCATAAATCGCAGCGGAGATGCAGAAATCACCGAGGCTGCGTGAAAGCTCCTTAAGAAAGCAGCCACAAGGTCATTTGCTGGGCCATTAAGCTGCTGCCCCTGGTTTACGAGCTAATGTCCCTGAGCCCGGCACTCCTTTGTTTTTAATTTCAGCCCAGGCAGCGCTGTGGTGCCAGGCACCAGGCAATGGTGACCCGGCATCCCCTCCTGCACCGTCAGTCACAGTCGCATCCTCCCGTGTCCCTTGTTGTGCCAGCCACTGGCACGGGTCTGTAGTAAGATGCTAAGGCAGAAAAATCAACTCGCAAGCCCTGACCAAAGGCGAGACTCTGTGAGACTGTCATGCAGAAATACCGGGGCTGAAATCGGCTATGCAGAGCATGCTGCCGGCAGAGGAGAAGTCAAGCGAGACACCTGTCACTGATGCAGGAGTAGGAGAATTTGCCTTTGCATCTCAATTGTCTCTGGAGAGATGGGGGAACCAGCTGAGCAGCGCGCCCGGCCGCCGCTGAATGACGTCTAACAGAGCAGCTGGGCAGCAGTTTGGACTCAGCCCTGTCCCCAGAGTCAAGATTGAGGGGTGGGGAATAGCTCGTACTGGACCGAGTTGTGTCATTAAGGCTCAGAGGCAAGCTTTGAGGCTTCAAGCAGCCGGCATCACACCTAGGAAAGCAGCAAAAGCCAGGTTCGCACAAGTTAAAAGAGTGCTTGTGTTAAGACCACCTGAGAGGGAAGGAGGCCAGCGCCTCTGCAACAGGTTGCAAACAAATAGCAAGTCTGATGCTGGTCCATGCAGCTCAGATGTGTGAGGCGAGATCAGCTCTTTCACCAAACCAGCTTGCAGAGCCAGGAGAGATAGCAGACCAGTTCTTGGGCCTCTGGCACCCGCCTCGGCTGGAAAGGTCTCTTTGCCGTCGTGCCTGTGGTCTGTAATGGAAAGGAGATGGGCTCGCTCTGTGTTTCTGGCCGCAGAGGGTAGCCGGCGATCCTGTTTAGGGTGCGAGATGCAGAGCCTGCTTATGGGGACATCTCCGTCACGTTCCCAGGCAAGAACGGGGCACGTGGCAAAGTGGCGTTCAGGAACAGTGGCTGCCCGTGGTGCCATCGGCCTGGCCATGCAAGGCAGAGGCTAGCATGGTGCACGTGCAACCAGGACCGCAGCATGGGCTCCCAAAGGTGCCGGTTGTGCCCGGCTGCCCTCACCAGCAATCGCACTCAGCCCAGCCTCCGTGGGTGAAAGACGCCCCCTGACACCTCCCTCCGCAACACGCGGCGCAGTCACAGGTGCTCGGGGATTGGCACAGCAGGGAAGTGTCTGCCACCTGCTTGTCCATGCCTGATTATTTCCTCCATGCTGCCTCTGATTCCCTGGTGTCAATCCTCCTTGACTGCCAATCGCCCTTGGCAGCATGCCGAACTCGTTGCTTGCGTGGTCCTAAGTATGGGAATGAGACCTTTTGTAGCCTTGCTAGGAATCAAGCCAGCTCTGCTGGCCAGTGAGGCTAGAGGAAGCAGGCCTGACCCCCCACCAGGCTTTGGCCTTAAACCTGAACCCTAACCTGCCTAGTACAGCTGCTCATCCCAGGCTGCTACCTGCCCAGCTGAGCACTGGGACTGACACCTGCCTTCTGCGCCTAGCCTCCCACCCACTCCCTGCCGCTTGTGAAAGGGGAACAAGACCCAGCCTTGTACCCAGGCTGCCTCATCCTTGGTGTGTGCCTCTACCAGACTCTCTGGCTACCTGACCTGGCTTGCTCATGGACCTTGAGTTCGGCCTCACCCTTTGGCTCCCTGGCCCAACTGTGGTTGGATCTCCTGGATCCCTGACCCAAGTGGCCTCCTGGCCCTGACCCTCCAGATCAATGCCTTGGTGTCCCAGACAGGTCTTCTGGCTTCTTGGCTCCACTACACTCCAAATCTTCAAACTCCCCTTGGATCCTGGTTGCTTCTTGCAACCATGGTGGCAGCAGACCTGGCCAACCATGACCTGGCATGACACCACCCGCCACCTGGGCATTGTCACCTGCCCCACTGCCCCTTCCTGCTGCACCTGTAAGGAAGATGGGCGTTTTAGAGGGGGATGGGTAGTGCTTCTTTTTTATGTAAAGCCAGGACATGGAGCAGGGACTCTAGGGACCCCGATCTTTGCCACTGGCTTCCTGTGTGATCCTGGGCACATTACTCTGCCTCCTTTTCCCCACCCTGACTCTTCTCTGTGAAAATGTCTGGGCCTGGGGCTGCTGTCTGTGTGTGCCCATACGTAGAATAATGTAGTTCTTGTTGGCGGCATCAAAGCGACGTCCCTGAGACACCTTGGTTACATGATGTTAGGGCATTATTCTAAGATTATAAAAGCCTTCGTCTGTCTGTCTGTCTGTCTGTAATGCTTTATTCACACTCTGATTGGCTGTCTTGGCAAGAACCAAAGGGAGGGGAGGTGGAGGGAGGGTGGGGAGGGGGCAGTTCCTGTTAGCCGCTGCCGCCACCCTGCGACCGCAGCAGCCGTATTGGGCCTGCACCCACAGCTGTCTGCCGCCGTGCCCGGGCCCAGGCTCACCGCTGGGCCATTAGGTGTGGGGCAACGGTGGCATGGGCACAGCAGAGGCAGTGGAGGGAAGTGGGTCCAGACCCACAGCTGTAGGGGATGCGGAGGGGGCTTAAGGATGGCCCTGATGCTCCCTGGGGGTTACCTTAATCCTGCCTTGCTCTTACTCCAGCCTCTCAGGGTCGGACCCTGCTGCCTCACCAGCAATACCTTGGTGGCCTTAATCCAGAGCAGAGGCTGACCTTGAAGGCTGGTGGGCAATGGGCGCTCTCTCCATAGTTTGTCCCTCCTTGGGCTCAACTTGGCCCAGTTGGTTCAGGGCTCTGACCCTGCTGCCCACAGTCTCTCAGCCGTGGGCTCCGACCCCACTGCTCTGGGGCTTTGGCTGTCCTCAACACCGGCTCCCCCTGTGCGGTTCTGGCCCCCCTGCATACTGGCTTTCTACCTGGGGATTAGCCCCCTCTGGCTCCAGTTGCCTTAAGGGCTAAATTCGTGGCCTCCATCCTCCCCTACAGCCATGCCCAGGCCTCGCAGATGTTTTCTCAGTGATCTTTGGGTCTTTAGGGGCTTCACCCCTCCTGGCTTTAGCCCATCGTTGTTCTGGCTGCAGGCCTCCAGCCCTGGCCTGCTTGTTCTGGCTTGCTTTTCTTGGCCTCCACCTTCCCGGTATCTCAGTCCCCAGGTTCCCCAGCTCTGTCCCAGGGTTTGTTCCAGCCCCTTGGGGTCCCAGGCGCTGGCAAGTAGCTCGCAATTTATCCTAGCTCCCTGGCATCCCTGACCCAGGTGCTGCTGCTGACAGGTGGGTCCAGCCAGCCCCCACCCAGCACCCCTGGCCAAGGTAAGGCTGTTCTCAGTCTATCCCAGCCCCTGCCCACCCCCTGGCATCTTTGACCCAGGGCAAAGCTACTCCCCATGTAACCCAGCCCCCTGGCACCCCTGGCCCAGAACAAGGCTGCTTTTGCTTTGTCAGCCCCTAGCCCTTGAACTAGGCTAAGCCCCTTGAGTACCTGCCTCTGCAAAGCCACCATCTCCTGCCTCTAACCTGATTGTCTTTAGGCTCATGCAGCCTCCTGGATCCCAGATCTGGGAAGGTCTTTATTTGGGCTTCAGCCTGCCCTCCCATGGGGTACTTTTCATGGGGCACCTCCACCTGTGGCCTCCAGACCACGCTCACCAGCTGCACCCATTCCTCTGTGCCAGCTCCCGTGCACTCATCAGCCCCTGTTACCAGACTTAATGCTAGGCTTTAGGTAATGGCGCTGAATTCATAAATGCTTGAACAAGAATAGCCTGCTCCTTGAAGAGAGCATTTATTGAGCACAGCAATTTGCAATTATAAGTATGCGACAAGAAACAGAAAAAAAAAGCAACGCTGCCTAAGCTAAGACACAGGCGAATAAGACACGGCGACAACACACAACTTAATCTAACTTAAAATACAATCTAATAAGCTAAAAAGACAACAGAAAGCCTTGCATGGAGTTTATGTGTCCTAAGGGTGGCGTAGCTCCTTGCAGGCAGACGTTCAGCAGGTCTTTCTAGGGGATCCACGGGTCTCCTCCGGTGGTGAAGGCAGTCCCACAGGCCTCGTCTCTGCCTGCATTTTTATAGGGATCTGCACCCCCTTCTCCCACTTGGTCCCTCACATGTCCCATGTCTCTCGTGCATTCAGCATCTCTGTCTCTTGCTGGTTCTTAGGTCTTTCAGTCTGTCACCCCTTACAGGCTTTACTTGAAATGCAGATGTCGTCCCCTGCCTTCTTCCCCTCCCCTGCTACCTCACGTCACACACTTAACATCTCTCACGGTAGCTTCAGCCCACACTTGTGATGACTGTGTCGGGTCTTTGCCAACAGCCCCCTCCGGGGTCTCTCAGGGTCCCAGCATCTCTGACCCTGTTGCCACCAGCTCTTGCAGCTTCCCCCAAAACCAGGGTTGCCACCCAGGCCATCCACTCCCAGCAAGAGTCAGGGCCAAACTGAGCTCCCTGGCTGAGGGACTTCAAAGTGGGTTGTGAATATGACTCCTCCCTGGGTGTCAATGGTGATCACCCTGTGACCCTCGCTGTTAGGCAAGTGCCGGAGGGGGAAAGTAAGTCACGTGGGAGACAGGGACAGAGGACTCCGGCCCTGAAGGGATCCAAATCCACAGCCCTTGCCTCCAAGGGCAGTGCCCTAACCACCGGACTACCAGTGAGACCCAAGTAACTTAGGCTGGTGCTAGCCGCATCTGGGCATTCACCCTGGTAGCTGGTGCCTGCAAGGGGATGTTGCTGCTATCCGCATGTTCTCACAGATATTGCCAAGAGTCATCGACTCAGAGACCCTTGCGTAGTCTAAGGAAATAAAACCCACAGCAAGGGTGCATACCCTGGTCTGCCTCCGGGATGCAAACTCAGGGTAGAATAATGTATCAGAGCTACCCTCTGGCAGCTGGAAAAGTCCTTTTGGAGTGGGGAACACCGCAAACTTGTTCTGTTTCCTGCACGGGGCTGATAATCTACTTAGGAAAAGCAGGGGTGGGACTCTATCAGGTGCCCAGCACTTCACAGCAGCAGTGGGTGCTCAGGCCACTTGTGTCAGTGCCTGGCTGTGGATTCAGTGGCCTGGCATTAGGTGCTGGAGTTGGAAACGCAGAGCTTCTTTGTCCACCGAGGGTGCAAATTGTCATTCGGAGAGTGGGAGGTCCTCACGCCCACCAAGGCTTAGTATGGCACCTGGCACAAGTACTTTCCATCCCCCAGCAATGAGCCCCACGCTTGGAAGGGAAGATCCTGATGGCCCCTCCAGGGGAAGGGGAACGGGTTGGGGGTGCAGAGGATGCGCTGGAGGGAGATGTAACACAGGGACCTGCTCCCCTGCAACTCGGTCTGTGCTGCTGCAGAACTGGGGTAAGGGAGAGATGAAGACCAGGCCAGTGGGTCTGAGCAGTCAAAGGCGAGCCTGGGCCCATTGGCCAGGAGGCTGCAAAGGGGCTCGTGCACCCTGAGCTGCCTTGGCCAGCCTCCGTGGAGGTGCAGCCTTTTCCTGAGGAGGTGCACCTCACGCATGCCAGGGGCCTTTTGCAGCCCCCACCACCATGTGCACCCCCACTGATGCAAAAGGGGCCATTTGGGCTCTCAAAATCTGGGTGACAAGCCCTGTGAGGCATCTCCACTGCACACGCCTGTGTGAGCCCCCGTGGGAGGTGGGGCTGCACTCGGACACCCATTTTGCAGAACAGGGCCAGAGGCACAGAGCCCCAGGTCCTTGCGGGGAAGCAGGCACCCAACTCCTCCTGCTCTACAAGCCAGTGGGAGCGAGGCGCCTACACCAGCGTGCTGAAGGAATTGGCCGGGGTTATCACGGGGCCCCTGGCATGGCTTTAGGAGCACTCGTGGTGCTCTGGCAAGGTGCCGGGCAGCTGGAAGAGGCCAGTGTGGTCCGCATCTTCAAAAAAGGGAGGAGGGAGGACCTGGGCAACTGTAGGCCTATCAGTCTTACTTCGATCCCGGGGAAGCTCTTTGAGAAGATTATCAAGGAGCAGATCTGTGAAGGGCCAGCAGCAGGGATGATGCTCAGGGGCAACCAGCACGGGTTCATCAAAGGCAGGTCCTGTCAGACCAACCTGGTGGCCTTCTACGATCAGGTCACAAAATCACTGGATGCAGATGTTGCGGTGGACGTAGTCTTTCTGGACTTCAGGAAGGCTTTTGACACTGTCTCTCACCCCGTTCTCATTAAAAAGCTAGGTGACTGCGGCATTGATGCCTACACAGTCAGATGGGTCGCAAATTGGCTGCACCCAGAGAGCGCTGGTGGACGGGTCATATTCAGCTTGGAGGGAAGTGGGCAGTGGGCTCTCCCCGGGCTCGGTCCTCAGGCCTGCACCATTTAATCTCTTCATTAGCGACTTGGATGAAGGGGTGAAAAGCACCCTGTTTAAATTCACTGGCGACACCAAGATTTGGGGTGAGGTGGGCACACTAGAAGGGAGGGACAGGATACAGCTGGACCCGGACAGGTCACAAGGGTGGGCAAATGGGAAAAGGCTGGGATTCAGCACTGACAAGTGCAAGGTGCTGCACTTCTGTAGCAAGACCCAGCAGCAGACCTACAGGCCGGGGAACTCCCCTCTCGAACGCACGGTGGCAGAAAGGGACCCTATATCTATGAATCTACACAGCCTGGAGGTCTAAGCCTGAGGGGATGGGCCAAGGCCACCCAGGCAAGTCTGCCGTGGAGCTGGGAATTGACTTCCAGCCTCCCGCAGGCTGTGCAGTTGCCCTAACCATGGGGCTCCCCGCAGGGGCAGCATCCATGACTTATGCAACCACCAAGGGTGGCATGAGACCCCGACTCCTTATGCTATGCCACAACCACTGGGCAATGCTGCCTCCAGCCTGGGCAGGAGCCCAGGTATGTGCTCCATGGTGCGCATGAATAAATCCCCTGAGGATTGCTAACCTGCCTTTTGTCACCTTCTGTCTTCAGAGCCAGCTTTCCCAGGCGCTGAATGGGTTGTCCGACAGAGCCAAGGAAGCGAAAGAGTTCCTGGTGCAGCTGCGAAACATGGTTCAGCAAATCCAGGTACGGTCCTGTCCCATCCTGACAGGGAAAGACCCCTCCACACATGCCCTGGGCACGTCGAGATGCACTGACAGTGGCCTCTTCTGCTTTGGCTTGTGACTTTCCTGACCAAAAGCACAGAGCCAGCCCCTTCAGTGCCACCTTCTGCAGCCCTCCGCTGTGCCCGTGCTGCCCGATAGCTGCTGGGCTGGCCTTGCTGCTCACCGCCGCTCTCTGGGGTTGTCCAGCCAGGCTCCCAAGCCCCCAGCCTGGGCATGGAGCAATACTGACTCCAGGTGCCAGTTTGGGGACTGGCGTAGGGTCTGGTGTCCTCAGGACAGCCAGTGACCCAGTGGGGGAAGTCGCTGCTGAGAAGACGCTTTCTTCCAGCCTCTGCGGCCGAGTGGAGCCGCATCAGAGAGTCAGTCTGGTTTGTGAGCTGTGGCGCGTTTGCCTTCGGCCTGCCATGCTGCCCCGTTTCCCCTGAGAGGGGTTCGCAGTGCAGATAAAACCAAGCCACTTGGCACAGGTCTATGCAGCTTTCCTCCCGTCTCCGATAAAATAAGCCCCTTCCACTGCGTGCACTGGAGACCTGCTGTTTGGTAAAGTAGGAGTTTGGGGAGCCGTCCTGGGTGGCTCAGAGCAGTCAGGAGCACCCCCTTCTCCCACCCAGCGGCACTCTCGGGGCCCGTCCAAGCCACCCCTCCTCCTGGCAGCCGAGGCTTTATGGCTGCCTTACCCCGTTGCCCCCTGCCCTCCTGGTTCCTTCCCCTACCACTGATTGTGTGCCCCACCTGCCGCGCCAGCCTGCAGCTAAAGCCATCCTTGCTCTCATAGTATTGCCAAGTCCCAGCCCAGCTATCAAGGCAGAGAGCTGCAGATGCAGGAAAAGGGCTTCGTCTCCTCCCGACCCCCTTTGTGCACTGAATCCCAGGCCAGAAGCCCTGCCCAGAGACCTAAAAACACCTGGATGCTACTTATTCACCTCCAGGATAAATGTGGGTGGACAGAGCGTGGACCTAGTCATTCCTCTCAAGCTTACTCCTTGTAGCACCTTGGTTCGTAGTGGGACCAGCACAGTCAGGCTCTTCTGAGCATCAAGATTTGCCGTCCCCTGCAGGAGTCGGTGCATGTGCTATTACACAGGCCCTACTAGCAGATCCTTACTAGTGCAGATCCTTTTGCACTGAGCATTCACACCTTACTCAGGCCAAAGTCTCCAGGGATTCCTGGGAGCGTTGC